>CM067845.1:668072912-668812912 GCA_034509565.1 Triticum monococcum | reverse complement strand
GCAATTTCTTCTGTAAGTCTAGCTATCTTTGGTTTATAGCATATATCTTCTATGGATCTGCTTACTCTTTTTTTTAGAATTTGGATTTAATAAACTCTTTTTACAAAGGAAATCCTAAAAAATAATTTTTAGATCAAGTAAAAAAATATACAGTTGGTCATATAATCGTGGTTATATAGATATTTTCTATACTAGGGTCTTTACCCTTGGTATAAGAGGGTTAACCGAACTCACGGAGTTTTTTGATAAGGGTGTTATTGATGGAATTACCAATGGAGTGGGTCTTGCTAGTTTTTGTATAGGAGAGGAAATTAAATATGTAGGGGGAGGTCGAATCTCGTCTTATTTATTCTTTTTTATGTTATGTATATGTGTTTTTATTCTTTTTTTCCTTAAGTTAAGGAATTTACAACAAGTCTCTTACAAAAATAACTATCCTATCCCTTTCTACAATCTCTCTATATCCTTGTTACATAAGGTAAGTATTGTATAATAGTTCGGTTTTCCGCGATTTTTTCCATTCCTCTGTGTAAATAGCTTAATATGGGTGCCCGTCACACTATAGGAGGTGGCCATGTTTGAAGTCATTACCCTTAACCGTTAGGAGGGGGATGCCTAAGGCTAGGCTTGCGACTGGAGCAAGCAAGGTTTCTACAATACAAAGCACCAGGTAGTGATAAGGTGGAAGCAGTACTCACTAGTAAGGTAGAGTCAGTTAAGGATGTTGTTCAGCCCAAAGGTGCTAGCAAAAAAGAGGGTCCTGAGCTAAGCCTTGGCTAAACATGGGAAATCTTAATTCCATAATGCCTTTCAAATCCTCCTAGCCACTATCCTACTGCAATAATTCTCGCTAAGAAGAATGCCCATGTCGTGGCAATTCCACCCCGTAGAAGTATTCCGGAAATCTGGGCCTGGCGCTCTCCTCTATCTTCTGTGGTCCTTAACCATCTCCCTGAGAAAAGCATTTTCGAGCGGTAATGAGCACCCAAAACCAAAGGGTTTTTCTGGGCAACAAACAAATAATAAGATTTTGGAATAATATGAATTGACTTATCAAAAAAGAATTCCAATTATTTAATAATTTTGATTCTTCTTTGAATGTACTTTTATGTGTCGAATTACTCGGTATAATATTCTTAGAACAAAAAACCCCTCTTATCTTATATATAGAAGAAAAAAGTTTTGTTTGGTATACTGTGTGCTAAGTATTCTTTTCAATAAAATCCTATGGAATCATAGGTTCTGTCGTTCCCCCTCCGCAGTGGGTTATCAACCTACTCTTAGTACAGAAATGGGTTCTTTGCAAGAAAGAATTTCTTCTACTAAAAAGGGATCTATAACTTCGTTTCAAACAGTTTATGTACCTGCAGACGATTTGACCGACCCTGGTTTTTCTTATACTATTTGTTTTTCTTATACTATAGAAATAGAAATAAATTGTTTTTCTTATACTATATAAAGAAATAAACCTTTCAATTCAGCATTATTCCAAGACTCCTATTTCAAAGTCTATCTTTTAAGGGAAAAATGAAAATAAAAGTAACCCTTCTTTTCCCATTCCCTCTCTTAACCATTCGTCATTTCTAGTAGAAATTCTGAATTGGTATAATGGCTCTTTCTTACATTACAACTTACAATACAAGAGTTTCTTAAAGGAGTGAAACAAAACTAAAGAAAAAGATTAAAGAATAATGTTTGACAAAATGATTAATGCAAAATGATCCATTAAAGAAAAGAATTGATACAACAATTTGATTACTTAATCAATTAGTAGTATCCCTAGAGTCCACTCCTTCCCATACTACTAGTGAAAGAGAAAATGTAAAGACTACCATTAAAGCAGCCCAAGCCAGACTTACTATATCCATCTAAATTATGTCTCCTATTTCTATGAAGGGATTATTCTACTATTGAGCAATAATCATAGTGGAATCAAGGGTACAGAGTCAAAAAGGGATTCCGCCCTAAGGCCATGGATCAATCAGTTCAAGGAATTTACTCCTAAAAAATTCTTATAGGAATTCTGGTAGAATTAGAGAGCATTACAAATACGACACTATAGCCCTTTTTCCTTAAAAAAGAAAGAGTTTGGGAATGATGTCCTGAATAGAAGAAGCGGGAATAGGAAGATTTTTTATTCCTTTTGTTACTCTTTTTTTAAGCAAAGGACGCCCAAATATACCATAAAATTATCGATAGATAAATATTTATTGGATACCTACCTTACCTAATGTTTATTTTTGATCTAAACACTGCAACCTTGCGTTGTATCATTCTATGAAAGAATGAAGAGATTTTATCCATAACACAACTCCTAAATTGATTTTTGATCGACCTATTTAATCTGATTCTCGTTAGAATTAAGTAGTCCTTACTTTAGTGTATGTAGGTAACATAAGATGTACGATAAAAAATGTATAATAATTAGTAAGTCTTTATATTCTTTCGTGGAGTCCCTTCTTGAATCTGAGATTGAAAAAAATAATGCCCCTTAGGGACCTTTCTTTGGATACCAAGATTTCTGACATCTTATCCTCGTATTTTAAAATTATAAAATCGAATCTCAATTAAGAACCAATTCAACTTCATATAATAAAAGAATAAGGAAATACTACCTCGCCCCTATTGATAACCATTTTGGCCAATACCATCAAAACAAACCCTAACCCTAGTTTGAGGATAGAACTATGGTATGGTTTCTCTAAACCCAGTATCGGCAGGCCCAGTTACTCTCTTGCCCGAACTTATGCGAAGTAAAAATTTATCGAATTCGATCAGCACTATAAAAAAACCTAAGTATTTTATTGATCAGGCGGCACCCAGATTTGAACTGGGGATAAAGGATTTGCAGTCCCCCTTTGCCTCCTTCCTTGCATTGGTGACCCGGCCAAAACATCTATTCCAGCAAGTGGTTTTAATTGCGCCTGAATTTAAGGAGCCTGATCCAGTGGCCCCTAGTGATTAATATATCATGTTGGTACTACTTCGTCGAGCAATCAATCCTTTTTCCATTCTTGTTCTGAGGTTGTCAGCTTCCTTTGATGGCACCACTTGTACTCTTTGTCGGAATCTGTAGACATAGTTTCTGGGCATGTTTAAAAACTGATCGACATAGTTGTCACACACAAACCTGCGCAACGGCTTTGGAGTAAAAGAATCTCCTGCCCGGTCACACACATCATCTCGAATTACATCATAAAAGGCAATGTGATAAAGCATCAATATAATAAAAGTAATAGAGAATTAAAAATTGTAACTTGAAACAAGAACTACAAATTTAAAGCAATAATAAAGAGCCGCCTGGGTTAATGAAACTGAGAAAATTAACTCGGAAAGACATTTTTTGGAAGCTCCGTTGCGGGATTCAGACCTATCCATTAAAGGAGAAGCAGTGGGAATGACAGAACCTATGATTCCATAGGATTTTATTGAAAAGAATCCTAACACTTCATTGGGTGGGATGGCGGAACAAACCAAAAAAATTGTCTTATTTGGTAAGTTTATAAATTAACAAATAAGACAGGAAAGAGTAAATATTCGCCCGCGAAATTCTTATTGAATTAGAATACTTTACCGTGATTCAATAAGAGTAAAAATAAGGATTTTTTAAGAAGGATTACGTTATCTATAAATATAGAATTTAGATAAATATACACACACATCTGGATATATTCTAGATCTTCTTTTTTGACTATATATTATATTTTTCTGTTTAACAAATTCAATATAGAAAACCAAACTTTTTCTATTATCTATTAATGTGTATCTATCTGTACTGTAATATTTTGGAATATTGTGAATTAGAGAAATTTACATGCTTTCTCATTCCATTCGCGAGGAGCTAGATGAGAAGAAACTCTCATGTCTAGTTTTGCAGTAGAGATGGAACTAAGAAAGAGAACCATCGACTATAACCCCAAAAGAACCAGATTTCACAAACAACATAGAGGAAGAATGAAAGGAAAATCCTGCCAAGGCAATCCTCCTATTCCAAAAGCAGAGCCTGTAAGTGGTACTCTTTTGTCCATTCTGATTCTAATTCTAACGTATTCCATTCATTGACAGTGCATCCACAGCATGACTCAAGATTTCGCAGGTTGGTGATCTTATTGACATGTGAAAATACAAATGTCAAAGCCGTTGTTATGTTTAGTGCGTATTTATCCGCATCCCGATTTCTTACGAACAACCAAATGTTAATGTACATAGAATAGTATCAGTCATATCTCATGTAATTATGATGGAGATATTACGTAGCAATTGTAATCTGCTGTGTATGGTAGTCTACGATCTGATTAGTATCAGATTGATTGTATCCTTGTTATACAAGGTCTATCAGATTAAATAGAGGTGCAGCCCATGGGGCAATTCACGGCAAACATATTGTTGTCTAACGTGGTAACAGAGCCTCGATCCCATCCCTCCACGACATGGCTGGCACCACCTCCGGCACACTCGTCACCACCACCGCCGGCCCGCTCGTCTCCGGCCACACCGCTACCATGCCGTCGCCCGCAGGCCTCATCACCGTCCGGCTCACCCGCGCCAACTTCCTGCTATGGAAGGCGCAGGTTGTCCCAAACCTCACCGGTGCCGGCCTGTTCGGCTACCTCGACGGCTTCGTCCCAGCGCCGCCGAAGACGATCACCGAGGGCACTGGCGATGCTGCACGCTCCGTGCCCAACCCTGAGTACGAGCCATGGAGGAGGACCGACCAGGCCGTGCTCGGCGCGCTCCTGTCCTCCATGACGGAGGAAGTGCTCGCCCAGATGACGCGAGCGACCTCCGCGGCGGCCGTTTGGACTGCCCTCGGCGCTATGTTCGCTGCGCAGAATCGGGCCAGTGTGCGCCAACTCCGTACACAGCTGTCGCAGACGAAGAAGAAGGACATGTCGGCGGCAGAATTCTTCCACAAGATGACAGGCTATGCCGACGCACTGGCCACCGTCGGCGAGGTACTGTCCGATGACGAGATCATCGGGCACATCATCGGTGGGCTGGGTCAGGAATATGACCCCCTCATGACTGCGCTCTCCATCTTCACAGGAGAAGTAAGCCTCTCCGATTTTTATGCCTACCTTCTCGGCTTCGAGGCGCGTCAGGAGCAGCATGCCGCGAACAGCGGCGACTTCTCTTCATCAGCCAACAACGTCGTGCACCACGGCAATGGCTCCGGTTCCCGCGACGGCAACCGGAACAGCAATGGTGGCCATGGTGGCCATGGAAACAGGAGTGGTGGCAATGGTGGCCGCTATGGTTCCAATGGCAACCGTGGCAACAACGGTGGCCGTCACAACGGCGGCGGCGGCAGAAACCGTCGACCTCCAAGGTGCCAAATATGCCGCGAGGAGGGGCACTACGCCACCGATTGTCGCGATCGCTACAACGACCGCAGCGGCAACATGGCTACATACGGCCACCGCGACAACAGTTGGTACCTCGACACCGGTGCCACTGACCACCTCACCAGCGACCTCGACCGCTTGACGGTGCACAAGCGCTATGGTGGAAAGGATCAAGTTCAAGTTGCAAATGGTGCAGGTTTGGAAATTTCTCATATTGGTCATACTAAACTTGTTGGCTCTAGTGATCCCATCCACCTTAAAAATGTTCTGCACGTCCCTGAAATTCACAAACATCTTCTTTCTGTTTCATCTTATTTCAGATAACCAAGTGTTTGTGGAATTTCACCGTTCTTTATTTTGTGTGAAGGACAAAATCACGAGGAGGGTCCTTCTTCTCGGTAGAAGTCGCAATGGCCTCTACCCCATCCCATATGGTCGGCCGTCGTCGTCATCATCACGTCGAGCTCTCTCCGGAGTCCGTTCTTCATCGAGTCAGTGGCATCATCGTTTGGGTCACCCATCAAATAATGTAGTTGAGTCCGTCGTTCGGTAAAATAAACTCCCTTGTTCGTCGAGTCATGATACTTTCGTTTGTGACGCATGTCAACGCGCTAAAAGTCATCAATTACCTTACAATAATTCATCCCGTGTTTCTTCGAAACCACTTGAGCTTATTCATACCGATGTGTGGGGTCCTGCCCTTGCCTCCTCTGGAGGTTTTAAGTTTTATGTTAGCTTTGTTGATGACTTTAGCCGTTGTACGTGGATTTATAACAAGTTTTCTATAATTTTCAGGCCCATGTCGAACGACTCCTCAATGCAAAAATCCGTGCGGTTCAATCTGATTGGGGGGGGGGGGGGGGGGAGGGGGGTGAATACCACCGCTTGCATAAATTTTTTCAGCGTGTCGGTATTTCTCATCGCATATCCTGTCCACATACATCCCAACAAAATGGTATAGCTGAACGGAAGCACCGGCACTTCGTTGAAACCGGGCTTGCCCTCCTCGCTCACTCCAATCTTCCTTTGCGTTATTGGGATGAAGCTTTTCTTACCGCATGTTATCTGATTAACCGCATGCCCAGCCGGACCCTTCAAAATATGCCACCACTCACACGTCTTCTTCACATCACGCCCGATTACTCTTTTCTTCGTATATTTGGATGTGCGTGTTGGCCTAGTCTTCGTAAATACAACTCCCGAAAACTTGAGTTCCGCTCCAAGATGTGCGTTTTTCTCGGATATAGTCCGTTCCATAAAGGTTATAAGTGTCTTGACAAGTCCACTGGTCGCATCTATTTCTCCCGCGATGTCGTCTTTGATGAAAATGTTTTTCCCTTTGCGACTAGTGCGTGTCCCGACTTGTCTCGCTTAAATCCTCCTGTATCGTTTCCTTCCAATGAGCCAGTAGTTCAGGATGCTAATGTGAGAAACTACAACTTGTCGTTTTTGTTTCCTGACTTGTGTCCTGCAGATACAGAGGAACGACATGTATCTACGGGCGCTGTACAGGGCCATAGCGACGTGCATGCTACAACGCCATGCACCCAGCCTCATGTGCCACACGTCCAGCAGCAGGCCCCGGCTGTGGTGCTTCTCCATCAGGTGGGCCGACTCCGGCCTCTACCACGTCTACGCCATGTACTGACCAGATAGACGAGCCGGCCTCACCATCAGCGCGTACATCGCCTGCACTTGACGCCTCTGCGCGCATCGATGCCGGACCAGACACGCTGGCATCTTCAGCGGGCGCTCCTCCATCACCACCAGCCTCGCCCACGGCTTCTCCGACGAGTGCCTCTGCATCACCATCGGCCTCGCCGTGGGTCTCTCCGGCGGCCGCTCCTCCATCACCTCCTGCCTTGCAGCCGGCTCGGTCTGCGGCTCCCCCCGTTGAGCGGACACGCACGCGTCTTCAGAACAACATACAACGCCCGAAAATCCCCACTGATGGCACTGTCCGGTACAACCCGTATCGTCGTGGTTTCAGTGCTGTTGTGGCCGCTCCAGCTACGTACCGACAGGCGCTCGTTGATCCTGCATGGAAAACCGCTATGCAAGAGGAGTTTTCAGCCCTTCAGCACACCGCGACGTGGTCGCTTGTTCCACGTCCTTCCGGCACCAACATTGTCGGCTGTAAGTGGATTTTCAAAGTCAAGCAATATTCTGATGGCTCTCTTGACAAGTACAAAGCCCGCCTGGTCGCTCGCGGGTTCACTCAGCAGTATGGTGTTGACTATCTCGACACGTTTAGTCCAGTTGTCAAATCAGCTACTGTTCGCTTTGTGCTCTCACTTGCTGTTTCGCAGGGTTGGTGTTTGCGACAACTTGATGTGAGCAATGCATTCCTCCATGGTCTTCTTGATGAGGAGGTGTATATGCAGCAGCCACCGGGCTTTGAGGATCCTCGCTGCCCTCATCATGTGTGCAAGCTTCAGAAGTCAATCTATGGGCTGAAACAGTCTCCCCGAGCTTGGTTTTCCCGCCTCAGTGATCGACTACATCAACTTGGTTTTCAGTCCTCTAAGGCTGACACTTCCCTCTTCATTTTTCGGAAAGGGCGTGTGGTCATTTACATGCTTGTTTATGTTGATGATATTGTCATTGCTAGCTCCTGTTCTAAAGTGGTGGATCAACTGCTTCGCACTCTTGCCGGGTCTTTTCCTATCAAGGATCTAGGTCGTCTCGCTTACTTCCTTGGGATTGAAGCCACCTACAATTCAGGGGGAATGGTGCTCTCTCAGCGTAAGTATGCCGATGACCTACTTCACCATGCACATATGAAGAATTGCAAGGCGGTTTCTAGTCCCATGTCCGTCACTGATAAGTTGGCAGCAGCTCTTGGCACTCCTCTCAATGGTGATGACGCCTTCAGGTATCGCAGTATTGTCGGAGGGTTGCAGTATCTCACGCTTACCCGCCCAGATATTTCTTTTGCTGTAAACAAAGTGTGCCAATATCTGTCCAAACCCACTGATGTGCATTGGGAGGCTGTCAAGCGCATACTAAGATATGTTAAAGGTACTGTGGCTACTGGTCTCCAGATTCGTCAATCACACTCCACACTTCTGAGTGTTTTCACTGATGCTGACTGGGCGGGACGTGCCGATGACAGACGCTCCACAGGTGGTTTTGTGGTCTTCCTAGGACCCAATCTAATTTCTTGGAGTGCTAGAAAACAGCCAACAGTGTCACGATCTAGTACCGAGGCGGAGTACAAGGCCCTTGCAAATGGTGCAGCTGATGTCACATGGGTGCAGTCTGTGCTTAGAGACCTGGGAGTACCTCTGCCGCGACCACCAGTTTTATGGTGTGATAATTTAGGTGCCACATACTTAACTGCAAATCCAGTGTTCCATGCAAAGACGAAGCATATTGAGGTGGATTTCCACTTCGTCAGAGAAAAAGTGGCCCAAGGAGCATTGAATGTATGTTTTGTGTCTTCTGGTGATCAAGTAGCAGATGCCTTCACTAAACCTGCTACAAAGATCATGCTGGAGAAATTACGGCACAATCTCAACCTTGTGGCCGATTGAGATTGAAGGGGAATGTTAACGTACATAGAATAGTATCAGTCATATCTCATGTAATTATGATGGAGATATTACATAGCAATTGTAATCTGCTGTGTATGGTAGTCTACAATCTGATTAGTATCAGATTGATTGTATCCTTGTTGTACAAGGTCTATCAGATTAAATAGAGGTGCAGCCCATGGGGCAATTCACGGCAAACATATTGTTGTCTAACGCCAAAAACAGACCAGTGCACTAGTTGTAAGCTTAAGAAACAACTATTATTTATATTGATCACTAGAAGCCTACTACATGTCCCACAGCAATGCGCGGGGTATTCATCTAATATAAATAAATAGTGCGCATGCTACTATGCTAGTATAGAACACAAGCACTTTTTTTTACTCTGAACACAGCTGCTCTTTACTTAGTGTGGCAAAGTCTAACTCACCTTTTACGCAATGCCCTGGGTTTGAATCCCATGCTACGTAAAAAAATAATATTCTTCTATTTGCTAAACCAGATAATGGCTGAAACAACGAAGCTCATTTTTTCTTCTATTGGGACTTCGGGACAGGGGACAACGATAACTAACAGCAAACGAACGAGCAGTTTGGCAGATGTAAAAAGAAAAACAGATTGGGACAATATAGATATGACAACATCAGGTGAATGAGACCAAATTATATCTCATCAAAATGAGTTTTAGGTGCTCCTTGTATTGGAGGCTGATAAGTTCGAAATAGTTTGCTTAGTCCATGGAGCAGAAAGAACTCTACATAGACCACCAAGCTGGAGCAGAAAGAACTCCACTAAGTCCATCTCGTACGCAACAGACGCCCTCTTATTCAGTAGATGACAGAATTGGGGCAGCAAGCAATCGTCCATGATCTTTTCCATCACCTTCTTGTCGAGATCGAGGATGAAGACACCGCTGCTCCTGTACAGCACGAGCATTGATCCCCTGTTGAAATTAAACCACTTCTCTTGGCGGTTTGGGTTTGGGTTGGGCACCGCCATTGGAATTCTGATCACAGCAGTGCGGAGCCATTCTCCGTGGCCCTGCTGCTGCGTCCAAACAGTCACGTGCATAGGATGCACGCAAGCGACCGAGAGTTGGCCGTCTCTGCTGACGCAGAGGAGCGGTGAGCCTCCGACACGTATCTGCGGGAGCTTTGTCAGGGAGAGGACGCAGGGGTGTTTGCCCACCTCCGTGCTGAGTGTGTAGAGCAGGTTTTCAACTCTGTTAATCCACAGCCAGTGGGCCGCGCCCTGGTGAACGACCGCGGATTTCTCACCCACCACCGAGCCGATGAGTTTGTCCAGGCACATGGTGGGCGGGCTCCAGCTGCGCGTGGCGGCGGAGTACGAGTGGAGATACACCTGAAGATTATTGGTTAGGATAACGACGAGTAGCTGCGCGAACGCGAAACGCTTCCCATCGAGGTCGCTATCGGCGGCTGTGATGATGGCGTAGGTGCACACGTCGCCGGAGCACTCAAGAGGCGGCAGAACGTGGCGTTCGCCGGTGACAGGGTTGCAGAGGCCCAAGAGGCGGGTGCGGGGGACGAGCTGCATCAGGACGATGCCGCGGCGCGCTGCCAGGGGCTCGGCGTAGTTGAATGTGCCGTCGTCGTCGAACGAGGTGAGGGCACAAAGCGGCGACCCCGGCGACGGCAGGAAGGCAAGGTGGAAGAAGAAGCCGAGGAGGCGCGCGCGGTGCCCTACGCCCCACAGTCCGCGGAGGAAGGTCGGGTCGGTGAAGCGGCGCAGCCACCGTCGGCATGTTACGGCCAACATAAAGAGGTCTTTGACGTTGCCCACGCGGGACAAGACCTCTTGGAGGACGTCCTCCGGCAAGACATCCATGCACCTTCCTCGTCCCTTAGCAGCCATGCCCCGCGCACGAGCACGATCGATTAGCTAGTAGCTGGGACGATTGTTGCTGTATATAGATATTTAGGAAATCTCAATCAACCAATCCGAGTTAGAGATGGAAACGTATCTAACCCTACCATATCTTTATCAAAATAAAAATAAAAAATCTCACCCTACCATATTTAGAGCAACTCCAACCGTATCCGTAAAATAACTACCGTGTAGGAGAAATTTCAAAATATTGTCTATGAAATAGCATAGATTTAATAAATTATATAAGTGAGATTACGCTTGATCTATAAAAATTCCAAATTTTAGGGCCTCATTTTTCTTTTCGCACCGGGGCCCCGAATTCCTAGAGACGGCCCTGAAAAACGTCTGCAACATATCCTATAAACTCCGAATTTTTTTAAATGATCATGTAAATTGACCCCAACTTCTCCACGTCACCCTCGTCTGGCAACACGGGGAAAACCCTAGCCATGCCACCGGAGCTACTCCCCCCCCCCCCCCCCCCGCTGTGCTAGCGCCCCAACCCGTGTGTGCCCTGGGAGGGTGGCGGCGGGGCGTTTTTCCTTTCGGTTGTCCTCGTGGACTAGGGAGCTCATGGCGGACGATGGGGATCTCGGTGGAGCACATGTTGGGGAACGCAGTAATTTCAAAAAAAATTCTACGCACACACAAGATCATGGTGATGCATAGCAACGAGAGGGGAGAGTGTTGTCTACGCACCCTTCGTAGACTGCAACAGAAGCGTTGGCGCAACGTAGAAGAAGTAGTCGTACGTCTTCCCGATCCGACCGATCCAAGCACCGTTACTCCGGCACCTCCGAGTTCTTAGCACACGTACAGCTCGATGACGCTCCCCGGGCTCCGATCCAGCAAAGCTTCGGGGATGAGTTCCGTCAGCACAACGGCGTGGTGACGATGATGATGTTCTACCGACGCAGGGCTTCGCCTAAGCACTACAACGATATGATCGAGGTGGAATATGGTGGCAGGGGGCACCGCACACGGCTAAGGAACGATCACGTGGATTAACTTGTGTGTCTAGAGGTGCCCCCTGCCCCCGTATATAAAGGATCCAGGGGGGGGGTGCGGCCGGCCCTATGGTGGCGCGCAGGAGGAGTCCTACTCCTACCGGGAGTAGGACTCCCCCCCCCCCCCAATCCTTGTCCAACTAGGAGAGGTGGAGGGAGAATAGGAAAGGGGGGGGCGCCGCCCCTCCCTCCTTGTCCAATTCGGACTAGGGGGGAGAGGGGGCGCGCGGCCTGCCCTGGCAGCCCCTTCCTCTTCTCCACATTAGGCCCATGAGGCCCATTAACCCCCCGGGGGGTTCCGGTAACCCCCCGGTGCTCCGGTTTTATCCGATACATCTCCGGAACCCTTCCAGTGTCCGAATATAGTCATCCAATATATCAATCTTTATGTCTCGACCATTTCGAGACTCCTCGTCATGTCCGTGATCACATCCGGGACTCCGAACTAACTTCGGTACATCAAAATGCATAAACTCATAATAACTGTCATCGTAACGTTAAGCGTGCGGACCCTACGGTTCGAGAACAATGTAGACATGACTGAGACAAATCTCCGGTCAATAACCAATAGCGGGACCTGGATGCCCATATTGGTTCTTACATATTCTACGAAGATCTTTATCGGTCAGACCGCATAACAACATACGTGGTTCCCTTTGTCATCGGTATGTTACTTGCCCGAGATTCGATCGTCGGTATCCAATACCTAGTTCATTCTCGTTACCGGCAAGTCTCTTTACTCGTTCTGTAATACATCATCCCGCAACTAACTCATTAGTTGCAATGCTTGCAAGGCTTATGTGATGTGCATTACCGAGAGGGCCCAGAGATACCTCTCCGACAATCGGAGTGACAAATCCTAATCCCGAAATACGCCAACCCAACATCTACCTTTGGAGACACCTGTAGAGCTCCTTTATAATCACCCAGTTACGTTGTGACGTTTGGTAGCACACAAAGCGTTCCTCCGGTAAACGGGAGTTGCATAATCTCATAGTCATAGGAACATGTATAAGTCATGAAGAAAGCAATAGCAGCATACTAAACGATCGGGTGCTAAGCTAATGGAATGGGTCATGTCAATCAGATCATTCAACTAATGATGTGACCTCGTTAATCAAATAACAACACTTTGTTCATGGTTAGGAAACATAACCATCTTTGATTAACGAGCTAGTCAAGTAGAGGCATACTAGTGACACTAAGTTTGTCTATGTATTCACACATGTATTATGTTTCCGGTTAATACAATTCTAGCATGAATAATAAACATTTATCATGATATAAGGAAATAAATAATAACTTTATTATTGCCTCTAGGGCATATTTCCTTCAGTCTCCCACTTGCACTAGAGTCAATAATCTAGATTACACAGTAATGATTCTAACACCCATGGAGCCTTGGCGCTGATCATGTTTTGCTCATGGAAGAGGCTTAGTCAACGGGTCTGCAACATTCAGATCCGTATGTATCTTGCAATTCTCTATGTCTCCCACCTGGACTAGATCCTGGATGGAATTGAAGCGTCTCTTGATGTGCTTGGTTCTCTTGTGAAATCTGGATTCTTTTGCCAAGGCAATTGCACCAGTATTGTCACAAAAGATTTTCATTGGACCCGATGCACTAGGTATGACACCTAGATCGGATATGAACTCCTTCATCCAGACTCCTTCGTTCGTTGCTTCCGAAGCAGCTATGTACTCCGCTTCACATGTAGATCCTGCTACGACGCTTTGTTTAGAACTGCACCAACTGACGGCTCCACCGTTTAATGTAAATACGTATCCGGTTTGCGATTTAGAATCGTCCGGATCAGTGTCAAAGCTTGCATCAACGTAACCTTTTACGGTGAGCTCTTTGTCACCTCCATATACGAGAAACATATCCTTAGTCCTTTTCAGGTATTTCAGGATGTTCTTGACCGATGTCGAGTGATCCACTCCTGGATTACTTTGGTACCTCCCTGCTAAGCTTATAGCAAGGCACACATCAGGTCTGGTACACAGCATTGCATACATGATAGAGCCTATGGCTGAAGCATAGGGAACATCTTTCATTTTCTCTCTATCTTCTGCAGTGGTCGGGCATTGAGTCTGACTCAACTTCACACCTTGTAACACAGGCAAGAACCCTTTCTTCGCCTGATCCATTTTGAACTTTTTCAAAATCTTGTCAAGGTATGTGCTTTGTGAAAGTCCAATTAAGCGTCTTGATCTATCTCTATAGATCTTTATGCCTAATATGTAAGCAGCTTCACCGAGGTCTTTCATTGAAAAACTCTTATTCAAGTATCCCTTTATGCTATCCATAAATTCTATATCATTTCCGATCAGTAATATGTCATCCACATATAATATCAGAAATGCTACAGAGCTCCCACTCACTTTCTTGTAAATACAGGCTTCTCCGAAAGTCTGTATAAAACCAAATGCTTTGATCACACTATCAAAACGTTTATTCCAACTCCGAGAGGCTTGCACCAGTCCATAAATAGATCGCTGGAGCTTGCACACTTTGTTAGCTCCCTTTGGATCGACAAAACCTTCCGGTTGCATCATATACAACTCTTCTTCCAGAAATCCATTCAGGAATGCAGTTTTGACATCCATCTGCCAAATTTCATAATCATAAAATGCGGCAATTGCTAACATCATTCTGACAGACTTAAGCATCGCTACGGGTGAGAAGGCCTCATCGTAGTCAACCCCTTGAACTTGTCGAAAACTTTTTGCGACAAGACGAGCTTTGTAGACAGTAATATTACCGTCAGCGTCAGTCTTCCTCTTGAAGATCCATTTATTCTCAATTGCTTGCCGATCATCGGGCAAGTCAACCAAAGTCCATACTTTGTTCTCATACATGGATCCCATCTCAGATTTCATGGCTTCAAGCCATTTTGCGGAATCTGGGCTCACCATCGCTTCTTCATAGTTCGTAGGTTCATCATGATCTAGTAGCATGACATCCAGAAATGGATTACCGTACCACTCTGGCGCGGATCTCACTCTGGTTGATCTACGAGGTTCACTAGTATCTTGTTCTGAAGTTTCATGATCATTATCATTAACTTCCTCACTTATTGGTGTAGGTGTCGCAGAAACAGTTTTCTGTGATGTACTACTTTCCAACAAGGGAGCAGGTATAGTTACCTCGTCAAGTTCTACTTTCCTCCCACTCACTTCTTTCGAGAGAAACTCCTTCTCCAGAAAGTTTCCGAATTTAGCAACAAAAGTCTTGCCTTCGGATTTGTGATAGAAGGTGTATCCAATAGTTTCCTTTGGATATCCTATGAAGACACATTTCTCCAATTTGGGTTCGAGCTTATCAGGTTGAAGCTTTTTCACATAAGCATGGCAACCCCAAACTTTCAGAAACAACAACTTTGGTTTCTTGCCAAACCATAGTTCATAAGGTGTCGTCTCAACGGATTTTGATGGTGCCCTATTTAACGTGAATGTGGCCGTCTCTAGAGCGTATCCCCAAAACGATAGCGGTAAATCAGTAAGAGACATCATAGATTGCACCATATCTAGTAAAGTACGATTACGACGTTCGGACACACCATTACGCTGTGGTGTTCCGGGTGGCGTGAGTTGTGAAACTATTCCACAATTTTTCAAATGTACACCAAACTCGTAACTCAAATATTCTCCTCCACGATCAGATCGTAGAAACTTTATTTTCTTGTTACGATGATTTTCAACTTCACTCTGAAATTCTTTGAACTTTTCAAATGTTTCAGACTTATGTTTCATTAAGTAGATATACCCATATCTGCTTAAGTCATCTGTGAAGGTGAGAAAATAACGATATCCGCCACGAGCCTCAACATTCATCGGACCACATACATTTGTATGTATGATTTCCAGCAAATCTGTTGCTCTCTCCATAGTACCGGAGAACAGTGTTTTAGTCATCTTGCCCATGAGGCACGGTTCGCAAGTACCAAGTGATTCATAATCAAGTGGTTCCAAAAGTCCATCAGTATGGAGTTTCTTCATGCGCTTTACACCGATATGACCTAAACGGCAGTGCCACAAATAAGTTGCACTATCATTATCAACTCTGCATCTTTTGGCTTCTACATTATGAATATGTGTATCACTACTATCGAGATTCAACAAGAATAGACCACTCTTCAAGGGTGCATGACCATAAAAGATATTACTCATATAAATAGAACAACCATTATTCTCTGATTTAAATGAATAACCGTCTCGCATTAAACAAGATCCAGATATAATGTTCATGCTCAACGCTGGCACCAAATAACAATTATTTAGGTCTAATACTAATCCCGAAGGTAGATGTAGAGGTAGCGTGCCGACTGCAATCACATCGACTTTGGAACCGTTTCCCACGCGCATCGTCACCTCGTCCTTAGCCAATCTTCCCTTAATCCGTAGTCGCCGTTTCGAGTTGCAAATATTAGCAACAGAACCAGTATCAAATACCCAGGTGCTACTGCGAGCATTAGTAAGGTTCACATCAATAACATGTATATCACATATACCTTTGTTCACCTTGCCATCCATCTTATCCGCCAAATACTTGGGGCAGTTCCGCTTCTAGTGACCAGTCTGCTTGCAGTAGAAGCACTCAGTTTCAGGCTTAGGTCCAGACTTGGGTTTCTTCTCTTGAGCAGCAACTTGCTTGCCGTTCTTCTTGAAGTTCCCCTTCTTCTTCCCTTTGCTTTTTTTCTTGAAACTAGTGGTCTTGTTGACCATCAACACTTGATGCTCCTTTTTGATTTCTACCTCCGCAGCTTTCAGCATTGCAAAGAGCTCGGGAATAGTATTGTTCATCCCTTGCATATTATAGTTCATCACGAAGCTCTTGTAGCTTGGTGGCAGTGATTGGAGAATTCTGTCAATGACGCAATCATCTGGAAGATTAACTCCCATCTGAATCAAGTGATTATTATACCCAGACATTTTGAGTATATGCTCACTGACAGAACTGTTCTCCTCCATCTTGCAGCTATAGAACTTATTGGAGACTTCATATCTCTCAATCCGGGCATTTGCTTAAAATATTAACTTCAACTCCTGGAACACCTCATATGCTCCATGACGTTCAAAACGTCGTTGAAGTCCCGATTCTAAGCCGTAAAGCATGGCACACTGAACTATCGAGTAGTCATCAACTTTGCTCTGCTAGACGTTCATAACATCTGGTGTTGCTCCAGCAGCAGGCCTGGCACCCAGCGGTGCTTCCAGGACGTAATTCTTCTGTGCAGCAATGAGGATAATCCTCAAGTTACGGACCCAGTCCGTGTAATTGCTACCATCATATTTCAACTTTGCTTTCTCAAGGAACACATTAAAATTCAACGGAACAACAGCCCGAGCCATCTATCTACAATCAAACATAAACAAGCAAGATACTATCAGGTACTAAGTTCATGATAAGTTTAAGTTCAATTATTCAAATTACTTAAGAACTCCCACTTAGATAGACATCCCTCTAATCCTCTAAGTGATCACGTGATCCAAATCAACTAAACCATGTCCGATCATCACGTGAGATGGAGTAGTTTCATTGGTGAACATCACTATGTTGATCATATCTACTATATGATTCACGCTCGACCTTTCGGTCTCCGTGTTCCGAGGCCATATCTGTATATGCTTGGCTCGTCAAGTATAACCTGAGTATTCCGCGTGTGCAACTGTTTTGCACCCGTTGTATTTGAATGTAGAGCCTATCACACCCGATCATCACGTGGTGTCTCAGCACGAAGAACTTTCGCAACAGTGCATACTCAGGGAGAACACTTCTTGATAATTTAGTGAGAGATCATATTATAATGCTACCGTCAATCAAAGCAAGATAAGATGCATAAAAGATAAACATCACATGCAATCAATATAAGTGATATGATATGGCCATCATCATCTTGTGCTTGTGATTTCCATCTCCGAAGCACCGTCATGATCACCATCGTCACCGGCGCGACACCTTGATCTCCATCGTAGCATCGTTGTCGTCTCGCCAATCTTATGCTTCCATGACTATCGCTACCGCTTAGTGATAAAGTAAAGCATTACATCGCGATTGCATTGCATACAATAAAGCAACAACCATATGGCTCCTGCCAGTCGCCCATAACTCGGTTACAAAACATGATCATCTCATACAATAAAATTTAGCATCATGTCTTGGCCATATCACCTCACAACATGCCCTGCAAAAACAAGTTAGACGTCCTCTACTTTGTTGTTGCAAGTTTTACGTGGCTGCTACGGGCTTAAGTAAGAACCGATCTCACCTACGCATCAAAAACCACAACGATAGTTTGTCAATTTGACTCCGTTTTAACCTTCGCAAGGACCGGGCGTAGCCACACTTGGTTCAACTAAAGTTGGAGAAACAGTCACCCGCAAGCCACCTTTGTGCAAAGCACGTCGGGAGAACCGGTCTCGCGTAAGCGTACCCGTAATGTCGGTCCGGGCCGCTTCATCCAACAATACCGCCGAACCAAAGTATGACATGCTGGTAGGCAGTATGACTTATATCGCCCACAACTCACTTGTGTTCTACTCGTGCATATAACATCAAACCATAAAACCTAGGCTCGGATGCCACTGTTGGGGAACGCAGTAATTTCAAAAAATTTCCTACACACACACAAGATCATGGTGATGCATAGCAACGGGAGGGGAGAGTGTTGTCTATGCACCCTTTGTAGACTGCAACGGAAGCGTTGACGCAACGTAGAAGAAGTAGTCGTACGTCTTCCCGATCCGACCGATCCAAGCACCGTTACTCCAGCACCTCCGAGTTCTTAGCACACGTATAGCTCGATGACACTCCCCGGGCTCCGATCCAGCAAAGCTTCGGGGATGAGTTCCGTCAGCACAACGGCGTGGTGACGATGATGATGTTCTACCGATGCAGGGCTTCGCCTAAGCACTACAACGATATGATCGAGGTGGAATATGGTGGCAGGGGGCACCGCACACGGCTAAGGAACGATCACGTGGATCAACTTGTGTGTCTAGAGGTGCCCCCCTGCCCCCGTATATAAAGGATCCAAGGGGGGTGCGGCCGGCCCTATGGTGGCGCGCAAGAGGAGTCCTACTCCTACCGGGAGTAGGACTCCCCCCCCAATCCTTGTCCAACTAGGAGAGGTGGAGGGAGAATAGGAAGGGGGGGGCGCCGCCCCTCCCTCCTTGTCCAATTCGGACTAGGGGGAGAGGGGGCGCGCGGCCTGCCCTGGCAGCCCCTTTCTCTTCTCCACATGAGGCCCATCAACCCCCCCGGGGGTTCCGGTAACCCCCCGGTGCTCCGGTTTTATCCGATACTTCTCCGGAACCCTTCCGGTGTCCGAATGTAGTCATCCAATATATCAATCTTTATGTCTCGACCATTTCGAGACTCCTCGTCATGTCCGTGATCACATCCGGGACTCCGAACTAACTTCGGTACATCAAAATGCATAAACTCATAATAACTGTCATCGTAACGTTAAGCGTGCGGACCCTACGGTTCGAGAACAATGTAGACATGACTGAGACAAATCTCCGGTCAATAACCAATAGCGGGACCTGGATGCCCATATTGGTTCCTACATATTCTACGAAGATCTTTATCGGTCAGACCGCATAACAACATACGTTGTTCCCTTTGTCATCAGTATGTTACTTGCCCGAGATTCGATTGTCGGTATCCAATACCTAGTTCAATCTCGTTACCACCAAGTCACTTTACTCGTTCTGTAATACATCATCCCGCAACTAACTCATTAGTTGCAATGCTTGCAAGGCTTATGTGATGTGCATTACCGAGAGGGCCCAGAGATACCTCTCCGACAATCGGAGTGACAAATCCTAATCTCGAAATACGCCAACCCAACATCTACCTTTGGAGACACCTGTAGAGCTCCTTTATAATCACCCAGTTACGTTGTGACGTTTGGTAGCACACAAAGTGTTCCTCCGGTAAACGGGAGTTGCATAATCTCATAGTCATAGGAACATGTATAAGTCATGAAGAAAGCAATAGCAACATACTAAACGACCGGGTGCTAAGCTAATGGAATGGGTCATGTCAATCAGATCATTCAACTAATGATGTGACCTCGTTAATCAAATAACAACACTTTGTTCATGGTTAGGAAACATAACCATCTTTGATTAACGAGCTAGTCAAGTAGAGGCATACTAGTGACACTAAGTTTGTCTATGTATTCACACATGTATTATGTTTCCGGTTAATACAATTCTAGCATGAATAATAAACATTTATCATGATATAAGGAAATAAATAATAACTTTATTATTGCCTCTAGGGCATATTTCCTTCAGCACAGCGGTCTGGTGTTGGGTGGCTCGTGCGGCTCACGGGGCAGCACCCCTCTCGGTTTCAAGGTCGGCCTTGGGCGACGCTTGGTGGTGGCCGCACGGCGGCGTGGGCGCGTGGGCCAGATCTAGGCCGCTGGATCCGGCATCAGGTCCGGGCGCGTGCGTGTCAGTGCCGCCTTTGGCCGTGGATGCGTGGTGCCTGGCGCGCCTTGCTCCGGTGGGGTGCGCTGGTGGTGCCTTGGCCCTTCCCGAGCGGCTTGTGTTGTGTCTGGTCTGCAAGGCGGAGGGGTGGTTGGAGGTGGATGGCAGAGGTGCATGGAGGTGGATGTGGGTCGGTGTGGATGGCAGGGCCTGGGCGCCACCAGGTCTCGCGTGGATGGATTCGGCTCCCCCGGCCTACCTGGCGCGTTGCCGCCGTCCTCCGGCGAGGTGGAGGTGGTGTGGGCTCGATCCAATCCGGGCAGATCTGGCTGGCTTAGTGGTGGAGGCTACTGTGATGCGAAATGCTACTCTTCCTATTGTGGTGGTTGGCTTGCTCGAGCAACTCCGGTGGGCGTTGGGTTCTACAATTTGGGTCTGGAGAAATCCATGCTTAAGTGAGTTTCACAATGGTGACATCCGCGAGTGTCGTTCCCTCTCTGGAGGCATTGTTTTGGCCCTGATCAGACTCCGTTCCTTGAGCTCAGGGAAACCCTTGGTCCGGCCTCCGGACTAGGCGGCGGCGTCATGGCGTCATTCCATTATTCAAGGCGCCGTCTTGTTGCTCGAGGAGTCTTGATGGTGCAGCTTGACTCTAGGTCGGCCATTGCTCTGGGCGTGGGCCTCCTGGGCGCTCTCACGACGACACCTTCCCTAGGTCTGGCCAGGCCCTGCCGTTAACTTGCTGACTTTCTCTTGGCACAATGGGTGGTTGTACAATGTGTTGGGAAACGTTGCATGGAAAACAAAAAATTCTATGCCCACGCAAGATCTATCAAGGAGATGCATAGCAAGGAGAGGGGGAGAGTGTGCCTACGTACCCTCGTAGACCGTAAGCGAAAGCGTTTGACAACGTGGTTGATGTAGTCAAACATTCTTCCCGATCCAACCAATCGAGCACCGAACATACGACACCTCTGCATTCGGCACACGTTCGACTCGGCGACATCCACACCTTCTTGATCCAGCAAGACGGCGAGGTACTGGATGAGTTCCGACAGCATGACGGCATGGTGACGGTGACGGTGAAAATATCTCCCCAGGGCTTCACCTAAGCACTACGAAAATAGGACCGGGGGTGTAAACGGTGGAGGGGGCACCGCACATGGCTAAGCAGTTGTCTTGTTCTGCTAGGCGCCCCCTCCAACATATATGTAGGTGGGGTGGAGGGAGCGGCTAGGAGGCGCCACCAAGTAGGCTGAATCCTACTTGGGGTCCTCCCCCAAGTGCCCCCCCTCCATATTTGGAGTGCGGGAGGAAGGAAGGAGGAGGTGCCCCTCCTTTCCTTTCTCTCTGAGGAGGGAAAGGCGGGAGGGGCCACCCCTCCCCCTTTCCTTCCCCTAGGGCCGGCCAGCCAAGGAAGGGGCACACCATCCCCCTTGTGGGCTGATCTGTCCCCTCCCCCTTTGGCCCATTTGGCCAATACACTTGCCGGGGTGCCCGAAACCCCTTCCGGTGACCCGATGAGTACCCGATGCACTCTGAAGCTCTTCCGGTGTCCAAATACCATCGTCATATATGTCAATCTTACCTCTGAACCATGTCGAGACTCCTCATCATGTCCGTGATCTCATCCGGGACTCCGAACAACATTCAGTCACCAAATCATATAACTCATATAACACTATATCGACAACGAACGTTAAGCGTGCGAACCCTACGGGTTCAAGTACTATGTAGACATGACCGAGACACCTCTCCGGTCAATAACCAATAGCAGAACCTGGATGCCCATATTGGTTCCTACATATGCTACGAAGATCTTTATCGGTCGAACCGTTATTACAACATATGTAATTCCCTTTGTTCATCAGTATGTTACTTGACTGAGATTCGATCGTCGGTATCTTCATACATAGTTCAATCTCGTTACCGGCAAGTCTCTTTACTCGTTCCGTAATACATCACCTCGTAACTAACTCCTTAATCATTTGCTTGCAAGCTTATGATGTGTATTACCGAGAGGGCCCAAAGATACCCCTCTAATACTTAGAGTGACAAATCCTAATCTCGGTCCATGCCAACTCAACAAACACCTTTGGAGATACCTGTAGTGCATCTTTATGATCACTCAGTTACGTTGTGACGTTTGATAGCACACAAGGTATTCCTCCGGTATCCGGGAGTTGCATAATCTCATAGTTGAAGGAATATGTATTTGACATGAAGAAAGCAATAGCAATAAACTAAACGATCAGTATGCTAAGCTAACGGATGGGTCTTGTCCATCACATCATTATCCTAATGATGTGATCCCGTTATCAAATGACAACACATTTCCATGGTTAGGAAACCTTAACCATCTTTAATCAATGAGCTAGGCTAGTAGAGGCTCACTAGGGACATGGTATTTGTTTAATTATTCACACATGTATTTAAGTTTCTGATCAATAGAATTCTAGCATGAATAATAAACCTTTATCATGAATAAGGAAATATAAAATAACAACTTTATTATTGCCTCTAGGGCATATTTCCTTCAGTCTCCCACTTGCACTAGAGTCAATAATCTAGTTCACATCACCATGTGATTAACACCCATAGTTCACATCGCCATGTGACCAACACCCAAAGAGTTTACTAGATTCAATAATCTAGTTCACATCCCCATGTGACTAACACCCAAAAGAGTACTAAGGTGTGATCATGTTTTGCTTGTGAGAAAGGTTTAGTCAACGGGTCTGCCACATTCAGATCCGTATGTATTTTGCAAATTCCTATGTCTACAATGCTCTGCATGGAACTACTATAGCTAATTGCTCCCACCATCAATATGTATCCAGATTGAGACTCAGAGTCATCTGGAACGGTGTTAAAGCTTGCATCGATGTAACCCTTTACGACAAACTCTTTATCATCTCCATAACCGAGAAACATTTCCTTAGTCCTCTTTAAGGCACATAAGGATAATTTTGACCGTTGTCCAGTGATCCAATCCTAGATCACTATTGTACCCCCTTGCCAAACTCATGAAAAGGTACACAACAGGTCTGGTACACAGCATGGCATACTTTACAGAACCTATGCCTAAGGCATAGGGAATGACTTTCATTCTCTCTCTATCTTCTGCCGTGGTCGGGATTTAAGTCTTATTCAACTTCACACCATGCAACACAGATAAGAACCCTTTCTTTGACTGGCCATTTTTTGAACTTATTCAAAAACTTTGTCAAGGTATGTGTTTTGTGAAAGTCCTATTAAGCATTTTGATCCATCCCTATAGATCTTCATGCCTAATATATATATATATATATATATATATATATATATATGGAAAATCCAACCTACCACGTGGGGTAGTTACCCCCACATGTCTCATATACTACCATGTGATACTATATATACTATTTTATTATTTTAAATATGTTCATATACTATATCTAAGATATTTCAAAGCAAGTTACATGAAAAAATTGCATATGAGCCCATAGTTTTTGTTATATTTGCGAAATACATACATATTTGTATATAAAAAAAGCATACTCAAAACAAGGTATATACTACCTAAAAATTAGTATATATACTACCTAATCATTGTTATATACTACATACTACACGTACATACTCTCGGTTCCGTCAGATACTACATACAACATACAAAATGCAAGTGATGGTAACTACCACTGCTTGTAGGAAACATTTGTCCTATATATATATATATATCTGTTCACATACTCTAACTTTCCATACGCTCTCACATGGACCTCTTGCCCATGCACCCATCCTCCTCCATGGCACCGAAAGAGGCCGCCGCCTCGCGCCACCGGTGTCTAGGAGCTCGCCGGTCTTCCACCAATGTCTAGGAGGCCGCCGCCCCGCGCCACCATACCGGAGCACCTCGCCACCGGTGACTAGCTCCGCTGCTCCCTACATCACCTTCCTCTCTCCCTCGATGTTCCTTTTCTCTCTCTCCCTCTAGTTTGACTCACCCTCCCATGTCCATGCCTGTGCAGGTCGTCGCCATGGATGACCCGGAGCTATCTGGCATGGTCGGGAAGAGGAGCCCCACGCCACGGCCTGGCTCTGCCATAGAAACGGGCCCTCTCCAATAGCCACTGCTGGATCTGGTCTTTCGATGTCTGTTCATGCCTCCGACGACGCCAATCATCGCTAGATCTTACCATTGCTGCCATTGATAGCACGCACGGGATCGAGATTTTTGTTTTGTTTTTGAAAGTAATAGCAGTAGCGCGGGGTATAAGACCCGCTACAGCTAATTAGCAGTAGCGCTGTTTGCAACGCACGCTACAACTAACCATGTATAGCAGTAGCGTGTGTCAACACGCTATAAGAGGGCACCCGCGCTACTGATACACCCAAAACCCGCGCTGCTGCTAGGCTTTTCCCTAGTAGTGTTAGCCCGTCACAAGCTCTCACGGTCAACGAAGGATATTCCTTCTCCCAGGAAGACCCGATCAGGCTCGGAATCCCGGTTACAAGACATTTCGACAATGGTAAAACAAGGCCAGCAAAGCCATCCGAATGTGCCGACAAATCCCGATAGGAGCTGCACATATCACGTTCTCAGGGCACACCGGATTGTCCAAACTTCCGGTAGGCCAACCCAGAGTTGCCCCTGGTGGCCATCAGCGGCTGACAATTTGGACCAACACTCAGAGGAGCACTAGCCTGGGGGTTTAAAATAAAGATGACCCTTGAGTCCGCGGAACCAAAGGGAAAAAGGCTTAGGTGGCAAATGATAAAACCAAGGTTGGGCCTTGTTGGAGGAGTTTTATTCAAGGCAAACTGTCAAGGGGTTCCCATTATAACCCAACCGCGTAAGGAACGCAAAATCAAGGAACATAACACCGGTATGACGGAAACTAGGGCGGCAAGAGTGGAACAAAACACCAGGCATAAGGCCGAGCCTTCCACCCTTTACCAAGTATATAGGTGCATTAAAGTAAACAGATATAGTAACGATATCCCAACAATATCCATGTTCCAACATGGAACAAACTTCATCTTCACATGCAACTAGCAACGCTATAAGAGGGGCTGAGCAAAGCGGTAACATAGGCAAACAACGGTTTGCTAGGAAAGGTGGGTTAGAGGCTTAACATGGCAATATGGGAGGCATGATAAAGCATGTGGTAGGTATCGCGGCATAGCAAAAGAGCGAGCAACTAGCAAGCAAAGATAGAAGTGATTTTGAGGGTATGGTCATCTTGCCTGAGTTCCCGCAAGGAAGAAGAACGAGTCCAAGAAGAAGACAAACAGACGTAGTCGAACGAATCCTCACAACTCCGGAACGAAACCGAAGCTAACAAGAGAAGCAACCCGGAAAGAAACAAGCAACATGGTAAACAACCACCACATAAATATGGCATGGTGCACAATGAAGTATGATGCATGTCCGGTTTAAATATGCATGACATGGCAAAGTGCAACAAACAATCCTACAAATTAAGTGGAGCTCAATATGCAACTCCGTTGCATATTGATGAAACACCACATCAATTATATAGTTCTCTCTCGGTTATGTATCCAACAAAATTAAATGTTGGTTAGCATGGCAAGGGGTGAAGCATAATAAAACTACTTAACTAGGCAAGTTTAAATGAGGCCGGAACAACAAACAACAAGTCCAGAAAATCCTCATGTGCATATTTTGGATTTGGTACTGTTCTGCCCTAAACCATATTTTAGAGTTGTTAAACATGCAAGATGAGTGTACCATGTTAAACTAATCATTTTTCTACCCCATTTACATATAAAGTTTATTTAAAACCAAGCTGCGGTTATTTAGTTATGAAAAAAAACATTTTAGCATGGCATAGGAGAAAATTAATGCAAACAGCAGTTTAAACATTTTAAACATAGATGAAAGTCGCAAATTATGAAACTAGACAAAATTCTAACCATTTTTCATATATAAGTTATTTACATGTGATGCACGGTTGTGAAGTTATTATATGCATGTGGTCTAGGGGGTTTTCTGCAAAACTGTTATCCCAGGAAAAATGCTAAACTCGCCGGACAGGAAAAAAACATACAGGCTGAATCTATGCAAAGGCCCCACAGGAGCAGGGGCACTGGCGGCTCACGTTGGGCCAACAGGCCGGCTGAGGGTGGCGGCTGCGCTGGGCCTTGGTGCAAGAAGTGGCCCAGGGCGCAGTTAACATAGGCGCTGTCGTCGTGCTCGCTCGATGCAGAACGAGCAGAGCAGCGGTAGCTGGTGATGCAGGAACGTGGCGGCGGAGATAGAAGCAGAGGCGCTGGCGGCTGGGAACAGAGGCAAAAGCGGTGGCCTGGCATGGGGGAGGCCGGCGTGCGCGACACTGTGGACGAGCCATGGGGCACGATAGCGGATGGAGCATGAAGGGGAAGCAGAGGAACTCGCATCCATGGCAGCAAGGGACTTGATGATCCTGTCGAGAACTCGTGGAACTTGGCGGCGAACGGCATCGTGGGCGAGGCCGGGGTCCACGGGAACGGTGTCGTGGGCGAAGCCAGGGTCCACGGGAACGGCGTGCGGGAGGAGATGCTGCTGGGCTTGGTCGGCGGACATGATGCAAAGGGAGCAGAGCTTGGGGGTGGCTGGAGGTCAACTCCGACGGGGCGTGATGCAGGGGAGGCAGACGAGGCGGCGGGGAAGACCGGGACAACAAGGGCGTGAAGACGACAACAACGACGCGGTCGGCGAGCAGGGTAGACCATGGCGTGGAGCTTGCCTCCTGGAGAGGGCAGAGAGCAGGTGAGAGAGGGAACGGGAGAAGAAGGATGGAAGGAGAAGCAGTGGGGCATGGCCGGTCCTGGTAGTGGGTGCCGGAGTGCGCGACTTGCGTGGTCCGGCGAGGACCGGGGCAGGGGAACGGCGAGACGGCGCTGGTCTTGCGGGTGAGGAGGGATCGAGGCATAGAGGGCATCGGGCTCCAGATCGATGCGAGGAAGGGCGGCCTTGGAGGAAGAAGGTTGCGGGGAAGCGTGGGCACAGAGGAGCTCCACTCCTCTAGATGGAACAGGGAGGAGGAGGCACTCGATGGATTGGCTGGGCGAGGGGATCAAGGGATATTTGAGTGAGGGGATCCCGATGTGGAAGATGAAACACGGGGTGGCGGCGGCAGAGAAAGGATGGATGGGACATCTCCCTAAAATTTAGGGTTTTGGTCTGATTTTGTTAGGGGTCGCCCACTATATATAGTAGGTGGCTAATATGAGAGGGGGTTTGAGCCTCTAGATTTTGATCGAACGGCTTCAAGTGGTCTAAACAAAGAACGAATGATGTTTAGGATATCTCGGGATTGTTCCAGAACCACTGGTCATGACCGTACGGTTCGGATTCGGGGAAGTTTCGGACATGGTTGCGAAGGGGTTCGATGCACTTGGCAAAGAGGGATTAGGTGGTTTGACAAGAGGGAATCGAAAACCCGGTTGGTCTCAGAACGCTCAACGAAGGCAAAACGGTCCGAGGGAAAGTGATGAAGACAAAGGGATAAACGGCAACGATGAGCAAAAGCATGTTTTGAAAACATGACGGCAACAGAGTGCCAATGCAATGCAAATGATGACATGATGAATGCAACAAACAAAACAAATCACACGACGAAACATGAAATACATGAAAGGCGTCTAGAGCGTCGGTCCTGGGGCGTCACAATGAGATTGTCTCACATCAAATAGGTGTATCAACGGGCCATGGACATGCCCATTAATAGATATCAATGTGAATGAATAGAGATTGCCATGCAACGGATGCACTAGAGCTATACGTTTATGAAATCTCAAAAAGAAACTAAGTGGGTGTGCATCCAACTTGCTTGCTCATGAAGACCTAGGGCATTTGAGGAAGCCCATGCTACCTCTTGAGCATGTGTTGGTTTTCCCTTGAAGCGGAAAGGGTGATGCAGCAAAGCAGCATAAGTATTTCCCTCAGTTTTTGAGAACCAAGGTATCAATCCAGTAGGAGACCGCGCGCAAGTCACCTCGTACCTACACAAACAAACAAGAACCTCGCAACCAACGCGATAAAGTGTTGTCTTCACAGCCACTTGCAAGAGTGAGATCTGATAGAGATAATAATAATAAGATAAATATTTTTGGCATTTTTATGATATAAATTGAAAGTAAAGATTGCAAAATAAAATAGATTGGAAACTTATATGATGGGGAATAGACCCGGGGCCATAGGTTTCACTAGTGGCTTCTCTCAAGATAGCATAAGTATTATGGTGGGTGAACAAATTACTATCGAGCAATTGATAGAAAAGAGAATAATTATGAGAATATCTAGGTATGATCATGTATATAGGCATCACGTCCTTGACAAGTAGACCGACTCCTGCCTGCATCTACTACTATACTCCACACATCGACCGCTATCCAGCATGCATCTAGAGTATTAAGTTCATAAGAACGGAGTAACGCTTTAAGCAAGATGACATGATGTAGAGGGATAAACTCATGCAATACGATATAAACCCCATCTTTTTATCCTCGATGGCAACAATACAATACGTGTCGTTTCCCCTATTGTTACTGGGATCGAGCACCGCAAGATTGAACCCAAAGCTAAGCACTTCTCCCATTGCTAGAAAGATCAATCTAGTAGGCCAAACCAAACTAATAATTAGAAGAAACTTGCAAAGATAACCAATCATACATAAAATAAATCAGAGAAGATTCAAATATTGTTCATAGATAATCTTGATCATAAACCCACAATTCATCGGATCTCGACAAACAAACCGCAAAAGAAGATTACTGTCAGGACCGGTTTTCCGATAAAACATTTATTGGAAAAACCGACCATTATATCAGACCGGTATAGAAGAATCCTCCTTACTGGTAGACAAATCCTTGATACAGAAATCTAGAAGTACTAAATATTATACAAGGTTGAGTTGAGGCTGCTCAACAATTTATTACAAACACACCGATATTATACATAAAGGCAGATATGACACAAAGGGTATGGTGGCATAACTACTGACTCGTAAAAAAAGTGGTGGTGGATATGTCACATTGACGTGGGTGACATGACTCCAAAATCTTACAGCTCATCAAGCGCCGGAGTGAGGCTTGATGATTTTTTTTAGAGTAGCGGAAGCGTATATAATACAAGTGACCAACTCCAGGATCGCACGGGGCTGACTGGGACTCCTCTAGGCGTCGGACTCGCTATCGTACTATTCATCCATAAGATCGCCTTCGTCAACATCTGGCCAAATCAACAAGGCAGGTGAGTACTTTGAATGTACTCGCAAGACAGCTTGGACATAAGATATAACAAATGCAAACATGATGCACATGAGCAAACTAGTAATGCGCACTCAGATAATAAATTTGCACTGCATGTTAAATAAAAAGGAAGTCATGCGGCAGTCCTCCCGAAATCCCAATAAAATAGTTGAAGACTGATCGGGTGTCTGAAGCGACGCCTCGAAAGGTAAAATAACTTAAGATGGCGCAGTCGGGCGTCAGGGCGACACCACATAAAGGGCTTATATTGAAACGTAAATGACAGTACGTGCCACAGTCGGACGTCTAAGCGACATCTCGAAAAGGGCTTATAATGAAAGTAAATAACAAGGATGCCACAGTCGGATGTCTGTGCGACATCACATAAAGGGCTTATATCAAAAGTAAATAACAAGAATGCCACAGTCGGACGTCTAAGCGACATCACATAAAGGGCTTATAACAAAGTAAATAACAAGAATGCCACAGTCGGACGTCTAGGCGACATCACATAAAGGGCTTATATCAAAAGTAAATAACAAGAATGCCACAGTCGGACGTCTGAGCGATATCACATAAAAGGCTTATATCTCATCATTCGAATTCAACTAGCTCATGAAGGTAACATCATTCCACGGAATACTCGGTACATGATAATAAACTGGTTAGTCCATCCACAGGAATAACATTCAGTCGGGTTTACCACTCTCAGTTTCATGCTTATTCTCCGGAGACTGTCACTGAGACTGACATTGAGACTGATACTGAGATTGACACTAATATGTTGATCAAAGTCTTTGACCATGGACATGGTTACTCGAATGGTTTTGACTCTACAGAGTTTATACTCTTTAACCACAGCCAACGGATTTCAGTTGTCAGAAAGGACTAGTTCCGTTTATGGTATTTTAGGAGAAACACATCTAACCAGTACACACGCATTCCACATTCCGCTGCCAGGAATCACCCTAGGCAACGTTCAAGAAAAACTCTAAGACGGGGAGGCTACAACCTCGATTAGCATGGGATCAAATCTATATCGTGCGCTCTAAGGGGTGCCCCCCTCTCGGTCCCAACCGGAATCACCCATGACCCCTGACCGGATGACGGGCTTTAATCCAGGGCCATGGAACCCTCATCATGGCCCCTCTATTTGGTGTGTACAAGGAAAGCGGTTTGCAACTTACTAAACCATATTCTTTGCAGAAAACATGTGGTAGCACGGAAGGGGACGAACGGGAACAAGACTTGATCCACGTTAATACTGGAGTTAAATAGTTGATATAAAACTGGCATGCTTCAACAATACCAGCTTGTAACCTATCATGCCACCACATGATCATGTTATCTTACCATCATATGAACACATCGAATTTCGAAGCTCACTTGCAGCTTGCTTGCATGAAATATAACATTCACAAATGCTTATATAAACATGTCATTAGAAAACCACTTAAGAAATCATGAAAAACACTCATCATATCAAAGGTTCAAACATGCTTGCCTGGTTCGGAGTAGTCGGAGTCTAGCTCGGCGAAGTTTGCGGCTCCGTCACCTCCTTCGGTATCTACGTTATAAAAGAAATCGGATACTAATGTAAATACCATGCGTGCATAAAAATTGTTCCAATTTTTTTTCTAATAAATATGATTAAAAAACTAAATAGAAAAATAAAGATGACGGAAAAAAATCATCTCAAAATCATCTTCTGTTTAAAAGTTATTAAGGTTTTAGTCTAGGGACTAATCTGTGATGAAACAGAAACTTTCCAGGGCTTAGTTTAAAAAACACAGAAAACGTTTCGGTTGGAAATACGCCAACCCAAAGGGAAAATGTACTTTGCCCAAAGGCGCTTTCAGAAAACTCTTCGAATAAAAGAGGAGAGGCTCACGAGGGGGTCCCGCATGTCAAGTTTAAAATCCCACCGCCGGCCGATGCAAACGATGATCGCCGGCGACAATCAACGGCAATCCAGAGGAGGGCAAGGGTATGGTTGCACTCATGGGACAATTCCGCGTTGGTGGGTGGTGGATTTGGTCGTCGGCGAGCACCACGCCGACGGCGGCTTCCACTCCAGCGGACGGCGGTTCGGTCGAGGATGGATCCCTCCGAAGAGAGCTGCAAACGCCAAATTGAAGCGCGGGTTAGGGGAGTGGGTGCACTAGGAGGTTCCTCCCCAAGTCTGAGCTAGAGCTATGCAAGGAATCGAGTGAATCAAGAAGGCTACCAGAGCGGGTCGTGGCGGCCGGAGTTGGGGAAGAAGGCCTCCTCGAGGTCCTTCTAGCGGCTGGGCGCGGCTCTGGTGAGGTGGAGGAGTGGTGCTGGGTCGAAGGCGAGCTCGGGGCCTCTATTTATAGCCGTCCCTAGGCGGTTGCTGAGAACGGGATCACTCCGGCGAGAGATTACGGCGAGGCAGTGGTCGGGCTGGGGGTTTAGGTGACTGGGCACCTTTGGATTGGATCACTGGTTCCATTCAACAGCTAAGCTTGATCGGATTTGGCCTGCTCCCGTGGCCTCGACGGAACGGAGCTCACGGGCTCGTCGGTGGCAGAGAGCGCGCTCTACGCCTCTCAGGCCACGGCGACGGTTCTGCAGCACGCACAGGGAAGAGGACGGCCACGCGGAGGCTCCTGGTGGTGTTGGCGGTGCTGGACGGTGCCGTACTGCAGGGCTGGCCCCTGCTGGTCGCCACGGCGGTTCTGCCACCGCAGAAGACGCCGGAGTTGACGTGACACATCGCCACCGACGCTCGCGACCGGCCAAACAACCGTGCGGCGCATTGGATAAGAAGAAGGAGCAGTGAGCAATGATCGAAGGCAGCTACTGGCGAGATTGACGAAGAGCCCTGACGAAAATGACACTGACGACTGAACCCAACACTGAACTTCTGAAACTTGACAAGAACAGTGCTGGCCACCTGTTCGACCAAATGATTTATGCACGTGGAAAATTATTCTAGAGCTGAAACTTGGTGAAGTGATCTCTTGATGCATCTGGAGACTGCCTGAATTATCTCAGAATTTTTGGAAAAGAAAGAGAATAAAATTCACCAAAATGGCAAATCTGGTCCTAACTTGCAGCAAGCAAATTTTGAAAAATTTGTACTGTGGACTGGCAGATCTTGATGGATCTAGGTTGAGGACACTAAGGACTAGCTAGAGGAATTTATTTGGAACCAAAACTCAAAGGAAATCTAGTAGTTCCTTTGTAAATCACTAAGGTCCAAATAAACGGCAGAAAAAGATTTTGAGTTTAAAATAAATAGAATTAAAATCTAGGGGAAGTTGAACTTTGCTGGACTTGATGCTTGACTTGACCCAAAGTGGGGAGGTGGGTTTTGGAAGAAGGTTTTCAACATAGGTCATGGCAAGAGAGTAATTTTTGAATGAGGAAGAATAAAATTCATAATTTATAGGAATTCTTTTAATAAAAAAAGGAATTGTAAAAACCTTCCAAAATTATTTGTGTTGAGCCAACACAAGATGAAAAATCTTCAAGACCAAAAATCAAGATTGGGAAGAACTCATGAAATATTTGTCATAAGAAGATTTGAGAAGATGAGCCCCTTTTTTGAAAAATTCTAGTGACCTTCTTTAAATCAAATAAAGAAGTTGATAAAAATCAAAACCAAAATTTTGGGGTGTTACAACACCTACCCCCTTAGGAAAAATCTCGTGCCCGAGATTTTAGCTGATCCTCAAATAGGTGTGGGTACTCTGCCCGAAGGAAATCCTCTCTTTCCCATGTTGCTTCATCCTCGGTGTGATTACTCCACTGGACCTTGAAAAACTTAATTGTTTTCTGACTGGTCCTTCTTTTAGACACCTCCAATATTTTTATTGGACGTTCCATGTAGGTGAGGTCTGGTTCCATGTCAATGTTCTCGTGAGATACATGCTTTTCTGGGTTGCTTACACATTTCCTCAACTGTGAGACGTGGAACGCGTCGTGGACGTCTGACAGTTCTTCGGGTAGGTCTAGCTGGTAGGCCACTGTGCCTCTTCGTGCAATCACACAGAAGGGTCCAATAAACCGTGGTGCTAGCTTTCCTTTAACTTTGAATCGTTGCAGGCCCCTCATAGGAGATACTCGTAGATACACATATTCACCGGGTTCAAAGTTGACTTCACAATGTTTTTGATTGTAATAACTCTTTTGTCGGCTCTGGGCTGTCTTGAGTCGATCCCTAATTAGTCTAACTTTCTCCTCGGCTTCCTTGAGCATGTCTGGGCCGAAGATACGACTGTCTCCTATTTCTGACCAATTTAATGGGTTACGGCATCTTCGCCCGTACAAGGCTTCAAAAGGTGCCATCTGTAGACTGGCTTGGTAACTGTTGTTGTATGCGAACTCGGCATATGGCAAGCTTTCTTCCCAACTGGTTCCATAGGTGAGAACACATGCTCTTAGCATGTCCTCTAGAATTCGGTTCACACGTTCAGTTTGTCCTCCAGTCTGGGGGTGGTATGCTGTACTGAATACTAGTTGAGTTCCAGAGCTTGTTGTAAACGATCCCAAAATCTAGAGACGAATTGAGTGCCTCTGTCAGATATTATAGTCCTTGGAATTCCATGCAGACAAACTATACGGGAGAGATAAAGTTTGGCAAGCTTCTGAGTGGTGTGGGTTGCCTTTACTGGGATGAAATGTGCCACCTTAGTTAATCTATCTGTGATGACCCATATGGCATCATTTCTGTGTCGTGACCGAGGTAGTCCGACAATAAAATCCATTCCAATTTCGTCCCATTTCCACTCAGGTATCCTGTTTGGCTGTAATAGTCCTGCTGGTTTTTGGTGCTCGGCTTTAACGCGCTGACATGAATCACAACATGCAATGAATGTGGCTATATCCCTCTTCATACCGTGCCACCAAAAAAATTCCTGAATGTCCTTGTACATTTTGGTTCCTCCAGGGTGGATTGAATATGGAGCGGTGTGGCCTTCGGCTAGAATTTGTTGTTTGAGGTCCTCTATATTTGGTACGCAAAGTCTGTCTCCGTACCATAATATTCCCTTATCGTCTATGACGAATTCTGAAGCCTTGCCCGGACTCACTTTCCTTTTTATGCCTTCGATGCTGGGGTGTCCATGCTGAGCCTTGTTAATCTGTTCCATTAGGGTGGGTTGTATTTCCAAATTTGACACATTGCCTTCAGTGACCATCACCAAGTTGAGTTTGGCGAACTCCTGCTGAAATTCAGGTCTCAAGTTCTGTAGACTGTCGTTGCCCGAGCTGGGGTTTCGACTAAGGGCATCTGCCACTACATTCGCCTTTACTGAATGGTAGTGAATGCCAACATCATAATCTTTCACTAATTCCAACCAGCGCCATTGTCGTAAATTGAGTTCTGGTTGTGTGAAAATATATTTGAGGCTTTTATGGTCTGTATATATTTCACAACGATTTCCAAGCAAAAAGTGCCTCCACTCTTTGAGTGCATGAATGACTGCTGCCAATTCCAAGTCATGAGTAGGATAATTTTATTCATGCTTTCGTAGTTGCCTGGAAGTGTATGCGACTACTTTTCCTTCTTGCATTAGTACGCATCCGAGGCCCTTCCGGGATGCGTCACAATATACTTCAAAACTTTTGTGTATGTCTGGTACAACCAATACTGGTGTTGTTGTTAATTTCCCTTTGAGTTCTTGGAAACTTTTCTCGCAAGCTTCAGTTCATACAAATTTCTTATCCTTCTTGAGTAACTATGTCATTGGTTTTGCTATGGTGGAGAACCCCTCAATGAACCTTCGGTAATATCCAGCCATCCCCAGGAAACTTCGTACATCTGTTATGTTGGCTGGTGGTTTCCAGCCAAGTACGGCCTTGACTTTTTCTAGGTCCACGGCATCACCTTCTTGGGTCAATACGTGGCCTAGAAAACCAACCTGTCTTAACCAAAATTCACATTTGCTGAATTTGGCGTATAATTGTTGTTTCCTTAATTCTCCTAGTACAATTCTGAGATGTTTAGCATGTTCTTCTGGTGTCTTAGAGTATACCAGAATATCATCAATGAACACCACAACAAATTTGTCCATAAATTTCAGACACACTTTGTTCATGAGGTGGACAAAATATGCGGGGGCGTTTGTCAGTCCAAACGGCATTACTGTAAATTCATATAATCCGTATCTGGAGGTGAATGTTGTCTTAGGGATATCTTCTGTCCGTACTTTTAATTGATGATACCCCGACCTTAAATCAATTTTTGAGAAAACCTTGGCTTGTGCGAGCTGGTCAAATAAATCATTTATCCGTGGCATCGGATATTTGTTTTTGATGGTGACCATGTTGAGTGCTTGATAGTCTATACATAATCTCAGTGTCCCATCCTTTTTCTTGGCAAATAATACTGGTGAACCCCAAGGTGAGGAGCTGGCCCATATAAATCCTTTGTCTAGTAATTCTTTTATTTGCTTCTTTAATTCTACCAACTCGGAGGGTGCCTGATAGTTCTTCGGGAAATACGTCAGGAAACTCACACACCACTGGAACTTTTCTTAACTCTGAAATGTCCACCTTGTTCAACCTTGGTTGCCGTGATATTGGTCACTCTTGAGATGCAATTTTTATCGTCTTCCCATGATGATGAGTAAGAATTATAGTCCGATTGAAGCAGTCGATAAAGCCCTTGTTGGTGGTTAACCAGTCCATTCCTAAGATAACATCCAGTCCCTTATTTTCCAATACAATGAGGTTGGCCTGAAACTTTAGTCCCTCAATCTCAATGACCACACCTTGGCAGTAACTTTGAGTGATTTCCTTAATCCCGGGGGACTTGATGGTCATGGATTTTTCCAAGGGAAGCATCGAAAAATCATGTTGCAAAGCAAATTTCTTTGAAATGAACGAGTGAGAAGCTCTAGAATCAAACAAAACCGTGGCAGGTATTGTGTTGACAGGGAACGTACCGAGTACGATATCCGGGGCATTCTGTGCTTCCTCCTTGGTCACATGGTTCAAGTGACCCTTCTTGTGATTGTTATTGGGGTTGAAGTTGTTACGCTTGGGTGTTGAATTATTTCCACTGTTGTTCGGCTTAGGGGGGCGAGTTTCTTGGCTTTGGGCACTGTTTGGCATAGTGTCCTTCCTCTCCACAATCGTAGCAAGTACCACCTGGGTGATATGTAAAATCCTTGTCTCTTGCATGAAAATTTTTGTTTGGGCGTGGAACAGTGGTTGTGGATTTGTTCGCTCCAATTTTCTGAAAATCAGTCTTGTTCCGGTTGTTGCGAGCATGAGTAGTCTTGTTCCTTTTGCGCTTGCAAAAATCCTCCAAGCCACGGCGCTCATTTTCCAATGTAATAGCTTTGTCCACAAGTGTTTTGAAATCTGGAAAGGTGTGTACGACCAGATGGCATTTAAGTGCTGGTGCCAGACCGTCCAGAAATTTTTCCATCTTTTTATTTTCAGCCATATGCTCTTCGTTGCCATAACGAGATAATTGAGTAAACTGACTATTGTACTCAGTCACTGTCGTGCTTCTCTGCTTGAGGTCATCAAACTCCCTTTTCTTAATCCTCATAATGCTTCTGGGAATATGCGCCCCACGAAAACCTTCTTTAAATTCTTCCCAGGTGATGTCATTTTCATTGGGGTGCATGTGTAGGAAATTTTCCCATCATGATTTAGCTGCTCCAGTGAGGTAGTGAGGTGCATAAAATACCTTCTCACGGTCCGAACATTGTGCAATAATTAACTTCCTTTCAATGTCTCGAAGCCAATCACCGGTCTCAAGAGGTCTATCAGTGTGAGAGAACGTTGGGGGACGTGTCTTTTGTAGTTCAAACAATTTGGAATGCTGCTGATATGGTTCGCGGTGATTTCCCATTTTGATAACATGGTTCATCATTTCTTGATGATGCTGCTGGCTTTGCTCATAAAGGCGGCATACTTGAGAAAATGCTGCTTCGCTGCCTTGCTGACTTGACTGCCCCTATGTGAAATTGTTACTTGTCTGGGTACCATAATTTTCTTCTGGCGGACTTGGCATGGAACGAGTCCAGGGACGAGGCATTTTCCACTCTGGGGTATTTTTGCAGAATTCATGAGGAAAACTGAGTGGGAAAAATAAATAATTTTACAAAGGCGGATTTTTAAAAAAAAAACTCCAAGATTTTTCAAGAAAATACTTGATTGTGCATGGAGAAGGACCGCTCAGTACATATCTTTACACGCAAGCCGTAATTATATAATACATCACTCAGGATGTACGTACACATTCCTGGCATGTTATTTAGGCTAGTGCACTTCTTCGAGTTCCTACATGATGCGCACACAAACTACTTCTCACCAAACCTATATACATATAAACATATCATACAAGCTGGTACATCGCACGGCTGCTAGGCGCACTCAGTCGGAGATGGTAAAAACTTCCCTCGGCCTGCCGAGGGTAAGAGCCAGTGATGCTGGAGACTCAACCTCCTCCTCACTAATAGGCTCCAGGCGCGAAGTACTGGGTTAAGGAGCTGGTGCGGGCGCGGCAGGTGGTGCAGCACTAACTGGAGTAGGAGCAATGACTTGGTCAAAATCCTCAGTGGTAGGCAGTCGGCGAGCAATGGCTAAGATGGTAGGTGTATAGGATGCTGAGGACGAGACGTAAGTCAGTGGTGGTGTTGTATGGAGGAGCTCCCTCCTGTTGGCGGAACAGCCCTGAACTAAGTCCATACGAGCAGCCACAAAGTCGTCCACGAGGTTATCAAAAGCTGCATCAAGAGCTTTGAGATACTCAACCAACATTTCAATAGCCTCATCTCTCTCCCCCCTAGCGCAAGCGAACGCATAGTAACAAGTGTATGGCATGCGGCAAGGGAGGTAGCGGTAGCGACGAGCCTTCATCGAAGGGAGGGCATCCCGGAGACGAGCCATCGCCTCACGGGCAGCCATTTGCATGGCATGCCTCTCCGTAGGCATGGCCCTTCCCACAAATCGGAAGCGGCGTCACTCAAAACGTCCTCCCTTGAATTGCACCGCGGCCTGGTGCATAGACACGATGTCGCTGATCTTGTGCTGGTAGAGTGTGAACTCGAGACGAGCCGATGGCCCGATCGCGACCTTGGTGATGGAAACGAGAAGCTTGATAAACCCCTCCGGTACATTGGCGAACACTTGTGACTCAGAGTCACTGCCAGTCATCTACAAAGGTAGACAAAAACGAATAGTCAAATCATAAATTTATGATGACTAACAAAAAATTGCTACATTTGCAAAATGTTAAAATAGCACTAATTACGCTAATAACTGATTAGCGATCGCACCTGGTGGCTTCCTACAGTCAGCCTGGCTCTGATACCAAGGTTGTTAGGACCGGTTTTCCAATAAAACATTTATTGAAAAAACCGACCATTATATCAGACCAGTATAGAAGAATCCTCCTTACTGGTAGATAAATCCTTGATACAGAAATCCAGAAGTACTAAATATTATACAAGGTTGAGCTGAGGCTGCTCAACAATTTATTACAAGCACACCAATATTATGCATAAAGGCGGATATGACACAAAGGGTATGGTGGCATAACTACTGACTCGTAAAAAAAGTGGTGGTGGATATGTCACAGTGAAGTGGGTGACATGACTCCAAAATCTTATAGCTCATCAAGCGCCGGAGTGAGGCTCGATGATTTTATTAGGGTAGCGGAAGCATATATAATAAAAGTGACCAACTCCAGGATCGCACGGGACTGACTGGGACTCCTCTAGGCATCGGACTCGCTATCGTACTCTTCATCCATAAGATCGCCTTCGTCAACATCTGGCCAAATCAACAAGCCAGGTGAGTACTTTGAATGTACTCGCAAGACAGCTTGGACATAAGATATAACAAATGCAAACATGATGCACATGAGCAGACTAGTAATGCGCACTCGGATAATAAATTTGCATTGCATGTTAAATAAAAAGGAAGTCAGGCGGTAGTGCTCCCGAAATCCAAATAAAATAGTTGAAGACTGATCGGGTGTCTGAAGCGACGCCTCGAAAGGTAAAATAACTTAACATGCCGCAGTCGGGCGTCAGGGCGACACCACATAAAGGGCTTATATTGAAACGTAAATGACAGTACGTGCCACAGTCGGACGTCTAAGCGACATCTCGAAAAGGGCTTATAATGAAAGTAAATAACAAGGATGCCACAGTCGGACATTTGAGCGACATCACATAAAGGGCTTATATCAAAAGTAAATAACAAGAATGCCATAGTAGGACGTCTAAGCGACATCATATAAAGGGCTTATATCAAAGTAAATAACAAGAATGCCACAGTCGGACGTCTAAGCGACATCACATAAAGGGCTTATAACAAAGTAAATAACAAGAATGCCATAGTCGGACGTCAAGGCGACATCACATAAAGCGCTTATATCAAAAGTAAATAACAAGAATGCCACAGTCGGACGTGCGACAACATCACATAAAGGGCTTATATCTCATCATTCGAATTCAAGTAGCTCATGAAGGTAACATCATTCCACGGAATACTCGGTACATGATAATAAACTGGTTAGTCCATCCACAGGAATAACATTCAGCCGGGTTTACCACTCTCAGTTTCATGCTTATTCTCCGGAGACTGACACTGAGACTAATACTGAGATTGACAATAATATGTTGATCGAAGTCCTTGACCATGGACATGATTACTCGAATGGTTTTGACTCTGCAGAGTTTGTACTCTTTAACCACAGCCAATGGATTTCAGTAGTCACAAAGGACTAGTTCCGTTTACGGTATTTTAGAAGAAACACATCTAACCAATACACACCCATTCCACATTCCGCTGCCAGGAATCACCCTAGGCAATGTTCAAGAAAAACTCTAAGACAGGGAGGCTACAAGCTTGATTAGCATGGGATCAAATTTATATCACACGCTCTAAGGGGTGCCCCCCTCTCGGTCCCAACCGGAAACAACCATGACCCCTGTCTGAATGACGGGCTTTAATCCAGGGCCATGGAACCCTCATCACGACCCCTCTATTTGGTCTGTACAAGGAAAGAGGTTTGCAACTTACTAAACCGTATTCTTTGCAGAAAACATGTGGTAGCACGGAAGGGGACGAATGGGAACAAGACTTGATCCACGTTAATACTAGAGTTAAACAGTTGATATAAAACTGGCATGCTTCAACAATACCAGCTTGCAACCTATCATGCCACCACATGATCAGGTTATCTCGCCATCATATGAACACATCGAATTTCGAAGCTCACTTGCAGCTTGCTTGCATGAAATATAACATTCACAAATGCTTATATAAACATGTCATGAGAAAACCACTTGAGCAATCATGAAAAACACTCATCATATCAAAGGTTCAAACATGCTTGCCTGGTTCAGAGTAGTCGGAGTCTAGCTCAGCGAAGTTTGCGGCTCCGTCACCTCCTTCGGTATCTACGTTATAAAAGAAATCAGATACTAACGTAAATACCGTGCGTGCATAAAAATTGTTCCAAATATTTTTCAAATAAATATGATAAAAAAACTAGATAGAAAAATAAATATGACAGAAAAAATCATCTCAAAATCATCTTCGGTTTAAAAGTTATTAAGGTTTTAGTCCAGGGACTAATCTGTGATGAAACAGAAACTTTCCAGGGGCTAGTTTAAAAAAAATAGAAAACGTTTCGGTTGGAAATACGCCAACCCAAAGGGAAAACGTACTTTGCCCGAAGGGGCTTCCAGAAAACGTTTCGAATAAAAGAGGAGAGGCTCACGAGGGGGTCCCGCATGTCAGGTTTAAAATCCCACCGCCGGCCAAAGCAAACGATGATCGCCGGCGATGATCGACGGTGATCCAGAGGAGAGCAAGGGTATGGTTGCACTCACGGGACAATTCCGCGTCGGTGGGTGGTGGATTTGGTCGTCGGCGAGCACCACGCCGACGGCGGCTTCCACTCCGGCGGACGGTGGTTCGGTCGAGGATGGATCCCTCCGAAGAGAGCTGCAAACGCCAAATTGAAGCGCGGGTTAGGGGAGTGGGTGCTCTAGGAGGTTCCTCCCCAAGTCTAAGCTAGGGCTATGCAAGGAATCTAGTGAATCAAGCTGGCTACCAGAGCGGGTCGTGGCGGCCGGAGTTGGGGAAGAAGGCCTCCTCGAGGTCCTTCTAGCGGCTGGGCGCGGCTCTGGTGAGGTGGAGGAGTGGTGTTGGGTCGAAGGCGAGCTCGAGGCCTCTATTTATAGCCGGCCCGAGGCGGTTGCCGAGAACGGGATCACTCCGACGAGCGATTATGGCAAGGCAGTGGTTGGGCTGGGAGTTTAGGTGACTGGGCACCTTCGTATTGGATCACTGGTTCCATTCAACAGCTAAGCTTGATCGGATTTGGCCTGCTCCCATGGCCTCGATGGAGCGGAGCTCACGGGCTCGTCTGCGGCAGAGAGCGTGCTCTACGGCTCTCAGGCCACGGCGACGGTTCTGCAGCACGCACAGGGAAGAGGACGGCCACGCGGAGGCTCCTGGTGGTGTGGTTAGTGCTGGACGGCGCCGTACTGCAGGGCTGGCCCCTGTTGGTCGCTGCTATGTATTGAGCTTGCGTTGGTTTTCCCCGAAGAGGAAGGGATGATGCAGCAGATTAGCGTAAGTATTTCCCTCAGTTTTTGAGAACCAAGGTATCAATCTAGTAGGAGGCCATGCTCAAGTCCCTAGTACCTGCACAAAACGATAGCTACTCGCTACCAACGCGATTAGGGGTTGTCAATCCCTTCACGGTCACTTACGAGAGTGAGATCTGATAGATATAATATTTTTGGTATAAAGATGCAAAGTAAAAAGTAAAAGCAAAGTAAAAAAGCAAAGCAAGATTAAAGTGATGGAGATTGATATGATGAGAATAGACCCGGGGGCCATAGGTTTCACTAGTGGCTTCTCTCATGAGCATAAGTATTCTACGGTGGGTGAACAAATTACTGTTGAGCAATTGACAGAATTGAGCATAGTTATGAGAATATCTGGCATGATCATGTATATAGGCATCTCGTCCGTGACAAGTAGACCGAAACGATTCTGCATCTACTACGATTACTCCACTCATCGACCACTATCCAGCATGCATCTAGAGTATTAAGTTAAAAACAGAGTAACGCCTTAAGCAAGATGACATGATGTAGAGAGATAAATTCATGCCATATGAAATAAACCCCATCTTGTTATCCTCGATGGCAACGATGCAATACATGCCTTGCTGCCCCTTCTGTCACTGGGAAAGGACACCGCAAGATCGAACCCAAAGCTAAGCACTTCTCCCATGGAAAGAACTACCAATCTAGTTGGCCAAACCAAATGGATAATTCGAAGAGACTTGCAAAGATAACCAATCATACATAAAAGAATTCAGAGAAGATTCGAATATTATTCATAGATAGACTTGATCATAAACCCACAATTCATCGGTCTCAACAAACACACCGCAAAAAGAAGATTACATCGAATAGATCTCCACAAGAGAGGGGGAGAACTTTGTATTGAGATTCAAAGAGAGAGAAGAAGCCATTTAGCTACTAACTATGGACCCGAAGGTCTGAGGTAAACTACTCACACTTCATCGGAGGGGCTATGATGATGTAGAAGCCCTCCGTGATGACGGCCCTCTCCCGGCGGAGCTCCGGAATAGGCCCCAAGATGGGATCTCGTGGATACAGAAAGTTGCGGCGGTGGAATTAGGTTCTTGGCTCCTCTTCTGATCGTTCGGGGGTACGTATGTATATATAGGAGGAAGGAGTACGCCGGTGGAGCACCAAGGGGCCCACGAGGCAGGAGGCGCGCCCTAGGGGGGGCGCCCCCACCCTCGTGACCGCCTCTTTTACTCCTTGGAGTAGGGTCCAAGTCTCCTGGATCACGTTCGGTGAGAAAATCATGTTCCCGAAGATTTTATTCCGTTTGGACTCCGTTTGATATTCTGTTTCTCCGAAACACTGAAATAGGCAAAAAAACAGCAATTCTGGGCTGGGCCTCCGGTTAATAGGTTAGTCCCAAAAATAATATAAAAGTGGAAAATAAAGCCCAATATAGTCCAAAACAGTAGATGATATAGCATGGAGCAATAAAAAATATAGATACGTTGGAGATGTATCAGTCGCCACGGCGGTTCTGCCACCGCGGAAGACGCCGGAGTTGACGTGACACGTCGCCACCGACGCTTGCGACCGGCCAAACAACCGTGCGGCGCATTGGATAAGAAGAAGGAGCAATGAGCAACGATCCAAGGCAGCTACTGGCGAGATTAACGAAGAGCCCTAACAAAAACGACACTGACGACTGAACCCAACACTGAACTTCTAAAACTTGACAGGAACGGTGCCGGGCACCTGTTTGATGAAATGATTTATGCACGTGGAAAATTATTCTAGAGCTGAAACTTGGTGAAGTGATCTCTTGATGCATCTGGAGACTGCCTGAATTATCTCAGAATTTTTGGAAAAGAAAAAGAATGAAATTCACCAAAAATGGCAGATCTGGTCCAAACTTGTAGCAAGCAAATTTTGAAAAATTTGTACTGTGGACTAGCAGATCTTGATGGATCTAGCTTGAGGACACTAAGGACTAGCCAGAGGAATTTATTTGGAACCAAAACTCAAAGGAAATCTAGTAGTTCCTTTGTAAATCACTAAGGTCCAAATAAATGGCAGAAAAAGATTTTGAGTTTAAAATAAATAGAATTAAAATCTAGGGGAAGTTGAACTTTGCTGGACTTGATGCTTGACTTGACCCAAAGTGGGGAGGTGGGTTTTGGAAGAAGGTTTTCAACATAGGTCATGGCAAGAGAGTAATTTTTGAATGGGGAAGAATAAAATTCATAATTTATAGGAATTCTTTTAATAAAAAAGGAAATGTAAAAACCTTCCAAAATTATTTGTATTGAGCCAACACAAGATGAAAAATCTTCAAGACCAAATATCAAGATTGGGAAGAACTCATGAAATATTTGTCATAAAAAGATTTGAGAAGATGAGCCCCTTTTTTGAAAAATTCAAGTGACCTTCTTTAAATCAAATAAAGAAGTTGATAAAAATCAAAACCAAAATTTTGGGGTGTTACAATTACATCGAATAGATCTCCAAGAGAATCGAGGAGAACTTTGTATTGAGATCCAAAGAGAGAGAAGAAGCCATCTAGCTAATAACTATGGACCCGAAGGTCTGAAGTAAACTACTCACACATCATCGGAGGGGCTATGGTGTTGATGTAGAAGCCCTCCGTGATCAATGCCCCCTCCGGCGGAGCGCTGGAAAAGGCCCCAAGATGGGATCTCACGGGTACAGAAGGTTGCAGCAGTGGAATTAGGTTTTCGTGGTGCCCTCTGGTGTTTTCATGGTACGTAGGTATATATAGAAGGAAGAAGTAGGTCGGTGGAGCCACAAGGGGCCCACGAGGGTGGAGGGCGCGCCCCCTGCCTCGTGGCCTCCTCGTTGATTGCTTGACGTCCACTCCAAGTCCTCTGGATCACGTTTGTTCCAAAAATCACGCTCCCGAAGGTTTCGTTCCGTTTGGACTCCGTTTGATATTCTTTTTCTACAAAACACTGAAATAGGCAAAAAAACAGCAATTTGGGCTGGGCCTCCGGTTAATAGGTTAGTCCCAAAAATAATATAAAAGTGTATAAATAAGCCCATTAAACATCCAAAACAGAATATATAATAGCATGGAACAATCAAAAATTATAGATACGTTGGAGACGTATTTGTCGGCGTTCTGGGAATGGGGGTCCCCAGCCTTGCCTGCCTGCGACCCGCGGCGTGGCGGAGCCAGCAGGCCGTACGGCCCATCTTCATCAACAAGCATCCAAGACCCTTGGGAGGGGCCAAGCCTCGCGAGGCGGACGATGCAAGACCTCCTCTGGAGTGGCCTGACCAGGCAGGCTCACGAGGAGCGGAGATATCAAGGCAGGGCAAACCTCGCGAGGCTCTCATGACGTGAGCCATGACGATCGACACCAGGCAGGCGCCAGGCGGGCACCAGTGCGCGCAGCGTCCTTGTTTCCTCTTTGGTGCAAAGGAGGCAAGCGCAGCCGCGGAGTACCGAGGCATCAAGCAAAGGTTGCCATTTCGGTGCAACAAGACCAAGACCAGGAGGACTGCAAGACGGAGGTCATCATGGAGCCCAAGACGGCGTCACCACCAGAGCTTTGTGCAGGCGAAGACTACTTTTGTCAGGATGGCTTGTACTAGCTGTCCCCCTTTGAATTAGCCCTCCATTGTTGGCTCCCTTCCCGCTCAAAAATTTTCGAAATGGACCAGGGCCTCTATAAATAGGATTAGCCACCACAGTAGGATGGGGATCTCGAGCTTCACCTCAACCTCATCTTAGCTTGTGGGAATCTACACACCACAAGTTGATACGCACAAGAACACCTCAACCTCAGAAGGTTGTTCTTCCCTTGTACTGTTCATCATCAAGCCCAAGAGGCTATCCACCACCACCACACTGGAGTAGGGTATTACACCACAATGTGGCCCGAACCAGTATAAACTCCGTGTCTTTATGTGTTGTGAGTTCGCCGAGTTCGTCCGCAAGATCTTAGCGACCTAGAGCGTAGATCGGTAGGAGGGAAAAGCTTCGCGTGCACCCCAGTGTTCGAACCTTAAGGGTTAGCCCGAGCCCCACATCTGACATTTGGCATGCCAGGTAGGGGTGCGCCGTAGCTTCCTTTCCGTCAGTCCGTCACTCCGTCGCTCCGTCGTCTCCATGTTGGACGCTCACCGTGCTCGAGCTGAGCGTCGGGCCGCCCTCGCCGCCTGCGTCGCTCAGACGGCTCCCGTTGGCGGGCCACCTCGTCGTTCTCCGTCCCCCGCCGCCAACACTGCCACCGGCCCAGTGGGGAACAAGCAGCAGGCGTCCTCGCTGCATCCTTCAGTGCGGCAGGACGGCCGCACCGCTACTCCATCGCTCACCCCTGCTGGTTCCTCGTCCCACGTGCACCACGCTCCCATGGAGGCACAGGCCGCGCTCATCGCGGCGAACGGGCTCCTGCGTTACCGCCCCGTCAACGACCTCTATGAGGAGTGGCTCGACTGCGTCGCCGAGCTCGTCCGTGTTGCAGGGGGCTCTCCGACGCCGTCCCACTCTCCGCCTCCCCCACAACCAGCCGCGGGCGACGGGGCTCATGGCGTGCCTCAACCGCCTCGACCCCAAGACGGTGCATTTGCACCAAGGCGCGCGCCTCCACGGCATGATCCACCATGCCCGGCACCCGCACGTGAAGAAAGAAGCTGCCAAGAAATCCCGCGGCCGCGAGAAGCTGCACCAGTGCTCCTTGCGCCACCTCGTCAAGACCGCGTGCTGCCTATAGTGGCGCAACGCGGACCTTGCCAAGACCAAGCTCCGCCTCAGAAGCGGGCCCCGGCGACCATGGCTGGCTGCCGTGCCTTCACCCCCGAACTGCTTAGCGTCGCCTGGCCAGGCAAGTTCAAGCCAGATCTACCTCCTCGATACGACGACACCGCCGACCCCGCATAGTTCCTGCAGCTCTATGAGCTGAGCATCGAAGTGGCTAACGGCGACGAAAAAGTCATGGCGAACTGGTTTCCCATGGCTCTCAAGGACGGGGCCCGCTCCTGGCTCCTGAACCTGTAGCACGGCTTGATCTCCTCCTGGGACGAGATGCGCGGCCGCTTCGTCGCCAACTTCCAGGGCACTCGCGACCGTCCACCGGCCACGGGCGATCTACACCGCATCAAGCAACAGCCAGGAGAGAACCTCCAGAAGTACATTCAACGCTTCAACAACACCCGGCTCAAGATCCCCAAGGGCACGGACGAAGCCATCATCTCCGCATTCTTAGACGGTGTCCGTGACGTCAAGATGAAGGAAGAGCTAGCTATCCACGAGGAGCTTTGCACATTGCAGGAGTTGTTCAACCTGGCGACCAAGTGCGCAAGAGCTGAGGAGGGGCGCCTCTCTCTCCCTGAGCTGCCAGCTGCAGGAGTGGGGGAGAAGAAGGCCAAGGCCAAGGACGTGAAGCGCAAAGAGGCAGTAGTGCTCGTAGCAGAGCCCGACACCAAGTGAGGCAGAGATCAGCCCGAGTCATCCAAGAATGGCCGTCCGTTCTATGCCTTCCACAACTTGAACACCCACAACACCAGCGACTGCCAAGAGATCAGAGCCATATGGGAAGGACGCTTCGGTCGACGCCCCGAGCGCAATGACCGGGGCTACGACCACGGAGGAGGACGCGGAGGCGGACGCTGGGACGACCGTGGCCCGCGCCAGGAGTGGCGCGACCGGCCTTGTGAGGACCAGTGGTAGGACCAACCTCGCGAGGGCGCCTGGAGGGACCCGCCTCGTGAGCATTGCCCCCAGGGCAATGTCGGTCTTCCCCCGTTGCCACCACCAAGAGGGAACGACGACCATCACCAGGACGAGGGGGCTGGGGGCTTCCAGGAGCCGCATGCGATCGCTTGCATCTTGGGCGGTGCTCAGGCCCCAGCCTCTCAGCACATCTTCAAACAGTTCGCTCGCGAGGTGAACGCTATGCTCCCCAAGCTCGAGGCCATGCGGCCGCTCAGGTGGTCCCAATGCGCCATCACCTTAGACTCGGCCGACCAGCTCAAGTGCGCAGCCACCGCTGGCACCCTGCCTATGCTGTGTTCCCCAGTCATCAGCAATGTGCAAGTCACCAAGACTCTCATCGACGGCGGTGCAGGGCTCAGCGTCCTGTCCGTCGACACGTTCAACAACCTCCAAGTGCCCTATGAGCAGCGCCAGCCAACCAAGCCTTTCTCATGAGTGACCGACGGTTCCACCACACCGATAGGGCAAGTCCGCCTGCCTGTCACCTTCGGGGAATGCAAGAACTACCGCACCGAGCTCATCGACTTCGACGTCGCGCACATCCGCCTGCCGTATAATGCCATCCTCGGGTATCCAGCCCTGGCCAAGTTCATGGTAATCACTCACCATGGCTACAACGTCCTCAAGATGCCAGGAAGTGGGGGAATCATCACGGTCCCATGTGAAGGAAGGGATGCGGTGTGCTCCCTTGAGCGGGCCTTCCAAGTTGCAGCAATCGACAACCCTGACAGCAGAAGTGAAGGCCCTCCGAAGACCATCCCCAAGAAGAAGCTGCCACGCCGCGCAGGACCCCAATAAGATGGTGTCGTGTCAGGAGCCTCGTCAGGATCAGCGCCCGGGGGGGGCCTCCCTCCACCGCATAGGAAAGCGCGCCCAGCACCCTCCTCCGGCAGGACTCGGGGGCTCTCTTCTGGAGAGCCTCAGACCTTGCCAACCTCACGAGGGAGGCGCTTGTGCACCACTTGGAAGCGTGCTTCACGGCACGCTTTCCTTAGGAGAGCACGGGGCAAGGAGTGCCCACCACTCAGGAGTTCATCACCAAGACCACCGAGGAGCTACAAGAAGCAAGGGCCATGCGCGGCCACGGCCGCTCACAAGGCGCAGCACCCCATCCAGGTGAGGATGACGGGCTGCGCGTCTGCATCGACATCCTAGGGCTCAACAGGGCCGCATCTCAGGAACACTTCTGGCCATCACGTGCGGGCCGCTGTGAGGGTCCACCACACAGCTACGTTTGCATGCCTTTCGGCTTGCCGAGCATGGCGTCGGCCTATCAGCACAGCATGCGGCAAGTCCTGACGACTCAGGAGGCCAGGTTCCACGCCTTTCCGGAGGAGATGAGGACGGTCCTCAGGGAGCCTCCCGAACCCCCAGAGCCTCCCGAGGCTCAAGGTCCCGGTGGCTCATGAGGAGCTATTCCATCAACGCGTGGCTTCAGCTGCACCAACTCTACTTCGTCTACAGAACTAGGTGACATCTTCCAAGTTCATTTAAGCTGGGAGCGCCCCTCGGGCTGCATTATTCCCAGGCCACATGGGTCTGTCCCTGTGGAATGTATCCCTTTTGCTTATGTCCTTAGCTTACCTTGTTGGGGGTGCCCCTCGGGCTACATCATCCCCACGCCGCTCGGGCCGGACCCAGGCGCACATATCTTCCTGCATTTATCCAAGTCGATCTGCTCTTCACGCTTAACCTGCCAACTGCAATCACCTGCTCGATCATCGCCTCCCTCAGGGCCTCTACACAGGCACGGCGCTGGTGCATGGGTCCGTCCCTACCACGACCGACAAATCTGAGTGGTCGAGCTCTGGCTCGCGGCACACGTCGTGCACGTCACCTCACCAGGCCCTCAGTACCTTCACTTCATCCGGACCAACCAGCGGCAGGCAGGCAGCAGTAACGGCAAACCATGTTTCTTCTTGTGTCTGTCCACAGGGACCCCGCGGGAAGGATAGCAGGCGGCACCGTGAGTCTCCTTTTCTCTCGTGTGATTCGCTTGCGCATTAAAAGGGGGCTCCTGAGCATCGTGACTCAGGAGCTCTTACTGGCTCTCCAGCCCTCACCCCCTGGCCTTGACCACGGCATCACGACCTGGCATACCAGTGGCGGCGGAGCTCGCTCGAGAGCCGGAGCCTGAGGACGTAGAGCACTAAGAGGAGCTCGGGAGAAGGAAAACTCATACTGACCGGCCTAGCTATGTCACGTAAATTGGCGCAGCCCTAGCGCAACATCAGGAATCACCGCGAAGTCAGCAAGATAAGTCTCGCCCTCGGATCAGCTAAATAATTGGGCCTAGTAGTCGCTCAAACCATGCTGCAACCCCGTTGCGGCCAAGTCATCTGCCTTTCTTTCCTTACCATGGCTGCTTGGGCGCTAAGGGGGACCTACTAGGCATCGCGCCTCAGGGGCTCTTACTAGACCTCGAGTCGCGCACCTCCTGGCCTTGACCACGGCATCATGACCTGGCATACCAGCGACGGCTGTAGCGGCCTTGGGACCAGGACCCGTCAGCGTAGAGCAACAAGCTATCGCGAGGAAAGAAAGGGGGACCGAGCCTTAACGGGACACGCGTTCATCAAATCTTCATAACAAGGAAGATAGGTACAAAGGCATTGCAGATCCTTACATGCCCCCACGGGGTAATTCATGATTCTTCGCAGGAAAAAAAAGCTGATGCTAAGGGGGATCCTATCTACATCCTTCCGTGGCGGACGCCATCATCAACAGTGGGCCACGGGAGGCCGGGCCAACCCCATCCAGATCAGCGGCGGCGGCCAGACGCAGCAGCCCTGCTCCGAGCACGGCGAGAGCTCGGGAGGACATAGCTGTCCTCGCTCGTCTCCGGAGTCTCGTAGAGCTTAGGAGAACTGCTGGACTCCCAAGGGCTGCTGCTGCCGGAGTGGTCGCGAGCAAAGCGCGCATCAGCCTCGCACTCTTCTCCGGAGCAGCATTCCAGGCGACGGCCCTCGGCGTCGAAGACCTTGAAGAAGAGCGTGGAGGCGCCATCGTACTCGAAGTGGATCGCGAGGGCGCCCCTCGCACGACAGACCCGAGCGATCTCCCCCCAGCCGCTGGTCATGAAGATCTTGCCGGTAGGAACCGCTTCAATCTCCGCTCCGGTTGCCGGGGCGCTGCAGTCGGCCTGCTGCATCCGGAGCTCGAGAGGCCCCCTCGGCGGCATCACGTCGGAGAAGAACCGCGGGAAGCGGATCCAGGAGCTCGGAGGCATCGGCGCCCACAGCACCAACTCGCGCAAGGAGTCCGCAGCGTGGATGGCAAGCGTTGCCGTGGCGCGGCGACCCCGGATGCGGCGCGGGCGGCGCTGCTCATCGCTTCGTCCTCCCAAGCCCTCGGCTTGGGCGTACAGGGGTAGCGGGTACCCCGGTGGAGGCCACTCGCACCTAGGCCTCATCACCACTTGCATCGCCGCTTCGTCACGGCAATGGATCGACCTCTTCTTCGGCGGAAGTGGCTCCGGGACATCCCAGGGGGCTTTCCCTTCTCTTCGACGGAGAACCTTCTGATAGGCGACATTGGAGCAAGAAGTAGAGCAAGGAGGAAGAAGCAAGCAAGCGAGAAACAGATGGGCGACGGGGGCTCCGCCCCACTCTCCATTTATAGCAAAAGAAGGCCAACCGGCACCTCCCATGATCGCAGGTAATGATGGTTTCCCTTGCATGTCACAGGGACTTGTCAAGTCGTGCAGTTGCCGAGGCAGCATGGGGAAGCGGAGACGCCCACGCCCAATCAACCGCCACGCGTCAACCGAGGCCGCGGGCTTTTGGGGCCCCGCGGTGCTCCGAACTTGACCCTTGGCTTCGCCGCGAAGCCAAACCCATGCGCACCTTGGGACCGGGGGCTACTGTCGGTGTTCTGGGAATGGGGGTCCCCAGACATGCCTGCATGCGGCCCGCAGCGTGGCGGAGCCAGCAGGCCGTACGGCCTATCTTCATCAACAAGCATCCAAGACCCTCGCGAGGCGGAGGACGCAAGACCTCCTCTGGAGTGGCCTGACCAGGCAGGCTCACGAGGAGCGGAGATATCAAGGCGGGGCAAACCTCGCGAGGCTCTCATGACGTGAGCCATGACGATCGACACCGGGCGGGCGCCAGGCAGGCGCCAGCGCGCAGCGTCCTTGTTTCCTCTTTGGTGCTAAGGAGGCAAGCGCAGTCGCGGAGTACCGAGGCATCAGGCAAAGGTTGCCATTTCGGTGCAACAAGACCAAGACCAGGAGGACTGCAAGACGGAGGTCATCATGGAGCCCAAGACGGCGTCACCACGAGAGCTTTGTGCAGGCAAAGACTACTTTTGTTAGGATGGCTCGTACTAGCCGTCCCCTTTGAATTAGCCCGCCATTGTTGGCTCCCTTCCCGCACAATATTTGGGAAGAGGACCAGGGCCTCTATAAATAGGATTAGCCACCACGGTAGGATGGGAATCTCAAGCTCGACCTCGACCTCATCTTAGCTTGTGGGAATCTACACACCACAAGTTGATACGCACAAGAACACCTCAACCTCAGGAGGCTGTTCTTCCCTAGTATTATTCATTATCAAGCCCAAGAGGCAATCCACCACCACCACACTGGAGTAGGGTATTACACCACAACGGTGGCCCGAACTAGTATAAACTCCGTGTCTTTTTGTGTTGTGAGTTCGTCGAGTTCATCCGCAAGATCTTAGCGAGCTGGAGCGTAGATCGGTAAGAGGGAAAAGCTTCGCGCGCACCCCAGTGTTCGAACCTTAAGGGTTAGATGGAGCCCCACATCTGACAGTATTAGCCCACCATTGGAATATACAAGCCAAGTTCTATAATGAAAAATTCCCACTAGTATATGAAAGTGACAATATAGGAGACTCTCTATCATGAACATCGTCGTGCTACTTTGAAGCACAAGTATGGGAAAAGGATGGTAACATTGCCCCTTCTCTTTTTTTCTCTCATTTTTTCTTTCTTTTTTTCCTTTTTTTCTTTTTTTCTTTTCCTTTTTTCTTTCTCTCCTTTTTTTTCTTTTTTTCTTTTTTTTTCTTTTTTTCCTCACAAGGGACAATGTTACAAAAAGGAAGATCATCATACTTCTATTTACCTACAACTCAAAAATTACAACTTGATACTAGAACAAGATATGACTCTATATGAATGCCTTCGGCGGTGTACCGGGATGTGCAATGAATCAAGAGTGACACGTACGAAAGAATTATGAACGGTGGATTTGCCACGAATACGATGTCAACTACATGATCTGTTAGAATAAATCTGAGGCACTCCGTCGATCATCACAGGACCAAGCAATCACACGAGCACGACACCGAGATTTGTTAACGAGGTTCACTGATATGGCTACATCCCCGGGGCTTGACTATGGGCGCTCCTCCCCATAACACCACTACAATACCGCACCCGGTTGCCCTGGATGCCGGAACATGCCGCCGGCTTCCCCTATGTTCTGGTGCTATCATGTTGGCATAGGTTACATCGTGTGTCTACCCCTGCTATATATGAGAGGACTAGGATACAAGTGTCCTACTTGGACACGACTCCATCTCCTATCTAAACACAATACAACTACAAGTCCAACTGTAACCTACCTTGTACACTATATTCGACACAACTCTAACAAACTCCACCTTGGCGAATATTCCATCACCTTGAATTTGTCCATGCGTCAAACTTCCATGTACATTGGACTTGATTTTATCCCATGAGAACCGCTGCTACTCTAGAGACTCCATGTGACTCCACCTGCAACTTGTAGTCCCTTCTTTTTTGGACCACGGTCAACACTCGGGCAAAATTAAGTTCCTTCTTACTCTAGTTTGTGCTTCCAACTTCCAGAGTTCCGTCCAACGCCATCATGCTACCTCTTGAGCACTGCGTTGGTTTTCCCCGAAGAGGAAGGGATGATGCAGCAAAGTAGCGTAAGTATTTCCCTCAGTTTTTGAGAACCAAGGTATCAATCCAGTAGGAGGCTACGTGTGAGTCCCTCGTACCTACACAAAACAAATAAATCCTCGCAACCAACGCAAATAGGGGTTGTCAATCCCTATAAGGCCACTTACGAGTGAGATCTGATAGATATGATAAAGATAATATTTTTGGTATTTTTGTGATAAAGATGCAAAGTAAAATAAAGGAAAAGTAAATAGCAAAGGAAATAACTAAGTAGTAGGAGATCAATATGATAAAGATAGACCCGGGGGCCATAGGTTTCACTAGTGGCTTCTCTCGAGAGCATAAGTATTCTATCGTGGGTGAACAAATTACTGTCGAGCAATTGACAGAATTGAGCATAATTATGAGAATATCTAGGCATGATCATGTATATAGGCATCACGTCCGAGACAAGTAGACCGACTCCTACCTGCATCTACTACTATTACTCCACTCATCGACCGCTATCCAGCATGCATCTAGAGTATTAAGTTAAAAACAGAGTAACGCATTACGCAAGACGACATGATGTAGAGGGATATACTCATGCAATATGAAGAAAACCCCATCTTGTTATCCTCGATGGCAACAATACAATACGTGCCTTGCTGCCCCTACTGTCACTGGGAAAGGACACCGCAAGATTGAACCCAAAGCTAAGCACTTCTCCCATTGCAAGAAATATCAATCTAGTAGGCCAAACCAAACTGATAATTCGAAGAGACTTGCAAGGATAACCAATCATACATAAAATAATTCAGAGAACATTCAAATATTATTCATAGATAGACTTGATCATAAACCCACAATTCATCGGTCTCAACAAACACACCGCAAAAAGAAGATTACATCGAATAGATCTCCACAAGAGAGGGGGAGAACATTGTATTGAGATCTAAAAAGAGAGAAGAAGCCATCTAGCTACTAACTATGGACCCGTAGGTCTGAGGTAAACTACTCACACTTCATCGGAGGGGCTATGGTGTTGATGTAGAAGCCCTCTATGATCGATGCCCCCTCCGGCGGAGCTTTGGAACAAGCCCCAAGATGGGATCTCGTGGATATAGAAAGTTACGACGGTGGAATTAGGGTTTTGGCTCCGTATCTGGTCGTTTGGGGGTACGTGGATATATATAGGAGGAAGGAGTACGTCGATGGAGCAACAAGGGGCCCACGAGGGTGGAGGGCACGCCTGGTGGGGGTGGGTGCGCCCCCTACCTCATGGCCTCCTGTTTCCTATCTTGACGTAGGGTCCAAGTCTCCCGGGTCTTATTCGTTGTGAAAATCACGTTCCCGAAGGTTTCATTCCGTTTGGACTCCGTTTGGTATTCCTTTTCTTCGAAACCCTAAAACAGGCAAAAAAACAGCAATTCTGGGCTGGGCCTCCGGTTAATAGCTTAGTGCCAAAAATAATATAAAAGTGGATAATAAAGCCCAATAATGTCCAAAATAGTAGATAATATAGCATGGAGCAATCAAAAATTATAGATACGTTGGAGACGTATGAAGCATGCCCAAGCTTAATTCCAACTCGTCCTCGAGTAGGTAAATGATAAAAACAGAATTTTTGATGCGGAGTGCTACTTGGCATAATTTTAATGTAATTCTTTTTAATTGTGGTATGAATATTCAGATCCGAAAGATTCAATACAAAAGTTCATATTGACATAAAAATAATAATACTTCAAGCATACTAACTAAGAAATTATGTCTTCTCAAAATAACATGGCTAAAGAATGTTATCCCTACAAAATCATATAGTCTGGCTATGCTCCATCTTCACCACACAAAATATTTAAATGATGCACAACCCCGATGACAAGCCAAGCAATTGTTTCATACTTTTGACATTCTCAAGACTTTTTCAATTTTCACGCAATACATGAGCCTGAGCCATGGACATAGCACTATAGGTGAATAGAGTGGTGGTTGTGGAGAAGACAAAAAGGGAGAAGATAGTCTCACGTCAACTAGGCGTATCAACGGGCTATGGAGATGCCCATCAATAGATATCAATGTGAGTGAGTAGGGATTGTCATGCAACGGATGCACTAGAGCTATAAGTATATGAAAGCTCAAAAAGAAACTAAGTGGGTGTGCATCCAACTTGCTTGCTCATGAAGACCTAGGGCATTTTGAGGAAGCCCATCATTGGAATATACAAGCCAAGTTCTATAATGAAAAATTCCCACTAGTATATGAAAGTGATAACATGAGAGACTCTCTATTATGAAGATCATGGTGCTACTTTGAAGCACAAGTGTGGTAAAAGGATAGTAGCATTGTCCCTTCTCTCTTTTTCTCTCTTTTTTTTATTTTTTTTCTTTGGGCCTTTTCTCTTTTTTTTTCTTTTTTTATGGCCTCTTTTCTTTCTCCTTTTTTTTCGTCCGGAGTCTCATCCCGACTTGTGGGGGAATCATAGTCTCCATCATCCTTTCCTCACTGGGACAATGCTCTAATAATGATGATCATCACACTTTTATTTTTCTTACAACTCAACAATTACAACTCGATACTTAGAACAAAACATGACTATATGAATGCCTCCGGTGGTGTACCGGGATATGCAATGACTCATGAGTGACATGTATGAAAGAATTATGAACGGTGGCTTTGCCACGAATACGATGTCAACTACATGATCATGCAAAGCAATATGACAATGATGGAGTGTGTCATAATAAACGGAACGGCGGAAAGTTGCATGGCAATATATCTCAGAATGGCTATGGAAATGCCATAATAGGTAGGTATGGCGGCTGTTTTGAGGAAGGTATATGGTAGGTGTATGATACCGGCGAAAGGTGCGCAGTATTAGAGAGGCTAGCAAAGGAGGAAGGGTGAGAGTGCATATAATCCATAAGTGGCTCTCATAATAGATTCATAAGGTAATTTAATTTTCTTTCTAGGAAAGTGTTCCATGCCTTTCCTTAATGGAAATTGGAATCTAATATTTCCTTCCTTCATATCAATAATTGCACCAATCGTTCTAAGGAAAGGTCTACCAAGAATAATAGGACATCAAGGATTGCAATCTATGTCAACAACAATAAAATCTACGGGCACATAATTCCTATTTGCAACAATAAGAACATCATTAATTCTTCCCATAGGTTTCTTAATAGTGGAATCCGCAAGGTGCAAGTTTAGAGAGCAATCATCAAAATCACGGAAACCTAACAAATCACACAAAGTTTTTGGAATCGTGGAAACACTAGCACCCAAATCACATAAATCATAGCATTCATGATCTTTAATTTTAATTTTAATAGTTGTTTCCCACTCATCATAAAGTTTTCTAGGGATAGAAACTTCCAATTCAATTTTTTCTTCATAAGATTGCATCAAGGCATCAACGATATATTTAGTAAACGCTTTATTTTGACTATAAGCGTGAGGAGAATTTAGCATGGATTGCAACAAGGAAATACAATCAATCAAAGAGCAATTTTCATAGTTAAATTCCTTGAAATCTATAATAGTGGGTTTAGCAACATCTAGGGTTTTAATTTCTTCAATCCCACTTTTATCAAATTTAGCATCAAGATCAACAAATTCCGAATTCTTAGAACGCCTTCTAGGTAAAGGTGGATCATATTCAGTCCCATCATTATCAAGATTCACATTTCAAAAGAAAGATTTAATAGGGGAAACATCAATAACTTTTAGATCTTCATCTTTATTTTGATAGGAACTAGAAGAACACGCTCTTATAAAGGCATCTTTCTTAGCACGCACCCTGGCGGTTCTTTCTTTGCACTCATCAATGGAAATTCTCATGGCTTTGAGAGACTCATTGATATCATGCTTAGGTGGAATAGATCTAAGTTTCAAAGAATCAACATCAAGAGAAATTCTATCAACGTTCCTAGCCAAATCATCAATCTTAAGCAATTTTTCTTCAATCATAGCATTAAAATTCTTTTGCGAAGTAATAAATTCTTTAATATTAGATTCAAAATCAGAGGGCATCTTATTATAATTTCCATAAGAATTGTTGTAGGAATTACCATAATTATTAGAGGGATTACTAGGATAAGGCCTAGGATTAAAAATTTCCTCTATACGCGTTGTTACCAAAATTGTTCCTACCAACAAAATTCACATCCATAGATTCATTATTATTTTCAATCAAAGTAGACAAGGGCATATCATTAGGATCAGAAGAAACACTCTTATTAGCAAATAATTTCATAATTTCATCCATCTTTCCACTCAAAACATTAATTTCTTCTATCGCGTGCACCTTTTTATTAGTAGATCTTTCAGTATGCCATTGAGAATAATTAACCATAATATTATCTAGGAGTTTAGTAGCTTCTCCTAAAGTGATTTCCATAAAAGTGCCTCCCGCGGCCGAATCTAAAAGATTTCTAGAAGCAAAATTCAATCCGGCATAAAAAATTTGAACAATCATCCACAAATTTAAACCATGAGTAGGGCAATTACGTATCATTAATTTCATTCTCTCCCAAGATTGTGCAACATGTTCATGATCAAGTTGCTTAAAGTTCATAATATCGTTTCTAAGAGAGATGATCTTAGCGGGAGGAAAATACTTCGAGATAAAAGCATCTTTGCACTTGTTCCATGAATCAATACTATTTTTAGGCAAAGACGAAAACCAAGCTTTAGCACGATCTCTAAGCGAAAAAAGAAATAGCTTCAATTTAAAAATATCATTATCCACCTCTTTCTTATTTTGCATGTCACACAAATCAACGAAGCTATTTAGATGGGTAGCGGCATCTTCACTAGGAAGGATGGAAAACAGATCTTTCATGACAAGATTCGGCAAAGCAGTATTAATTTCACAAGATTCAGCATCGGTAAGAGGAGCAATCGGAGTGCTAATAAAATCATTGTTGTTGGTATTGGTGAAGTCACACAATTTAGTATTATCTTGAGACATTGTGACAAGCAAGCAAACTAACACACAAGCAAACAAAAAGCAAGCAGGCAAAAAGAGGCAAATAGAGAAAGAGAGGGAGGATAGAGAGATAGAGGGCAAATAAAACAGCAAGGGTGAAGTGGGGGAGAGGAAAATGAGAGGCAAATGGCAAATAATGTAATGCGGGAGATAAGGGTATGTGATGGGTACTTGGTATGTTGACTTTTGCGTAGACCTCCCCGGCAACGGCGCCAGAAATCCTTCTTGCTACCTCTTGAGCACTGCGTTAGTTTTCCCCGAAGAGGAAGGGATGATGCAGCAAAGTAGCGTAAGTATTTCCCTCAGTGTTTGAGAACCAAGGTATCAATCCAGTAGGAGGCTATGCGCGAGCCCCTTGTACCTGCACAAAACAAATAAATCCCCGCAACCAACGCAAATAGGGGTTGTCAATCCCTATAAGGCCACTTACGAGAGTGAGATCTGATAGATATGATAAAGATAATATTTTTGGTATTTTTGTGATAAAGATGCAAAGTAAAATAAAGGAAAAGTAAATAGCAAAGGAAATAAATAAGTAGTAGGAGATCAATACGATAAATATAGACCCGAGGGCCATAGGTTTCACTAGTGGCTTCTCTCGAGAGCATAAGTATTCTACGGTGGGTGAACAAATTACTGTTGAGAAATTGACAGAATTGAGCATAATTATGAGAATATCTAGGCATGATCATGTATATAGGCATCACGTCTGAGACAAGTAGACCGACTCCTGCCTGCATCTACTACTATTACTCCACTCATCGACCGCTATCCAGCATGCATCTAGAGTATTAAGTTAAAAACAGAGTAACGCCTTAAGCAAGATGACATGATGTAGAGGGATAGACTAATGCAATATGAAGAAAACCCCATCTTGTTATCCTCGGTGGAAACAATACAATACTTGCCTTGGTGCCCCTACTGTCATTGGGAAAGGACACTGCAAGATTGAACCCAAAGCTAAGCACTTCTCCCATCGCAACAAAGATCAATCTAGTAGGCCAAACCAAACTGATAATTCGAAGAGACTTGCAAAGATAACCAATCATACATAAAATAATTCAGAGAACATTCAAATATTATTCATAGATAGACTTGATCATAAACCCACAATTCATCAGTCTCAACAAACACACCGCAAAAAGAAGATTACATCGAATAGATCTCCACAAGAGAGGGGGAGAACATTGTATTGAGATCCAAAAAGAGAGAAGAAGCCATCTAGCTACTAACTATGGACCCGTAGGTCTGAGGTAAACTACTCACACTTCATCGGAGGGGCTATGGTGTTGATGTAGAAGCCCTCCGTGATCGATGCCCCCTCCGGTGGAGCTCCGGAACAGGCCCCAAGATGGGATATCGTGGATAAAGAAAGTTACGGCAGTGGAATTAGGGTTTTGGCTCCGTATCTGATCGTTTGGGGGTACATGGATATATATATAGGAGGAAGGAGTACGTCGGTGGAGCAACAGGGGGCCCACGAGGGTGGAGGGCGCGCCTGGTAGGGGTGGGCGCGCCCCCCTACCTCGTGGCCTCCTGTTTCCTTTCTTGGCGTAGGGTCCAAGTCTCCCGGGTCTTATTCGTTGAGAAAATCACGTTCCCGGAGGTTTCATTCCGTTTGGACTCCGTTTGGTATTCCTTTTCTTCGAAACCCTAAAACAGGCAAAAAAAACAGCAATTCTGGGCTGGGCCTCCGGTTAATAGGTTAGTGCCAAAAATAATATAAAAGTGGATAATAAAGCCCAGTAATGTCCAAAACAGTAGATAATATAGCATGGAGCAATCAAAAATTATAGATACGTTGGAGACGTATCACATCGCACACTGATCACTCACCTGCGTGAAAGTGAACACCTCACATAATGGGTGTCACACATAAGAGTTACCTGAACTCAACATCGCCGCTCCTTTATTGAGCACCTGTCTGAAACTTGAAGGAATTTCACCGTTGCTTGTAGTCATCCCGAGTCAAATTCGCAGTTGTCTCACCACATGTATGACCACCAGAGCCCTGGCCCGTCTCCATATCCCGTGCATACCGCACGCCTCGCCACTATTACCACGTCGAGCCTCCGTTGTCCTGGTTGAGTCTCAAGGGTCACGAAACCACACCACTCAACCCCCACTGTAGAGTACCACCGATCATCACCGACCGATGACGAATTTCACGCTTCCATCAGACCACTGGGCTCTAGTCCGAACTACGTGTCACTCGCTTTTTCCCGCTGAATAGGCTTTGACTCTCTGTGCACTTACGCCGTAGCCCCTCAATCGGCTCCACCTTCAACACGACGCCATGGTGGTTGTACGTGCCACCCCGCGCCTCGTCGACTCCAAGCTCTCATGTGCGCACCGTCTTGAATCAACCCCGCGCCATAGTCATGTCGAAGCCACACAAGCCCTCAGGCCTGCACCACGTGTTTCCACGCCCAGAAGTCGGTCACCATCAGCATCATGCTCCTATGTCGTCTTTGTCAATCCCACCACCGTCTTCTGTTCCAACCGACTCACGTCGATCCGTCAGACTGTCCAGTCCGACCCAGCCGAACTTGTCCGGCTGCATGACACGTTCAAGGCTCTCAAATCATCTTCCACGAATTTCTATACATCACATGATAATTCCATCACAACTGACATGACTTCCCGCAATGCCTTCAGACATCCCTGGTGTGCCAACAAATCGTTCATCCTTGTCTGCCATAACCCAAGGTTTTCAGTTTCGTGAACTTCTCCACCTCAAACCTGATGCCCGATGACATCATGATTCTTCGTATGACCGACGCTATGAAAAATTAACCGAGCTTCCACTGCAATGCCCAAGTACACGAGCAAAACTTGAAGAGGTACACCCCCATGTACTAATAGCAAAATCCAACCAAACCTGGTCTTTCATGTAGCTCCTAGAACTTCCAATGCTAGCTAATTGCTTTGTCCTGCCTCTGCTTTCCGATGGATGCACACAACCGATGGATATGTTTATTTCCAACTCGACCTGCTGCCCTGTGTCGTACAAGGACTCGGTCCTCTTTTGGTCTAAAACAAACCTCTCGCTGCATGCTTTCCACAAGTACAGGCTAGCTGCACATAAGCATCTCGGCTTGCTCGTTGACCGTTCACGCAGGCACACTGCGCTAGCCCCTTGAGCCTCTCGCTCCGGGCCCTTCGCCTGGGCCTGCCACCTCGCCTGATGGGCTTCCAGACACTAACGATCTCAACGCGCGCCTCCAGTACGCTCGCCCGATTGATCAATCGATCGACCGCCGCACGACTCGCGTGATGCCGCTGTTTCCAATCGCATGTCGCCGAGACTCAGACAAATCCGCCAGCTTGCACGCTCTACGCCCCGCTGCTTCCATCGATTGCTTCACAAAGATTCCAAGGAGCAACATCCGCTGATCTGCAACACCGGCGATGAACTCACCCAATTGCTTCGGCAGAATATTGTCGCTATCTTTTCCAATCTCGTCGAGAACCACGCCGCTGCCGGCTGCAATATTAGACTCAATACTTCCTCTAGATCAACAACTCACAGCCTCCGAACAACCTAGCTCATGATACCACTTGCTAGAGTAAATCCGAGGCACTCTGTTGATCATCACAGGACCAAACAATCACACGAGCACGACACCAAGATTTGTTAATGAGGTTCACTAATATGGCTACATCCCTGGGTCCTGACTATGGGCGATCCTCCCCATGACGCAGCTACAATACCGCACCCAGTTGCCCTGGGCGCCGGCACATGCCGCCGGCTTCCCCTGCGTTCCGGTGCTATTATGTTGGCATAGGTTACATCGTGTTTCTACCTCCGCTATATATGAGAGGACTAGTATACAAGTGTCCTACTTGGACACGACTCCATATCATATCTAAACACAATATAACTACAAGTCCAACTGTAACCTACCTTGTACACAATATTCGACACAACTCTAACATGATCATGCAAAGCAATATGACAATGATGATGCGTGTCATAATAACAGAAAATGCAAAGTTGCATGGCAATATATCTCGGAATGGCTATGGAAATGCCATAATAGGTAGGTATGGTGGCCATTTTGAGGAAGGTATATGGTGGGTGTATGGCACCGGCGAAAGTTGCGCGGCACAAGAGAGGCTAGCAATGGTGGAAGGGTGAGAGTGTGTATAATCCATGGACTCAACATTAGTCATAAAGAACTCACATACTTATTGCAAAAATCTATTAGTCATCGAAACAAAGTACTACGCGCATGCTCCTAGGGGGATAGATTGGTAAGAAAAGACCATCGCTCGTCCCCGACCACCACTCATAAGGAATACAATCAAAAAATGTCTCATGCTCCAACTTCGTTACATAATGGTTCACCATACATGCATCCTACGAGACTCACAAACCTTAACACAAGTATTTGTAAAATTCACAACTTCTTACTAGCATGACTCTAATATCACCATCTTCATATCTCAAAACAATCATGAGGAATCAACCTTCTCATAGTATTCAATGCACTTTATATGAAAAAAATTATTATATCCCTCTTTGATGCCTATCATATTAGGACTAATTTTATAACCAAAGCAAATTACCATGCTGTTTTAAAGACTCTCAAAATATTATAAGTGAAACATGAGAGTTCATAAATTTCTATAAAATAAAACCACCGTCGTGCTCTAAAAAGATATAATTGAAGCACTAGAGAAAAATTGCCTAGCTCAAAAGATATAAGTGAAGCACATAGAGCATTCTAATAAATCACGATTCATGTGTGTCTCTCTCAAAAGGTGTGTGCAGCAAAGATGATTGTGGAAAACTAAAAAGCAAAGACTAAAATCATACAAGACGCTCCAAGCTAAACACATATCATGTGGTGAATAAAAATATAGCCTAAAGTTACCGATAGACGAAGATGAAAGAGGGGATGCCTTCTGGGGCATCCCCAAGCTTAGGCTCTTAGTTGTCCTTGAATATTATCTTGGGGTGGCTTGGGCATCCCCAAGCTTAGGCTCTTACCAATCCTTATTCCATAGTCCATCAAATCCTTACCCAAAACTTGAAAACTTCATGACACAAAACTCAATAGAAAATCTCATAAGCTCCGTTAGTATAAGAAAATAACCCCCCCCCCTATACGAGCCATAGATTCATCAAAATAAGCAAACAAACACATAGAAAACAGAATAGTCTGTAGCAATCTAGATATTTAGAATACTTCTGTAACTCCAAAAATTCTGCAAAATTAGGAAGACCTAAGATATATGTTTATTAATCTTCTGCAAAAATAATCAATATTTTATCATGCTCCTACTAAAAATGAGAATTGTTTTCTTGAGCGCAAAAGTTTCTGTTTTTCAGCAAAATCAAATCAACTATCACTGTAAGCTATCCCAAAGGTCTTACTTGGCACAAACACTAATTTAAACACAAAACCACTTCTAACCAGAGGCTAGATGAAATATTTATTGCAAAATAGAACCTAAAGAGCAAAAACAAAAATAAAATTGGGTTGCCTCCCAACACGGGCTATTGTTTAACGCCCTTAGCTAGGCATAAAACACGAATAGATCTAGATATAATCATAATAATGATAAGGCAAATCTCGAAAACTCATCTCATACTCCCTACGTTCAGCAGCAAGTTTTCTTTGTGGCAAACAAAAGCAATCGAAAGGGCTAAATTTAATAGGATAAGAATCCCCAAGATCGATGTCGGGAGGAATTGGTTCCTCCTTCGGCCCTTCATATTGTATGACTAATTCATCATTATAAGCATTCTTTTGGCAAAAAATCATGAGCTTATGTCCAAGAGAAATGCCCAATCTGTTATTTTGGATAGCAAAATTATCATTAAACACAGAAATCTTATTAACTAAAATATCGCATTATGTACTCTTGATTAAAAAGAATTCCCTCTATGGAAGGACGACCACCATCTACTTTATAATGAGAAAAGATTCACTAGCTTCTTTCATAATAAATCTGAACTCATGTGCTAGGAATATAGTGGCAGCGCGCTTAACAGGAGAATGCTCAATATTAGAAAACTCTAGAAAAATCCTTTGTATGGAAGGATGCATATGAACAAATTGTCTTTCAAGTTCAACTATGAGCAAAGATATAGCATCTACAAGGCTACTGGTTTTGTGGAGAATAGAGCCACCCAAAGTGGGGAGCGCACCGGCACAAGTAAAGAAATCTTGAATAACCCCTTTTCCAATGATATTCCCACTACCTATGTGAAGCGTTTTAGTGTGTAGAATAGTAGATTTATCATGAGGATTAGTATTGTCAAAATCATCAAAGTTTCCCTCATCGTTACTACTATCTTTTTTAGTGATAACCTCCCCAACTTCAGACATGGTGGCAGAAAAAAAATCTAGCAGACAAGCAACCAGAAAGGAAAACGAAGAAGACGAACGGGAGAGGGGCGAAGAAAAGGCAAATCTTTTCAAAAATCATTTTAGAAGTGGGGGAGAGGAAAACAAGAGGCGAATGGCGAATAATGTAATGCGAGAGATGAGAGTTTATGGTGGGTACTTAGTATGTCTTGACTTGTCGTAGATCTCCCCAGCAATGGCGCCAGAAATTCTTCCTGCTACCTCTTGAGCTTGTGTTGGTTTTTCTCTTGAAGAGGAAAGGGTGATGCAGCAAAGTAGAGTAAGTATTTCCCTCAGTTTTTGAGAACCAAGGTATAGTAGGAGATAACAAACAAGTCACCGAATACCTACACAAACAAACACCAACTTGCACCCAACGCGGTAAAGGGGTTGTCAATCCCTTCATGGTTATTTGCAAACTGAGATCTGATAGAGATGGATAAATGGTAAAGTAATATTTTTGGTTTATGGAACGGAAAGTAAAATACTGCAAAGGAAGTAAATAGGAAACTAAAATTGTAGATCGGAAACTTATATGATGGAAAGTAGACCCGGGGGCCATAGGTTTATCTAGAGGCTTCTCTCAAGATAGAAAATATTACGGTGGGTGGACAAATTACTGTCGAACAATTGATAGAAAAGCGCAAAGTTATGACAATATCTAAGGCAATGATCATGAATATAGGCATCGTGTCTGTGTCGACTAGACCAACTCCTGCCTGCATCTACTACTATTACTGTTGGGGAACGTAGCAGAAATTCAAAAATTTCCTACGTGTCACCAAGATCTATCTATGGAGAGACCAGCAACGAGGGGAAGGAGAGTGCGTCTACATACCCTTGTAGATCGCTAAGCGGAAGCGTTCAAGAGAACGGGGTTGATGGAGTCGTACTCGTCGTGATCCAAATCACCAGAGATCCTAGTGCCGAACGGACGGCACCTCCGCGTTCAACACACGTACAGCCTGACGACGTCTCCCATGCCTTGATCCAGCAAGAAGAGAGGGAGAGGTTGAGGAAGACTCCATCCAGCAGCAGCACAACGGCGTGGTGGTGGTGGAGGAGCGTGGCAATCCTACAGGGCTTCGCCAAGCACCACGGGAGAGGAGAAGGACTTGGGAGAAGGGAGGGCTGCACCAAAGGCAAAGGTCAGAAGTCCTCCATCTCCCCCACTATATATAGGGGGGCCAAGGGGGGCGCCGGCCCTAGGAGATCCAATCTCCTAGGGGGGCGCCGGCCAAGGGAGGAATCCCTCCTCCCCAAGGCACCTAGGAGGTGCCTTCCCCTTCTGGGACTCTTCCTTAGGGTTTCCCCCCACACTAGGCGCATGGGCCCTAGGGGAAAGTGGCGCCCCAGCGCACTTTGGGCTGGATCCCTTCGCACTTCAGCCCATGGGACCCTCCGGGATAGGTGGCCCCACCCGGTGGGCCCCCGGGACCCTTCCGGTGGTCCTATGAAGATGCATTTATCCGCTTTGGGTTCGAGCTTATCAGCCTGAGACATTTTCACATATGCGTCGCAGCCCCAAACTTTTAAGAAATGACAGCTTAGGTTTCTTTAAACCATAGTTCATACGGTGTCATCTCATCAGAATTACGTGGTGCCCTATTTAAAGTGAATGTGGTTGTCTCTAATGCCTAACCCATAAACTATCGTGGTAATTCGATAAGAGACATCATGGTATGCATCATATCCAATAGGGTGCAGTTATGATGTTCGGACACACCATCACACTATGGTGTTCCAGGTTGTATTAGTTGTGAAACAATTTCCACAATGTCTTAATTCTGTGCCAAACTCGTAATTCAGATATTCATCTCTATGATCATATCATAGATATTTTATCCTCTTGTCACGACGATCTTTCAACTTCACCCTGAAATTACTTGAACCTTTCAATAATTCAGACTCGTGATTCATCAAGTAAATATACTCAACATCTACTCAAATCATCTGTGAAGTAAGAACATAACGGTATCCACTACACGCCTTAGCACTCATTGGACTGTACACATCAAAATGTATTACTTCCAACAAGTTGCTTTCTAGTTCCATTTTACTAAAAATGAGGCTTTCAGTCATCTTGCCCATGTGGTATGATTTGCATGTCTCGAGTGATTCAAAATCAAGTGAGTCCAAACGGTCCATTTGCATGGAGTTTCTTCATGCATATATACCAATAGACATGGTTCGCATGTCTCAAACTTTTCAAAACGAGTGAGCCCAAAGATCCATCAACATGGAGCTTCTTCATGCGTTTTATACCGATATGACTTACGTGGCAGTGCCACAAGTAGGTGGTACTATCATTACTATCTTATATCTTTTGGCATGAACATGTGTATCACTACGATCGAGATTCAATAAACCATTCATTTTAGGTGCAAGACCATTGAAGATATTATTCAAATAAACAGAGTAACCATTATTCTCCTTAAATGAATAACTGTATTGCGATAGACATAATCCAATCATGTCTATGCTCAACGCAAGCACCAATCTCGATGGTAGAGGGAGCGTACGATATTTGATCAACCTTGGAAATACTTCCAAGACATATCGTCATCTCACCTTTCAGCTAGTCTCTGTTTATTCCGTAGCTTTTATTTCGAGTTACTAACACTTAGCAACCAAACCGGTATCTAATACCCTGGTGCTACTAGTAAAGTACACATTAACATAATGTATATCCAATATACTTCTATCGACCTTGCCAGCCTTCTTATCTACCAAGTATCTAGGGTAATTCTGCTCCAGTGGCTGTTCCCCTTATTACAGAAGCACTTAGTCTTGGGTTCGGGTTCAACCTTGGGTTTCTTCACTAGAGCAGCAGCTGAATTGTCGTTTCATGAAGTATCCCTTCTTGCCCTTGCCCTTCCTGAAACTAGTGGTTTCACCAACCATCAACAATTGATGCTCCTTCTTGATTTCTACTTTCGCGGTGTCAAACATCGCGAATATTTCAAGGATCATCATATCTATCCCTGATATGTTATAGTTCATCACAAAGCTCTAGCAGCTTGGTGGCAATGACTTTGGAGAAACATCACTATCTCATCTGGAAGATCAACTCCCACTTGATTCAAATGATTGTTTGCACTCAGACAATCTGAGAACAAGCTCAACAATTGAGCTTTTCTCCTTAGTTTGCATGTTAAGAAAATCGTCGGAGGTCTTATACCTCTTGACATGGGCACAAGCCTGAAATCCCAATTCCAGCCCTTGAAACATCTCATATGTTTCGTGACGTTTCAAAACGTCTTTGGTGCCTCAACTCTAAACCGTTTAACTGAACTATCACGTAGTTATCAAAACGTGTGTGTCAAATGTTCGCAACATCCACAGACGACGTTCGAGGTTCAGCACACTGAGCGGTGCATTAAGGACATAAGCCTTCTATGAAGTAATGAGGACAATCCTCAGTTTATGGACCTAGTCCGCATAATTTCTACTATCAACTTTCAACTAAATTTTCTCTAGGAACATATCTAAACAGTAGAACTGAAGCGCGAGCTACGACATAATTTGCGAAGACCTTTTGACTATGTTCAAGATAATTAAGTTCATCTTATGAACTCCCACTCAGATAGACATCCCTCCAGTCATCTAAGTGATTACATGATCTGAGTCAACTAGGCCGTGTCTGATCATCACGTGAGACGGACTAGTCAACGTCGGTGAATATCTTCATGTTGATCGTATCTTCTATACGACTCATGCTCGACCTTTCGGTCTTCTGTGTTCCGAGGACATGTCTGTACACATGCTAGGCTCGTCAAGTCAACCTAAGTGTTTTGCGTGTGTAAATCTATCTTACACCCGTTGTATGTGTACGTTAGAATCTATCACACCCGATCATCATGTGGTGCTTCGAAACAACGGACTGTCGCAACGGTGCACAGTTAGGGGGAACACTTTCTTGAAATTTTAATGAGGGATCACCTTATTTACTACCGTCGTTCTAAGTAAACAAGATGCAAAAACATGATAAACATCACATGCAATCAAATAGTGACATGATATGGCCATCATCACTTTGCTCCTTTTGATCTCCATCTTCGGGGCTCCATGATCATCATCGTCACCGGCATGACACCATGATCTCCATCATCATGATCTCCATCATCGTGTCTTCATGAAGTTGTCTCGCCAACTATTACTTCTACTACTACAGCTAACGGTTAGCAATAAAGTAAAGCAATTACATGACGTTTATGTTGACACACAGGTCATAAATAAATTAAGACAACTCCTATGGCTCCTGCCGGTTTTCATACTCATCGACATGCAAGTCATGATTCCTATTACAAGAACATGATCAATCTCATACATCACATATATCATTCATCACATCCTTTTGGCCATATCACATCACATAGCATACCCTGCAAAAACAAGTTAGACGTCCTCTAATTGTTGTTTGCATGTTTTACGTGGCTGCTATGGGTTTCTAGCAAGAACGTTTCTTACCTACGCAAAACCACAACGTGATATGCCAATTGCTATTTACCCTTCATAAGGACCCTTTTCATCGAATCCGTTCTGACTAAAGTGGGAGAGACTGACACCCTCCAGCCACCTTATGCAACTAGTGCATGTCAGTCGGTGGAACCGGTCTCACATAAGCGTACGTGTAAGGTTGGTCCGGGCCGCTTCATCCCACGATGCTGTCGAAACAAGATTGGACTAGTAACGGTAAGCATATTGAACAATATCAATGCCCACAACTACTTTGTGTTCTACTCGTGCATAGAATCTAAGCAATAGACCTAGCTCATGATGCCACTGTTGGGGAACGTAGCAGAAATTCAAAATTTTCCTACGTGTCACCAAGATCTATCTATGGAGAGACCAGCAATGAGGGGAAGGAGAGTGCATCTACATACCCTTGTAGATCGCTAAGCGGAAGCGTTCAAGAGAACGGGGTTGATGGAGTCGTACTCGTCGTGATCCAAATCACCGGAGATCCTAGTGCCGAACGGACGACACCTCCGCGTTCAACACACGTACAGCCCGACGACGTCTCCCATGCCTTGATCCAGCAAGGAGAGAGGGAGAGGTTGAGGAAGACTCCATCCAGCAGCAGCACAACGGCGTGGTGGTGGTGGAGGAGCGTGGCAATCCTGCAGGGCTTCGCCAAGCACCACGGGAGAGGAGAAGGACTTGGGAGAAGGGAGGGCTGCACCAAAGGCAAAGGCCAGAAGTCCTCCATCTCCCCCACTATATATAGGGGGGCCAAGGGGGGGCGCCGGACCTAGGAGATCCAATCTCCTAGGGGGCGGCGGCCAAGGGAGGAATCCCTCCTCCCCAAGGCACCTAGGAGGTGCCTTCCCCTTCTGGGACTCTTCCTTAGGGTTTCCCCCCACACTAGGCGCATGGGCCCTAGGGGAAAGTGGCGCCCCATCCCACTTTGGGCTGGATCCCTTCGCACTTCAGCCCATGGGACCCTCCGGGATAGGTGGCCCCACCCGGTGGGCCCCGGGGACCCTTCCGGTGGTCCCGGTACAATACCGATGACCCCGAAACTTGTCCCGATGGCCGAAATAGGACTTCCTATATATAAATCTTTACCTCCGGACCATTCCGGAACTCCTCGTGATGTCCGGGATCTCATCCGGGACTCCAACAACATTCGGTAACCACATACAAACTTCCTTTATAACCCTAGCGTCATCGAACCTTAAGTGTGTAGACCCTACGGGTTCGGGAAGCATGCAGACATGACCGAGACGTTCTTCGGTCAATAACCAACAGCGGGATCTGGATACCCATGTTGGCTCCCACATGTTCCATGATGAAATCATCGGATGAACCACGATGTCAAGGACTTAATCAATCCCGTATACAATTCCCTTTGTCTAGCGGTATTGTACTTGCCCGAGATTCGATCGTCGGTACCCGATACCTTGTTCAATCTCGTTACCGGCAAGTCTCTTTACTCGTTCCGTAACACATCATCCCGTGATCAACTCCTTGATCACATTGTGCACATTATGATGATGTCCTACCGAGTGAGCCCAGAGATACCTCTCCGTCACACGGAGTGACAAATCCCAGTCTCGATTCGTGCCAACCCAACAGACACTTTCGGAGATACCTGTAGTGTACCTTCATAGCCACCCAGTTACGTTGTGACGTTTGGCACACCCAAAGTATTCCTACGGTATCCGGGAGTTGCACAATCTCATGGTCTAAGGAAATGATACTTGACATTATAAAAGCTTTAGCGAACGAACTACATGATCTTGTGCTAGGCTTAGGATTGGGTCTTGTCCATCACATCATTCTCCTAATGATGTGATCCCGTTATCAACGACATCCAATGTCCATGGTCAGGAAACCGTAACCATCTATTGATCAACGAGCTAGTCAACTAGAGGCTTACTAGGGACATGGTGTTGTCTATGTATCCACACATGTATCTGAGTTTCCTATCAATACAATTCTAGCATGGTTAATAAACGATTATCATGAACAAGGAAATATAATAATAATCAATTTATTATTGCCTCTAGGGCATATTTCCAACAATTACTCCACACATCGACTGACTCCTGCCTGCATCTAGAGTATTAAGTTCGTAAGAACAGAGTAACGCATTAAGTAAGATGACATGATGTAGCAGGATAAACTCAAGCAATATGATGAAAACCCCATCTTGTTATCCTCGGTGACAACAATACAATACGTGTCGGTTCCCCTTCTGTCACTAGGATCGAGCATCGCAAGATTGAACCCAAAGTTAAGCACTTCTCCCATTGCAAGAAAAAACCAATCTAGTTGGCCAAACCAAATCGATAGTTCAAAGAGACTTGCAAAGATATCAAATCATGCATATAAGAATTCAGAGGAGATTCAAATAATATTCATAGATAAGTTGATCATAAATCCACAATTCATCGGATCTCGGCAAATGCACCACAAAAGAGTATTACATCGAATAGATCTCCAAGAACATCGAGGAGAACATGGTATTGAGAATCAAAGAGAGAGAAGAAGCCATCTAGCTACTAGCTATGGACCCGTAGGTCTGTGGTAAACTACTCACCCTTCATCGCAGAGGCAATAGTGTTGATGTAGAAGCCGTCCATGATCGAATCCCCCTTCGGCAGGACGCCGGAAAAGGCCCCTAGATGGGATCTCACGGGTACAGAAGGTTGCAGCAGTGGAAAAGTCTTTTCGTGGCTCTCCTGGTAGGTTTTGGAATATTTGAGAATATGTAGGCGGAAGAAATTGGTTGATGGAATCACGAGGGGCCCACAAGGGTGGGGGCGCGCCCTACCCCCTGGGCGTGCCCTCCGTCCTTGTGGGTGCCTCGTGGCTTCCCTGGCGTGTACTCCAAGTCCTCTAGATGTCTTCTCGTCCAAGAAAAATCATTGCAAAAGTTTCATTCCGTTTGGACTCCATTTGATATTCCTTTTCTGGGAAACTCTAAAACAAGGAAAAAACAGGAACTAGCACTGGCTCTAGGTTAATAGATAATATAATAGCATGGAACAATCAAAAATTATAGATACGTTAGAGATGTATCAAGCCTACCATGTACATACATGGGCTCGGAACACTGGAGACCGAAAGGTTGAACATGAGTCATATAGTAGATATGATCAACACAGAGATGTTCACCATTGATGACTACCCCATCTCACGTGATGATTGGACATGGGTTAGTTGATTTGAATCACGTATCACTTAGATAACTTGAGGAATGTTTATTTAAGTGGGAGTTTGTTAGTAATTTGATTAATTGAACTTAGTTTATCGTGAACTTAGTCTTATAGTTTTGCATATCTATGTTGTAGATCAATGGCCCGAGCTACCGTTCCCTTGAATTTTAAGGCATTCCTAGAGAAAGCTAAGTTGAAAGATGATGGTAGCAACTACACAGACTGCGTCCGTAACTTGAGGATTATCCTCATTGCTACACGGAAGAATTATGTCATTGATACACCGCTAGGTGACAGGCCTGCTACAGTAGCTGATGCAGAAGTTATGAATGTCTGGCAAGCTCGATCTGATGACTACTCAATAGTTCAGTGTGCCATGCTTTACGGCTTAGAACTAGGACTTCAAAGACGTTTTGAACGTCATGGAGCATATGAGATGTTCCAGGAATTGAAGTTAATATTTCAAGCAAATGCCCGGGTTGTGAGATATGAAGTCTCCAACAAGTTCTGTAGCTGCAAAATGGAGGAGAACAGTTCTGTCAGTGAAAAAAACAGAAACTGGCTCTGTCAGTGAAAAAAACAGAAACTGGCACTGGGCTCAGTTTCTGTTTTTGTTCACTGACAGAACTGTTCTCCTCCAGTTTGCAGCTATAGAACTTGTTGGAGACTTCATATCTCACAACCCGGGCATTTGCTTGAAATATTAAATTCAATTCCTTGAACATCTCATATGCTCCATGACGTTCAAAACGTCTTTGAAGTCTCAGTTCTAAGCCGTAAAGCATGGCACACTCAACTATTGAGTAGTCATCAGATCGAGCTTGCCAGACATTCATAACATCTGCATCAGCTCCTGCAGCAGGCCTGTCACCTAGCGATGTATCAAGGACATAATTCTTCCGTATAGCAATGAGGACAATCCTCAAGTTACGGACCCAGTCTGTGTAGTTGCTACCATCATATTTCAACTTAGCTTTCTCTAGGAATGCCTTAAAATTCAAGGGAACGGTAGCTCGGGCCATTGATCTACAACATAGATAAGCAAAACTATAAGACTAAGTTCATGATAAATTAAGTTAAATTAATCAAATTACTAATGAACGCCCACTTAAATAAACATTCCTCAAGTTATCTAAGTGATATGTGATTCAAATCAACTAACCCATGTTCAATCATCACGTGAGATGGGGTAGTCATCAATGGTTAACATCTCTATGTTGATCATATCTACTATATGACTCATGTTCAACCTTTCGGTCTCCAGTGTTCCGAGCCCATGTATGTACATGCTAGGCTTGATACATCTCCAACGTATCTATAATTTTTGATTGTTCCATGCTATTAACCTAGAGCCCATGTATGATGATAATATTGATGAAAGTGGATTTAGAGAGGTCATGACTTTATTTTGTGATGAATCCACTATTCCGGAAGGGGTTCCAATTGATTATGAGAACAAAGTTGCTATCTATGATGATTATTGTGATGACTTGTATGCTATAAAGAATAATGATATCCATAAAACTTGTAATCATGATTTTAGTTTTCGATTGGATTATGCCTCACATGATAATTATTTTGTTGAGCTTGCTCCCACTATTATTCATGAGAAGAATTTTGCTTGTGTGGAGAGTAATAAAATTTCTATGCTTGTAGATCATGAAAAGAATGCTTTATGTGATAGTTATATTGTTGAATTAATTCATGATGCTACTGAAAATTATTATGAGGGGGGAATATATGCTTGTAGTAATTGCAATAATATCAAGTTTCCTCTCTACGTGCTTAAAGTTTTGAAGTTATGCTTGTTTTACCTTCCTATGCAAGTTGATTCTTCTTCTCACAAGTTGTTTGATCACAAAATCCCTATGCATAGGAAGTGCATTAGACTTAAATGTGCTAGTAATATTCTTCATTATGCTCTCTTTATGTTTCAATTCTTATCCTTTATGTGAGCATCATTGAAATCATCATGCCTAGCCAGGGGCGTTAAATGATAGCGCTTGTTGGGAGGCAACCCAACTTTATTTTTGTTCCTTGCTTTTTGTTCCTGTTTAGTAATAAATAATTCATCTATCCTATGTTTATATGTGGTTTTATGCTTTTAATTAGTGTTTGTGCCAAGTAGAACCTTTGGGAAGACTTGGGGAAAGTCTTGTCGATCATGCTGTAAAAAACAGAAACTTTAGCGCTCACGAGAATTGCTGCCATTTTTTATTGGAGAGTGCTATTTAGTTAATTATTTTTGCAGATGATTAATAGATAAATTCCTCAGGTACACCAATTTATTTTAGAATTTTTGGGTTTCCAGAAGTATACGTTTGATCCAGATTACTACAGACTGTTCTGTTTTTGACAGATTCTGTTTTCGATGTGTTGTTTGCTTATTTTGATGAATCTATGAGTAGTATCGGAGGGTATGAACCATAGATAAGTTGGAATACAGTAGATATTACACCAATATGAATTTAGAATGAGTTTACAACAGCACCTAAGTTGTGATTTATTTTCTTATACTAACGGAGCTTACGAGTTTCTGTTAAGTTTTGTGTTGTGAAGTTTTCAAGTTTTGGGTAAAGATTCGATGGGCTATGGAATAAGGAGTGGCAAGAGCCTAAGCTTGGGGATGCCCAAGGCACCCAAAGGTAGTATTCAAGGACAACCAAAAGCCTAAGCTTGGGGGTGCCCCAGAAGGCATCCCCTCTTTCGTCTTTGTTCATCGGTAACTTTATTTGGAGCTATATTTTTATTTACCACAGGATATGTGTTTTGCTTGGAGCGTCATTTTATTTTCTTTAGTTTTGCTTGCTGTTTGAATAAAATACCAAGATCTTAAATTCTTAAATGTTATAGAGTCTTCACATAGTTGCATAATTATCCGACTACTCATTGATCTTCACTTATATCTTTCGGAGTAGTTTGTCATTTGCTCTAGTGCTTCACTTATATATTTTTAGAGCAGAGTGGTGGTTTTATTTTAAAGAAATAGATGAATTCTCGTGCTTCACTTATATTATTTTGAGAGTCTTAAATAGCATGGTAATTTTCTTAAATAATCCTAATATGCTAGGCATCCAAGAATAGTAAAAGCTTTCTTATGAGTGTGTTGAATACTAAGAGAAGTTTGATACTTGATAATTGTTTTGAGATATGAGGATGGTAATATTAGAGTCATGCTAGTGAGTAGTTGTGAATTTGAGAGATACTTGTGTTAAAGTTTGTGATTCCCGTAGCATGCACAGATGGTGAACCGTTATGTGATGAAATCGGAGCATGATTTATTTATTGATTGTCTTCCTTATGAGTGGCGGTCAGGGACGAGCGATGGTCTTTTCCTACCAATCTATCCCCCTAAGAGCATGCAAGTAGTACTTTGTTTCGATAACTAATAGATTTTTGCAATAAGTATGTGAGTTCTTTATGAATAATGTTGATTCCATGGATTATACGCACTCTCACCCTTCCACCATTGCTAGCCTCTCTAGTACCGCGCAACTTTCGCCGGTACCTAAAACCCACCATATACCTTCCTCAAAACAGCCACCATACCTACCTATCATGGCATTTCCATAGCCATTCCGAGATATATTGCCATGCAACTTTCCACCATTCCGTTTATTATGACATGCTCCATCATTGTCATATTGCTTTGCATGATCATGTAGTTGACATCGTATTTGTGGCAAAGCCACTGTAGCGACCAGACCTCAAATAGTCTGATCTATGTGCTCCGGTGTCATCCCTGGATCAGTAATGCTGACACCACACAGTACTCGGAGGATTTATAACAGAGTAGCAATCACACACTTATTACATCGAGGGTCTCAAAAGAGATCTTAATACAATAAATATGGCTTAAGGCCATCTAATAACGATAACAGCGGAAGGCTTGGAAGATAAGTGAGTCCATCAACTCCAACGGCATCACTGAGTATAGAACCACGACCTAAAAACTCCTTAATCATCGTCTGAAAAGTCTGCAACATTAACGTTGCAGCCCAAAACGGGTCAGCACATGGAATATGCTGGCAATGTAACACATAGAGAGTAATGGAATGAAACAGCTATACTATATGCATATTTGGCTGGTGGAAAGCTCTATGGTTACAGTTTTGCGTAAAGCCAATTTTTTCCTACTTCAAAGAATAAATTTATTTAACTATCATGGTAGTTGTTAAACATTGAGAATGGTTGACAGCATTCTCAATCCCAATTAAGCATCCTCATTAAACAAAACCCAACAGAATTAATTTTAGAGTAACATGTTGAGATTCACATGAAAATCTAGGTACTAGATACTCAAGATGTCCATAACCGGGGACACGGCTAATCATGATTAGTTTATTACACTCTGCAGAGGTTTGCGCACTTTTCTCCACAAGACTCGATCGCCTCCGTTTGGTTTCTCGCACTACATGGTGTTTGAGAAGACGGATGACCGAGACATAGTCTTTCAGAAGCGCTAGCACCTTATGATCGGGTAGACCGTACCACCTACATCCCCTACATCTGCTAGTCTACCACTGTAAGAGTTCGCACGACTTAGTCAACTATGCTAGAGCCCATAATAGCTTGTGGCTGCACACGGAAGTTTCTAGTATGAATAGTCTCATGATCCCTTTGAGTCTGGGTGGCGGTCCAAAAGAAACAGGCAAGTCCTAAAATACCCAGGTGCCTCAATCCACCCAGATGTGTGTTTAAGTTTCCACCTTAGATAAACCATTAATTAACAAACTCATATCTGTCATGGATATCACTCACCCAATCCACGTCTACTAGCATAGCATGGCAATAAGCAAACGTAGAAGTAACTCCCAAAGGTTTGATAATAAACAGATAATAGGTACTACCTCAACTACTTCCCATCCCACAATTTAATTAGATCCTAACCATGCAATGTGTGAGGATTGATCTAATGCAATAAAACTGGGTAGTAGGAAAGGTATGATCAAAGTGTTACTTGCCTTGCTGATGATCCGGGAAACCTAGCGATTCGAAGTAACAAGCGGCGCACTCCAGGTATTCTATCGCAGACAAACAAACAAGCATACAATAAGTACTCATCTAATGCATAGGTAAAACTCAAATAAGAGATGTAACCAGAAGGTTCAACTTAAGAACTCCGATTGGCAAAAAGAATCAAATCGAACGAAGCAACGAAATTCAAACGGCGAAAGAAAAAACAACTTCGTTCTACTAATCTGGATCCAGGGCAAATTTTATAGTAGAAAAATCTTGTTTAAGTTGGTTAAACGGGTAGAGGGTTTCAAGACAAAACTCCATGCGCTTGAATCGCCTGATTCCGATAAACGAGCGAAAAGTTATACTAAAACGAAAGTCAGATCAGGAATCGCGATCAGAAAAAAATTGCGGATTTAATCCGAGAAAAAGAAAAACGACGAACGCTCGCTAAAATAAATAAACCGGAAAAACCAATCTACTTAAAAAACCGAAAGTAAAAAAACCGACGGAAAATCCGAACGGTTTTTCGAAAAAAACAAAAAAACAGATGGCGGCGCGGCGGTGCGGCGGCGGCGGCAGGTGGCGGCGGGCTAGGGTTTGGGGCGCGTCGGGTGGGCTGTGGGGGTCGGGTCCCCCGGCTTATAAAGCCTTTCCGGGCCGGTGTCCAGGTCAGACACGGCCCGTAGGTCGGTGCGATTTTTTTTAAAATATTACGCGCAGAAGAAAATATAAAAAGAAATACTAAACGGACTCCAAAAATTCCGAAATAAATTTTCACGGGCTTCTAAAATCAAGCCTCACAAGGTGAACATTTATTTGGGGCCTAAATGCAATTTTGGAAAACGCACATTTTTCCTAAATTCAAATAAAATAACGAAAAACCCCGAAATAAAATCTTATTTGATTTTATTATTAAATCCTCAATATTTATTTATTTTGGGAAAGTCATTTTATTCCCTCTCTCATATTTTTGTAATTGAAATAATTGATGATAAAATAAATAAAATCAAATGATCCTATTCTCAAAATTTAAGAAAACTCAAATATGAAAATAGCGAAATCCCCAACTCTCTCCGTGGGTCATTGAGTTGCGTAGAATTTCTAGGATCAACCAAAATGCAAAATAAAATATGGTATGCAATGATGATCTAATGTATAACATTCCAAATTGAAAATTTGGGATGTTACAAACCTACCCCCCTTAAGATGAATCTCGCCCTCGAGATTCGGGTTGGCTAGAAAATAGGTGAGGGTGGTCCTTGAGAAAATCTTCCTCTCGTTCCCAGGTGGCTTCATCCTCTGTGTGGTGGCTCCACCGAACTTTGCAAAACTTGATAACCTTGCTGCGGGTGACTCGATTGGCAAACTCGAGAATCTTAACGGGTCTCTCCTCGTAGGTCAAATCGTTATCCAACTGAATAGTTTCCAAAGGCACTGTGTCTCTCAATGGTATGTCGGCCATCTCCGCATGACACTTCTTCAACTGGGAAACGTGGAACACATCATGAACTCCTGACAATCCTTCAGGCAATTCCAACTTGTAGGCCACTTCTCCCATAAGCTCCAAAACTCGATATGGTCCTACAAATCGTGGCGCTAACTTCCCTTTAACTCCAAAACGCTTTGTTCCCCGAAGTGGAGATACTCGAAGATAAGCTCTATCTCTGACTTCGTAAACTGTCTCCTTGCGTTTAGAATCTACATAACTCTTCTGCCTGGACTGGGCTATCTTGAGCCTATCGCGAATCAATTTCACCTTCTGTTCAGGCTCTTTAATCAAGTCAGGTCCAAACAACTGGCGGTCTCCAACTTCGTCCCATGACAACGGTGTCCTGCACCTCCTTCCATACAAGGCTTCGAAAGGGGCCATCCTTAAACTGGTTTGGTAACTGTTGTTGTAAGAGAACTATGCATATGGATCGTCCCAACTAGATCCATAATATAGCACGCAAGCTCTCAGCATATCCTCCAAAATCTGCTTGACTCTCTCGGTCTGTCCATCTGTCTGTGGATGAAAAGTTGTACTGAATTCTAGCCTGGTACCCAAAGTTTTGTGCAACTGCTTCCAGAACTTTGAGGTAAACTGGGTTCCTCTATCTGATACGATACTCCTTGGAACTCCATGCAAACATACGATCCTGGTCATGTATAACTTTGCCAACTTAGCACTGTTGTAAGTGGTCTTTACCGGGATGAAATGAGCTACTTTCGTCAATCGATCGACTACAACCCAAATTGAGTCATAGCCTGAGCGAGTCCTGGGTAATCCCGTGATAAAATCCATGCCTAGCTTATCCCACTTCCATTCAGGTATCGGCAATGGTTGTAACAATCCTGCTGGCTTCTGATGCTCTGCCTTTACTCTCTGACATACATCACAAACTGCTACATACTCCGCAATATCCTTCTTCATTCCGGTCCACCAGAAAATATCCTTCAAATCCAAATACATCTTGGTATTTCCTGGGTGAATCGAATATGGTGAATCGTGTGCCTCTTGCAGTATCAACTTCCTAATCTCCGGGTCATTGGGCACGTAAACGCGGTCTTCAAACCATAGGGTATCCTGCTCATCCTCACGAAATCCCTTGGCTTTTCCTTTGCTAAGTTTCTCCTTAATAGCGGCAATCTCTTTGTCAGTCTTCTGAGCTTCTCTGATTCTATCCATCAAGTTGACTGAATCTCCAATGCTGCTATATAGCCTTTCGGAACTATCTCCAAACATAGTTCACGAAGATTTTCTGCTAACTCCTTGGGTATTTCTCCCGTCATTAACGTATTGACATGGCTCTTACGGCTTAATGCGTCAGCTACTACATTAGCCTTCCCGGGATGATAATGCAATTTCATATCATAATCCTTGATGAGCTCCAACCATCTCCTTGTCTGAGATTCAACTCATTCTGTGTGAAAATGTACTTCAAACTCTTATGATCCGTGTACACCTCACAATGGTTTCCAATGAGGAAATGCCTCCATGTTTTCAAAGCATGCACTACGGCTACTAACTCCAAATCATGCGTAGCATAATTCAACTCGTGAGGTTTCGGTTGTCTTGAGGCATATGAAACAACTCTCCCTTCCTGCATAAGCACTGCTCCAAGTCCTCGACGTGAAGCGTCACAATACACCTCATAATCTTTGGTCTGGTCTGGCAAAATCAACACTGGTGAGGTAACCAAGCGTTTCTTCAACTCCTGGAAACTAGCCTCACATTCCTCCGTCCATATGAACTTGGTATCTTTCTTTAACAACTCAGTCATAGGCTTTGCAATCTTTGAGAAATTCTCAATAAATCTCCGGTAGCCGTAGAGTCCAAGAAAACTTCGGATCTCTCCAACCATGGTTGGTGCTTCCCACTTGGTCACGGTATCAACTTTAGTGGGATCAACTGCTATACCTTCTCCATATATAACGTGTCCAAGGAATCCTACTTCCTTCAACCAAAACTCACATTTGCTAAACTTGGCATATAATTGATGTTCTCTGAGCTTTCCAAGTACCAAACACAAATGCTCCCTATGTTCCTCTTCATTCTTCGAGTAAACCAGGATATCATCAATGAACACTACGATGAACTTATCCAAGAATTCCATAAACACTTTGTTCATCATGTTCATAAAATAGGCAGGTGCGTTAGTCAGACCAAATGACATAACGGTATACTCGTACAACCCATACCTGGTGGTAAAAGCTGTCTTAGGAACATCCTGTTCTCGAATCTTCAACTGGTGGTATCCTGATCGCAGATCGATCTTTGAAAATACCTTAGCTCATTGCAATCGATCAAACAGATCATTAATCATTGGTAGTGGGTACTTGTTCTTGATCGTTACTTCATTCAATCCTTGATAATCAACAACCATCCTTAACGATCCATCCTTCTTCTCCACTAGAAGTACTGGCGATCCCCAAGGCGAAGAACTTGGGCGAATATATCCCTTATCTAGTAACTCCTTAATCTGCTTCTTAATTTCCACCAAATCCTTTGCTGGCATCCTATATGGTCTCTTTGATATTGGCCCGGTGCCTGGCAATAGCTCAATCAAAAACTCAATATCTCTATCCGGTGGCATGCCTGGCAACTCCTTTGGAAATACTTCAGGGAAATCCCTTACCACTGGTACTTCCTCCTGCACAACTCCTGTTAGGCAATTTACTTGAGTCCTCTTTGGCACATGCTGGGATACATACTTGATACTTCTCCCTTCTGGGGTGGTAAGCAAAATTGACTTACTAGCACATTCAATATTCCCTTCATACTTTGATAACCAATCCATGCCTAATATCACATCCAATCCTTGGGATTCCAATACTATTAGGTCTGAGGGAAAAACATAGTTACGAATCCTTAATGGTAACCGATCACACCATCAACTAGCCATATACTCTGCTCCAGGCGAGGTTACTAACATGGGTGACCTAAGGGCTTGGGTTGATAGGTTATACTTATCCACAAATCCCCTTGAGATGTATGAATGCGATGCACCAGTATCAAAAAGAACGAGTGCAGTAAATGACTTAACCAAAAACTTACCTATTACTGCATCGGGCTGAGCTTCAACCTCCTCCACGCTAAGTGGTTCACCTGTCCCATGTTGAAAGGGTTCGGCTTCTTCCCAGAACTTCCATTGCCATTTTGGCCTTCAGGACATTCATTGGCATAATGTCCGGTCTCCTGACACTTAAAGCAAGTGACTTGGCTCAGTCCTTCTTGGCTGGGGTTGATGGGTTGGTGTGATTCTGGCCGTTGCTTCCTCCATTGCCATTTCCATTCTTGGTGCCATTGTGATTGTGTGAGCTACCTCCTCCATGGGTATGCTGAAAATGTCCTCCCGGTCTAGGGGTAAAACGTGGTTTCTGCTGAGCTCCTGAAGTGTACTTTCCTTGTCCATACTTCCTCTTGCGATTCTCAATTTGTTGTTGCTTCCCTTCAATCATAAGTGCACGATCTACCAACTCCTGGTAGTTGTTGAAGGTGGCTACCATCAACTGCATGCTCAACTCATCATTCAGTCCTTCCAGAAACTTCTCCTGCTTAGCTGCATCCGTAGCGATGTCATCTGGGGCATAACGTGCTAACTTACTAAAGTCCTCCACATACTGGCCAACTGTCCGTCCTCCTTGGCGCAAGTTGCGAAACTCACGCTTCTTCATGGCCATAGCTCCTGCTAAAACATGTGTAGTACGAAAAGCCTGCTAAAACTGGTCCCATGTGACAGTGTCGACAGGGAAAGTGGCTGTGAAATTCTCCCACCATGATGCTGCGGGTCCTACAAGCTGATGTGCGGCAAACTTCACCTTCTCCGCGTCTGTGCATCCTGCTATGGTCAACTCCCTAGCTGTCTTGCGGAGCCAATCATCTGCTACTATCGGCTCGATGCTACTGGAAAACACCGACGGATTTAGCCTAAGAAAACGGGCTAAGTGATCAACAGGTGGTGGTGGTGGTGGATTGTTGTTGTTGTTCCCCTGATTCTGATTCTGGACTAGCAACTGCATCAATGTGTTCTGCTGCTGGATCAACTGGGTGAGCTCCGGTGGAAAGGCAAATCCGGGGTCACGTCTCGGAGGCATCTAAGGGTTTTAGAAAAGATGAGATGTAAGAATAGAGGGGGTCTAAAGAGAAAACACTACCCATATGCACATGAGGCAAAACAAACAATTCACTTCATTCAATCAAACAAGGGCATACAATCGATCTATCTATCGCAAAAGTGCTCGGACTACTATATTTACATGGTGGACTACTACTACTGATGAGGTGGTCTACTAGAAATATTCTTCGATTGCAGACTCCATGATATCTGCTCCAGCTTCATCAACATAGTCATCATCGCTACTATCTGGATCCGAGTCGGTGTCGTCGATGATGATGTAGTCTTCCGGGCTAATCTCCTTGGGTTCTTCGTCTTCCTCTACTGGCGTAGGGCCTCCCATAAATATTCTGATCTTCTTGATCAGGTCGTCATTCTTCTCCACCAATACTTCAATTTCTTCTTCATAATCTTCACATGTAGCCTTGAGTTCTTCCTCCAGTTCCTTGATTCTGGTCTTAGCCTTCTTCAGATCTATCATGTCGGCGCACATCTGGTTCTCCTGTCGTCGAATATGCTGGTTTAACTCCTGGATAAAAGCTGCGATTGATCTATCCTTCCTGGTGCTGATCATCTCCCAGTGCTCATCTTGGCGCCCACAAATCTGGTAGATAGTATCCTTGAGATCCTTGCGATAGACTTCTCCAATGCGTCCCATGGCAATGTGAGCTGCCATGCTCTTTCCTAGACTCCAAGTTGGTGCATCAAAAGAAAACTCTATGGGCTCAGTGACTGGCATGAACGTCCTTCCTGGAATTTGAACTTGAATCATCCAGCGCTCTTCTTCAGGTAAAGTGGTGTTGTAGGTTCCGGTGAAGCTTGGTACTCCTATGTTCCGGTATCTAGTGAATTCCTTCAAGTGACGTCCAAAGGGTGTATCTTCACCCGGTTGCGTGAACGTGTTCCTTGCATCCGCCATCCTAAAAGAGTAGAAAAGATGAGAAGTCAGAAGAGAAGAGAGTGAATAGTGATCTAGGTCTTTTAGCTTAGTGGTCGTGTCCTACAGTCAGTGTGTGCTCTGATACCATCTCTGTAGCGACCAGACCTCAAACAGTCTGATCTCTGTGCTCCGTTGTCATCCCTGGATCAGTAATGCTGACACCACACAGTACTCGGAGGATTTATAACAGAGTAGCAATCACACACTTATTACATCGAGGGTCTCAAAAGAGATCTTAATACAATAAATATGGCTTAAGGCAATCTAATAACGATAACAGCGGAAGGCTTGGAAGATAAGTGAGTCCATCAACTCCAATGGCATCACTGAGTATAGAACCACGACCTAAAAACTCCTTAATCATTGTCTGAAAAGTCTGCAACATTAACATTGCAGCCCAAAACGGGTCAGCACATCGAATATGCTGGCAATGTAACACATAGAGAGTAATGGAATGAAACAGCTATACTATATGCATATTTGGCTGGTGGAAAGCTCTATGGTTACAGTTTTGCGTAAAGCCAATTTTTTTCCTACTTCAAAGGAATAAATTTATTTAACTATCATGGTAGTTGTTAAACATTGAGAATGGTTGACAGCATTCTCAATCCCAATTAAGCATCCTCATTAAACAAAACCCAACAGAATTAATTTTAGAGTAACATGTTGAGATTCACATGAAAATCCAGGTACTAGATACTCAAGATGTCCATAACCGGGGACACGGCTAATCATGATTAGTTTATTACACTCTGCAGAGGTTTGCGCACTTTTCCCCACAAGACTCGATCGCCTCCGTTCGGTTTCTCGCACTACATGGTGTTTGAGAAGACGGATGACCGAGACATAGTCTTTCAGAAGCACTAGCACCTTACGATCGGGTAGACCATACCACCTACATCCCCTACATATGCTAGTCTACCACTGTAAGAGTTCGCACGACTTAGTCAACTATGCTAGAGGCCATAATAGCTTGTGGCTGCACACGGAAGTTTCTATTATGAATAGTCTCATGATCCCTTTGAGTCTGGGTGGCGGTCCAAAAGAAAACAGGCAAGTCCTGGAATACCCAGGTGCCTCAATCCACCCAGATGTGTGTTTAAGTTGCCACCTTAGATAAACCATTAATTAACAAACTCACATCTGTCATGGATATCACTCACCCAATCCACGTCTACTAGCATAGCATGGCAATAAGCAAACGTAGAAGTAACTCCCAAAGGTTTGATAATAAACAGATAATAGGTACTACCTCAACTACTTCCCATCCCACAATTTAATTAGATCCTAATCATGCAATGTGTGAGGATTGATCTAATGCAATAAAACTGGGTAGTAAGAAAGGTATGATCAAAGTGTTACTTGCCTTGCTGATGATCCAGGAAACCTAGCGATTCGAAGTAACAAGCGGCGCACTCCGGGTGTTCTATCGCAGACAAACAAACAAGCATACAATAAGTACTCATCTAATGCACAGGTAAAACTCAAATAAGAGATCTAACCAGAAGGTTCAACTTAAGAACTCCGGTTGGCAAAAAGAATCAAATCGAACGAAGCAACGAAAGTCAAACGGCGAAAGAAAACAATTCCGTTCTACTAATCTGGATCTAGGGCAAATTTTTACAGTAGCAAAATCTTGTTTAAGTTGGTTAAACGGATAGAGGGTTTCGAGACGAAACTCCAAGCGCTTGAATCGCCTGATTCCGATAAACGAGCGAAAAGTTATACTAAAACGAAAATCGGATCACGAATCGCGATCAGAAAAAAATTGCGGATTTAATCCGAGAAAAATAAAAACGACGAACGCTCACTAAAATAAATACACCGGAAAAACCGATCTATTTAAAAAACCGAAACTAAAAAATCCGACGGAAAAACCGAACGGTTTTATGAAAAAAAATATAAAAAACGGCACGGAAATCGAGGCGGCGGCGGACCTCGGGCGGCATGTGGCGGCGGCGGCGTGTGGCGGCGGCGGGTGGCGGGGCGGCGGCGGGTTGCGGTGGGCTAGGGTTTGGGGCGCGTCGGGTGGGCTGTGGGGGTCGGGTCCCCTGGCTTATAAAGCCTTCCCGGGCCGGTGTCCAGGTCGGACACGGCCCGTAGGTCGGTGCGATTTTTTTAAATATTACGCACAGAAGAAAAAAAAATAAAAAAAATACTAAACGGACTCCAAAAATTCCGAAATAAATTTTCACGGGCTTCTAAAATCAAGCCTCACAAGGTGAACATTTATTTGGGGCCTAAATGCAATTTTGCAAAACGCACATTTTTCCTAAATTCAAATAAAATAACGAAAAACCTCGAAATAAAATCTTATTTGATTTTATTATTAAATCCTCAATATTTCTTTATTTTGGGAAAGTCATTTTATTCCCTCTCTCATATTTTTGTAATATAAATAATTGATGATAAAATAATAAAATCAAATGATCCTATTCTCAAAATTTGAGAAAACTCAAATATGAAAATAGCGAAATCCCCAACTCTCTCCGTGGGTCATTGAGTTGCGTAGAATTTCTAGGATCAACCAAAATGCAAAATAAAATATGGTATGCAGTGATGATCTAATGTATAACATTCCAAATTGAAAATTTGGGATGTTACAGCCACCAGTCATGATCCTTTCATACATGTCACTCATGAGTCATTGCACATCCCAGTACACTGCCGGAGGCATTCATATAGAGTCATATCTTGTTCTAAGAATCGAGTTGTAATTCTTGAGTTGTAAGTAAATAAAAGTGTGATAATCTTCATTATTAGAGCATTGTCCCAAGTGAGGAAAGGATGATGGAGACCATGATTCCCCTACAAGTTGGGATGAGACTCCGGATAAAAATAAATAAATAAAAGAGGCCAAAGAAGCCCAAAAAAGGATTAAAAAATAGGCCATAAAAAAAGAGAAAGGCCCAAATAAAAAATGAGAGAAAAAGAGAGAAGGGGCAATGCTACTATCCTTTTACCACACTTGTGCTTCGAAGTAGCACCATGATCTTCGTAGTAGAGAGTCTCCTATGTTGTCACTTTCATATACTAGTGGGAAATTTTCATTATAGAACTTGGCTTGTATATTCCAATGATGGGCTTCCCCAAAATGCCCTAGGTCTTCGTGAGCAAGCAAGTTAGATGCACACCCACTTAGTTTGTTTTTGATCTTTCATATACTTATAGCTTTAGTGCATCCGTTGCATGGCAATCCCTACTCACTCACATTGATATCTATTAATGGGCATCTCCATAGCCCATTGATACGCCTAGTTGATGTGAGACTATCTTCTCCTTTTTGTCTTCTCCACAACCACCCTTCTATTCCACCTATAGTGCTATATCCATGGCTCACGCTCATGTATTGCGTGAATATTGAAAAAGTTTGAGAACATCAAAAGTATGAAACAATTGCTTGGCTTGTCATCGGGGTTGTGCATGATTTAAATACTTTGTGTGATGAAGATGGAGCATAGCCAGACTATATGATTTTGTAGGGATAGCTTTCTTTGGCCATGTTATTTTGAGAAGGCATGATTGCTTAGTTAGTATGATTGAAGTATTACTATTTTTATGTCAATATTAAACTTTTGTATTGAATCTTATGGATCTGAATATTCTTTCCACAATAAAGATAATTACATGGATAAATATGTTAGGTAGCATTCCACATCAAAAATTATGTTTTTATCATTTACCTACTCGAGGACGAGCAGGAATTAAGCTTGGAGATGCTGATACGTCTCCAACGTATCTATAATTTTTGATTATTCCATGCTATTATATTATCAACCTTGGATGTTTTGTTTGCATTTACATGCTATTTTATATGACTTTTGGGACTAACCTATTAACCTAGAGCCCAGTGCCAGTTTCTGGGTTTTTTTCTTGTTTTAGAGTATCGCAGAAAAGGAAAATCAAACAGAGTCCAATTGACCTGAAACTTCATGGAACTTATTTTTGGAACGGAAGCAGCCCGGGAGACTTGGAGTCCACGTCAAGGAAGCTTCGAGGAAGCCACGAGGTAGGGGGTGCGCCCACCCCCCTGGGCGCACCCTCCACCCTCGTGGGCCCCTCGTGGCTCCCCTGACGTACTTCTTCCTCCTATATATCTCCATATACCCTAAAACGATTAGGGAGCACAATAGATCGGGAGTTCCGCCGCCAGAAGCCTGTGTAGCCATCAAAAACCAATCTAGACCCGTTCCGGCACCCTGCCGGGGGGGGCAATCCCTCTCCGGTGGCCATCTTCATCATCCCTGTGCTCTCCATGATGATGAGGGAGTAGTTATCCCTCGGGGCTGAGGGTATGTACGAGTAGCTATGTGTTTGATCTCTCTCTCTCTCTCGTGTTCTTGAGGTGGTACGATCTTGATGTATCGCGAGCTTTGCTATTATATTTGGATCTTATGATGTTTCTCCCCCTCTACTCTCTTGTAATGGATTGAGTTTCCCCTTTGAAGTTATCTTATCGGATTGAGTCTTTAAAGATTTGAGAACACTTGGTGTATGTCTTGTCGTGCATATCTGTGGTGACAATGGGATATCACGTGGTTCACTTGATGTATGTTTTGGTGATCAACTTGCGGGTTCCGCCCATGAACCTGTGCATAGGGGTTGGCACACGTTTTCGTCGTGATTCTTCGGTAGAAACTTTGGGGCACTCTTTGAGGTTCTATGTGTTGGTTGAATAGATGAATCTGAGATTGTCTGATGCATATCGTATAATCATACCCACGGATACTTGAGGTGACATTGGAGTATCTAGGTGACATTAGGGTTTTGGTTGATTTGTGTCTTAAGGTGTTATTCTAGTACGAACTCTAGGGTTGTTTGTGACACCTATAGGAATAGCCCAACGGATTGATTGGAAAGAATAACTTTGAGGTGGTTTCGTACCCCACCATAATCTCTTCGTCCGTTCTCTGCTATTAGTGACTTTGGAGTGACTCTTTGTTGCATGTTGAGGGATAGTTATGTGATCCAATTATGTTATTATTGTTGAGAGGACTTGCACTAGTGAAAGTATGAACCCTAGGCCTTGTTTCCTATCATTGCAATACCGTTTACGCTCACTTTTATCATTAGTTACCTTGCTTTTTTTATATTTTCAGATTACAAAAACCTTTATCTACCATCCATATACCACTTGTATCACCATCTCTTCGCCGAACTAGTGCACCTATACAATTTACCATTGTATTGGGTGTGTTGGGGACACAAGAGACTCTCTGTTATTTGATTGCAGGGTTGCTTGAGAGAGACCATCTTCATCCTACGCCTCCTACGGATTGATAAACCTTAGGTCATCCACTTGAGGGAAATTTGCTACTGTCCTACAAACCTCTGCACTTGGAGGCCCAACAACGTCTACAAGAAGGTTGTGTAGTAGACATCAGACGCTGATGCTAATGTTACTGTCTACAAAGCTCGACTTGTTGCAAAAGGTTTTCGACAAGTTCAAGGGGTTGACTACGATGAGACTTTCTCACCCGTATGATGCTTAAGTCCGTCTGAATCATGTTAGCAATCACCGCATTTTATGATTATGAAATCTGGCAAATGGACGTCAAAACTGCATTCCTTAATGTATATCTTAAAGAGAGTTGTATATGATGCAACCAGAAGGTTTTGTCGATCCTAAAGGTGCTAACAAAGTGTGCAAGATCCAGCGATCCATCTATGGACTGGTGCAAGCACCTCGGAGTTGGAATATACGCTTTGATGATGTGATCAAAGCATATGGTTTTATACAGACTTACGGTGAAGCCTGTATTTACTAGAAAGTGAGTGGGAGCTCTATAGCGTTTCTAATATTATATGTGGATGACATATTGTTGATTGGAAATGATATAGAATTGCTGGATAGCATAAAAGGATACTTCCTCTGTAAACTAATATAAGAGCGTTTAGATTACGAAAGTAGTGATCTAATTAAACGCTCTTATATTAGTTTATGGAGGGAATACTTGAATAAGAATTTTTCAATGAAAGACCTCGGTGAAGCTGCTTATATATTGGGCATCAAGATCTATATGGATAGGTCAAGACGCTTAATAGGACTTTCACAAAACACATACCTTGGTAAAGTTTTGAAGAAGTTCAAATGGATCAGTCAAAGAAATGGTTATTGCTGTGTTACCAGGTGTGAAGTTGAGTCAAACTCAAAGCCCGACCACTTCAGAAGATAGAGAGAAAATGAAAGTCATTCCCTATGCCTCAGCCATAGGTTCTATTATGTATGCAATGTTGTTTACCAGACCTGATGTGTGCCTTGCCATAAGTTTGGTAGGGAGGTACCAAAGTAATCGAGGAGTGGATCACTGGACAGCGGTCAAGAACATCCTGAAGTACCTAAAAAGGACCAAGGATATGTTTCTCGTTTATGGAGGTGACAAAGAGTTTGTCATAAATGGTTATGTCGATGCTAGTTTTGACACTGATCCGGATGACTCTAAGTCACAAACTGGATATGTATTTATATTGAATGGTGGAGCTGTCAGTTGGTGCAGTTCCAAGAAGAGCGTCGTGGCGGGATCTAAGTGTGAAGCGGAGTACATAGTTGCTTCGGAAGCAGCAAATGAAGGAGTCTGGATGAAGGAGTTCATATCCGTTCTTGGTGTAATACCTAGTGCATTGGGTCCAATGAAAATCTTTTGTGACAACACTTGAGCAATTGCCTTGGCGAAGGAACCAGGTTTCACAAGAGAACCAAACACATCAAGAGACACTTCAACTCTATTTGTGAATATGCCAAGGATGGAGACATAGAAGTTTGCAAAATACATACGGATCTGAATGTAGTAGACCCATTGACTAAACCTCTTCCACGAGCAAAACATGATCAGCAACAAGACTCCATGGGTGTTAGATTCATTACAATGTAATCTAGATTATTGTCTCTAGTGCAAGTGAGAGACTGAAGTAAATATGCCCTAGAGGCAATAACAAAGTTGTTATTTTATATTTCCTTATTCATAATAAAGGTCTATTATTCATGCTAGAATTGTATTGATCAGAAACTTAAATACATGTGTGAATACATAAACAAATACCGTGTCCCTAGTGAGCCTCTACTAGACTAGCTCGTTGATCAAAGATGGTTAAGGTTTCCTAACCATGGACATGTGTTGTCATTTGATAACGGGATCACATCATTAGGAGAATGATGCGATGGACAAGACCCATCCGTTAGCTTAGCATAATGATCGTTCAGTTCTATTGTTATTGCTTTCCTCATGACAAATACATATTCCTTCCACTATGAGATTATGCAACTCCCGAATACCGAAGGAATACCTTGTGTGCTATCAAACGTCACAACGTAACTGGGTGATCATAAAGATGCTCTAGAGGTAACTCTAAAGGTGTTTGTTGAGTTGGCATAGATCGAGATTAGAATTTGTCACTCCGAGTATCAGAGAGGTATCTCTGGGCCCTCTCGGTAATACACATCATAAGCTTGCAAGAAAATGACTAAGGAGTTAATTACGAGGTGATGTATTACGGAGTGAGTAAAGAGACTTGCCGGTAACGAGATTGAACTATGTATGAAGATACCGACAATCGAATCTCGGGCAAGTAACATACCGATGGACAAAGGGAATCATGTATGTTGTCATAATGGTTCGACCGATAAAGATCTTCATTGAATATGTAGGAGCCAATATGGGCATCCAGGTTCCGGTATTGGTTATTGACCGGAGAGGTGTCTCGGTCATGTCTACATAGTTCTCGAACCCATAGAGTCCGCATGCTTAACGTTCGTTGACGATATAGTGTTATATGAGCTATATGATTTGGTGACTGAATGTTGTTCAGAGTCCCGGATAAGATCACGGACATGGCAACGAGTCTAGAAATGGTCGAAAGGTAAAGATTGATATATAGGACGATGGTATTCGAACACCGGAATAGTTCGGAGTGCACCGGGTAGTCACCGGATCACCGGAAGGGGTTCTGGAAGGCCCCGGGAGGTCTATGGGCCTAATGGGCCAAGGAGTGGCACACACCAGCCCACAGAGGAGCTGGCGCGCCCTCTCCCTGGCCGCCGGCCCTAGAAGAAGGAAAGGGGGCACCACCTCCTCCTGCCTTTCCCCCTTGTGGGAGAAAGGAAAGGGGGGAGCCACCTCCCCCTTCCTTCTCATTGGCGCCAAAAGAAGGAAAGGGGGCGGCCTAGGGCAAGCCCAAGTAGGATTCGGACCTACTTGGGGCGCCCCTTGGCCTCCCCCCTCTCCCTCCCTCCTATATATATGTGGGAAGGGGCGCCTATCACACCCGAGACAATTGCTTAGCCGTGTGCGGCGCCCCCCTCCACCGTTTACACCCCCGATCATATTTTTGTAGTGCTTAGGCGAAGCCCTGCGTACATAACTTCACCATCACTGTCACCACACTGTCGTGCTGCTGGAACTCATCCACTACCGCATCGTCTTGCTGGATCAAGAAGGCGTGGACGTCACTGAGCTGAACACGGAGGTGACGTACGTTCGATACTCGATCGGTAGGATCGCGAAGAAAGTTCAACTGCATCAACCTCGTTATCAGACGCTTCCGCTTATGGTCTACGAGGGTACGTAAACACACTCTCCCCTCTCGTTGCTATGCATCTCCTTGATAGATCTTGCGTGTGTGTAGAATTTTTTTGTTTTCCATGCAACGTTTCCGAACACCGGCTGCGGAAGCTACTGTCGGAGAGGACTATGATCCAGGTCTTGCTCATGAGGGAAACACGCGCAAGGGACTCGGTTTGGTGCGGTGTGATGCGGAGGAAGATCATCTCTATGATATCATCGGATAGGGTCGGTATCCGCCGCGGCTTGGTGGGTGGAAGGGCCATCTCTCTCGTCGGCAGCACGAAGTGGATCCGGAATTGGATGGAAGTGGTAGCGGAGTGAGGAGAGGGCGGCGGAGTGAGGAGGAGAGAGGAGGTGGGTAGGTTTAGGTCCGAAATAGTGTGGATGTAGTTATGGGCCGATTTTGGGCTCCGGGCAGATTTGGGTTATTTCTTTTCGCTCGATCCGTGTCCAGTTGGGCCCAGCCCATTCGCTCGATCGCTCCACGCACACCTCCCTTGCTCGCTCAATCGTTTGTTCACACTATGCTGGTTGATTATTCGGACCGTTTCAACCATTGACCATTTGACCCCATGGGCCATTGACTTTAAAAAAATACAAAATCTAGATGCATTTGAAAAAAATACGTGGGTTTATAAAGTTCATGAATTTCAAAAAATACTTTTAAAATGTCAAAAGCTCAAAAAATGTTCACGAATTCAAAAATGTTCGCGGATTCAAAAAAATTTCATGAATTTAAAAGAGTTCGTGGATTTTGAAAAAAACTCACAAATTTGAAGAAAGTTCATCGATTTTGAAAAAAAAATCACAAATTTGAAAAAAGCTCGCGCGTTTTGAAAAAGTTCATCGACTTGGAAAACAAAAGTTCACAAATTTGAATAAATTTAGCGGTTTGGGATTTTTCTTTCATAAATTTAAATTTTTGTTATGGATTTGAATGTATTCATGCATTTGAAAAAAGTTCATGCATTCGAATTTTTTTGTGGATTTGAATATATACCAAAAATTTACACACGTGCCCTTCTATTTGTACGCCAGCCATCACGTCACGTCGGTGCATGCCCACATGTCAGTCCCTGGCCCACACTTTAACAAAATGTGGCCGTTGGGACCAGCTGTCAGAAGCTGAAGTAGGCTCATGTTGTTACTTCATGATTCAAAATTTTGCTTCTTGTAGTATAAGCCCATATTTGTAGTGGGTTTGCTCGCTAGATCGCTCCCGGAAAGCTCCCTCACTCGATCGATCGTTCGTTGGCACCCTGCCCATCAACTATTTGACCCCTTTAAACATTGACCTTTGACCCCGTCGGTCTTTGAACTTAAAAAGAATGAATTTTTCATGCATTTGAAAAAAGTTCATGAATTAAAAAAACACAAATTTATAAAATGTCACAAACTCAGAAAATGTTCATGAATTCAACAAAAGTTCATGATTCAAAAGTTCACAAATTTGGAAAAAAAAAGTTTGCGGATGTGAAAAAGGTTCATTGATTGTGGGAAAAAAGTAAAAAGAAATCACAAAAAATTCACAAGTTTGGAAAAAGTTCATTGATATTAAAAATAAAGTTCACCCATTTGAATAAATTTTGCAGATTATGAAAACAAAACGTAAATTTAGAAAATTGTTTGTGGATTTGAATATATTTGTGCATTAGAAAAAAGTTAATAGATTTGAAAAAGGTTCAAAAATTTGAAAAAAAATTCACCCATGTTAAAAAAGGTTAAATGTTTTGAAAAAAAATTCATGAAATTTGAAAAAAGTTCTAGAATTGAAAAAAACTTCAAAATTCAAAATGATTCATGAATTTGAAAGAGTTCACGAGCTGGGAAAAGTTCATCCATTTGAAGAAAAAGGAAAAAGAAAAGGAAATGGAAAAGGAAAAAGAAGAAAAATCAAACAGAAACCAGACCGCAAAAACTAGAAACAAAAAAAAAAACATACCAAATCTTCTGGAAGCTTCCCAAAACCGGTCCGGAGCTTCACACAAACGTGCATCTGTATATGGACCCGAAATCACTAATTAAGGAGTACTCATTGCAAAGAACACCCCACTTTCCTAAGTCGCGACGAGTGGCGCACATGCACCGTGCCACTTATCGCAACCTGGAAGTTTTCCCTTTTTTTCGTAGATCCGTTTATTTAAAACGTTTTATCTTTTAAACCGCGCGTTCAAATCTCGAACCGTTTTCACCATTGGATTCCTCGTGTCGAGATCTTCAAAACTAGATCCATGTTGATAGGTTTTTACGAACTTTTTTCACGAAAAAACCGGACGAAAAAAACGGGCAAAAAACCGAACCAAGAGCATGGTTTTTTCTCTTTCCGAAAGAGGCACGCCCGTGCCTCTCGCGAAATCACACCCGTACCTCTCGTGGAAGCAAAACCATGACTCTCGTGGAAGGAAAGAAACAGAAGCTGTGTTTTTTTTTCATTTCCGAGAGGCACAGCCGTGACTCTAGCGAAATCACAATCGTGCCTTTCGTAGAAGCAAAACCGTGACTCTCGCGAAAATAAAAACAGAAAACGCGTATTTTTTTCCTTTTCTGAGAGGCATGGCCGTGATTCTCGCGAAAGCACGACCGTGCCTCTCACGGGAGCAAAACCGTGACTCTTGTGAAAGAAAAAAAAACAGAAAACGCGTTTTGTTTTTCCCTTTCCGAAAGGCACGACCGTGACTCTCGCAAAAAGTACAACTGTGCCTCTCGCGGAAGCAAAACCATGACTCTCGCGAAAGAAAAAAAAACAGAAAACACGTTTTTTTCATTTCCGAAAGGCACGGCCGTGACTCTCACTAAAGCACAGCCGTGCCTCTTGCGGGAAAAAACATTGACTTTCGCGAAAGAAAGAAAAAAGAAAACGCGTTTTTCATGAAAAAAATTAAAAAAAAAAATGATCGAAAAGCTAAAGAAGACCGGGAGAAAATCAAAACTTTGAAAAAATCGTTTAAAAAGCTGAAAACGCGTGCGGAAAAATAAAAAAAATAACAAAATCCAGAAGGAGCGTCCAGAGCGCGACGCGTGGCGAATGACTGAGAACGCATCAAGTGGCGCTGATCGTTGCAAGGCTCCCGAAGAAGCGCTCGTTAACTAGTTGCTTCCATGTGGGCCTGCCAACTAAATCTATCAAAGCGAACATAGGTGTGGGCCAGTTTGCAGTTTTGCCTGTAACTGGCGCTACATGTCAACATGTGTAGAATAGGATAGGTAGGTTTAGGTCCAAAATGCTGGATGGATTCTTGGCAGATTTGGGCTCTGGGCCCTCGCTGTTCTAAGCGAGCCCATACTTTGAAGGGGAGGACTGTGGCACGAGGGTCACTTGTGGCCGAACTCCTATTTGGCACCTTAAACATCGTTTAGAGTGCATTTTGCTAACTAGCGCACACCCCTACACAGCACTGGTATCTAAATGGGTCGGGCCATGTAGGGTTTTTTTCAACTGTTTGCTCATATTCTTTTGTTTATTTTCCTTTTCTATTGTTCTTATTTTATTTCTTATTTGTAGTTTTCCTTTTTCTTTCTTGTTTTATTTTTCATTTTTATCAAATTCATGAATCTTTCCCAAATCCGCTAACTTTTTTTAAAAGTGAATTTTTTTTAAAAAAAAATGTGAACCTTTCATTTCAAATTCGTGAACTTTTCCCAATTTTGTGAAAATCTTTTCAAATTATGACTTTTTAAAAAGAGCTGCAACCATTTTTTCAACTTCATGAAATTTTTTATTTTCGTACACTTTCCAAATTATCAACTTTTCCACGCCTTGAATTTTTTTCAAATTCGTGAACTTTTTTCCAAATTTTATAAAAATTTTCCAAATTTGTTGAACATATTTCAAAGTTATTGTACTTTAAAAAAATTGTGATCTTTTTTCCTTTTTCAGAAAAGTCAGCGGTCTACTCTTTGTGGTCAACAGTCGCTGCTGGACTGGTTAATGGTCGCGGGCCCATCAGTTGAGCAATTTTTAAGAAAAACTCAGCTGGGTTGGCTAATACTCTCCCGTCTGTGAGCGCCAGTTACCCTAATTGGCGCTAAAGGCGCCAATAAGGGGCTCTCCAAGTGTCCCTCGAAAGTGCCATCCGTGTGATTATGGGCATATGGCGTTCAATGGCCATAACCCTTTTCCTTCCGAATATACATGATGAAAACTTTGTGATAGTTACTTCGTTGAGAGAGGGACAAAGATGGTCTTAAAAAGAAAGTGATGATGATTTAGTCAATATTCTCATGAATTTTGAACGTATAAACTTGAGTAAATTTGTATTTATATGACTATAAAGGTTAGATATCTCTACCAAGATATTTAAATATACAAGCAAGGATATATAATATCATGCAAGTATGACAAATAATTCATGTGTGGTTTTGTGTTTTCTAATTTTTCACAAAATTATGGTATTGATTGTAAATATCTTTTACAGGCATATTGTTGGAAATATGCCCTAGAGGCAATAATAAAATTGTTATTATTATATTTCCTTGTTCATGATAATTGTCTATTGTTCATGCTATAATTGTGTTATCCGGAAATCGTAATACATGTGTGAATACATAGACCACAACACGTCCCTAGTGAGCCTCTAGTTGACTAGCTCGTTGATCAAAAGATAGTCATGATTTCCTGACTATGGACATTGGATGTCATTGATAACGGGATCAAATCATTAGGAGAATGATGTGATGGACAAGATCCAATCCTAAGCATAGCTCAAAGATCGTGTAGTTGGTTTGCTATAGCTTTTCCGAATGTCAAGTATCATTTCCTTAGACCATGAGATTGTGCAACTCCCGGATACCGTAGGAGTTCTTTGGGTGTGCCAAACATCACAACGTAACTGGGTGACTATAAATGTACACTACGGGTATCTCCGAAAGTGTCTGTTGGGTTGGCACGAATCGAGACTGGGATTTGTCACTCCATATGACGGAGAGGTATCTCTTGGGCCCACTCGGTAATGCATCATCATAATGAGCTCAATGTGACCAAGTGGTTGATCACGGGATCATGCATTGCGGTACGAGTAAAGTGACTTGCCTACAACGAGATTGAACGAGGTATTGGGATAGAGACAATCGAGTCTGGGGCAAGTAACGCACCGATTGACAAAGGGAATTGTATACGGGATTGATTGAATCCTTGACATCGTGGTTCATCCGATGAGATCATCGAGGAGCATGTGGGAGCCAACATGAGTATCCAGATCCCGCTGTTGGTTATTGACCGGAGAGTCGTCTCGGTCATGTCTGCGTGTCTCCCGAACCCGTAGGGTCTACACACTTAAGGTTCGGTGATGCTAGGGTTGTTGAGATATTAGTATACGGTAACCCGAAAGTTGTTCGGAGTCCCGGATGAGATCCCGGACGTCATGAGGAGTTCCGAAATGGTCCGGAGGTGAAGATTTATATATAGGAAGTCAAGTTTCGGCCATCGGGAAAGTTTCGGGGGTAATCGGTATTGTACCGGGACCACCGGAAGGGTCCCGGGGGTCCACCGGGTGGGCCCACCTATCCCGGAGGGCCCCATGGGCTGAAGTGGGAGGGGAACCAGCCCCTAGTGGGCTGGTGCGCCCCCCATGGGCCTCCTCCTACGCCTAGGGTTGGAAACCCTAGGGGTGGGGGCGCCCCACGTGGCTTGGGGGGCACTCCACCCCCCTTGGCCGCCACCCCCCTTGGAGATTGCATCTCCTAGGGCCGGCGCCCCCCTAGGGGTCCTATATATAGTGGGGGGGAGGGAGGACAGCCGCACCAAAGCCCCTGGCGCCTCCCTCTCCCTCCCGTGACACTTCTCCCTCTCCCTGAGCTTGGCGAAGCCCTGCCGAGATCACCGTTGCTTCCACCACCACGCCGTCGTGCTGCTGGATCTCCATCAACCTCTCCTTCCTCCTTGCTGGATCAAGTTGGAGGAGACGTCTTCCCAACTGTACGTGTGTTGAACGCAGAGGTGCCGTCCGTTCGGCGCTAGGTCATCGATGATTTGGATCACAACGAGTATGACTCCATCAACCCCGTTCTCTTGAACGCTTCCACTCACGATCTACAAGGGTATGTAGATGCACTCATTTACTCTCGTTGCTAGAAGACTCCATAGATTGATCTTGGCGATGCGTAGAAAATTTTAAAATTCTGCTACATTCCCCAACAGTGGCATAATGAGCTAGGTCTATGCGTAGTTTCTATGCACGAGTAGAACACAAAGCAGTTGTGGGCGTCGATATTGTCAGTTTACTTGCCGTTACTAGTCTTATCTTGATTCGGCGGCATTGTGGGATGAAGCGGCCCGGACCGACCTTACACGTACGCTTACGTGAGACTGGTTCCACCGATTGACATGCACTAGTTGCATAAAATGGCTAGCGGGTGTCTGTCTCTCCCACTTTAGTCGGATCGGATTCGATGAAAAGGGTCCTTATGAAGGGTAAATAGAAATTGGCATATCACGTTGTGGTTTTGGCATAGGTAAGAAACGTTCTTGCTAGAAACCTATAGCAGCCACGTAAAAACTTGCAACAACAATTAGAGGACGTCTAACTTGTTTTTGTAGCATGTGCCGTGTGATGTGATATGGCCAAAAGGATGTGATGAATGATATATGTGATGTATGAGCACTAGTAGAAAAAGGGTCAAACGTGAAGCATATTAGTGTCGGTCTGTATTTGAGCCGGTACTAATGGTATCATTAGTGCCGGTTCGAACGGATTTGCATTAATGCCGGTTCGTGTTGAACCTTTAGTACCGGTTCGTGGCACGAACCGGTACTAAAGGGGTGGTGGCAGGCTGGCGTCAGGCCAGGGCCCCACGATCACCTTTAGTACCGGTTTGTGGTATGAACCGGTACTAAAGGTCTAACCTTTAGTACTGGTTCGTGCCATGAACCGGTACTAATGGGATCTGACCTATAGTACCGGTTGGAGACACAAACCGACACTATAGGGCAATTTTCAAACTTGAAAAAATCATAACTAAATCATCCTAATTCAGAAAAATACATATAATATATCAAAATTTGCAGAACAAAGAGATTGATCCGCTGAAACAACCAGTTTTCCGTTTCGACAATTTTTTAAAATCACAAAATTCCAAAGGGAAAATAGAGTTTTTGGGCGTTTCAGACTTTTTTGATGTTTTTAGCGTTTAGTGCTAGGGTTTAGATTTCAGCGTTTAGGGTTAGGTTTTATGGTCTAAACCCTTAGTTTTTACTGTTTAGCATAGAGTTTCCGACGTTTTAAGTCCCGGGTTTAGGGTTTAGGACAATTTTTGAAATTGCAAATTGTAAAAGGAAAAAAAGATATGCTCTAATTTATGTTTTTTTGAATTTTGGTTAAATCTTGTCAAACCGGTCAAACAACTGATTCAAGAAATATAGAGTGTTACTAAATAATTACGCAATAATATTAGTGTTACTAAATAAGTATCTCAGTTTTTTTGTATTTTGTTCAAATCTGGTCAAACTATGGTCAAACTGTGGTCAAACTACTTATTCAAGAAATATTAGTGTTACTACATAATTATTCAAGAATATTAGTGTTACTAAATAATTATTTCAATTTTTTGAATTTTGGTCAAATCTGGTCAAACTATGGTCAAACTGTGGTCAAACTATGGTCAAACTTATTCAAGAAATATTAGCGTTACTAAATAATTACTGTTTTTTAGAATAATAGTTTCAAACTTAAACGGTGAAATGTGTGACTTCATGCTCAAGCTAAACTCCCAAGGGTTAATAGGATTGACATCTTACTATTATTAGGAAAACAACAAGTGCAGACTCGGAAACGAAGGAGAATAGAACCTGAAAGTTAACTGTGCTCGGGCTAGAGTAGTGAGAGGGATGGGTGACCGATCGGGAAGTTAGATGATTTGGAATGAGTGATCCACACTTGAGCAGTTAAGAGAGGTGATTAGAGACTAAATCATCAAATAATTCAGAAAAATTAAAAAAATCAAAAAAAATCCAAAAATTTCAAAAAAAAAACCTTTAGTACCGGTTGGTAACAGCAACCGGTACTAAAGGTCCCCCGTACCAGGGCACGAGCTCACGCCACGTGGTGGCACTTTAGCGTCGGTTCGTGCCGAACCGGTACTAAAGGGGGGCCTTTAGTGCCGAAACTTTAGTGCCGGTTCCATAACCGGCACTAAAGGCCCTTACAAACCAGTACTAATGGTCCGTTTTCTACTAGTGGAGATTGATCATGTTCTTGTAATAGGAATCTCGACTTGCATGTTGATGAGTATGACAACCGGCAGGAGCCATAGGAGTTGTCTTAATTTATTTATGACCTGCGTGTCAACATAAACGTCATGTAATTACTTTACTTTATTGCTAAAGCATTAGCCATAGTAGTAGAAGTAATAGATGACGAGACAACTTCAAGAAGACATGATGATGGAGATCATGGTGTCATGCCGGTGACAACGATGATCATGGAGCCCCGAAGATGGAGATCAAAAGGAGCAAATGATATTGGCCATATCATGTCACTATTTGATTGCATGTGATGTTTATCATGTTTTACATCTTATTTTCTTAGAACTGCGGTAGCTTAAATAAGATGACCCCTCGTAATAATTTCAAGAAAGTGTTCCCCCTAACTGTGCACCGTTGCGAAGGTTCGTTGTTTCGAAGCACCACGTGATGATCGGGTGTGATAGATTCTAACGTTCGAATACAACGGGTGTAAGCCAGATTTACACACGCAATACACTTAGGTTGACTTGACGAGCCTAGCATGTACAGACATGGCCTCAGAACACGAAAGACCGAAAGGTTGAGCATGAGTCGTATAGAAGATACGATCAACATGAAGATGTTCACCGATGTTGACTAGTCCGTCTCATGTGATGATCGGACACGGCCTAGTTGACTCGGATCATGTTTCACTTAGATGACTAGAGGGATGTCTATCTGAGTGGGAGTTCATTGAATAATTTGATTAGATGAACTTAATTATCATGAACTTAGTCTAAAATCTTTACACTATGTCTTGTAGATCAAATGGCCCACGCTAATGTTGCCCTCAACTTCAACGCGTTCCTAGAGAAAACCAAGCTGAAAGATGATGGCAGCAACTATACGGACTGGGTCCGGAACCTGAGGATCATCCTCATAGCTGCCAAGAAAGATTATGTCCTAGAAGCACCGCTAGGTGACGCACCCATCCCAGAGAACCAAGACGTTATGAACGCTTGGCAGTCACGTGCTGATGATTACTCCCTTGTTCAGTGCGGCATGCTTTACAGCTTAGAACCGGGGCTCCAAAAGTGTTTTGAGCAACACGGAGCATATGAGATGTTCGAAGAGCTGAAAATGGTTTTCCAAGCTCATGCCCGGGTCGAGAGATATGAAGTCTCCAACAAGTTCTTCAGTTGTAAGATGGAGGAAAATAGTTCTGTCAGTGAGCACATACTCAAAATGTCTGGGTTGCATAACCGCTTAACTCAGCTGGGAGTTAATCTCCCGGATGACGCGGTCATTGACAGAATCCTTCAGTCACTTCCACTGAGCTACAAGAGCTTTGTGATGAACTTCAATATGCAGGGGATGGAAAAGACCATTCCTGAGGTATATTCAATGCTGAAATCAGCGGAGGTGGAAATCAAAAAGGAACATCTAGTGTTGATGGTTAATAAAACCACTAAGTTTAAGAAAGGCAAGGGTAAGAAGAACTTCAAGAAGGACGGCAAGGGGGTCTCCGCGCCCGGTAAGCAAGCTGCCGGGAAGAAGTCAAAGAATGGACCCAAGCCTGAGACTGAGTGTTTTTATTGCAAGGGAAGTGGTCACTGGAAGCGGAACTGCCCCAAATACTTAGCGGACAAGAAGGCCGGCAACACTAAAGGTATATGTGATATACATGTAATTGATGTGTACCTTACCAGTACTCGTAGTAGCTCCTGGACTTTTGGAGTCTCTTTTAATTCGAGATGGCTACTCATTTAAATCTGAAAATAATGGTTGTTCTATTTATATGAGAGATATGTTTTATGGTCATGCTCCGCTGGTGAATGGTTTATTCTTAATGAATCTCAAGCGTAATGTTACACATATTCATAGTGTGAATACCAAAAGATGTAAGGTTGATAACGATAGTCCCACATACTTGTGGCACTGCCGCCTTGGTCACATAGGTGTCAAACGCATGAAAAAGCTCCATGCAGATGGACTTTTGGAGTCTATTGATTACGAATCATTTGACACGTGCGAACCATGCCTCATGGGTAAAATGGCCAAGACTCCATTCTCAGGAACAATGGAGCGAGCAACTAACTTATTGGAAATCATACATACTGATGTGTGCGGTCCAATGAGTGTTGAGGCTCGCGGTGGCTATCGTTATGTTCTCACCCTCACTGATGACTTGAGTAGATATGGGTATGTCTACTTGATGAAACACAAGTCTGAGACCTTTGAAAAGTTCAAGGAATTTCAGAGTGAGGTTGAGAATCAATGTGACAGAAAAATCAAGTTCTTGCGATCAGATCGTGGGGGGGAATACTTGAGTCACGAATTTGGCACGCACTTAAGGAAATGTGGAATAGTTTCACAGCTCACGCCGCCTGGAACACCTCATCGTAATGGTGTGTCCGAACGTCGTAGTCGCACTCCATTGGATATGGTGCGATCTATGATGTCTCTTACCGATCTACCGTTGTCATTTTGGGGCTATGCTTTAGAGACTGCCACATTCACTTTAAATAGGGCTCCGTCGAAATCCGTTGAGACGACACCGAATGAATTGTGGTTTGGGAAGAAACCTAAGCTGTCGTTTCTAAAAGTTTGGGGATGCGATGCTTATGTCAAGAAACGTCAACCTGAAAAGCTCGAACCCAAATCGGAAAAATGCGTCTTCATAGGATACCCTAAAGAAACTACTGGGTATACCTTCTACCTCAGATCCGAAGGCAAGATCTTTGTTGCCAAAAATGGATCCTTTCTAGAGAAAGAGTTTCTCTTGAAAGAAGTAAGTGGGAGGAAAGTAGAACTCAATGAAGTACTACCTCTTGAACCGGTAAGTGGCGCAGCTCAAGAAAATGTTCCTGAGGTGCCTGCACCGACTAGAGAGGAAGTTAATGATGATGATCATGAAACTTTAGATCAAGTTGCTACTGAACTTCGTAGGTCCACAAGGACACGTTCCGCACCAGAGTGGTACGGCAACCCTGTCCTGGAAATCATGTTGTTAGACAACGGTGAACCTTCGAACTATGAGGAAGCGATGGCGGGCCCAGATTCCGACAAATGGCTGGAAGCCATGAAATCCGAGATAGGATCCATGTATGAAAATGAAGTATGGACTTTGACTGACTTGCCCGATGATCGGCGAGCCATAGAAAATAAATGGATCTTTAAGAAGAAGACAGACGCGGATGGTAATGTAACCATCTATAAAGCTCGGCTTGTCGCTAAGGGTTATCGACAAGTTCAAGGGGTTGACTACGATGAGACTTTCTCACCCGTAGCGAAGCTGAAGTCCGTCCGAATCATGTTAGCAATTGCCGCATTCTATGATTATGAGATATGGCAAATGGACGTCAAAACGGCATTCCTTAATGGTTTCCTTAAGGAAGAATTGTATATGATGCAGCCGGAAGGTTTTGTCGATCCTAAGAATGCTGACAAGGTGTGCAAGCTCCAACGCTCGATCTATGGGCTGGTGCAAGCATCTCGGAGTTGGAACATTCGTTTTGATGAGATGATCAAAGCGTTTGGGTTTACGCAGACTTATGGAGAAGTCTGCATTTACAAGAAAGTGAGTGGGAGCTCTGTAGCATTTCTCATATTGTATGTGGATGACATACTGTTGATGGGAAATGATATAGAATTCTTGGAAAGCATAAAGGCCTACTTGAACAAGTGTTTTTCAATGAAGGATCTTGGAGAAGCTGCTTACATATTAGGCATCAAGATCTATAGAGATAGATCAAGATGCTTCATTGGTCTTTCACAAAGTACGTACCTTGACAAGATATTGAAGAAGTTCAATATGGATCAGTCAAAGAAGGGGTTCTTGCCTGTATTGCAAGCTACGAGATTGAGCACGGCTCAATGCCCGACCACGGCAGAAGATAGAGAAAAGATGATTGTCGTCCCCTATGCCTCGGCCATAGGGTCTATCATGTATGCTATGTTGTGTACCAGACCTGATGTAAACATTGCCATAAGTTTGGTAGGAAGGTACCAAAGTAATCCCGGCATGGAACACTAGACAGCGGTCAAGAATATCCTGAAGTACCTGAAGATGACTAAGGATATGTTTCTCGTTTATGGAGGTGACGAAGAGCTCGTCGTAAAGGGTTACGTCGATACTAGCTTCGACACAGATCTGGATGACTCTAAGTTGCAAACCGGATACGTGTATATTTTGAATGGTGGGGCAGTAAGCTGGTGCAGTTGCAAGCAAAGCGTTGTGGCGGGATCTACATGTGAAGCGGAGTACATGGCAGCCTCGGAGGCAGCACAAGAAGCAATCTGGGTGAAGGAGCTCATTACCGACCTAGGAGTCATTCCCAATGCGTCGGGCCCGATGACTCTCTTCTGTGACAACACTGGAGCTATTGCCCTTGCCAAGGAGCCCAGGTTTCACAGAAAGACCAGGCATATCAAGTGTCGCTTCAACTCCATTCATGAAAGTGTTCAAAATGGAGACATAGATATTTGTAAAGTACATACGGACCTGAATGTGGCAGATCCGTTGACTAAACCTCTCCCTAGAGCAAAACATGATCAACACCAGAACTGTATGGGTGTTCGATTCATCACAATGTAACTAGATTATTGACTCTAGTGCAAGTGGGAGACTGTTGGAAATATGACCTAGTGGCAATAATAAAATGGTTATTATTATATTTCCTTGTTCATGATAATTGTCTATTGTTCATGCTATAATTGTGTTATCCGGAAATCGTAATGCATGTGTGAATACATAGACCACAACACGTCCCTAGTGAGCCTCTAGTTGACTAGCTCGTTGATCAAAAGATAGTCATGGTTTCCTGACTATGGACATTGGATGTCATTAATAACGGGATCACATCATTAGGAGAATGATGTGATGGACAAGACCCAATCCTAAGCATAGCTCAAAGATCGTGTAGTTCGTTTGCTATAGCTTTTCCGAATGTCAAGTACCATTTCCTTAGACCATGAGATTGTGCAACTCCCGGATACCGTAGGAGTGCTTTGGGTGTGCCAAACGTCACAACGTAACTGGGTGACTATAAAGGTACACTACGGGTATCTCCGAAAGTGTCTGTTGGGTTGGCACGAATCCAGACTGGGATTTGTCACTCCGTATAACGGAGAGGTATCTCTTGGGCCCACTCAGCAATGCATCATCATAATGAGATCAATGTGACCAAGTGGTTGATCACGGGATCATGCATTACGGTACGAGTAAAGTGACTTGCCGGCAACGAGATTGAACGAGGTATTGGGATACCGACGATCGAGTCTCGGGCAAGTAACGTACTGATTGACAAAGGGAATTGTATACGGGATTGATTGAATCCTCGACATCGTGGCTCATCCAATGAGATCACTGAGGAGCATGTGGGAGCCAACATGGGTATCCAGATCCCGATGTTGGTTATTGACCGGAGAGTCGTCTCAGTCATGTCTGCGTGTCTCCCGAACCCGTAGGGTCTACACACTTAAGGTTCGGTGACGCTAGGGTTGTTGAGATATTAGTATACGGTAACCCGAAAGTTGTTCGGAGTCCCGAATGAGATCCCGGACGTCACGGGGAGTTCCAGAATGGTCCGGAGGTGAAGATTTATATATAGGAAGTCAAGTTTCGGCCATCGGGAAAGTTTCAGGATTAATCAGTATTGTACCGGGACCACCGGAAGGGTCCCGGGGGTCCACCTGGTGGGGCCACCTATCCCGGAGGGCCCCATGGGCTGAAGTGGGAGGGGAACCAGCCCCTAGTGGGCTGGTGCGCCCCCCATGGGCCTCCTCCTGCGCCTAGGGTTGGAAACCCTAGGGGTGGGGGCGCCCCACTTGGCTTGGGGTGCACTCCACCCCCCTTGGCCGCCACCCCCTTTGGAGATTGCATCTCCTAGGGCCGCCCCCCTAGGGGTCCTATATATAGTGGGGGGAGGGAGGGCAGCCGCACCAAAGCCCCTGGCGCCTCCCTCTCCCTCCCGTGACACTTCTCCCTCTCCCTGAGCTTGGCGAAGCCCTGCCGAGATCACCGTTGCTTCCACCACCACGCCTTCGTGCTGCTGGATCTCCATCAACCTCTCCTTCCCCCTTGCTGGATCAAGTTGGAGGAGACATCTTCCCAACCGTACGTGTGTTGAACGCGGAGGCGCCGTCCGTTCGGCGCTAGGTCATCGGTGATTTGGATCACGACGAGTACGACTCCATCAACCCCGTTCTCTTGAACGCTTTCGCTCGCAATCTACAAGGATATGTAGATGCACTCATTTCCTCTCGTTGCTAGAAGACTCCATAGATTGATCTTGGTGATGCGTAGAAAATTTTAAAATTCTGCTACGTTCCCCAACACATATTGTATCAAAATATAAAAGTAATATAACTTTGACTACAAACAGTGTTCAAATTTAGCAAGGTGAATGTTCTTTTTTAGTGATACTATTACAAATATTTCACAGAAGAGCACTTATAAATATTTAATAATGTCACCATCTATTGAACTATCAAAAGGAGGTTATCGATAATATATATTAACTAGAATTATGGTTTGACTAGATAAAAGAGTATGGATAAGTATAAAAGTATGGTATAAGGGCCTGTACTGAGGGCTTACCCTTCTACTCGACACTGACACTAAGAGACGTGGCCCGTGTTTGTGGTGCTAATGTGCTAGAAGGGTGGTAAGTGTGCTAGGGACGAGGGGTCGTCCAACTTGGTTTGGAGAGGAAGGCATGGGACAAGCACATCGACAAGGCCAAGCAGGGCACATATGGTGAGTTGTTCTACCTAGGGAGGTGCCCGTCCCTCTTCTATGACTCTTTGTCCTTCTTGCAACCAAACTTGCAACGATGGTTGGGAGCCTTGTGCGCCTCGAGTGACGCGTGTAGTGAGTGAAATGGCCCTTCAGATGGGTCGATTGAAACCTCTCCTCTCCATTGTCCTAGTTATGTAGATAGGTGGGCGAACTGCTTGTCGTGCTAGATTTTGCCGAGGATGTTGAGTAGCAGTAGACCAATGACCACCATTCACCCAACGAAATAAAATTGAAACTTGCAAAGGGTTTCGCCACTCTACGAGGGTAATCGTCACCGTCTACACTACTACACTAAATAATTTGCCTTCATCGTGACACAACAACATTTATAAATATCCAATAAACATTTTGGACTACCAGCAACGAAAATCATGCGTCAAACCAACTCCTCTCACTTCCCATAGTTGTTTCCACACAATTATTGTTTCCAACAAATTCAAGGCAGGCAGGCGGTCTGTCAAACCATTAGTTCTCAGCCCCCAAAAATATTTCCCTAAGGACGGAAAAAATGCATAAACATAGGCATTGTCAAGTTTAGAAAAATCCAGATACATACACGAGCTATTATCTTGAATGCGTTACGAGATGAGCGGTACATTGACTACATCAGGCTCGCAGATATATTGCCATTCATCACTTCGGCCAGACAACTGATGCTTTATTCAACCCCAAAGGTATCACCACTCTTGTTGACCGTTGCAAACCCGGGACATACAACTTGCATGTGCCTTGTAGAGATATGACAATGAGTCGGTGGGATGTTTCCATGATCCTGGAGATCCCAATCAGAGAACATGTTGAATGTGGTGTGTCTTCGTGGCTTCACACGAATATGCCACGAGGTTTAACGACTCAGTGTCGGGGTATGTGATTGTGAGGAACCTCTTTCCGAACGCGAGTGACAACCAACCTTCTTGGATGTGGCTATCATTGCTCGCTCACTTGAAGGTTGGGCACACCAGGAAGCTGCGGCCCTCACTTTCTTATTCGAACACGAGAGGCAGTCGGCCTCTTGCATTGTATCCAATCCATCTTGTATTATTAACAAAATATTGCATTCTGAAATCCTTTCAAACTCTTTGTGTGTGTATGTTGTCAGTTTTCTGCTTAATGAGGCGTGTCAGAGGTGCCTCAATTGGCAGTCTAGAGTTGCTTGTGTTGGTTTGGATGTCGGAGTGCACTCTAGTTGGACGCCCCTTACCTGGCTGTGTGGACCGTGGGAGTATGAGGGTGATCCAAATGAGCTACCGGCCATTTCATACAAGTGAGGCCAGGTTGGAATATACCACGCGAGGCCGGGGAAAGAAACATGAGCTAAGTTTCCATGTTATTTTACTTCAAAGATGTTCTACTCAATGCATCAACTTTCAATTCTATTTGTACCATCTCAGTCAAACTTTGGCGATATGAGCTTGTTAATCATTTTTGAGTAAAGCACTCCCTCCGGTCCTTTTTTACTTCACGTATTAGACTTTTGTCAAGTCAAACTTTATAAAGTTTGGCCAAATTTATATTAAAAAATATCAACATCTGCAATACCAAATATATATAATATGAAACTATATTTTATAATAATAGTTTTGCTAAAGCACATCTAGATGCGCCATAAGTATTGCACATCTAAGTCATATGTCATTGATCTTACATTAAGATTCATGTGAATATATTTTTTTCTTTTATTCTTTTTACTTTTTATGCTTGATTCACTCATTTATGTTGGGAATTAGCACACAAATGCACTTGTGGTTAACTGATAACTGCAGCGGAAACAAAGTAATCTCAGCACCACAACATGTACTAATTCAAGGATCGTTGCTTAGCACGGAAGGAAACATATGCTGCAACATATATGGAGGCAGAAAATGTTAAGCAGCAGGCAAGACACTCCTCAGCCTAGTGTCTTGTGGTAGGAGTAAGTTTCTGGACAGCACCAAGCATCAACAAAGAGACACCAGATTTACGTGGAAAACCCCCAAACTTGAAGGGGGGAAACCACGGGCCGAAGCCACCCAAATCCTCTTCCACTATTATCAAATGTGGAATACAACAAGTTCTTCAATAGACAACACTAGAGGATCTCATACATCAAGATTTCTGAATCTTGGATGAACACAACGAGATTTGGGGCTCAAGAACTAGGGATTGGAACAATCTCACCAAATATGGTGGAACCGAAGCCTGAAGGAGGCAAGGTAGTGGATTTGGACCATCACAACCTTGGGGAGGAGCTCCCTTTGCTTCTTCCTTCAATCTTCCTCTTCTTCCCTCGCACTCTCGGTTTTCTCTCTTCTTCTCTCTTGAAGGATGAACTGATTTTCGTCACTCTTAGTGATGACTGCTGGATGGAGGGTAAAGCATCCCCATCCAGTCATGTGCAAAGTCCAAAATGACCCTAGGTCATAACCCTAATGGATAGTGGGCTTCTGCACCTCTTTGGGCTTCCTAAAAGGCCTCAAATGGTCATCTCCTCATAGCCCACATGAGGAGGATATCCCAACAAATCTTCCCTCCGACTCATGAGGGGGGCACCGCCATGCCCGCTACCTTGCAACATACTTGTAGCTTCTCATTTGGCAATATCTTAGTCATCATATCCGAACCATTTTCGTCGGTATGGACCTTCTCAAGTTGCAGCAACTTGGAACTCATGACATCTCGAATTCAATGGTACCTCACATCAATGTGCTTGGTTCGAGAGTGATTGCTTGAATTCTCGGCAAGATGAATAGCACTCTGACTGTCACAAAACATAACATACTTCTCTTGCTTCATGCCGAGTTCTTGCAAGAAGTTCTTCATCCACAAAACTTCCTTGCCAGCATCAACTATCGCAATGTACTCGGCTTCTGTAGTTGATGTAGAAACACATTTCTGCAATCTTGATTGCCATGACACTGCTCCCCATGCATAAGTCATCAGGTATTCAGATGTGGACTTCCTATGATCCTTGTCACCTGCGTAATCTGCATCTATATAGCCCTGCAATACATGATCACCGCTTCCAAAGCGTAAACAAGATGTAGGAGTACCCTTGAGATACCTAAGAATCCACTTCACTGCTTTCCAGTGAGCTTTACCTGGATTTGTCATGAACCGGCTAACAACTCCAACTGCATAGGCAATTTCAGGCCTAGTGCATACCATGGCATACGTCAAACTGCCCACAGCAGATTGGTAAGGTACTTTCCTCATTTCTTCTTTCTCCTTCTTGCTTGTAGGACATTGTTTTGAATTCAGTTTGTGATGGCCTGCAAGCGGAGAAATAACAGATTTTGCATCTTTCATATTGAACCTTTCAAGTACCTTCTCAATGTATCTTTCATGTGATAGCAAAATCAGCTTCTTTGATCTATCACGGGAGATCTTCATGCCAAGTATTTGCTTTGCTGGTCCTAAATCCTTCATGGCAAATGATTTACTCAATGCCTTCTTGAGGAGAGAAATCCTCTTTGTGCCATTTTCAACAATCAGCATATCATCAACATACAACAAGAGAATAATGAAGTCACCCTCGGCGTACCTCTTCATAAAGACACAATGATCAGGTTGTGCTTTATGGTAACCAAGCCCAATCATAAAAGACTCAAACTTCTTGTACCACTGCCGAGGAGCTTGCTTCAATCCATACAAGCTCTTCTTCAATTTGCAAACTAAGTGTTTCTTACCTGCAACCATGAATCCCTTTGGCTGCTCTATGTATATATCCTCCTCTAGGTCACCATGTAAGAATGCTATCTTCACATCAAGTTGTTCAATTTCCAAGTCCATGGTGGCAGCCATGCCAAGCACAACTTGTATCGAAGACATCTTGACCACTGGAGAGAATATCTCACCATAATCAATGCCCTTTTTCTGACTGAATCCTTTCACAACCAATCTGGCCTTGTACCTTGGATGTGAGGTGTTTTCTTCAGTCTTCACTCTGTACACCCACTTGTTCTTAAGTGCTTTCTTCCCCTTTGGCAGATTCACCAACTCAAAAGTATCATTCTCATACAGGGAATTCATCTCATCCTGCATGGCTTCTGACCATTCTTCTTTGTTCTCATCAGACATTGCCTCCTCATAGCATGAGGGCTCACCTGCATCGGTCATCAACACATATTGATGTGGTGGATATTTAGAAGAAGGAATGTGACCTCTTTCACTTCTTCTTTGCTGCTGCACTGGTGGTGAATCGGGTGGATTTTCGTTGGCATCATCATTACCAACTTCATCATCATCATCACTTGACGGCTGCTCGTCGCTTTGACTTGTACTGCCTTGATCAGTTGCATCTCCACTGTCTTCGGTGTCATCATCTCCCCCATGATTGTCATGCACGAGAGGAGGACGGATTGGATCCATATCAACCTGAGGTGTGCTGGTCATTGGCCTCTCTGGTTTCCCAATATCTTTTATTGTTTCATCTTCAATGAACACCACATCTCGGCTTCTCACAATCTTCCTATTTGCTGGATCCCACAACCTGTAGCCAAACTCTTCACTTGGTTGGCTGAGGTAGATGCACTGCTTTGTCTTGCTATCAAGCTTGGATCTCTCGTCCCTTGGAACATGTACAAATGCCCTGCAACCAAAGACCTTCAAGTGCTTGTATGATACCTCCTTCCCTGACCAAACTCTCTGAGGAATATCACCTGCAAGAGGAACTGAGGGAGATAGGTTAACCACATACATAGCATTCATCAATGCTTCTGCCCAAAATGAATTAGGTAAATGAGCATGGGAGAGCATAGCTGTGACCCTCTCCGTGAGTGTCCTGTTCATTCTCTCTGCAAGACCATTGAGCTGAGGTGTCTTTGGTGGACTCTTCTCAAGGCCGATGCCAACATTTCTGCAATACCTTTCAAAAGGACCTCGATATTCACCATCATTGTCTGATCTCACGCACTTCAATTTCCTGTCGGTTTCCCTTCAACCTTGGCATGGAACTCCTTGAAGGCTTCAAGCGTCTGGTATTTGTGTTTCAGCACATACACAGAAACATTTCTGGAATGATCATCAATAAAAGTCACAAAGTATAATGCTCCACCATGAGATTTTTCCGTCATGGAGCAAACATCAGTGTATACAATATCAAGACCATTTTCTGCACGATGTGGAGGGAGTGTACGAAATGCAGCCCTATGTTGTTTGCCAGCAAAACAATGTGCACAGGGTTTCAAGGATATACCTTTCAACTCAGGGAGGTACTCCATGCGAGCAAGAGCATGCATGCCCTTCTCACTCATATGCCCAAGCCTCTTGTGCCACAATTCAACCGAAGTGTCTTTTCAGCAACATTCAACACCTCATTGCACAACTTGGTTTTAGTCACATAGAGATTACCTTGCTTACTTCCTCGAGGCACAATCAAAGAGCCTTTGGTGAGCTTCCATTTTCCTTCACCAAAATAACTAGGATGTTTGATATCATCAAGCTTGCCCACTGACAACAAATTCAGCCTTATGTCAGGAACATGCCTCACATCGTCGAGCACTAGTCTGTAACTTGTGTTTGTTTCAATGCATATAGAGTCCTTGCCAACAATTGCTGATGAACCACTATTTCCCATCCTCACTTGGCCAGTAACACCATTAGTGTAAGATGTGAAATACTCTTTGTGTGATGTGATGTGGAAGGACGCACCTGAATCCACAACCCAACTCATGGCCTCATCACGAACAACACTATAGCAATCTTCATCTTCAATGACTAGATAGTCCTCATCTATTGCAGTCATGGCTGAACCGGTCTCAGCCTTTTGCTCGGTTTTCTTTGTGAGTTTCTTCTCTGCAAGCTCTCTTTTGTACTTCCTGCACTCGCTCTTTATGTGTCCCGGATTGCCATAATGAAAACAAGTAATATCTTTTCTCTGTTTTGACTTTGATCTCCCCTGGATTTATTTTTGCCTTGCTGAAATCTTGTATTGCTGCGTCCACGGTTCTCATTCTTCCCATGGGTTTCAGCCACATACACATCAGAAGAAGAGGCATCACCCTTTTCCTTCTTTCTGGCTTCTTCATTCAGCATATTGTTCTTCACCGTCTCCAAAGTCAGCTTCCCATCCTGAACTGAATTGCTAAGTGACACAACAAGCGTGTTCCAACTATCAGGCATGGAACTCAGCAGCAACAATGCTTGCACCTCATTCTCAAAGTTGATCTTCATGGCTGAAAGTTGATTTATATGGCGTTGGAAGACATTCAAGTGCTCAATCACACTTGTGCCATCTCGGTACTCAAGCTTTGCAAGTCTTTTGATCACCGATGCCTTGTTCATTGATGTCTTCCTCTCATACATGGACTCCAACTTCTGCCACATCTCATATGCATTTGTGTCATTTGCAACATGGTGGAAAATATTGTGGTTGATGTACAACCGAATCATACCTACTGCCTTTCTGTGCAACACTCTCCATTCTTCTTCCGTGACACGTGTGGGTATCTTGTCTTTCACAATTGGCTCATACAAATCCTTGCAATAAAGGATGTCTTCCATCATGGGCTTCCATAATGAGTAATTGGAAGAATCAAGTTTTATCATGCCACTTGTAGTAGCACTTTTTTCCAAAGCCATTGTGAGCAACACTTCCAGCAACAATCAAGCAACTGAGATTTGCAACCTTCTAAGCAACCGAGGCTCTGATACCACTCTGTTGGGAATTAGCACACAAATGCATTTTTGGTTAACTGATAACTGCAGCGGAAACAAAGTAATCTCAGCACAACAACATGTACTAATTCAAGGATCGTTGCTTAGCACGGAAGGAAACATATGCAGCAACATATATGGAGGCAGAAAATGTTAAGCAGCAGGCAAGACACTCCTCAGCCTAGTGTCTTGTGGTAGGAGTAAGTTTCTGGACAGCACCAAGTATCAACAAAGAGACACCAGATTTACGTGGAAAACCCCCAAACTTGAAGGGGGGGGGACCACGGGCCGAAGCCACCCAAATCCTCTTCCACTATTATCAAATGTGGAATACAACAAGTTATTCTCTAGACAGCACTAGAGGATCTCATACATCAAGATTTCTGAATCTTGGATGAACACAACGAGATTTGGGGCTAAAAAACTAGGGATTGGAACAATCTCACCAAATATGGTGGAACCGAAGCCTGAAGGAGGCAAGGTAGTGGATCTGGACCATCACAACCTTGGGGAGGAGCTCCCTTTGCTTCTTCCTTCAATTTTCCTCTTCTTCCCTCGCACTCTCGGTTTTCTCTCTTCTTCTCTCTTAAAGGATGAACTGATTTTCGTCACTCTTAGTGATGGCTGCTGGATGGAGGGTAAAGCATCCCCATCCACTCATGTGCAAAGTCCAAAATGACCCTACGTCATAACCTTAATGGGTAGTGGGCTTCTGCACCTCTTTGGGCTGTCTAAAAGGCCTCAAATGGTCACCTCCTCACAGCCCACATGAGGAGGATATCCCAACAATTTAGATGTGCAATAATTAGAGCATATCTAGGTTTGCCCTAGACACACCTTTATAATAAATCTAAAAATATTGATTTGGCATTATGAGTGTTGCCATCTTTTTCTATAAATTTGGTCAAAGTAGAGATACTTTGATTTCAAACAAAATTTATATACAGACTGAAAAAAAGGACCGAAGGCTGTCAGTGAGCCGCGCGCCGGGCCTCACCCGCCGCAGGTGTGCTCATCACGTGTGCAGTCGTACGCGGCCGTGCCCGCCGTTGTCACGACGTGGCCACGAGAATGCTGTTGTGCACGCCGACGTCAAGGACTTGACGCACGAGTTTGCCGCGTGGGACATGGTCTTCCTGGCGGTGCCCGTAGGCGTGGCGGAAGCTAACGTTGTGGTGCACGTGCACCTCCCGTGCCTGCGTGCCGGCCCCTTAGAACGCCTCTCCGGAGAACCCATTTCATGTGTTCTTGCAGGTGCTAGACAACCTCACCTCACGTACGACAACCCCAACACAAGGGAATGTGGCAGAGCACGTACGGTGGCGCCGGAGCTGACCATGACGGGCAGCACGAGGCTCGTCTGCAGGAAACGTATGTGCAGCCGAGGGTAGGGAGCAGCCACCGTGCCTACTCGCCGCCGAAGTTCGTAACCCTCAGCCGGTGTGATGCCGCTGTTGCACTCAGCATTCAAAGACTCTGTGGGATGAGAGGATCTGGTTCGTGTCTGCAACCAAAGCCAGGGCATCACGATAGCAACGGCATTTTCCTGGTGAAATCAGGCCACACAGTGTGCATTGACTCACACGAGGAAACAAATGCAGTGCTGCAGCCCAGGTAGAGCAGCGATAGGCTCCACCATGCTGGTTGGTTGAGGAGAAACTGAGCTCGCCTGCATTTGATCATGCTCAGTGGGCCACCTGTGTCTCTGGAACTCTGGATCTTCATTCATTTTACAGTCTACTTTTGCCCACAGGCATGTAATGAGACTGCTCATATGCTAGCAGCTAGGGGTGATACCATGAGAGGCGGTGGACGAACTTCCCCGATTACAGGGATGCAAGCGGAGACATCCGCCAGGTAAAAACTAAGCTAATCACTGCTACTTTAATAACCATACTGCCTACTGGTGCAAAATTGATGGATGCGGACGCTCGCAGGCTCCTCCGCCTGTGCATGCCTACACCCATTATGTACCGGGTTTAGCAGCCTTAATGGAGTAGCAGAGTTTCATCTCAAGAAAAACAAAAAGGTTTCCACCGATACTGCAAGTAATTGCTGACGTAACACCAATTTGTCCAAATCCTAACAACAGCGATAACTTAAATAACACAACGAAACCAGCAGGCAAAGAATGGAATGACAAGAATTACAAGCACCGTGTCGCAACTATCTTTTTTTTCCCGTAGCGACGACGACGGTTCAAGACCCACAGCAAGCCAACTTCTGTCCTGCTGCTGCACTGGCATCACCCTCCGTGTTGATCTTGATAGTCCCCCCCTGAAACCAACGAGATTAATGTAAGGCACTGCCCAGCCGTCGCAAGCGCAAAGATGCTCTCAGAACTATGGGAATGATAGGGATACCTCATTCTTGGAATCTGCCTCCGAGAGTCTCTGTTTGATGTCTCTTGCTATAGAGAAGAAAACCTGCTCGACATTCATGTTTGTCTTTGCACTCTGCGGGGACAGTAATATATAAAGGATTATGCGTGGGAAACAAATGCCAAGGTATCGGCAGTTGGGCACCAATGCTTAGAAAGATGCCATATAAATCAACATATAATTTCACTGCTGTGCGGAGCTTAAATGCTACATGTAGCAAGGTTGAAGGTTGTGACTTTCACTAACCGCTTCAAAGAACTGGATCCCATATTCATCAGCCAGGGCCTGGCCCTTTGAAGTGGGAACAGCCTGCATGAAAGCAATTGAGCAGATAAGAGAGATATGGATTCTTCCAAAGATAAGTGAGTGACAAACTGAATGTAAAATGTAAGCCATAATAATGCTGAGCATGTTTTCTTTTTGTTTGCATGACATCTAAATGTATCAGAGTAACATCTGTACAGCTTAAATCTAATGTAACAAATAGTAACATCTGCTTAGCCTGAATATAGTTCGGTTCGGTGAATATCTATTTTCTGCATTGCACATGAAACAAACCAGTCCGCAACATGAAGCTAAGATGAAACAGCTACAGAACAAACATGCCTAGAAACAGGCCAGGATACAAGAGTATACCCTTTTGCTTTCATCCATATCCGCTTTGTTCCCCACCAAAATTTTGCTCACGTTATCTGAAGCATGCTGTTCAATGTTTTTGATCCAATTTCTGATGTCTGCAAACAATGGAGATAATCAGAAAAAGGAAATTTTGCTCAATGTTATCTGAAGCACACAGGTCCATACTATTGAATGACGCCTCGTCCGTGACATCATAAACAAGTAAAATGCCCATCGCTCCCCTGTAGTAGGCTGCAAAGAAGAATTGCACATTTCACAAACTTCATCCATACAATCAGGAGGAGCCTGCTCTTGCTTTGCTCAAAGTGTGCAACCATACCAGTAGTTATAGTCCGAAAGCGTTCTTGGCCAGCAGTATCCCAGATCTGCAACTTAATCCGCTTGCCATCCAACTCAACAGTCCTTATCTTGAAGTCAATACTGTTTCAAGAAACCCAGTCATGATTCATAACTTCATACAAGCATTACCATGTAGAATAATAATTCCCAAGCTAATATTTTTGTGATTTCTACAACAGTACATACCCAATAGTGGTGATGAAGCTAGTGGTGAAGGAGCCATCTGAGAACCGCAGAAGCAGACAACTTTTCCCAACACCTACGTAAGTAAATAAACTTTGTAAATGATTGATAATGGAACAACATAGAATGCTATAGTCTGTGCCAGAAAAACCTAAAGCTGGAATCCAGAAGTACATCGACTGGGAATACTCAGAGAGAAGACTAGTCACAACAAGGTAAAACCATAAATGCTCCTTTAGACATGAAATCGGAGAAATGCTGTGTAAGGCTAATAGGCTAAGCATCAGTTACAAGTTGCACATCGACATGAAAACAACAAGAGTATACATAACCAAAACATACAGGTATGGTAAGGTCACAGAAACAGGGGGAAAGCTAGTGGTTTGCTTAATCCTGGTTCAGTTATTTACACAGTTAAGGGGAAAGAGAAAATGAAATTCATTATCCTACTTGCACGATTCATACCAACCATGCAATTTCCGTAACACCGGGACAGGCAGTTACAGGAACAAGAGCTTGCTCCTGACTCCATGTGACGATCAATGTAATAACTACATCCTCACTTGTATCAGCTGCGCGATTACGTAGCTCCTATTGCTTCTATAATTTGCAAGCAGGAACAGGCTACTCCTGTTACAGAGCACGCACTAATCCAACGGAACACGAGAGGCTAGATTCTATCGCCCGTTCAAATTTCACACGGGCACACAGCAGCCTCCGCGAAAAATGATCTAGCGCGCCAGATCCCAACTGGCGCATCGAAATCAAACCGCCTAACGAATACGCCGCCAGATCCCGCGCGGATCGAGAGGCGAGGACGGGGGGGCAGGGGGGGAGGGGGGCTCACCGCTGTCGCCGATGAGGAGGAGCTTGATGAGGTAGTCGTAGTCGGCCCGAGCCCTAGCCGGCGGCGCCGCCATCGCGCCCTAACTCCCAGGCCTGATCAAAAAAACCGCGACGAAATTAAATTAGATCAACGCGGCGAACGGGGAGCGAAACGAACGGCGCGACGGACGGACCGAGCGAGGCGGGGACGGCTTCGCTCGCTCGCGCGCGTGCTCCGATGCGGCGGCGGCGTTCGTCCGATCGATCTCCGCTTCGTCCGTCTCTCTCTTTCTCTCCCCGCGCGAGCAGCGGCGCGTGGGCGAGGCCGGAGAGGAGGGGAGGGAGGCGAGGAGAGGGGGGCTGGGCTGGGTTGGGTTGGGTTGGGTTTGATCGATGGATCGATCGCGGCGCGGGTGGGGTGGTGGTCGAAGCGGGCCAGCCCACCTGTGGACTTTCTCGAAACCACCTATTCGTCGCTCAACACTAAAAAAACCTATTCGTCGCTCCACGAATCTCGCACAGGGGGCGTGCTATATTGACCAGGCCCATTCAGCGGCTAATACTCTTTTTCCTCTCTCTCTCTCTCTCTCTCTCTCTCTCTCTCTCTCTCTCTCTCTCTCTCTCTCTGACGTTTTCCTGGCTTTTATTTGGAATTTTTTACCTTTTATATTTATTTAATCTTCCTTTTTTTATTTTTATTTACTAAAACAATTATTCAAGAGTATTTGTGAAAATACACGATGCACATTTTTAAAAGACATGACAAGCATTCCTTCTTTTCATTTCTATTAATATACTTTTTATACATCTACATTATAAAAAATACACAATTATTTTTAAAAATATAAAATAATCATTTTTGTACACCCTCCATTCCAAAAAAGTGCCGTGGTTTTAGTTCAACATAGTGAACAATTTTGAAATACATGATGAACATTTTTTAACTGTTTACCACTATATTTTTTAATACTTTTCATGTTACAAATCAAGTGAGGTTATTAACCGAGCTTGATTTACTAATATTCATGCATTGGAAGAGGGAGGGGCGTGCCCTTACCCCTTTTCCTCCCCTGATTACACTTAGGGCTCATTTGGTTGCTAGGAAAATAAAACTATGGGCACAAAGCCCCGGGGAGAATTTTTCACAACAAATGGTATCCCTCCCACCACAGGGGAGATATCCCCACCATTCACATTGGCCAAATGGAAATCAAGGGAGGAAGAAAAATCCCTAACATACATGTATCAGGATAACGTCCATGAAATTGGAAAAATGATGCACAATAATACTGCAGATATCATCTTCATCACACCTTCATTACAGTGTCATTTCTAAAAAAAATGATAGTTTTTTTAATGAGAGCTCGATCCCGAAGGACCCAAACACCTGAATTAATACTTATCATAGTGGGCTACTATTGCCCCTTCGAAAACAGTGATTTTCACCGCCTTCACGGTCGATTAGTGTGTACCCTTTCGTTTGGGCGGATCTATTTCCCCACTTTCCCCTGATTCTTGTGCCTGATTCCTATTGGATTTCGTGTCAGAGATCACGGCAGGAAATTATAACCAGTTCCTTTTTTTACAAGGAGGACACGAACTGGAAATAATTGTTAGGATTTAATTAATTCTATTAATCCCTGTTTTTCCTAATCGAGGCGGTTGTCTCGTGTCCTTTCGGACGCACCCCTTCGGGGGCTATATATATATATATATATATATATATATATATATATATATATATATATATATAATCTCATCATCAATGAGAACAACTATTCACTTTTACTTCTCTGTCTCCCTCTCTCTCGTTTACAATTCAACACGTTATCAGCATGCTCTGCCGAGAGAGCAACTGCCGCTACGCGCAATGGAGTTGTTCTCGGACGGCAGCCCTCGCGGATTGGGGCGGCGGATGCGGACGATCCAGATCTCCGATCGGCGTGCAGCCCGGCCGCCACCCGATCCATGCCAGCACCATGGCGCTAAACATGGCGATATGATCGGCAACTTCCCGTCAATGGCAAGAAGGCCTACAAAGAGGAACCAATCAAGTACCCTTTTTGATCTTGTTTTCTTTTAATAATCAATCCACGATCTGATTGTTACCTGTACGCCTACGCACACAAGCAAAGTGCTCTCATCTGAGTGCGTAAAGGAGGAGAAAAGAAAGTACCATCGGGCCGCTCGCTGCTGGCATGACCGCGCACAAGGCAGCGGAGACGCTGGTTGCGGCCGATGGTGCCAACGGTGATCTACCGCACGGCTGCATCACCGGTGGCAGAGGCCCAGCGCTCCAGCCCGCAGCGGCCGGAGGCGCTGTTCACAGCCTACATGGAGACGCCCCTCAAGGAGCATGGCGGCGCCCGTGGCCGCTGCCCCGCAGCGAGGCACCAGCCGGTGTACGGCAAGACGTGCCACGGCCCACGGGCGAGCGGCTGCGGTGGAAACAACCGCATGCGCTTAGCGCGCGGTGCCCGCGTCCTCGACCTCCCGGTGGCGGCGCTGGCAACCATGGCATGCATCCTCGCGATGTGGCGGCGTAGCGACCCCAGCGCGAGACGCACAACAACGCCCCCCAGCGGCGCTTGACGCTGGACAGCGGACGAAGGCATCCATGGCAAGTGGCATCGACTGGCTTCAGTCCCCGCCGGACCAAGTTGCCGGCTCCAGCGGTTTCATCCCTGCCGCGCCGCCTCGACTGGCTGCCGCCCGACAGCGCCGCGCCGCGCCGCGCTCCGCCCGCGCCCGGCAGTGGCTGGCTGCGCCAGACCGTGGCCGCTGAGGCGACGGTTACAGGGATGGCCACACACGAGAAAGAAAGGGCATCTTATCCTTTCAGCCATTTCTCGATTTAGTCCTCGGACTTTATCTTAATGTTAAGTGGGTCCAAGTAAATTCTGATTCGATCCTGAGGCTTACGAATCTTTGCAGTTTAGCTCTACACTTTACTGTATTTTACAATCGAGCCATCTGGCTCCTTGGACTTTGCATTTTCAGCCTTTTTTCTGTTGAGTGTTAACATTCCAGAAAATATGTGGTTATTATATATGGCATGTTCAATGTGTTTGCTTTTTAGCAATCCCTATAACATGTCTTATTAGTACAACAACATTGTTTGGCGATTGAGATTAAATTTTTCTCGCATAACAATAATGATTTGCGATTGAGAAATTTTTTTCCTCTCGCAAAACAATCTCATTGCGATTGAGATTAATTTTCTCTCGCAAAATATTAATTCACTCTGCTGAATTATCTTGTAACTTGATACAGGAACATCTCATTAAATTTGAGGTGTATATAATTCAAGTTTTTTTTCACTTGAACATCAAGTTTGCAACATCATTACTATTCATTTATAATAGTGGTGTATTTCTGTTGAGTACGATGTATTCCGGAATGTATGTATCTCCATGTTCGCTACATGTCGAGATTAATACGTCTATTTGCAATTGAGATTTTCAATTTCTTGCAAATACATATGCAAAATTCTTAGTGATTTCTTCAAATTGATGTATTGGGATCCCGAGGTAGTGTGTAGATCTACTGCTTTGCAGATTATCATCACTACTGTTTAACCCTACATTTTGTCAAATTTGACATTATGATTGCACAACATTATGCACTCCCATGCATTTTACTAAGTCATGACATAAGGCATTATGAGTGAGTATCTACTGATTTCATCAGATTATACTCCCTAGTGCTGCGAGATCTACTTCATTTTGGAGATTATCTTCAAGGTGTCACGCTTAGCAATTTGAGATTCACATTAATGGTTTCAAGATAACTTCTTGAAATATCCATTAATTTTACAACATTACCATGATGGTCTTCAATTTACTATTCGTAAATTAACTATTTCTGGTAACGATGGCTAGAGAATTTGCGGCATTCGCCCTCAATCGCCACCACTACCCTACCTGGGCATGGACATCATGATCACTCTTGTGTCTTGTGGAATAGTGTGTGCAATCCAAGACCACATGATTAACCTCTGGTCGGAATCACACCGCTAACAGAAAAATATTGTCTTATACATCGTAAGGCATTATATCGGTTCAGATCTCTGCATCTGGTTATTCTGTATCAGCAATTCCTAGGACACAACAGACCTCAAGGGCAAAGGTTTGGAGCTCACTTCAACCTTCAACCCGACATCACCAGCAGTGACGGGACCCTATGGGCACGGAGAATATGATGGTTGAATATGACTCAACTAACATATTTGAAGACTTTGTCTAGTCTCTCAATCTCCTGAGTGGTCAACACAATTTATGTCCATTTATGATGTTGTAATAAGAACATAAGTATTATTTTCATCATATATTGTATATCACAATATATTGTATCAGCACTTTGATACAAATACATTTGTATGTATTCTATATATCTGACAGTGATTTTCATATTAAGAATCTTCATGTCTATATATAGATTTCTACGGGAGTCAATCCGATGAAAAATGATATGTGCCTTGTGGACATATGCACCACAAACTCTATACTCAGGGAAGTCCAATGTTTCCACTCTCATTGAGAGAAAGGAGATATTTTAAAATCGCTAGACGCGATGAGGTATTTGTTGGCTCAACTCGAGTCATATTTATTATCCCTGTGGGTACCCGAGTAACATCGGGATGCTTTATTGCTTCCCAGGTTTAACTCGTACCCTACTAAACTATAGAGGTATCCGTCAAAATAGTTTTCATAGTGAAACTTATGATGACAACAAAGAGAAATATCTTCTCTTTACCATATGCAACGGATATGGCAAGCAAATTCTCTATGTATCATCGGCATTGCACTACACATACTACAAAACCCGTAGCACATGTTGCGTACGCGATAGTTTTCCAGAGTGTCTTTTGCATGACAAACTTGGCATTCCTGCTTTGGTCATCATTGACATTGGGTTGAAACAGAAACTATCAACAATTCCACTGGTTTATGATTGTTATGATGCTAAATTCTAATAACATTTGGATTTTATGTGCACTACAAGTGACACAGGGAAGCTAATTTTAAGGCTCGCACACCTTAAAGTCTACGCTGAACCACTCAGACTCCTTGAATGCATCAAGTCGAGGTAAGTGGCTCTTCCCAGCCATTGAGTAGACTATTCAGGTATCCATGGTTCTAAAAGACATATCTACATGATGGTCTTAAGTGTGTGCTTTATTCACACGAAACCATTGGCCATTATCCTGACATCGATTTCAAGCAAATTGAATGGATAACATTGTAGAATTCTCCTTGAGGGCCATCTCTATGGCTTTTGGATTGAAATTTAGCAATTTGTCCTAATGTCTAGACTCAAAATGGTTTGGTAGAATCCTATCCAAAGATTTAAGCTCATTGCATTATCTTTACTTTGGAATTGCAACTTGCCAACTTTACATTGGAGCCATGCAGTTTTACACGCTCATGACAGAACTGCATAATATTATTCCCCACTATCTTTGATATGTGGATATCTACCAAGTATTTCCTATCTGCGGTAATTCGGCTGCATACCGATATCACCACCCGGCATACATCATTGGCCCCTCAACATATAGTTGGGATTTATGTGAGGAATAACTGTATTTCCGTCAATACCTCAAGCCCCTCACATGGGGAGTTATTCAAGGCCAGTATGCTGATTCAATGAGGAACATTTCCAGGCATTAGGGGGAGATTTCAAGTACCATAAAGAATGCCAGGAAATTAGTGGAATGTTCAACACATTTTCTGCCTCAAATCCACATACTCAAAGATCTGAACCATGCGTTCAGAAGATTTGCATCACATTGCAAATAACCTGCCAGATTCATTTACTGACTATAAAGGTGTCACACAATCCTATAATCCTGCAAAAATATGCCTGGAAGAGTGATGGTACCAACACAATTCACTCCACTCCCTGTTCATAGCAACAAGGGGAGATGTATGGCAGAAGTACATCAGGATTCAGCTTCCCGCAAGCAAGGATATCAAGGCCTGTGAATCAGTAAATGCAAGTCAACTTCACGTTGACAGACACCTATTGGGTAGTATACACCCAGTGGACGGGAAACCTCCACCAACCCATGTCATAGTGCACACAATGACCAGGACATCGGAATACCCGACTCGATCGCATTGGGAAATCGCGAGCAGTCACCATGGGCAACGATATTTCCATCAAGTCTATATTGATATATAGATTTTGGAGAATCATATAACCGGAAGTCTACAATTGTCGACATATATTTCTCAACTAGATTGCAAAAACCTTTCAAATTATTCAGATCCAAAGACCATGGCCATGGCAAAGTGTGAACAACACTCGGACTGAACTCAAGCAAAGGGTATAATCTAGGTAGAAATGATCTTGCTCAATAATGGGAAGGTATTCATAAGCAATACCTACACCAGTTTTCTTCTGGAAACGGAATTGAGAACAATGAGGTGGTGAAACATAGAGCAAGTATTGTAGCACAAGGGTTCACGCAGATACCCAACTATTCTCCAGAGGTGGAATCTCTTTCCGATAACTTATATCATTGGCAGTACAAAATCATCTATCTTTGCAGTTGATAGATGTAGTGATTACATATCCATGTCGATCACTAGATTCAGACATATATGATTGATTCCCGACGGAGTCTCAATTCTGAATCGAAATACAAAATGCAACATACATTGTGTAAGACTAGTAAGTCACCATACGACTTATTGTGGTCGGTACATATGGTACAACCGACGCAGTGAGTTCCTTATACAAAAGGATTACTCCTGCAAAGATGATTATCCATGTTTGTATGTCTGCAATGACGACACATGTAATCATCTAATGACGGAGTTTAAATGAAGGATTTGGGTAAACCAAAACACTGCTCGTTACTACAACTTGAGCACCTTCATTCATACATTATGGTATACTATGTTGTCTATATCCAAAATATATTGGAGAAATTCATTGTGGACAAATATTATCTATCCATAACTCTCATGGTAGTTCATTCTCTAGATGTAGAGAAAGATTTATTTAGATCAAGAGATGATGGAAATGAGATATTGGGACTCAACGTTCCATATGCCATTGGATCGACCAAACACAATTGGTTGGTACTCAAGAATATCTTTCGATATCTCCAAGGCATGAAACATCTTGTCCTGGTTTTTCAGTTTTGGAGAAATCTGAACACCAATATCAGTGGATACATCGATCAGATCCCCACTATGTCAGATCGTAGACAAGTTTAGTGTTCCTACTAGGTGTGGTAGCCCTCTCATGAAGAGTCTTCGAAACAGACCTCATGGCTACATTCACCAACCATTATCTCAACGATAATGTTTCTTGTGTTGTCCGGATGCAAACAGGTTACATAATAAGCAATATCACTATATTGCAATTCTTGCAAGTCAAATCATGCGACTGATTTGTTCAGTGGGCCTCTACCAACTTCTATGGTTTGGTATGTGACGGCTTCGAATTTTGCAAGAATCAGGGGGAGTATCTTCCTGAATTGTTCCTGTTCAATGCATCATATTGTACTCTTTTTCCCTTCATGAGTTTACTTTACAGGTTCTCATAAAGGTTTTTAATGAGGTAATATCAACATGAGATCATATGTCATACTTTCTGTTTTCCCCACCGGGTTTTTTTGGGAAAGTATATATGACATATTTATTGTTCTCTAAACTCTATGAGTTTTCTCGTATTGAGTTAAAAGAGACAATGACCATTATATGTTGTACCATTTTCTCCTTATTTTTCCCACTGGGTTTGAAGGAGTTTTAGCAACATATCAAACACCTATCTCCTCATATTTTTCCCACAGGGTTTTTGGAGGAGCTTTTTCAAGATGATGATACTTACACTAACAAGCATGGATTAGGGGGAGTGTTAGGATTTAATTAATCCTATTAATCCCTGTTTTTCCTAATCGAGGCGGTTGTCTCGTGTCCCTTCGGACGCACCCCTTCGGGGGCTATATATATATATGTAATCCCATCATCAATGAGAACGACTATTCACTTTTACTTCTCTGTCTCCCTCTCTCTCGTTTACAATTCAACAATAATAAACACAATTGGGTCCTAATCAACTCTGGAATGGAACAAATGATACTAAGATAACTGATATAGCTACAACATTGCCAAGATAGTCTGATATTATTGTGTTGAGTGGAGGTACATATGGCACTTTGACTTTAGTAACCCAGAGGTGAAAGGATGTGAGCTAACTTCCAACCGCTCCTACTTCGTCTCGGAAGTCTATCCCCTTGATTCATAGAAATGACATAATTAGAAGTTATACAACACAATATTAACCTACATGAAACATTAGGAGTGGATATACAAGAATTCAACGATCGACAATTTCAGCTAGTTATCAAGTACCATCCCAACAACGAACAGATCACACAAGTGAAATCTGCTAGCAATAACAATTATCAAGTACTATGCTACCAATAGATATATATGCTAGATCAATGGAATTATTTTCAACTATGTTGATGGGCAAGTTAAATTTAACAACTATTTTCATCAATGGGATTAATTCACAAATATTGATCTAACAAACATACTCCTTTTAAAAAATGAAATTAGTTGTTACCAATAGAAAGGGCGGTTGGCTAACCAACCATAGAATGACCATGATGGATCACTTTGCATCAATAGTGACAACAATTGATCACTAGAGTTTAGACCACTAGTTAGTAGTTTTTCTGATATCAAATACAAAATTATCAATTTGTCGTGCTTCATACAACAAAGACAAGAAATGAACGACCCAAAACATAGAGAAAATGGAGGAGTAGACATGTAATTAACTTGCAAGAAATGAAGCATTTCAGAGGAGTGTTGGCTCTAATTTATGACAACCGGCAACACCAAGAAAACAAAAACAATTATGTAGTGCAACCTATAAACACATTGCATTACATTACCAAAAGCAAAACCACAAAAAATGGCTTAATTGCTTTGATTTTGAAACTATAACTGAAGACAAGCAATGAGTTTAAAATAGGGAAAACTTGAGATGGCCTAAGGATTGGTTAACATGCAATGGTAACCATTGACCTGGGCTTGCAGTGGCATAATATTATAGGACATTGCCCTGTAACTTTTGACGTAATGTATAAAATTATGTATGTTGCACATTATTTCCAGAAAAATACAGCAGATGTTGCACATACCAGCCAAAAGTCCATACTCTAGAAGAATTAATGCAATCTTGCAGAAAACATGTATTTTGAGACATTCTGCAATGGTCCCGGTACTAACACACGATACATCAAGAAAGTATATAGAGTTATACAAATACAGAAGAAATTCAGCTTGGTCGCAAAGCACCCAAGAGGAACAAGCTCCAGGATGCCAAACACCCAAAAGTAATAAGCTTCTCAATTTTTCACTTCCACTTATCACCGCAGAGAACTAAAACTGGTGCACCGAATGCAATGGCAAGGGCACACGAAGTGCCCAAGTCCTTCACTCTCAAATCCCTGGTGGAAATATAAATCTAGGTCTCCTCTCTCTTTTCCCTCAAAAAGAATCAAGAATCATATAAGGAATAGAGAGTTAGCAAGCTCGAAGAGGTCAACAATGGTGGTGGTTGGGGGGGCTTGCAAGAGTTAGGGTTGAAGGTGAAAGAAGAGGGTATAAATACCCCCAAGAAAAATGTGGCCGTTGCACACAGCCGCCACCCTGGACACTCAGACCCAACAAAGAAAAAACCATACAACCCAGGGCACCCGGGCACACAAAGGCCAGACACCCGGAGGGGCCCGAGAGGAGGTGGCGGAGGAGCCCGGGCACCCGGGGTGATCAAAGGAGGTTCGGGAGGGGCCCGGGTACCCTGGGCATCCGGACCGGTCAGAGAGGTGTCTATGTAGGGGCTCAGATGACCCCGGGCACCCGCAGTAGGCAGAGAGATGCAGGAACCGGTAAAATTGAAACGGTCACAACTTTTGCAAATGAACTCCGAATTCGACGAAATTAAGTTTGTTGGAAAGCTAAAGACAAGGTCTAACACAACTTTGATAGAAATATCAAGAAATAGCAATTGAGAAACTACCCAAAATAAAATGGTGAGAACCCTTTCTCAAATAAGAAAGACCGGTAAAAACTCGAGCTTGAGACATGATGGTAGTACATAATTAGCCACTTATTAAACCTGATGATGCAAATCCTCTAAAGAAAAGAAAAAACTTTGTAACTTCATACCCCCTCCGTATCAATTAGCCTAAAAATACGTCTTATATTTTGTTACAGAGGTAGTATAATATATGTATGGGGCACCTTTCTTCCACCCATACCGCTGTCGGTGTGGTCTAAGATCTCGGAGCCGGCAACGAGTTCAACCTTGCACAAAGGAAACAGTCAAGCTGCACTACTTCTACCCAACTGACAGGCACAAGGCACTACATCGCTGCTGAAACTGGAGGCAGTACGCGTATGTGTCTTCAGAAATGTGGGGTGTCAGGAACTGAGAGTTTTACAGCACCAACAGTGGAGTTGAGCCCATCACATACCACACACTCTATAAATCAATTAATCGACTCCGGTTTGCGCTGAAAGACATAATCTGAGAGATAACTTGCCTGACCAACCACACAATCAAAAGAAATGAAAGAATAAAGGGATGCAATGCAGTGCTGCTGTCTTTTGATTTGAGTCAGTAAGTGATGATCTGTCTGTCTGTCTGTAGGAGAGTTATGATTACATTGATCAGCACCTGGATCATGTCAATGGATTCCCATGGCACTGTGCATGCAATAAAAGTGGACATACATGTTCAAAACCATCTCCCCAACTCAAACTTTGCACTTTGCTCTCTTCTAAACAGCTATAGTCTGAAGAACTGTCAACGAAGAAGAAGAGATCATGACAAGTTGCAGTCACCATTCCCATTCGTACGCACCACTAAAAGCTCACAACGCTGCAGCTCGATAAACCACAAGCTCCCACAACTACTTGACTACTCCCCCCCCCCCCCCCCCCAAAAAAAAGATTATTCTAGCCCAAGCAAAAGAAATTCTGTAAGCAAATCGAAATCGAAAAACTTTGAACAGTGGAGCCTGACTGCAATACATGTCTGCAGTGTGCCCCGAAGCGACCTCACTCAGGCGGCGTGCATCTGCATCCAACATCTTCCCACGATAGAAAGAAGGCAGCATCTAAATTCAGTAAATTGAAGACGGAGTTTGGGTGGATTAGACTAAAACACTATTTCCAGGTAAACATTCCCTGTTCAACAAGCAGTACAGCCTATGTGCATGCCATGTCTTCTCTAGTTGACACAGAGAATGAATACACCCAATGACCACGGTAGCCAAGCTTTTAAGTCAAAAGGCTGCTGCTACCTGAAAACACGATTGGAATCAGGAAAGCACCACAACCGAGTGTAATCAAAGAAGTATGCAGGTCCATTATCACCTCCTGTGCTTCATGGACCATTATCACCTCCTGTGCTTCCCAGGTCTTTTTGCTTGTGCTACCAGATGAACAGCAACCAGCTCAAGTCACCTCTAATTATCTACTCAACCAAAACATGTGAAATATCAAGTAATATAAGGCTTTCAAAAGGGGAGGTAACCAAAATTTTGAGTATCCGTGGAACAGCCAAGTATTTTTCATAACAGAAATAGCTAGCGCCAATGGAAATGCTAGGTGCGGGGTGTTAGAGTACGTAACGGGCCTAATGGCCTGGGCTGACGGTATAGCCCGTTAGTCTTAGAGTTAATTAGAGATAAGAGTCGCTTTCTTAGGGGTCAAGTAAGCCTTGCTTGGGAGTCAAGTAAACCTCTCTATATAGAGAGGAGATGTATCAATCTAATCAAGCAAGAATTAAGAAGGAAATCCCTTCCATCTTGCCCGGCCATGGGCAAAAGGCCCCCGGCCGGCCCTCTCGCGCCCTCCTTCTAGCAGCGCCATAACAATTTGGTATCAGCTAGCTTCGGTTCGATCATGTCTTCACCGCCGCCCAACCCGTCTCTTCCGCTACCGGTCACGACCGTCGCCCCGCTCCTGCCCGCGCCGGGATCCTCCGTCGCGCCCGCCCCCCTCGTCCTCACCCCGGAGGTGTTCGGGGCGCTGCGGGACCTAACACAGGCGGTCCAGGAGATCCACCTGTTCTTGGCCGGGTCCTATGGGCCGCACCCGGCTGCGCCGTCCATCACCCCGTCCTGGCTGTCGTGGCAGCCGCCGCACCAGGCGGCCTCCACCGCGCTTGTCGGGCTGCTGCAGCAGCCGCTGCAACTGCCATCCACCGCCGCCACCGCCCCGTCCTGGCTGTCGTGGCAGCCGCCGCACCAGGTGGCCTCCGCCGCGCTCATCGGGCTGCTGCAGCAGCTGCCATCCACCGCCCCGCCCTGGCTGCAGTGGCAGCCACCGCTCCTGGCGACCTCCGCCGCGCCCGGCGCTCCGCCGCAGCAGCCGCTGCAACTGCAGCAGCCATCACCGGTCAGCTCCGGCCCCGCATCGACCGCGCCGACGGGAGTCCCGATCCACCAGATCAAGTTCCCGCCGTCGCCATCACCGCTTCCCCAGGGCGTCCCCATCCAGCAGATCAAGCTTCCGCCGTCGCCGTCACCGCTTCCAGCTTGGATCACTACCCGCCACGTGTCGGCGACGGTGAGGCTGCAGGCTGCTGCACGCGGCCTCCTAGCGCGTTGGTGTGTGCGGGAGTTGCGTGGTCTGCAGCTGCCGCTCCTCCCAGTTGCGCTTCGCTGCACAAAGGACCTCGATCTCGTCCACTGCGTCGGGGATCTTGGGCATGCTGTTTTCCCCACGGACAACGCCCTCAAAGTCTTCGACATCGGCGGTTGGGGAGGCGCACCCCTCCTCGCCATTGTCCATCGACAACCCTCCACTCTTCTATGTGCGGTGTCGACCAACAACTGTCCGGCGGTGAGAAGGCATGGTGTCACCGACAAGAGCGCACCGCGTAGCACCACTGCATTCCACCGGCGGCCACCGCGAGGGCGCCTCTGCTGGTCGCTCTTGCGACCACTTCCAGGTGGCCATACACATGCACTCCTTTTGTCCAGATGGTGTCCATGGGATCCAGGTGGCTGTACACGTGCACGTCCGACGTGCGGATGGTATCCACTTTTTGTTAAAAGGTCCAAAATAAATCATCCCAGTCCATTTCAGGTTAAGAGTAATAAAACAAGCCGAGATGTAAAAAGCTTGTTTTTAGGTGTTAGGTTTGTGTTGCCTCGAGTCATGGTTATAAGTTGGTTAGGCTGCAACTTGAGGACAAGCTGCATGTCCAGGTGGGGTGTAGTGTTAGAGTACGTAACGGGCCTAATGGCCCGGGCTGGCGGTATAGCCCGTTAGTCTTAGGGTTAATTAGAGATAAGAGTCGTTTTCTTAGAAGTCAAGTAAGCCTTGCTTGGGAGTCAAGTAAACCTCTCTATATAAAGAGAGGAGATGTATCAATCTAATCAAGCAAGAATTAAGAAGGAAATCCCTTCCATCTTTCCCGGCCATGGGCAAAAGGCCCCCGGCCGGCCCTCTCGCGCCCTCCTTCTAGCAGCGCCATAACACGGGGCACTTCCCCTCTGCAAGCGGCAGCATATTCTTTAGCGCGGTGCGGGGCAGCCTCCTTATGAGGGCATATGAAAGTTTTCGATGAAAACCTTCTGGGCCACCATGGAAACTGTATTATTGTAGCTCAGGTCGCACTTGAGCAATCCATTTCCTTGAGAAACTTTACAGCATAGTATCAGGGCCTGAACTGGCCCTCTAGTTCTGACGAACTATGACAGATGTAAATGATGAGACTAATTCATTGTTGACCATGCTATAGTCCCAAATAGATTACCTTATCAAATTTGAAAATTTTCTCAGCGGAAGTAAAATCAGGTACAGGATTCAGGAACAAAGATATTCAACCTTAGAAGGATAATGGGGAAAAAAAATCAAAAGGCCTCTGGGTTCTGGTTTCACAAGAAAATTGGTCTACTCACACATTCAATTTTCATTATCCTAAATGGAAGTCAGAAACACAAATATATTCATGGACTCTCGATTCCAGAGATTGTAGGCAATGCTTTCACGTCTACTAATTAACGACGAACATCATTACATCAACACCACAGGGTTCATGAATTAAACTATCAATTCATTAGGCATTAGCAACAAGCAAACCAGCATGTTGAATGCATACTACAGCAAAAAATCAATCTCTATTTAGGAAAAAAACACTAATGTGAATTACCAGCTTACTAGGAATGGTAAAAACTCTGTCATAGTCATACACAGTTACCAATTTCCATAGCACGTCCTTGGTTCATGTAATTCTGAAATTAGTTGGCACTAGCCCTTTGCAAGCATCAGCATAGTCTTCAGCTAAGCAGGGTGCAGCTTCCTTGTGAGGGCATAGTACTTCTCTATGAATAACTTCTCACTCAATGCGACTGCGGAATACAAGTCTCGATCAGGACCTAGCAATCCATTTGCCTTAAGAAACTTCACAACGTAGCACCGGGGCCTTAACCGGCCCTCCAGGCTGTACAAAAGCATTACCGGGCGATGAGCAATGTATGCCGGCTCCAACCCCAAATCAGAGATCAGGAACTCTGACTTTCTCTGCAGAAACTCCTTAGCCCTATTCAGCACCATTGGAGCCTTAGAAATAGCAATGCGCACCTCAGCATCCGACCACCTGAACGTTTTCTTCAAGTGCTCCAATTTGGCGGCGATTTTCTCTTCGCTGACAAATGTAACAGCATTCAGCGGGGTACACCCAGACCTTCGACGCACACTACCATCGCCCGGACACGCTCTGCGTTGCAGGTGAGGAGCCATGGCTGAGCATGGCACAGCTTGGCAATATCACAAGGACCAAGCCCAAACTCTCGCAGGACCGCGATGTTGGGCTTGATAACCCTCTCGACGTTGGACGAGAGAATGTAGGATTTGCGCTTGATAGCAGAGAGGAGATTCTCGTAGGACCCAAGGAGGCACAAGCAGTACTGCAGATTGGTGACCACGGATCTACAGCGGAAGTGATTGCCGGCAACCGAGACGAGGCGCGCGATGTCAGAACGCGAGAGACCGAGGCCGGTGAGCCCGACGACGTTGGGGGCCAGTATTGTCTCCACGCCGGCGCAGAGGAACTTGGGACCCCTGGCGACGAGGGCGGCCACGTCGGCGCCGGGGAGGCCGAGGTCGGCGAGGAAGGCGAGGACGGCGTCAGGCTTGGAGGGGGACTTGAGGTGGGAGAGCTTCGCGGACGCCTTGAGGGCCTGCGCTCGGGTGAGGCCGCAGGTGGAGACGAGGTAATCCTCGACGGCGAAGCTAGGGTTTGGGGAGACGACGGGCGCGGCGGCAGAGAGGAGGCGGTGGAGCTGGGAGATAGGAGAGGAGGAGGGGGACGAGAGGAGCTGGGAGAGGGCACGGGAACGGAGGCGGAGGCAGAGCATGGCAGCGCGACGGCGCGGTGGCGCCGGCGGCGAGGTAAAGGGAAACGCACGACGGCCGGTTCGGTGCGGGAATGAGGAGCCGGGCACAAGATTTCCGTAGGTGCTCTTGCTCTGGTTCGACCCCAAGTGGAGTGGGCCCCACACGTCAGTCTCATCTTATGCTCGCTGGCCCATACCATGTACAAGATCGGAATCGCGCCTTGGCGCGAGGGTGCCGGTCTCAACAATGTGGCAAAACACGTAATGGTCAAGTTAGTAGAACGCCAGGCTTTATTGAGATATAACAGAATAAAGAAAAGAACAAACATTCATGTAATATAACATATCTTCATAACCACGAGAATGATAGCACAACACATTTGAAAGATGTGTTCATATACAAGGCAACTAAAGAATGTAATGTTTATACACGGTAGATATCGAGCAAAGGATGGATAGATGTGACAAAGGGTACATGTTCACACGGTGCATCACAGGAGCTAGCGGCATCGAATGAAAGTCCACTCCCATGATTCATGAATCCAAATAAAATAGGGACTTGTAATCTAAAAGCTCCTAGATCATAGTAATTTTTTGTCAATAAACAAAAGTAACCATCAATTTCCGAAACCCCACTATGTATTAGTAAACATACGATTGTCACATAAAAGTCTTCATCCCAAAGAAATCAAAAACAATATTTATGGTTGCTTGTTACGACCATGCCAATAATACAACACATACATCAAGTAGTCCAACTCTAATAGGGAAATGACACACTATCTTCCCATGAAAGGTTACTAGCACAAATGTCGGTGCGTTGCAACGGAAGAAAACATTTGGTCCTATGAATCAAAATTGGCCAGGGCGAACACGGGCTAGACATGTGCTAGTGCTCGAAATCTTCTATCTAAAGCTTCCATGTCCAACAACGTCGATGCTCACACAACTATAGGTTCGACTCTGACGCTAGGCATGCTTTGTTTTGGGCAAACGATTATGCATGTATCTGTTTTAACAACAACATGTAAGTAAAAGAAGCACAATACCACATTCTCTAGAAAAACCAACTATGCATAAGAGCACAAACTTTCTGCACAATAACACAATCTCCACAAAAAAACAGCCACGTCATTTATATATGTATAGACACAGAAAATAGCGAAGAGAAAATTCTTCACGGAGAATGCAAATTGATACTTTTGGATTTTTTGGATAAACAAATGATTATGATGGCACAACCAATATATGCACATAAGATGATTCTAGGTAAGGTAATTGTGTATCCAAGCAATGAAACATGGCACGGAACTTATAAAAATTTCACATGAAAACTATTAAAATCAATCTGTATCTCTAGCAAAGCTCGCTTCCATCTCAATAATCTATCAAAAATCATAAGCACCAGGAAATAAATTGCCCAAGCCAAATAAAACAAAGTGAGAAATCCTTGTAGTACGTATAACAAGATAAAGACAGTTGCATACACATACACATACGACCATTGATGTCAATGTTCTGCATTTACTAAATATGTACTCGGAGAATAAGTGGTAGAAAGTATATAAATAAAAATATGATAAAACTGTACATGATTCTTAAGTACCTCTCTGGTAGGTGACTAAAAAATGTGTTCTCTCTACAGGCATAGAAGCAAGAGTAGTTAAGTGCTAAAGCTTCGCGCTGCAGCTTCAACACAATACTAATAAATTTAGTCTAAGCTAGCTTTGTTGGTATATACTGTGAAAATGCAAAACTAAAGATTAGAAAGATTAGAAAATATGCCATCGATACTGAGGCTTGGTATCATTGTGTTGTTGGATCAATTATTACCGTAGTTGAGATATTGATCGCATTCGTTGTTGCATTTAAATGTTTTAGCTAGAGAGTTTGTATGTTGTTTTATGATAATAAGTGTTGTATGAACTTTATGTATGAACTTGTATTACTTTGGTCTATTCGGTGCTGTGTAATGAAGATGAGCCGACAATGGATGTACGATGACTGATGCTCTCTCTAGTTCGTTAATGGCGTGCATACTTTTCTGCTTGCGGCTGAGGCAAATAAGTGGGCGGATGGTTTCATGTTTTGTCCATGTGCTGGCTGTAAGAATGATCGGAATTACTCTAAGTCAAAAACCATTCACTGGCACCTATTTGAGTCCGGTTTCATGCCCCACTATAGTGTTTGGACCAAGCACGGAGAAAGGGGGGTTATGATGGAAGACAATGAAGAAGAAAAGGACGACAACAACTATCCTGGCCATGGGTTTCCTGAATACGATGGTACAACAATGCAGGAAGAAGGTGAGCCGGCAATGCGGGAAGAAGCTGAAGAAGAGGCATCAGATGAGCCCGCTGATGATCTAGGTCGGGCCATTGCCGATGCAAAGAGAAACTGCGCAAGTGAAAAGGAGAAGAAGTTGTAGCGCATGTTAGAGGATCACAAGAAATTGTTGGACCCGAATTGCGAAGCTGACAAGAAAAAGCTGAGCACCACACTGGAATTGCTGCAATGGAAGGCAGAGAATGGTGTATCTGATAAGGGATTTGGAAAGTTGCTGATAATGTTAAAGAAGATGCTTCCAAAGGACAATAAATTTCCCGAGAGTACGTACGAAGCAAAGAAGGCTGCCTGCCCTCTAGGATTAGAGGTGCAGAAGATACATGCATGCCCTAATGACTGCATCCTCTACCGCAGTGAGTACGAGGATTTGAACGTGTGCATGGTATGCGTGAAGGAAATATGCCCTAGAGGCAATAATAAAGTTATTATTTATTTCCTTATATCATGATAAATGTTTATTATTCATGCTAGAATTGTATTAACCGGAAACATAATACATGTGTGAATACATAGACAAACAGAGTGTCACTAGTATGCCTCTACTTGACTAGCTCGTTAATCAAAGATGGTTATGTTTCCTAACCATGTACAAAGAGTTGTTATTTGATTAACGGGATCACATCATTAGTTGAATGATCTAATTGACATGACCCATTCCATTAGCTTAGCACTCGATCGTTTAGTATGTTGCTATTGCTTTCTTCATGACTTATACATGTTCCTATAACTATGAGATTATGCAACTCCCGTTTACCGGAGGAACACTTTGGGTACTACCAAACGTCACAACGTAACTGGGTGATTATAAAGGAGTACTACAGGTGTCTCCAATGGTAGATGTTGGGTTGGCGTATTTCGAGATTAGGGTTTGTCACTCCGATTGTCGGAGAGGTATCTCTGGGCCCTCTCGGTAATACACATCACATAAGCCTTGCAAGCATTATAACTAAGATGTTAGTTGTGAAATGATGTATTACGGAACGAGTAAAGAGACTTGCCAGTAACGAGATTGAACTAGGTATTGGATACCGACGATCGAATCTCGGGCAAGTAACATACCGATGACAAAGGGAACAACGTATGTTGTTATGCGGTCTGACCGATAAAGATCTTCGTAGAATATGTAGGAGCCAATATGGGCATCCAGGTCCCGCTATTGGTTATTGACCGGATACGTGTCTCGGTCATGTCTACATTGTTCTCGAACCGTAGGGTCCGCACGCTTAACGTTACGATGACAGTTATTATGAGTTTATGCATTTTGATGTACCGAAGGTTGTTCGGAGTCCTGTATGTGATCACGGACATGACAAGGAGTCTCGAAATGGTCGAGACATAAAGATTGATATATTGGAAGCCTATGATTGGACATCGGAAGTGTTTCGGGTGAAATCGGGATTTTACCGGATTACCGGGAGGGTTACCGGAACCTCCCGGGAGCCAAATGGGCCAACATGGGCCTTGGTAGAAAGGTGAAAGGGCTGCCCCATGGGCTGCGCGCCTCCCCCCTTCCCCTAGTCCTATTAGGACTAGGGAAGGTGGCCGGCCACCCCCTCTCTCTTTCCCACTTGAGAAAACCTAGTTGGACTAGGATTGGAGGGGGGAGTCCTACTCCCGGTAGGAGTAGGACTCCTCCTGCGCCTCCCACCTTGGCCGGCCAGCCCCTCCCCTTGGATCCTTTATATACGGGGGCAGGGGGCACCTCTAGACACACAAGTTGATTCTTGAGATCGTTCCTTAGCCGTGTGCGGTGCCCCATGCCACCAAATTCCACCTTGATCATACCGTTGTAGTGCTTAGGCGAAGCCCTGCATCGGTAGTACATCAAGATCGTCACCACGCCGTCGTGTTGACGGAACTCTTCCTCGACGCTTTGCTGGATCGGAGCCCGAGGATCGTCATCGAGCTGAACGTGTGCTAAGAACTCGGAGGTGCCGGAGTAACGGTGCTTGGATCGGTCGGATCGGGAAGACGTACGACTACTTCCTCTACGTTGTGTGATCACTTCCGCAGTCGGTCTGCGTTGGTACATAGACAACACTCTCCCCTCTCGTTGCTATGCATCACCATGATCTTGCGTGTGCGTAGGAAATTTTTTAAAATTACTACGTTACCCAACAGTGGCATCCGAGCCTAGGTTTTATGGTTTGATGTTATTTGCACGAGTAGAACACAAGTGAGTTGTGGGCAATACAAGTCATACTGCCTACCAGCATGTCATACTTTGGTTCGGCGGCATTGTTGGACGAGACGACCCGGACCAACCTTACGCGTACGCTTACGCGAGACCGGTTCCCTCGACGTGCTTTGCACATAGATGGCTTGCGGGCGACTGTCTCTCCAACTTTAGTTGAACCAAGTGTGGCTACGCCCGGTCCTTGAGAAGGTTAAAACGGAGTCTATTTGACAAACTATCGTTGTGGTTTTGATGCGTAGGTGAGATGAGTTCTTGCTTAAGCCCGTAGCAGCCACGTAAAAATTGCAAACAACAAAGTAGAGGACGTCTAACTTGTTTTTGCAGGGCATGTTGTGATGTGATATGGTCAAGGCATGATGCTAAATTTTATTGTATGAGATGATCATGTTTTGTAACCAAGTTATCGGCAACTGGCAGGAGCCATATGGTTGTCGCTTTATTGTATGCAATGCAATCGCGATGTAATGCTTTACTTTATTACTAAGCGGTAGTGATAGTCGTGGAAGCATAAGATTGGCGAGACGACAACGATGCTACGATGGAGATCAAGGTGTCGCGCCGGTGACGATGGTGATCATGACGGTGCTTCGGAGATGGAGATCACAAGCACAAGATGATGATGGCCATATCATATCACTTATATTGATTGCATGTGATGTTTATCCTTTTATGCATCTTATCTTGCTTTGATTGACGGTAGCATTATAAGATGATCTCTCACTAAATTATCAAGAAGTGTTCTCCCTGAGTATGCACCGTTGCCAAAGTTCGTCGTGCCCAGACACCACGTGATGATCGGGTGTGATAAGCTCTACGTCCATCTACAACGGGTGCAAGCCAGTTTTGCACACGCAGAATACTCAGGTTAAACTTGACGAGCCTAGCATATGCAGATATGGCCTCGGAACACAGAGACCGAAAGGTCGAGCGTGAATCATATAGTAGATATGATCAACATAACGATGTTCACCATTGAAAACTACTCCATCTCACGTGATGATCGGTTATGGTTTAGTTGATTTGGATCACGTGATCACTTAGAGGATTAGAGGGATGTCTATCTAAGTGGGAGTTCTTAAGTAATATGATTAAATTGAACTTAAATTTATCATGAACTTAGTCCTGGTAGTATTTTGCAAATCATGTTGTAGATCAATAGCTAGCGTTGTTGCTTCCCTGTGTTTATTTTGATATGTTCCTAGAGAAAATTGTGTTGAAAGATGTTAGTAGCAAAGATGCGGATTGGATCCGTGATCAGAGGTTTATCCTCATTGCTGCACAGAAGAATTATGTCCTTGATGCACCGCTAGGTGAAAGACCTATTGCAGGAGCAGATGCAGACGTTATGGACGTTTGGCTAGCTCAATATGATGACTACTTGATAGTTTAGTGCACCATGCTTAATGGCTTAGAATCGAGACTTCAAAGACGTTTTAAACGTCATGGAGCATATGAGATGTTCCAGGAGTTGAAGTTAATATTTCAAGAAAATACCCGAGTTGAGAGATATGAAGTCTCCAACAAGTTCTATAGCTAAAAGATGGAGGAGAATCGCTCAACTAGTGAGCATGTGCCCAGATTGTCTGAGTACTACAATCGCTTGAATCAAGTGGGAGTTAATCTTCCAGATAAGATAGTGATTGACAGAATTCTCTAGTCATCATCACTAAGTTAGTAGAACTTCGTGATGAACTATAATATGCAAGGGATAACGGAAACAACTCCCAAGCTCTTCATGATGCTGAAATCAATGAAGGTAGAAATCAAGAAAAACATCAAGTGTTGATGGTTGACAAGACCACTAGTTTGAAGAAAAGGGCAAAAGGGAAGAAGGGGAACTTCAAGAAGAACGGCAAGCAAGTTGCTGCTCAAGTGAAGAAGCCCAAGTCTGGTCCTAAGTGCTTCTACTGCAAAGGGACTGGTCACTGGAAGCGGAGCTACCCCAAGTGATTGGCGGATAAGAAGGATGGCAAAGTGAACATAAGTATATTTGATATACTTGTTATTGATGTGTACTTTACTAGTGTTTATAGCAAACCCTCAGTATTTGATACTAGTTCAGTTGCTAAGATTAGTAACTCGAAACAGGAGTTGCAGAATAAACAGAGACTAGTTAAGGGTGAAGTGACGATGTGTGTTGGAAATAGTTCCAAGATTGATATGATCATCATCGCACACTCCCCTATACTTTCGGGATTAGTGTTGAACTTAAATAAGTGTTATTTGGTTTTTGCGTTGAGCATGAATATGATTTGATCATGTTTATGGCAATACGGTTATTCATTAAAGTCAGAGAATAATTGTTGTTCTGTTTACATGAATAAAACCTTCGATGATCATACACCCAATGAAATAAGTTCGTTGGATCTCGATCGTAGTGATACACATATTCATAATATTGAAACCAAAAGATGCAAAGTTAATAATGATAGTGCAACTTATTTGTGGCACTGCCGTTTAGGTCATATTGGTATAAAGCGCATGAAGAAACTCCATGCTGATGGGCTTTCGGAATCACTTGATTATGAATCACTTGATGCTTGCGAACCATGCCTTTTGGGCAAGATGACTAAAACGCCATTCTCCGGAACAATGGAGCAAGCAAAAGATTTGTTGGAAATCATACATACTGATGTATGTGGTCCGATGAATATTTAAGGCTTGCAGCGGGTATCATTATTTTCTGACCTTCACAGATGATTTGAGCAGATATGGGTATATCTAGTTGATGAAACATAAGTCTGAAACATTTGAAAAGTTCAAAGAATTTCAGAGTGAAGTGAAAAATCATCGTGACAAGAAAATAAAGTTTCTACGATCTGATCGCGGAGACAAATATTTGAGTTACGAGTTTGGTCTTCAGTTAAAGCAATGTGAAATAGTTTCACTACGCACGCCACCTGGAACACCACATCATAATGGTGTGTCCGAACGTCATAACCATACTTTATTGGATATAGTACAATCTATGATGTATCTTACCGATCTACCACTATCGTTTTGGGGTTATGCATTAGAGACAGCTGCATTCACGTTAAATAGGGCACCATCTAAATCCGTTGAGACGACACCGTGTGAACTATGGTTTGGCAAGAAACCTAAGCTGTCGTTTCTTAAAGTTTGGAGTTGCGATGCTTATGTGAAAAAGTTTCATCTCAATAAGCTCAAACTCAAATCGGAGAAATATGTCTTCATAGGATACCCAAAAGTTACTGTTGGGTACACCTCCTATCACAGATCCGAAGGCAAGACTTTTGTTGCTAAATTCGGAAACTTTCTGGAGAAGGAGTTTCTCTCGAAAGAAGTGAGTGGGAGGAAAGTAGAACTTGATGAGGTAACTGTACCTCCTCCCTTATTGGAAAGTAGTACATCACAGAAACCGATTTCTGTGACACCTACACCAATTAGTGAGGAAGCTAATGATGATGATCATGAAACTTCAGATCAAGTTACTACTGAATCTCGTAGGTAAACCAGAGTGAGATCCGCATCAGAGTGGTACGGTAATCCTGTTCTGGAAGTCATGTTACTAGACCATGACGAACTTGCGAACTATGAGGAAGCGATGATGACCCCAGATTCTGCAAAATGGTTTAAGGCCATGAAATCTGAGATATGATCCATGTATGAGAACAAAGTTTGGACTTTGGTTGGCTTGCCCGATGATCGGCAAGTAATTGAGAATAAATGGATCTTCAAGAGGAAGACGGACGCTGATAGTAGTGTTACTATCTACAAAGCTAGAATTGTCGCAAAAGGTTTTCGACAAGTTCAAGGTGTTGACTACGATGAGAGCTTCTCACTCGTATCTATGCTTGAGTCTGTCCGAATCATGTTAGTAATTGCCGCATTTTATGAAATCTGGCAAACGGATAAACAAAACTGCATTCCTTAATGGATTTATTAAAGAAGAGTTGTATATGATGCAACCAGAAGGTTTTGTCAATCCGAAAGGTGCTAACAAAATGTGCAAGCTCCAGCGATCCATCTATGGACTGGTGCAAGCATCTCGAAGTCGGAATATACGCTTTGATAAGTTGATCAAAGCATATAATTTTATACAGACTTGCGGTGAAGCCTGTATTTACAAGAAAGTGAGTGGGAGCACTACAACATTTCTGATAAGTATATGTGAATGACATATTGTTGATCGGAAATAATGTAGAATTATTCTGTAAAGCATAAAGGAGTGTTTGAAAGGAGTTTTTCAAAGAAAGACTTCGGCGAAGCTGCTTACATATTGAGCTTCAAGATCTATAGAGATAGATCAAGACGCTTGATAAGTTTTTTCAATGAGTACATACCTTGACAAGATTTTGAAGTAGTTCAAAATGGAGCAGTCAAAGAAAGAGTTCTTGCCTGTATTATAAGGAGTGAAGTTGAGTAAGACTCAAAGCCCGACCACGGCAGAAGATAGAAAGAGAATGAAAGTCATTCCCTATGCCTTGGCCATAGGTTCTATAAAGTATGTCATGCTGTATACCAGATCTATTGTATACCCTGCACTGATTTGGCAAGGGAGTACAATAGTGATCTAGGAGTAGATCACTGGACAGCGGTCAGAATTATCCTTAGTGAAATAAGGATATGTTTCTCGATTATGGACGTGATAAAAAGGTTCGTCGTAAAGGGTTACGCCGATGCAAGTTTTGACACTAATCTAGATGACTCTAAGTCTCGGTCTAGATACATATTGAAAGTGGGAGCAATTAGCTAGAGTAGCTCCATGCAGAGCATTGTTGACATAGAAATTTGCAAAATACATGTGGATCTGAATGTGGCAGACCCGTTGACTAAGATTCTCTCACAAGCAAAACATGATCACACCTTAGTACTCTTTGGGTGTTAATCACATAGCGATGTGAACTAGATTACTGAATCTAGTAAACCCTTTGGGTATTGGTCGCATGGTGCGATGTGAACTATGGGTGTTAATCACATGATGATGTGAACTATCGATGTTAATCACATGGTGATGTGATCTAGATTATTGACTCTAGTGCAAGTGGGAGACTGAAGGAAATATGCCCTAGAGGCAATAATAAAGTTATTATTTATTTCCTTATATCATGATAAATGTTTATTATTCATGCTAGAATTGTATTAACCGGAAACATAATACATGTGTGAATACATAGACAAACAGAGTGTCACTAGTATGCCTCTACTTGACTAGCTCGTTAAGATGGTTATGTTTCCTAACCATGTACAAAGAGTTGTTATTTGATTAACGGGATCACATCATTAGTTGAATGATCTGATTGACATGACCCATTCCATTAGCTTAGCACCCGATCGTTTAGTATGTTGCTATTGCTTTCTTCATGACTTATACATGTTCCTATAACTATGAGATTATGCAACTCCCGTTTACCGGAGGAACACTTTGGGTACTACCAAACGTCACAACATAACTGGGTGATTATAAAGGAGTACTACAGGTGTCTCCAATGGTAGATGTTGGGTTGGCTTATTTCGAGATTAGGGTTTGTCACTCCGATTGTCGGAGAGGTATCTCTGGGCCCTCTCGGTAATACACATCACATAAGCCTTGCAAGCATTATAACTAAGATGTTAGTTGTGAAATGATGTATTACGGAACGAGTAAAGAGACTTGCCAGTAACGAGATTGAACTAGGTATTGGATACCGACGATCGAATCTCGGGCAAGTAACATACCGATGACAAAGGGAACAACGTATGTTGTTATGCGGTCTGACCGATAAAGATCTTCGTAGAATATGTAGGAGCCAATATGGGCATCCATGTCCCGCTATTGGTTATTGACCGGATACGTGTCTCGGTCATGTCTACATTGTTCTCGAACCGTAGGGTCCGCACGCTTAACGTTACGATGACAGTTATTATGACTTTATGCATTTTGATGTACCGAAGGTTGTTCGGAGTCCCGGATGTGATCACGGACATGACGAGGAGTCTCGAAATGGTCGAGACATAAAGATTGGTATATTGGAAGCCTATGATTGGACATCAGAAGTGTTCCGGGTGAAATCGGGATTTTACCGGATTACCGGGAGGGTTACCGGAACCCCCCGGGAGCCAAATGGGCCAACATGGGCCTTGGTAGAAAGGTGAAAGGGCTGCCCCATGGGCTGCGCGCCTCCCCCCTTCCCCTAGTCCTATTAGGACTAGGGAAGGTGGCCGGCCACCCCCTCTCTCTTTCCCACTTGAGAAAACCTAGTTGGACTAGGATTGGAGGGGGGAGTCCTACTCCCGGTAGGAGTAGGACTCCTCCTGCGCCTCCCACCTTGGCCGGCCAGCCCCTCCCCTTGGATCCTTTACATACGGGGGCAGGGGGCACCTCTAGACACACAAGTTGATCCTTGAGATCGTTCCTTAGCCGTGTGCGGTGCCCCATGCCACCAAATTCCACCTCGATCATACCGTTGTAGTGCTTAGGCGAAGCCCTGCGTCGGTAGTACATCAAGATCGTCACCACGCCGTCGTGCTGACGGAACTCTTCCTCGACGCTTTGCTGGATCGGAGCCCGAGGATCGTCATCGAGCTGAACGTGTGCTAAGAACTCGGAGGTGCCGGAGTAACGGTGCTTGGATCGGTCGGATCGGGAAGACGTACGGCTACTTCCTCTATGTTGTGTGATCGCTTCCGCAGTCGGTCTGCGTTGGTACGTAGACAACACTCTCCCCTCTCGTTGCTATGCATCACCATGATCTTGCGTGTGCATAGGAAATTTTTGAAATTACTACGTTACCCAACAATGCGGTGCATTGCGCTATAAGATCAGCCGCGATGACCCTGGTGATGTCGAGGGCGAGCGCCCCAGGAAGAAGATTCCTGCCAAGGTGATGTGGTATGCTCCTATAATACCATGGTTGAAACGTTTTTTCCAAAACAAAGAGAATGCCAAGCTGATGCGATGGCACAGAGAAGACTGTAAGAAAGACGAGAAGTTGAGAGTACCCGCTGACGGGTCGCAGTGGAGAAAAATCGAGATGAAGTGGGGGGACTTTGCAGGTGACGCAAGGAACGTATGGTTTGGTCTAAGTGCAGATGGTACCCGCTGATGATCTTTGCATGACCCTGCTTGGCTTCTTGGGCGTGTATGGAAAGACAAAAGATACACTGGAGGCACGGGAGGACCAGCAACCTATGCACGTAAAAGACGACATACACCAGGGTCATGCCAGCTACACTCTTACCAAAGAAGAGAAGGAAATCTTCTTTGAATGCCCGCTCAGGATGAAGGTACCGTCTGGTTTCTCGTCGAATATAAAGGGAATAATAAATATGACAGAGAAAAAGTTCCAGAACCCAAAGTCTCATGACTGCCACGTGATTATGACGCAACTGCTTCCGGATGCATTGAGGGGGCTTCTACCGAAAAACGTTCGATTAGCCATTGTGAAGCTATGTGCATTCCTCAATGCAATCTCTCAGAAGGTAATCGATCCAGAAATCATACCAAGGTTAGAGAATGATTTGGTGTAATGTCTTGTCAGTTTCGAGTTGGTGTTCCCACCATCCTTCTTCAACATCATGACGCACGCCCTAGTTCACCTATGCGAAGAGATTAACGTTCTGGGTCCTGTATTTCTACACAATATGTTCCCCTTTGAGAGGTTCATGGGAGTCTTAAAGAAATATGTTCATAACTGTGCTAGGCCAGATGGAAGCATCTCCAAGGGCCATGAAAATTAGGAGGTCATTGAGTTTTGTATTGACTTTATTCATGACCTTAAGCCGATTGGTGTTCCTGAATCGCGTCATAAGGGAAGACTGGGTGGAAATGGCATCCTAGGACCGAAACAAATAATATGTATGGATGGACATTCTCTCACTCAAGCACACTACACAGTTCTACAAAATTTCACCTTGGTGGCTCCGTATATGGAGGAACACAAGAATATTCTATGCTCCAAATACCCGGAACAGTCTGACGACTGGATACACGTGAACAAACGGGGACTTTCGCTGGTTGGTTGCAGCCATGCATGACACCGCTGTTGAGGATGACCTGTATTTGCTGTCCCAGTTACCATCTTCGAATATAATGACTTTCAAAGGGTACGGGATAAATGGGAATACATTTTACACAATCGCCCAAGATAGGAAGAGCATCAACCAAAACAGTGGTGTCTGCTTTGATGCAGCAACCAAGAGGTGAAAGGACACATATTATGGTTACATAGAGGAGATATGAGAACTTGACTATGGACGTGGTTTGAAGGTCCCTTTGTTTCGGTGCAAATGGGTTAATATGACACGCGGCAGGGTAACGGAAGATCCGCAGTACGGAATGACAACAGTGGATCTCAACAATCTTGCGTACGCAGACGAACCATTCGTCCTAGCCAATGATATGGCACATGTTTTCTATGTGAAGGACATATCTACCAAGCCGAGAAAAAGAAAAGATAAGGAAGTGAATACATTATGTGATGAGCCAAAGCTCCACATAGTTCTTTCAGGGAAAATAAACATCGCGGGAGTGGATGACAAGACAGACATGCCAGAAGATTATGAAAAGTTTCATGAAATTGCTCCCTTCACAGTGAATATTGACTCGAGCATCCAATTAATGATGAAGATTGTCCATGGTTACGGCACAAAGGGACACACGCGAAGAAAAAGTTTCACACCCAAAGATCCCACTCTAGGATGTGACCGCCTTCACTGTCATCACTTTCTTCTCTAATGAGTTTCCAGACTTATATATCTGGAAAGTCCCACTTTGGACAAATCGTAGGGAATCTTTGTAATAGTTATGGTGCTTATGTGTTTTGGCATTTGAAACATGTACTTTTGTGCTTCGGACAAACGGTACCTTTCTGACTTCATTTGCTATTTTTCAGCTCCTTTACTATTTTTTTAGCTAAATGACCCTAAAATTTAAAAGCACTACAAAATAAACTCTGAAAAGGTTGAAAGTTGGCATGGTATCATCATTTCACCCACATAGCATGTGCAAAAAAGTTGAGAGGGTCGCGATAAAAATTGGATGCACTTCATGTACAAAATGAACAATCTCTTTCAAAGTATCAGGGTTTCGGATGAAAACTCATCTGTTACAAAGGCATTTCATTTTTTAAAATTTATTACAACTCTAGAGTTTTGGTGCATTCAGTATGCACCATTCAAAGCCACGTCATCAACTTTGAACCCTTTCTGACTTCATTTGCTATTTTTCATGCATTTACTGATTTTTTGAGCTAAATGACCCCGAAATTGAAAATCACTACAAAATGAACTCTGAAAAGGTTGAAAGTTGGCATGGTATCATCATTTCACCCACATAGCATGTGCAAAAAAGTTGAGAGGGTTACGGCAAAAACTGGATGCACTTCGTGTACAAAATGGACAATCTCTTTCGAAGTATCACGGTTTCGGACGAAAGCTCATCTGTTACAAAGGCATTTCATTTTTTTTAAACTTATTACAATTCCAGAATTTTTGTGCATTCAGTATGCACCATTCAAAGCCACGTCATCAACTTTCAACCCTTTCTAACTTTATTTGTTATTTTTCATGCATTTACTGATTTTTTGAGCTAAATGACCCTGAAATTGAACAACACTACAAATGAACTCTGAAGAGGTTGATGAGGGAAATATGCCCTAGCGGCAATAATAAAGTTATTATTTATTTCCTTATATCATGATAAATGTTTATTATTCATGCTAGAATTGTATTAACCGGAAACATAATACATGTATGAATACATAGACAAACAGAGTGTCACTAGTATGCCTCTACTTGACTAGCTCGTTGATCAAAGATGGTTATGTTTCCTAACCATAGACATGAGTTGTCATTTGATTAATGAGATCACATCATTAGGAGAATGATGTGATTGACTCAACCCATTCCGCTAGCTTAGCACTTGATCGTTTAGTTTGTTGCTATTGCTTTCTTCATGACTTATACATGTTCCTATGACTATGAGATTATGCAACTCCCCTTTACCGGAGGAACACTTTGTGTGCCACCAAATGTCACAACGTAACTGGGTGATTATAAAGGTGCTCTACAGGTGTCTCCGAAGGTACTTGTTGGGTTGGCGTATTTCGAGATTAGGATTTGTCACTCCGATTGTCGGAGAGGTATCTCTGGGCCCACTCGGTAATGCACATCACTATAAGCCTTGCAAGCATTGCAACTAATGAGTTAGTTGCGGGATGATGTATTACGGAACGAGTAAAGAGACTTGCCGGTAACAAGATTGAACTAGGTATTGAGATACCGATGACCGAATCTCGGGCAAGTAACATACCGATGACAAAGGGAACAACGTATGTTGTTATGCGGTTTGACCGATAAAGATCTTCGTAGAATATGTAGGAGCCAATATGAGCATCCAGGTTCCGCTATTGGTTATTGACCGGAGACGTGTCTCGGTCATGTCTACATAGTTCTCGAACCCGTAGGGTCCGCACGCTTAAAGTTCGATGACGGTTATATTATGAGTTTATGTGTTTTGATGTACCGAAGGAGTTCGGAGTCCCGGATGAGATCGTGGACATGACGAGGAGTCTCGAAATAGTCGAGACCTAAAGATCAATATATTGGACGACTATATTCAGACATCGGAAAGGTTCCGAGTGATTCGGGTATTTTCGGGAGTACCGGGGAGTTACGGGAATTCGTATTGGGCCTTAATGGGCCATACGGGAAAGGAGAGAAAGGCCTCAAAGGGTGGCCGCACCCCTCCCCATGGGCTGGTCCAAATTGGACTAGGGAGGGGGGCGCCCCCTTCCTTCCTTCTCCTTTTCCCTTCCCTTCCCTTTCCTTCCCTCCTACTCCTACTACTTGGAAGGGCTCCTAGTTCTACTAGGAAAGGGGGAATCCTACTCCCGGTGGGAGTAGGACTCCCCTAGGGCGCGCCATAGAGAGGGCCGGCCCTCCCCCTCCTCCACTCCTTTATATACGGGGGCAGGGGGCACCCCAAAGACACAACAATTGATCTCTTGATCTCTTAGCCATGTGTGGTGCCCCCCTCCACCATAATCCACCTTGATCATATCGTAGCGGTGCTTAGGCGAAGCCCTGTGTCGGTAGAACATCATCATCGTCACCACGCCGTCGTGCTGACAAAAGTCTCCCTCAACACTCGGCTGGATCGGAGTTCGAGGGATGTCATCGAGTTGAACGTGTGCAGAACTCGGAGGTGCCATGCGTTCGGTACTTGATCGGTCGGACCGTGAAGACGTACGACTACATCAACCGTGTTGTGCTAACGCTTCCGCTTTTGGTCTACGAGGGTACGTGGACAACACTCTCCCTCTCGTTGCTATGCATCACCATGATCTTGCGTGTGCGTAGGAAATTTTTGAAATTACTACGTTCCCCAACAGTGGCATCCAAGCCAGGTTTTATGCGTTGATGTAATATGCATGAGTAGAACACAAGTGAGTTGTGGGCGATATAAGTCATACTGCTTACCAGCATGTCACACTTTGGTTCGGCGGTATTGTTGGATGAAGCGGCCCGGACCGACATTATGCGTACGCTTACGCGAGACTGGTTCTACCGATGTGCTTTGCACACAGGTGGCTGGCGGGTGTCAGTTTCTCCAACTTTAGTTGAACTGAGTGTGGCTACGCCCGGTCCTTGCGAAGGTTAAAACATCACCAACTTGACAAACTATCGTTGTGGTTTTGATGCGTAGGTAAGAATGGTTCTTGCTCAGCCCATAGCAGCCACGTAAAACTTGCAACAACAAAGTAGAGGACGTCTAACTTGTTTTTGCAGGGCATGTTGTGATGTGATATGGTCAAGACGTGATGAGATGTAAGTTGTTGTATGAGATGATCATGTTTTGTTGAAGTTATCGGCAACAGGCAAAAGCCTTATGGTTATCTCTCTATTGCATAAGATGCAAGCGCCAAATAATTGCTTTACTTTATCGCTATGCGATAGAAATAGTTGCAAGAGCAATTGTTGGCGAGACAACCATGTGACGACACATTGATATAGATCAAGATGATGGAGATCATGGTGTCATGCTGGTGACGATGGAGATCATGACGATGCTTAGGAGATGGAGATCAAAGGCACAAGATGATGATGGCCATATCATGTCACATATTATGATTGCATGTGATGTTTATCTTTTATACATCTTATTTTGCTTAGTTCGGCGGTAGCTTTATAAGATAATCGCTCACTAAATTATCAAGGTATAAGTGTTCTCCCTGAGTATGCACCGTTGCAAAAGTTCTTCGTGCTGAGACACCACGTGATGATTGGGTGTGATAGGCTCTACATTCAAATACAACGGGTGCAAAACAGTTGCACACGTGGAATACTCAGGTTAAACTTGACGAGCCTAGCATATAACAGATATGGCCTCGGAACACGGAGACCGAAAGGTCGAGCGTGAATCATATAGTAGATATGATCAACATAGTGATGTTCACCATTGAAACTACTCCATCTCACGTGATGATCGGACATGGTTTAGTTGATATGGATCATGTGATCACTTAGAAGATTAGAGGGATGTCTGTCTAAGTGAGAGTTCTTAAGTAATATGATTAATTGAACTTTAATTTGTCATGAACTTAGTCCTGATAGTATTAGCATATCTATGTTGTAGATCAATAGCTCGCGATGTTGCTCCCAGTTTATTGTGTTCCTAGAGAAAAATTATGTTGAAAAATGTTAGTAGCAATGATGTGGATTGGATCCGTGATCTGAGGATTATCCTCATTGCTACACAGAAGAATTATGTCTTTGATGCACCGCTAGGTGATAGACCTATTGCAGGAGTAGATGGAGACGTTATGAACGTTTGGCTAGCTTAATATGATGACTACTTGATAGTTTAGTACACCATGCTTAACGGCTTAGAATCGGGACTTCAAAGACATTTTGAATGTCATGGACCATATGAGATGTTCCAGGAGTTGAAGTTAATATTTCAAGCAAATACCCGAGTTGAGAGATATGAAGTCTCCAACAAGTTCTATAGCTAAAAAGATGGAGGAGAATAGCTCAAGCAGTGAGCATGTGCTCAGATTGTCTGGGTACTACAATCGCTTGAATCAAGTGGGAATTAATCTTCCAGATAAGATAGTGATTGATAGAATTCTCTAGTCATCATCACCAAGTTAGTAGAACTTCGTGATGAACTATGATATACAAGGGATAACGGAAACGATTCCCAAGCTCTTCGTAATGCTGAAATCAATGAAGGTAGAAATCAAGAAAAATATCAAGTGTTGATGGTAGACAAGACCACTAGTTTCAAGAAAAGGGCAAAGGGAAGAAGGGGAACTTCAATAAGAACGACAAGAAAGTTGCTGCTCAAGTGAAGAAGCCCAAGTCTGGTCCTAAGCCTGAGACTAAGTGCTTCTACTGCAAAGGGACTGGTCACTAGAAGCGGAACTGCCCCAAGTATTTGGCGGATAAGAAGGATGGCAAAGTGAACAAAGGTATATTTGATATACAGATTATTGATGTGTATTTTACTAGTGTTCGTAGCAACCCCTCGGTATTTGATACTGGTTCAGTTGCTAAGAGTAGTAACTCGAAACGGGAGTTGCAGAATGAACAAAGACTAGTTAAGGGTGAAGTGACGATGTGTGTTGGAAGTGGTTCCAAGATTGATATGATCATCATCGCACACTCCCTATACTTTCGGGATTAGTGTTGAACCTAAATAAGTGTTATTTGGTGTTTGCGTTGAGCATGAATATGATTTGATCATGTTTATTGCAATACGATTATTCATTTAAGTAAGAGAATAAATTGTTGTTCTGTTTACATGAATAAAACCTTATATGGTTACACACCCAATGAAAATGGTTCATTGGATCTCGATCGTAGTGATACACATATTCATAATATTGAAACCAAAACATGCAAAGTTAATAATGATAGTGCAACTTATTTGTGGCACTGCCGTTTAGGTCATATTGGTGTAAAGCGCATGAAGAAACTCCATGCTGATGGACTTTTGGAATCACTTGATGCTTGCGAACCATGCCTCATGGGCAAGATGACTAAGACTCCGTTCTTCGGAACAATGGAGCGAGCAACTGACTTATTGGAAATAATACATACTGATGTATGCGGTCCGATGAGTGTTAAGGCTCACGGCAAGTATCGTTATTTTCTGACCTTCACAGATGATTTGAGCAGATATGGGTATATCTACTTAATGAAACACAAGTCTGAAACATTTGAAAAGTTCAAAGAATTTCAGAGTGAAGTGGAGAATAAGCGTAACAAGAAAATAAAAGTTTCTACAATATGATCGCAGAGGTAAATATTTGAGTTAAGAGTTTGGCCTTCAGTTAAAACAATGTGAAATAGTTTCACTACTCACGCCACTTGGAACACCACAGTGTAATGGTGTGTCCGACCGTCATAACCGTACTTTATTAGATATGGTGCGATCTATGATGTCTCTTACCGATCTACCACTATCATTTTGGGGTTATGCATTAGAGACAACTGCATTCACGTTAAATGGGGCACCATCTAAATCCGTCGAGACGACACCGTATGAACTATGGTTTGGCAAGAAACCTAAGCTGTCGTTTCTTAAAGTTTGAGGTTGCAATGCTTATGTGAAAAAGTTTCAACCTGATAAGCTCAAACCCAAATCGGAGAAGTGCGTCTTCATAGGATACCAAAAAGAAAATGTTGGGTACACCTTCTATCACAGATCCGAAGGCAAGATATTCGTTGCTGAGAATGGATCCTTTCTAGAGAAGGAGTTTCTCTCAAAAGAAGTGAGTGGGAGGAAAGTAGAACTTGATGAGGTAACTATACATGCTCCCTTATTGGAAAGTAGTTCATCACAGAAATAAGTTCCTGTGACTACTACACCAATTAGTGAGGAAGCTAATGATGATGATCATGTAACTTCAGATCAAGTTGCTATCGAACCTCGTAGGTAAACCAAAGTGAGATCCGCACCAGAGTGGTACGGTAATCCTGTTCTGGAGGTCATGTTACTTGACCATGACGAGCCTACGAACTATGAGGAAGCGATGATGAGCCCAGATTCTGCGAAATGGCTTGAGGCCATGAAATCTGAGATGAGATCCATGTATGAGAACAAAGTATGGACTTTGATTGACTTGCCCATTGATCGGCGAGCCATTGAGATTAAATGGATCTTCAAGAGGAAGACGGACGCTGATAGTAGTGTTACTATCTACAATTCTAGAATTGCCGAAAAAAGGTTTTCGACAAGTTCAAGGTGTTGACTACGATAAGAGTTTCTCACTCATATCTATGCTTAAGTCTGTCCGAATCATGTTAGCAATTGCCATAATTTATGAAATCTGGCAAATGGATAAACAAAACTGCATTTCTTAATGGATTTATTAAATAAGAGTTGTATATGATGCAACCAGAAGGTTTTGTCAATCCTAAAGGTACTAACAAAATATGCAAGCTCCAGCGATCCATCTATGGACTGGTGCAAGCATCTCGGAGTTGGAATATACGCTTTGATAAGTTGATCAAAGCATATAGTTTTATACAGACTTGCGGTGAAGCCTATATTTACAAGAAAGTGAGTGGGAGCACTACAACATTTCTGATAAGTATATGTGAATGACATATTGTTGATCGGAGATAATGTAGAATTATTCTGCAAAGCATAAAGGAATGTTTGAAAGGAGTTTTTCAAATAAAGACCTCGGTGAAGCTGCTTACATATTGAGCATCAAGATCTATAGAGATAGATCAAGATGCTTGATAAGTTTTTCAATGAGTACATACCTTGACAAGATTTTGAAGTAGTTCAAAATGGAACAGTCAAAGAAGGAGTTCTTGCCTGTGTTACAAGGTGTGAAGTTGAGTAAGACTCAAAACCCGACCACGGCAGAAGATAGAGAGAGAATGAAAGTCATTCCCTATGCCTTAGCCATAGGTTCTATAAAGTATGCCATGATGTGTACCAGACTTATTGTATACCCTACCCTGAGTTTGGCAAGGGAGTACAATAGTGATCTAGGAGTAGATCACTGGACATTGGTTAAAATTATCCTTAGTGGAATAAGGATATGTTTCTCGATTATGGAGGTGACAAAAGGTTCGTCGTAAAGGGTTATGTCGATGCAAGTTTTGACACCGATCCAGATGACTCAAAGTCTCAATCTGGATACATATTTAAAGTGGGAGCAATTAGCTAGAGTAGATCCGTACAGAGTATTGTTGACATAGAAATTTGCAAAATACATACGGATCTGAATGTAGCAGACCCGCTAACTAAGCTTCCCTCACAAGCAAAACATGATCACACCTTAGTACTCTTTGGGTATTAATCACATAGCGATGTGAACTAGATTATTGACTCTAGTAAACCCTTTGGGTGTTGGTCACATGACGATGTGAACTATGGGTGTTAATCACATGGTGATGTGAACTATTAATGTTAAATCACATGTCGTTGTGAATTAGATTATTGACTCTAGTGCAAGTGGGAGACTGAAGGAAATATGCCCTAGAGGCAATAATAAAGTTATTATTTATTTCCTTATATCATTATAAATGTTTATTATTCATGCTGGAATTGTATTAACCAGAAACATAATACATGTGTGAATACATAGACAAACAGAGTGTCACTAGTATGCCTCTACTTGACTAGCTCGGTGATCAAAGATGGTTATGTTTCCTAACCATAGACATGAGTTATCATTTGATTAACGGGATCACATCATTAGGAGAATGATGTGATTGACTGGACCCATTCTGTTAGCTTAGCACTTGATCGTTTAGTTTGTTGCTATTGCTTTCTTCATGACTTACACATGTTCCTATGACTATGAGATTATGCAACTCCTGTTTACCAAAGGAACAGTTTGTGTACCACCAAACGTCACAACGTAACTGGGTGATTATAAAGGTGCTCTACATGTGTCTCTGAAGGTACTTGTTGGGTTGGCGTATTTCGAGATTAGGATTTGTCACTCCGATTGTCGGAGAGGTATGTCTGGGCCCACTCGGTAATGCACATCACTATAAACCTTGCAAGCATTGCAACTAATGAGTTAGTTGCAGGATGATGTATTACGGAACGAGTAAAGAGACTTGCCGGTAACAAGATTGAACTAGGTATTGAGATACCGACGATCGAATCTTGGGCAAGTAACATACCGATGACAAAGGGAACAACATATGTTGTTATGCGGTTTGACCGATAAAGATCTTCGTAGAATATGTAGGAGCCAATATGAGCATCTAAGTTCCTCTATTAGTTATTGACCGGAGACCTGTCTCGGTCATGTCTACATAGTTCTCGAACCCGTAGGGTCGGCACGCTTAAAGTTCGATGACGGTTATATTATGAGTTTATGTGTTTTGATGTACCGAAGGAGTTCGGAGTCCCGGATGAGATTGGGGACATGACTAGGAGTCTCGAAATGGTTGAGACATAAAGATCGATATATTGGACGACTATATTCGGACATCGGAAATGTTCTGAGTGATTCGGGTATTTTCAAGAGTACCGGGGAGTTACGGGAATTCGTATTGGGCCTTAATGGGCCATACGGGAAAGGAGAGAAAGGCCTCAAAGGGTGGCCGCACCCCTCCCCATGGGCTGGTCCGAATTGGACTAGGGAGGGGGGGGGGGCGCCCCTTCCTTCCTTCTCTTTTTCCCTTCCCTTTCCTTCCCTCCTACTCCTACTACTTGGAAGGGCTCCTAGTTCTACTAGGAAAGGGGGAATCCTACTCCCGGTGGGAGTAGGACTCCCCTAGGGCGCGCCATAGAGAGGGCCGGCCCTCCACCTCCTCCACTCCTTTATATACGAGGGCAGGGGCACCCCAAAGACGCAACAATTGATCTCTTCATCTCTTTGCCGTGTGCGGTGCCCCCTCCACCATAATCCACCTCGATCATATCGTAGCGGTGCTTAGGCAAAGCCCTGCATCGGTAGAACATCATCATCGTCACCATGCCGTCGTGCTGACGAAACTCTCCCTCAACACTTGGCTAGATCGGAGTTCGAGGGATGTCATCGAGTTGAACGTGTGCAGAACTCGGAGGTGCCATGCGTTCGGTACTTGATCGGTCGGATCATGAAGACGTACGACTACATCTACCGCATTGTGCTAACGCTTCCGCTTTCGGTCTACAAGGGTACGTGGACAGCACCCTCCCCTCTCGTTGCTATGCATCACCATGATCTTGCGTGTGCGTAGGAAATTTTTGAAATTACTACGTTTCCCAACAGTTGAAAGTTGGCATGGTATCATCATTTCACCCACATAGCATGTGCAAAAAAGTTGAGAGGGTTACGATAAAAACTGGATGCACTTCGTGTACAAAATGGACAATCTCTTTTGAAGTATCAGGGTTTCGGACGAAAACTGATATGTTACAAAGGCATTTCATTTTTTAAATAACACAAGTATTACCAAATTGAGTATAATGATAAAATACACTAATATTGAACATAAGAAAAAAGAATCGTTGAAAAACCTATTTTTAAAGTAAAGTTATTCACACAAATTTCAAATAATTCAAATTTAAACTATTCAAATTTGAAAACTACTGGCACTAATAGAAAGTTTGTAATTTTTTGTACCTAAAGCAAAAATATTCGCAAGCGAATGTCTCAATACAGCAAAAAACAACTCAGAAATAAATAAAAAAATAAAAAAGCAGAAAATAAAAAAAGCCCGCGTACTAGGCCACAGTGGCCTGCATACAACTAGAAACCCAACCTATAGTTGGGCCAGGATGCAGGCCCGCTAGCCCAGTAGGCCTAATAGGGCAGCACAGGTTCATTAGGCCACAAGGGCCTGCTTAGAGAGGAGCTCGAAAGAGCTACCGCACTGGGGCTTATAAACCAGTGTGGACGTCCCTCAGCTAGCGAGGTGGGACTAAACTTGCCCACACCGCACCTGCGCCAGCGCACCCCTTTAGTACCGGTTGGTGGCTCGAACCGGTACTAAAAGGGGGGGGGCGGTCTTTAGTACCGGTTAGAGCCACCACCCGGTACTAAACGGGTGCGCTTCCCGCCGCTTGGCCTGGCCAAAACAGACCTTTAGTACCGGTTGGTGGCTCCAACCGGTACTAAAGGTCCATCCTATATATACAACACTTCAAAAAATTTCAGTTTTCTTCTCTTCTTCCTCTGCTTCAACCTCTGCCCATCGTCGCGTCCGTCCTCGTCGCCGCCCTAGTCTGTCGCTGCCCCCGTCACCGTCACCGCCCCCATCGTCGCTCCCGTCCCCGTCGCCTGCCCATCGCCGCACCCTTCCCCGTTGCCTCCCCGGCCCGTCCCCGTCGCCCTGCCTTGCCGGCTGTCGCCCCACTGTGAGACCCGCCCCATGCCGCATGCCATGGCCGCCCTCACACACACATTACACACACTAATACGTCTCCATCGTATCTATAATTTTTGATTGTTCCATGCCAATATTATACAACTTTCATATAATTTTGGCAACTTTTATACTATTTTTGGGACTAACATACTAATCCAGTGCCCAGTGCCAGTTCCTATTTGTTGCATGTTTTTTGTTTCGCAGCAAATCCATATCAAACGGAGTCCAAACGGGATAAAAACCGATGGAGATTTTTTTGGAATATATGTGATTTTTGGGAAGAAGAATCAACGCGAGACGATGCCCGAGGGGCCACGAGGTAGGGAGCGCGCCCCAGGGGATCAGGCATGCCCTGGGCCCTCGTGGCCACCCCGTAAGGCGGTTGGTGCCCTTCGTGTGCCGCAAGAAAGCTAATATCCGGATAGAGATCGTGTCCAAAATTCAGCCCAATCGGAGTTACAGATCTCCGGGAATTTAAGAAACGGTGAAAGGGTAGAATCAGCCAACGCAGAAACAGAGAGAGACAGAGAGACAGATCCAATCTTGGAGGGGCTCTCGCCCCTCCCACGCCATGGAGACCATGGACCAGAGGGGTGATACATCTCCGTCGTATCTACTTTTCCAAACACTTTTGCCCTTGTTTTGGACTCTAACTTGTACGATTTGAATGGAACTAACCAAGACTGACGCTGTTTTCAGCAGAACTGCCATGATGTTGTTTTATGTGTAGAAAACAAAAGTTCTCGGAATGACCTGAAACTCCACGGAATATCTTACAGTAAATAATAAAAAATCCTCACCAAAGATGAAGACCAGGGGGCCCACATCCTGTCCACGAGGGTGGGGGGCGCCCCCTACCTCGTGGGCCCCCTGGAGACCTCCCGACTCCAACTCTATATATTTGCTTTCGGGGAGAAAAAAATAGGAGAGAATATTTCATCGCGTTTTACGATACAAAGCCGCCGCCAAGCCCTAAAACCTCTTGGGAGGGTTGATCTGGAGTCCGTTCGGGGCTCCCGAGAGGGGGATTCGTCGCTGTTGTCATCATCAACCATCCTCCATCACCAATTTCATGATGCTCATTGCCGTGCGTGAGTAATTCCATCATAGGATTGCTGGACGGTGATGGGTTGGATGAGATTTACCATGTAATCGAGTTAGTTTTGTTAGGGTTTGATCCCTAGTATCCACTAGGTTCTGAGATTGATGTTGCTATGACTGCTATGCTTAATGCTTGTCACTAGGGCCCGAGTGCCATGATTTCAGATCTGAACCTATTATGTTTTCATCAATATATGAGAGTTCTTGATCCTATCTTGCAAGTCTATAGTCACATATTATGTGTTATGATCTGTTAACCCCGAAGTGACAATAATCGGGATACTTACCGGTGATGACCGTAGTTTGAGGAGTTCATGTATTCACTATGTGCTAATGCTTTGTTCCGGTTCTCTATTAAGAGGGGTCCTTAATATCCCTTAGTTTCCATTAGGACCCCGCTGCCATGGGAGGGTAGGACAAAAGATGTCATGCAAGTTCTTTTCCATAAGCACGTATGACTATATTCGGAATACATGCCTACATTACATTGATGAATTGGAGCTAGTTCTGTGTCACCCTATGTTATGACTGTTACATGATGAACCACATCCGGCATAATTATCCATCACTGATCCGATGCCTACGAGCTTTCCATATACTGGTTTACACTTATTTACTTTCCCGTTGCTATTGTTACAATCACTACATAATACCAAAAATATTACTTTGCTTTCATTACTCTTTTGTTACCATTACCACCACTATCATATTACTTTGCTGCTAAACACTTTGCTGCAGATACTAAGTTTCCAAGTGTGGTTGAATTGACAACTCAGCTGCTAATACTTGAGAATATTCTTTGGCTCCCCTTGTGTTAAATCAATAAATTTGGGTTGAATACTCTACGCTCGAAAGCTGTTGCGATCCCCTATACTTGTGGGTTATCAAGACCAATTTCTGGCGCCGTTGCCGGGGAGCATAGCTCTATTCTTTGAGTCACTTGGGATTTATATCTGCTGGACACTATGAAGAATTTGAAAGACGCTAAGACAACAATTTATCCCTCAACTACGAGGGGAGGTAAGGAACTGCCATCTAGCTCCGCACTTGATTCACCTTCTGTTATGAGTCAGCTTGCGGCACCTAAACCTGCTTCTGCTATTCGTTCTGATATGTCGCATGTTATTGATGATGCTACTTCTGCTATACATGATACTTATGATGAAACTACTTCTATGCTTGATACTACTGGGCCATTTGGTGATTTTCTCGAGGAACGACTTGCTAGGGCTAGAGAGATTGAAAATATTGAATCTGATTATGATGATGAAAGTGATGATGAAGAATCACTTGTTATTCCTGAGGGTTATTTATTTGATCAAGAAGCTTCTTTAGCTATTTTAGCTTGCAAAGATAGATATGAACTCAAAAGGTTATTAGCTAAATGGAATAAGCAATCTCTAAATGCTAGGATGAAACCTGACCCTGCTTTTGCTACTTCACCTATCTATGTTACTGATAAGGATTATGAATTCTCTGTTGATCCTGATATAATTACTTTAGTTGAATCTGATCCTTTTCATGGCTATGAATCTAAAACTGTTGTGGCACATCTTACTAAATTAAATGATATAGCCACCATCTTCACTAATGATGAGAGATCTCGCTACTTTTATATCCTTAAAATATTTCCATTCTCATTAAAGGGTGATGCTAAGATATGGTTTAATTCTCTTGATCCTGGTTGTGCGCGTAGCCCCCAGGATATGATTTACTACTTCTCTGCTAAATATTTCCCTGCTCATAAGAAACAAGCTGCTTTGAAGGAAATATACAACTTTGTGCAAATTAAAGAAGAGAGTCTCCCACAAGCTTGGGGGAGGCTTCCCAAGTTACTTAATGCTTTGCCCGATCATCCTCTTAAGAAAAATGAAATACTAGATATCTTTTATAATGGACTAACCGATGCTTCCAGAGATTACCTGGATAGTTGTGCTGGTTCTCTTTTCAGGGAAAGAACACCGGATGAAGCTGAAATCTTATTGAATAATATGTTGACGAATGAAAATAATTGGGCACCTCCTGAGCCAGCTCCTGCTCCAATTAATGATCCTATTCCTAAACCAACTCCGAAGAAGAGAGGTGTTCTATTTCTCAGTCCCGAAGATATGCAAGAGGCAAAGAAATCTATGAAAGAAAAAGGTATTAAAGCTGAAGATGTTAAGAATTTACCTCCCATTGAAGAAATACATGGTCTTAATTTACCGCCTGCCGAAGAAACATATGATCTTGATCCTTTACTTATTGAAGAACCTCCGAACCTCGATAACCCAACACAGGTAGTAAAGGTAAATTCTCTCTATAGATATGATAGAGCTGAAATCCCTCCTACTAAAATTGCTAGTCAATGCTTGGATGAGTTTGATAATTTTATGTTTAAGCAAGAAGACTTCAATGCTTATTTTGGTAGACAATTAAAACAAGATGCTAATATGATTAAATACTTGGGTGATTATATGGCTATTATTAGAGGTGAACTTAAACTTATTAGCAAACATGCTTCTATGGTTACCACTCAAGTAGAACAAGTACTTAAAGCTCAAAAGGAATTGCTCAATGAGATGAATAGTAAGAAAACTGATTATGCTGTTAAAGTGGCTACTAGAACTGGTAGAATGACTCAGGAACCTTTGTATCCTGAAGGCCACCCTAAGAGAATTGAGCAAGATTCTCAGAGAAATAATATTGATGCACCTAGTTCTTCTAAAAAGAAGAAAAAGAAAAATGATAGAACTGTGCAAACTTCTAGTGAACCTATTGTTGAACCACCTGATAATCCAAATGATATCTCTATGTCTGATGCTGAAACACAATCTGGCAATGAACATGAACCTAATGAAAATGTTAATGATGATGTTCATAATGATGCTCAACCTAGTGATGATAATGATGTAGAAATTGAACCTGCTGTTGATCTTGATAACCCACAATCAAAGAATCAACGTTATGATAAGAAATACTTTGTTGCTAGGAAACATGGTAAAGAAAGAGAGCCTTGGGTTCAAAAACCCATGCCTTTTCCTCCCAAACCATCGAAGAAAAAGGATGATGAGGATTTTGAGCGCTTTGCTGAAATGATTAGACCTATCTTTTTGCGTATGCGATTGACTGATATGCTCAAAATGAATCCTTATGCTAAGTACATGAAAGATATTATTACAAATAAAAGAAAGATACCAGAAGATGAAATTTCCACCATGCTTTCTAATTATACTTTTAAGGGTGGAATACCAAAGAAACTTGGAGATCCAGGAGTACCTACTATACCATGCTCCATTAAAAGAAACTATGTTAAAACTGCTTTATGTGATCTTGGAGCCGGTGTTAGTGTTATGCCTCTCTCTTTATATCGTAGACTTGACTTGAATAAGTTGACACCTACTGAAATATCTTTGCAAATGGATGATAAATCAACTGCTATACCTGTCGGTATTTGTGAGGATGTGCGTGTTGTGGTTGCAAACGTTTCTATTTTAACGGACTTTGTTATTCTTGATATTCCCAAGGACGATAGTATGTCTATTATTCTTGGAAGACCTTTTCTTAATACTGCAGGGGCCATTATTGATTGCAACAAAGGCAATGCCACTTTTCATCTTAATGGTAATGAGCATACGGTACACTTTCCGAGGAAACAACCTCAAGTTCATAGTATCAATTCTATCAGAAAAATTCTATCGATTATATTTGGAGGTTTTGAATTCCCTCTTCCTACTGTCAAGAAGAAATATGATATACTTATTATTGGGGATGTGCATATCCCCATTGAGATAACCTAGTGTTATTCGAAATTTCTCCGGTTTCATGTTAATCGGAATTAGTTTGTTAACAAGACTTGATCAACCTTGTTAGTGGATCCCTTTTGATGAGCATGAGATGGATGAAACTAGAAGCACAACCTTATGTACCCTCTCTATACTTTCTGTTATTTAGTTGAAATAAAGTAAAAATAGTATTTTTCTGTTTGTTTCCTGATTTATCCGTGCAATATAAAAATGTCCCGAAAATAAAAGTCCTCAGAATGACATGCCAATTTAATATGAATTTTTCGGGAATATTTGCGGATTTATGGTGCAAAAATTACCGCGGGGGGAGCTGTCACCTGGTCACGAGGGTGGAGGGCGCGCCCCCTACCTCGTGGGCCCATGGTGGCCCTCCTCCACTTATTCCTGCACCCATCCTCTTCTTCCTCCCACAAACACGAAAAACCAACTCAAGCATGAGTTCCAGCCCTCTTTGCTGCCATTTTCGATCTCCTTGCTCAAAGCACCTCTCACAAAACTGCTTGGCGAGATTGTTCCTTGGTATGTGACTCCTCCATTGGTCCAATTAGTTTTTGTTCTAGTGCTTTATTATTGCATATTTGTGCTGCTTAGGTGACCCTGTTCTTGAGCTTGCATGTCAAATTTATATGGTCAAAAGTAGTTTTGATGCATGATATAGGCCCTTGGCACTTGTAGGAGTAGTTGCTATCAATATTATTGAGTTTGGTTTACTTTTATTTTGAAGTTACTAAAAATTTCAGAATTTTTCAGAAAATGATGAGGAGACTTTTGAGGGGCTCATCGAGCCAAAGCTCGAAGGAGAAGGCACCGAATCCTAAGTATAATTTGCCTCGCACCGCGGAGGTTCGGGCGTGTGAATGGCCTTCCGAGGATTTCTCGAGAGCAGCCGGGATTTATGAAGATTTTCATGAGTTGGCTCAGACTGCAGGCCTTACCGCTTTCCTCCACGACCAATGCGATCAGTATATCTTGCTCACAAATACCTTTGTGCAAAACTTTCATTTTCATTCTAGGAACTCACCACCTACGGTGGAATTTCATTTCTATGATGAGCATAAGGAGATGTCACTTTATGATTTCTGTTGGATTCGTTTAGTCCCTTTTGGGGGCAAGACAGAAGAACCACATCGTGATGATGTGGAGGGATTTATTAACACTATCACTTTAGGGGAAACAAGGAAGGTTTTCGATGCACGAATCACTAGCATACATTTTCCTGTTGTACGCTACTTTGCATTATTTGCTAGTCGTTGCTTAATTGGTCGCGGAAACTGTGGAAACCTGAGTATCCCTGATATTATCATTTTGCACCACGGCTTATATGGTGATAACTCTTTTAGTATGGGCGGCATTATTGCTAGACGGTTAAGTATGAATCGTACTAAGGTTCCCATCTTTGGAGGCATTTATGCTTCACACCTCGCTGCACATTTTAACATACCTATTAGGCATTATGAGAAGGAAGAAAAGGTGCTGCCTCGTGTTTATTTAGATTATAAAAGTATGGTAGCACATGATTTTATTGTTAAGAATAGGGAAGGAGAGCTTAAATATCAATTTTTCTTTAATAAACATCATCCTGAGACCATTACCTTGCCTGCTCCTTCTTTGTTTGATTTGACTGTAGGCACGTACCTTGTTCCGTTGGCGGCTATTCATGCCTACCGGAACCCTGCACCAGCCCCGGAACCGGAACCACAAGAGGAGCCTCCATGACAGCCTGTTTATTCTTGGGATCCAGAGATGGCTGTCAGCCAATGGCAGTCAGAGTCTTCTTCATCGCAGTACGACCCCAGCTACACCTACAGGTATCCGCCAGGGTATCCCTGGCAATAAACCAACTTAGACCAAAATCCTAAGCTTGGGGGAGTACATATTTCTCACCAACATTACATTTATGTTCACACACTCATTGCTAGATGTCGGTGTTCATACTTTTTCATTGTATCATCCATGCTAGTTTATTTCCTTTTATGCTTTCTTCTTATGTGTTTGATAAACCTTAAGAAAAAAATTAGTAGTAGTTTACTTCTCTTGCTGTAGTAATAATTAAAAAGAAAACCCAAAAATATTTCCCGTTCTTCTTTTTCTTGTTGGGAGCTTTCCCGTGTAAATAGTTTCATTTCTTTTCTTTTCTTTGGGGGTCAGTAGGAGAAGACCATGATTAAATTGTTGAAGTGGCTCTTATATGCTTTATTGTTGATTTAACCAAGAGCCCATATTGCTTTGTCTTCTCCTGTTTATTGAACGCTCGCAGATTCCAGCTTAGTCCAATGCACGTGCACTCTTATTATTATTCACATCGTTCGGTCGTGCAAGTGAAAGGCAATTATGATGATATATGATGGACTGACTGAGATGAGAAAAGTTGGTATGAACTCGACCTCTTTTGTTTTTGTAAATATGATGAGTTCATCGTTCTTAATTCAGCTTGTTATAATGGTTTACCTTGCGTGCCAACATGCTATTGAGATGGTTATGATGTGGTATGATGGGGTGGTATCCTCCTTTGAATGATTTAAGTGACTTGACTTGGCACATGTTCACGCATGTAGTTGAAACAAATCAACATAGCCTTCACGATATTTATGTTCATAGTGGATTATATCCTACTCATGCTTGCATCCAATGTTTATTAATTTTAATGCATGTACATGGCTGTTGTCGCTCTCTAGTTGGCCGCTTCCAAGTCTTTTGCTAGCCTTTATCCGTACTAAGCGGGAATACTGCTTGTGCATCCAATCCCTTAAACCCCAAAGTTATTCCAGATGAGTCCACTATACCTTCCTATATGCGGTATCTACCTGCCGTTCCAAGTAAATTTGTATGTGCCAAACTCTAAACCTTCAAATAATCATCCTGTTTTGTATGCTCGAATAGCTCATGTATCAACTAGGGCTGTCTGTATCTTCCATGCTAGGCGGGTTATTCTCAAGAGGAGTGGACTCCCCTCCTCACTCACGAGAAAATGGCTAGTCATCGGGATGCCCAGTCCCATGCTTTATGCAAACTAAATCAAAATAATTGCAAAACAAAACTCCCCCTGGGACTGTTGTTAGTTGGAGGCACTCGTTGTTTCGAGCAAGCCATGGATCGATGTTTGTTGGTGGAGGGGGAGTATAAACTTTACCATTCTGTTTGGGAACCGTCTATAATGTGTGTAGCATGGAAGATATCGCCATCTCTTGGTTGTTATGTTGACAATGAAAGTATACCGCTCAAAATATTATTCACCTCTATTTCAAAACTAAGCTCTGGCACCTCTACAAATCCCTACTTCCCTCTGCGAAGGGCCTATCTATTTACTTTTATGTTGAGTCATCACCCTCTTATTAAAAGCACTAGCTAGAGAGCGCAGATGTCATTTGCATTCATCACTGTCAATTTATATTGGGTGTGACTATGATTGGATCTCTTTTACCATGAATTACAATGTCTAGTCAGTCCTTGATCTTTAAAGGTGCTCTGCATTTATGTTTTGCGGTCTCAGAAAGGGCTAGCGAGATACCATCTTGTTATATCATATTATGATTGTTTTGAGAAAGTGTTGTCATCCAAGATTTATTATTATGGCTTGCTAGTTGATTATGCTATTGATATGGGTAATCATGAGACCTGAGAATTATTGCAAATGTGGTTAGTTATAATCTTTGCTGAAAACTTGAATGCTAGCTTGACATATTTATAACAACAAGAGCAAACAGAGTTTGTAAAAGTTTTTCTTTATTTCTTTTAGTTTGTCAACTGAATTGCTTGAGGACAAGCAAGGGTTTAAGCTTGGGGGAGTTGATACGTCTCCGTCATATCTACTTTTCCAAACACTTTTGCCCTTGTTTTGGACTCTAACTTGTATGATTTGAATGTAACTAACCAGGACTGACGCTGTTTTCAGCAGAACTGCCATGATGTTGTTTTATGTGCAGAAAACAAAAGTTCTCGGAATGACCTGAAACTCCACGGAATTTCTTACAATAAATAATAAAAAATCCTCGCCAAAGATGAAGACCAGGGGGCGCACACCCTGTCCACGAGGGTCGGGGGCCCCTACCTCATGGGCCCCCTGGAGACCTCCTGACTCCAACTCCAACTCTATATATTTGCTTTCAGGGAGAAAAAAATAGGAGAGAAGATTTCATCACGTTTTACGATACGGAGCCGCCGCCAAGCCCTAAAACCTCTCGGGAGGGCTGATTTGGAGTCCGTTCGGGGCTCCCGAGAGGGGGATTCATCGTCGTCGTCGTCATCAACAATCCTCCATCACCAATTTAATGATGCTCACCGCCGTGCGTGAGTAATTCCATCGTAGGCTTGCTGGACAGTGATGGGTTGGATGAGATTTACCATGTAATCGAGTTAGTTTTGTTAGGGTTTGATCCCTAGTATCCACTATGTTCTGAGATTGATGTTGCTATGACTTTGCTATGCTGAATGCTTGTCACTAGGGCCCGAGTGCCATGATTTCAGATCTGAACCTATCATGTTTTCATCAATATATGAGAGTTCTTGATCCTATCTTGCAAGTCTATAGTCACCTATTATGTGTTATGATCCGTTAACCCCGAAGTGACAATAATCGGGATACTTACCGGTGACGACCGTAGTTTGAGGAGTTCATGTATTCACTATGTGCTAATGCTTTGTTCCGGTTATCTATTAAAAGGAGGCCTTAATGTCCCTTAGTTTCCATTAGGACCCCACTGCCACGGGAGGGTAGGACAAAAGATGTCATGCAAGTTCTTTTCCATAAGCACGTATGACTATATTCGGAATACATGCCTACATTACATTGATGAATTGGAGCTAGTTCTGTGTCACCCTATGTTATGACTGTTACATGATGAACCACATCCGGCATAATTATCCATCACTGATCCGATGCCTACGAGCTTTCCATATACTGGTTTACACTTATTTGCTTTCCCGTTGCTATTGTTACAATCACTACATAATACCAAAAATATTACTTTGCTTTCATTACTCTTTTGTTACCGTTACCACCACTATCATATTACTTTGCTGCTAAACACTTTGCTGCAGATATTAAGTTTCCAGGTGTGGTTGAATTGACAACTCAGCTGCTAATACTTGAGAATATTCTTTGGCTCCCCTTGTGTCGAATCAATAAATTTGGGTTGAATACTCTACCCTCGAAAGCTGTTGCGATCCCCTATACTTGTGGGTTATCAAGGGGAAACCCTTCTCCCATCTAGGGAGAATGTCAAGGAAGAATAAGAAGGAGGGGGGCTCTCTCCCCCTCGCTTCCTGTCGTGGAAACGTCACGGCAGATGTCCTAGTGCGAGGACTTAGTCGTGAGGCCAATGCATCTATGCGGTAGCTTGAAGGGGTTGATCGGAATCGAGAGACCCAACACGCAAGACGAAGATTTAGACAGCTTCGGGCCCCGGGAAACATCATCCGGTAACAACCCTACATGCTGTTTGTGGCTACGTCTCATTATCATCATGAGGGAGTCGCCGTAACTCCGGCTCTCTAGTTGTGTCTAGACTTAATGATTATTCAACTTGTCCCTCTTGGGGTGCCCTGCCCCTCCTTATATATGTTGAAGGGGCGGGTTACATGTAGAGTCCAACTCGGATTTAAGACTTAACTATTCTGACTTCTGTCCATGGGCTTCTTAACATTTCGGGCTTCTTAACTATTGGTTTACAATCTGGCTTACTGTCTGGCTTAACTGTCCGGCTTAACTGTCTGACTTAACTGTCTGCTTAACTATCTGGCTTATATGACTGTGTATGTCGGGTTACATGACTGTGTCCGCCGGGTTACATGACTGTGTCTGCTGGGTTACATGACTGTGTCTGCCAGTTTACAATGCTTATTAACTGTTTCCCGCCGGCTTATAGTCTGCAGGGTCACCAATGAAACATCAAGTCCTAGCCGGGTCATATCTCCGGCCGGGTCATGCCACGGGGTATATCCCTGACATTAGCCCCCAGTTTAATTTGGATTCATCCATGTTAAACTGATCATGTAAAACAAACACAAGAACAATTTTGACAGATTATGCTCCGGGTTATAAGCTCTTGTAAGCCGGCACCTGATCATCCTTAATTCCTTGGTATTTCCTTCTTCTAGAAAATCCGAGTCAATAGACCAGCTTCATAATAGAAAACTTTGGACATGAAATACTCATCTGATCTTCAGCCCGCTTGAAGATGTAGAACTCCATTATATTCATATCACTTGTAGCCCCCAAGTGCCGGGTCATTATGAAATAATGAGCAGGGACTTTGTAAATATGATCATGTATACTTGAGCAGCAACGTGTAGCCCCCAAGGGCCGGCTCAGTAAGATAATACCGAGATAGGATTTTGTATATAATTCATTGATGATAACGTCATATGATGTAATCTCCACCATGGGGCTTGAACCCACGTCCATAAGGTTAAGAGCTTTGTACTCTACCAACTGAGTAGTGGATCTTTCAATATAATGGGCTGAAGCTTGTGTACCTTGAATTGTTTGACAGGAGCAATTGGTAGCCCCCAAGGGCCGGCTCGTTACAATGGGATGAGTCAGGTCTTCAATAAGGCCAATAAAAATGACTTTACATTAGCCCCCAAGTGTCATGGTGCATGCTCGCAGCGACATGAGACTTGCATATTTGATGTAATCTCAACTTGAATAATGTAGATCCCAAGTGCTGGGTCGTAAGCCTGCAGCGACTCGGGACTATTTCCTCCATTGTAAAATAAATCATGCCCATTGATAAAATAATAGCCATTGCGCTGAAGCGACTTTGAAGATCTCTATCATAATACTGGCTATTGATAACCATAATAAAAATCCATCCATGTTGGCTATTAAAGATTTGAATAATATAATCTGGTTTGGAAAACCGGTTCCTGTGATATTGAATCGTACTGCCGGTTTTAGGATACCTGTGCAGTAAGGGTTATAACCCAATCTTTAGAAGCCACTCACTTCCAAATGTATGATGTTTGCCATATGTTGGCGACTTATCATCCAAAACCAAGCCGGGTTAAATTTAAACCACACTTATACTTAGATCTGAACAAAAAAGTCTCAAGACAAAATCAAAGATTGTTTTCAAAAAAACTTAAGCCAAATAGAAAGAAAAATCGAGGCTTCTAATTCGAATACGATCAGTAAAGCGTTCCAAAGGGGTTAAGCTAGGATTCGAATATGATCATGTAGCCCCCAGTGGCTTTGGCGTTGCGCTGATCAAGAGGGTACCGACAACTATGTTCTCTTTGGTTCGAATACGACCTATGTTTGAACAGGAAGCCCCCAAATGACCTTGAGAGTTTTTTAACGACTCTAATTCAAATACGATCAAAGTTGGACTCAAAAGGGGTTAAGCGATGATCCGAATACGATCAAGAAGCCCCCTAGTGGGTTTGGGATTGCGCCGATCAAGAGGGTACCAACAACTATGTTCTCTTTGGTTCAAATACGACCTATGTTTGAATAGGAAGCCCCCAAATGACCTTGTGAGCTGTGCTCAAGGGGCACCTATGTTTGAACTATGCTTTTGCAATAGCCTCTCTTTGGTCCCTTTAACCTAGGTAGTAAGCCCCCAAGTTTATTGTAAGCATGGCGTATAAGCCAGATCAAGAGGGATATACACAACTATGGTCAATGAGCAGGAAGCCACCAAGTGATCAATAATATGATAAGCCAATAAGGCAGGATAACCCATGTTTGAACCGCGCATTATGGCAGAAAATTCTCTTTGGCAACCTTTAATTTTTCTGAGAACTCGAACTTGCGAGAGATGAATTCTTTTTGAACCAGAATTTCAAACCGAATATTGAGAGCTTTAAAGCTTTGTGAGAGACAGAGTTACCTTGAGCCGGATTTTAAACCGGGATCTTTATTTTGAGCCGGAATTTCTGACGGCCTTTAAATTTTCACCAATATAGCGGTAGCCTCTGGAACCGGGTTATCTTTCCCTCCATCGTCCCGAGGTTCTTAAATTTGCTAAAATTGGCAAGATTTGCTGAGTCATGTCATCGTAACCCCCGAGTCTTAAGACTACTTGAGGAGTTGGCTTGAGACTCTCCATATTTGACCGTGATATAAACCGGCATGAGTCATTCAACAGCTTAGTGATATAAAAATCCCTTTTGCAGTAGAGAACTTGCCCTGCATTGAAGAACTTACAAGCCAAAGTAAATGCTCTTTTTAAAGAAAGCAATATGTAACATAAAATATGCTGGATGGTTTTCACCTGGTATGTCAGGCCAGAAATTATCCACCACGGAATTTGATGATCACCATGGTGAAACTGAAATCAACCACGACCGAGTCGGCCACGGGAGCAGACAGATGTGCTGGCCGCGGCGTTGTAAGTCAGCGCGGAAGGGTGAGTTGATGTAAACCGGGCCACAGGGATGATGGCCTGCACACTCATTTTAGCAATGCAACATGGTCGGATGCTGGCACGTGATAACATAGGTACGGGTTCTATATCCATGGACCGACGATTGCCTTTGCAATGAGTCATTGTCCTGATGTTTAGCAGACATTTGTGTAGACTGGTCAAACGACTTATTGCTTCTGTAGTGAAAATACAGGCTAGCACTTGGAATACTAGTGCTTCCTCCAGTCCCCAGGATTGCTCTTTGCATGCGCACGGGTGTTGGGGAACGTAGCAGAAATTCAAAATTTTCTACGCATCACCAAGATCAATCTATGGAGTAATCTAGCAACAAGGGGAAGGAGAGTGCATCTACGTACCCTTGTAGATAGCTAAGCGGAAGCGTTTAAGTGAACGGGGTTGATGGAGTCGTACTCGTCGTGATCCAAATCACCGATGATCCTAGTGCCGAACGAACGGCACCTCCGTGTTCAACACACGTATAGCCCGGTGACGTCTCCTACGCCTTGATCCAGCAAGGGGAGAAGGAGAGGTTGGGGAAGACTCCATCCAGCAGCAGCACGACGGCGTGGTGGTGGTGGAGGAGCGCGGGACTCTAGCAGGGCTTCGCCAAGCACTACGAGAGACGAGGAGGGAGAGGGGTAGGGCTGCGCCAACAGGGAGAGCAAATCATATATGTTGGGCAGCCCCAAACCTCAAGTATATATAGGGGGAGGGGAGGGGTTGCGCCCCCACCTAGGATTCCCTCCCTAGGGGTGGCGGTGGCCCCCAGATCCCATCTGAGGTGGCGGCCACAAGGGGGAGAGGGGGAGGCGCACCTAGGGTGGGCCTTAGGGCCCATCTGCCCTAGGGTTTGCCCCCTTCCCCTCTTGGAGGCACCTTGGGACTTGGTGGGAGGCGCCCCAGCCCACCTAGGGGCTGGTCCCTTCCCACTATTAGCCCATGTAGGCCTCCGGGGCTGGTGGCCCCTCCCGGTGGACCCCCGTACCCCTCCGGTGGTCCCGGTACACTACCGGTGATGTCCGTAACACTTCCGGTGGCCAAAACCATACTTCCTATATATCAATCTTTACCTCCGGAATATTCCGGAACTCCTCGTGACGTCCGGGATCTCATCCGGGACTCCGAACAACATTCGGTAACCACGTACATACTTTCCCTATAACCCTAGTGTGACACCCAAAATTTTTGACCTTGTTTTATTAATTAAAATTTTGCGTGGAAATTAAAACTTTTACTTTCTGGGCTCCCTTTTGATTTTTTAAACCATTTTCTTCCTTGTTGTGATGAAGTTTTTCCCAAAGTGAAAACCTTTCAAATATGTTATTAGACTTGTTTAACCTCTCAAGAAAAACTTTTATTTTATCAGTATAACTAATTACATAATTAATTTGCTTGATCTTTATTTTTTTTGAAAAAATGGTTTTTAAGGGTTATATGGCCATATTTGAACTACAACCATTTGATAAATTCACTTAAAATTCCAACCAAAATTTGGAGATGTCATGTGATGTTTTTAAATCACTTTTATACAACAATATATTTTATTCTTGAAATAATTTAAGCTCTACACCCAATTTTCTTCTCTGGTCCAGAGTGCAATTTTTCACTACAACTCATTTAAATATTTCTTTCTAGCCTCCACCAAAATTATGGGATGTTATTAGTAGCATATGATTCAACTTTATGCAATAACCCAGTGTTGTTATTTGAAAGTTTTGAGTGAATCAACCTCTCTTTCATTCTGGTCCAACTTGAGGATTTGTACTGCAACCACAGTTTTAGTTGCTCCTTTTTCCATGATTCCTTTTTCTATTCTTAGTCCTCCCTACTAAACCCCAAAGTCCAGGAGCATGCACCCATTGGAATGTTTTTGGTTCATGAAGTGATGCCATTTAACTTCTGTATAGAATTGAAGTGCTGCAATTCTTGCACTAACAAGTTTCTGTTTTTGGCCAACTAACCTCACCAACCTCTCTTTCACCTAATGAGACCACCATCTGGAGTTTTTGACCACTCCAAGAACTGCCTAGATGCCTATGGCATTTTGTCAAACACCCTGTGGGCATGAACAGATTTGGCATGATTGTAAGTTTGTATTCTGAACTTGATCCTCTGACCCAACAAGCATGTCCACTAGCATCCCAGATACCCCTAGACTAGACCTGCTGATCCCCAGCTCCAACCAAGCCACCTAGCAGGCCATGGCATTTCGCCGAGCAGTTGGTGGGCGTGCACTGGGCGCGCCCAGAGCGCGCCAACTGCAGCCACGCACCCGAGCCACCGTGTCGCGCCCCTGGTTTGGCCCACACTGCAGAACCACGCCACGCGCTCCACTTCTCGCCACAACACGCCAGCCCGCCCTGGCGCCCTACAGCGCCACCGCCAGAGCCCTCTTGGCGGCACGCCGGCGTCCGCAGTGCGCCCTGCCACGGTCGGCGCCGCCCGAGCCACCCCAGCTCGCCACCTGCCCCCTGGAGCTTCGCAAGCTTATCCCCTGCTCGTCTGCTAGCGCTCGTCGCCGCCACGTCGCCCTAGATACAGGAAGGCGGTTCGCCGGTGAACTTATCCACGGCCGCCACGGAACCGCCTTGCCTCGCCTATAAAAGGAAGCCCGAGCTCGTCCCCGCACTCATGCAACCTCAGTACACTCCTCCAGTTCCCCCCCATGGCAGCCAATCGACCCGAGGAGGTCGTCTTCTTCCTCTCCGGCAACTCCAGCCGCCGCCACTACCCCTGCCATTCCGGCACCACCAAGGCCTCCCCCTCTCCATTCTCTTCACCAGGAGCCCCCTCTCCCTCTCGTGAGTCCATCCCCCTACATGATTTTGGTCAGGAATCACCGTAGCCCCAAACTCACTTCGCCCGACGGCCACCGTCCGCTGCGGAGCTCGCCGCCAACAGCTCCGTCCACCCCAGAGACCAAAGCAACCACCGGAGTGACCGCCTCGGCCCCCTGAACCCGCGGGTGATCTCTGTTTCCCGAACGGTGCCGCTGTTCACCGGCGAGCATCGCCGGAGTTCCGCCCCGCTCGGGCAGAGAGAAAGGAGGGGAGGGAAGACCAGTCAAACCTGACCAGTGGGCCAGGCGGGCCCACTGTCAGTGACTCCCCGCGCGATCCACGCTGGATAAGTGGAGGCGTAAAACCCGTAGTACGTTTTCTCTGCCCGAAAGCGTAATCTCTTTTGAACTATTTTCTTTTTCTAATTTTATTTTAAAAATAGATTTTGACCAGATCTTTGACTGGCTATAATTTTTTAAATATAACTCCAAATGAATTGATTCTTTTTCCTACATCTCTCAAATTCTGTCTAGTTTATTTTAAGATTTATTTGAAAATTTTCCAAACAACTTTTTTGTACTGTTTTTGAAATATGTGTTATTTGCATATTTTTGAAAATAGGATTTTTGAAGAGAAGAAAGCTTTCAAAAGATTTGGAGTGCACCCTGCCTTTCCACACCATGAAGGCAAGCATCTTGAACCCTAGCAAGAATATTTTTGATGTGTTGGTTGACACATTTATAACACCACCTCATTTTAGAGAACTCGTTATTTTATGTGGTGATACGATCATTTGCATGAATGCATATTAGTGATTTTCCTTGCTGTTGGGAATGAATATACTTGTGATGGTAATCATCCTCATGTGCCTTGCATGCATGCCGGAAAGGAATCCGGGAAAGCCTCTGCCTTGGGTAGGAGTGAGCTTGTCGCCAGTCCCCGTCGGGACGGTTATGTCCGGTATGGCATAGTAAGGTATAATGGGTGGTGATTTCATCGGTTGAAATATATTTGATATACATGTCATGCAGGGAACTTATAAGCCTCCAGAGTCGGCCGTAGATCGAGTCTTGTTCTGGTAACCCCCATACTTGTTTTCGTGCTGCCACTGCTCCCTGCCGTAGGTGGGGTATGGTCCAGTAAGTTGTTAACCCTTGTCTTGGCACACACCGTATAGAGAGGCCATGGTGGAAGATGCCGGCTGCATCCGGTAGGCATGCCACCTGGTCCGGGAGCATGGGTGTATCCGGTTGGGACCGAGAGGGGGGCACCCCTTAGAGCGCGCGATAGAAATTTGATCCCATGCTACGCGAGGTTGTAGCCTCCCCACTTAGAGTTTTGCTTAACAGGTGTCATGGGTGATTCCAGACATGAGTAAAAGCTGGTGTGTGCAAGTCAGGTGTGTTTCAATTAAAAGACCGTAGACAGAATTAGTCCGATGGACTAAAGGAATCCGTTACTCGTGGGTAAAGAGTACACTCTCTGCAGAGATATTAAACCTATTCGAATAGCCGTGTCCACGGTTAAGGATTACAGTCTGGGATGGGTCAAGTGTCGGTCTTAGTGTCGGTCTTCGGAGGAGAAACCACTAAACTCGAATATTGATGATGACATGTGATATATGATGGTTATGATTGTTATCATTATGGACTAACCGTTTGCATTGTTTGAAATAATGAATATCCCTGGGACGGTACCACCTCCTAGATATTCACTATGATTATAAGCCCTTTATGCGGAGTCACTCAGACGCCCGACTGTGGCATGTTCGTTATTTTATTTTCATATAAGCCCTTTATGTGGCGTCGCTCAGACGCCCGACTGTGGCATGTTTGTTATTTCATTTTCATATAAGCCCTTTATGTGGCGTCGCTCAGACGCCCGACTGTGGCATGTTTGTTATTCCATTTTCTCATAAGCCCTTTATGTGGCGTCGCTCAGACACCCGACTGAGGCATGTTTGTTATTTCATTTTCTCATAAGCCCTTTATGTGGCGTCGCTCAGACGCCCGACTGTGGTATGCTTGTTATTTTATTTGCTTTATAAGCCCTTTATATGGTGTCGCTAAGACGCCTGACTGAGGCATGCTCACTTTTACTATCCTTTCGAGACGTCGCTTCAGACATCCGATCAGTGCATTTTATTACTATTCTGTCATTACATATTCCGGTTGCATATAAATAACCTGCTTGCACGCAACAAGATTTTATTCATGACTGACGATATGATCATAGAATATTAGTGCATGTTGATCAATTATATTATACCTATGTTCTTAATGTTTGCGAGTACATTCAAAGTACTCACTGGCTTGTCCCGGGCTATTGTCTTGGCCAAATTGCTTGCTTGGAGAGGAGCGTTGCGATGACAGCCTCGGAACCTAAGCAACGGTGATAGCAGCCTCGTGAAGATAGGAGTTAACCTGGTCAGCTGTTCCTGTGGGAAATGGAGTCCCATAGACCATGGTGAACCACAGACCGCTTCCGCCATCAACCACTATAAACCAGTTGTTGTACTCACAGGCCAGAATGGTCTTGTACCACATATTTTGTAAATTTTGCTTGGAATTTCTGTATCAAGTTGGTGCCTCATCAGCTAACAGTAATCCTGGGGCTGATGAGCACAACGGCCATTTTCTGGAATTTAATGCCCGGAAAACCGGTCACGATAAACTTGGTATCAGAGCCAGGCTGACCATTGGCTAATCCTATCTTAGCTAGGTCAATAAACTTAGGTAAACCAACCAACTAGACCTCAGCCAAACCCCAGTCAAGCCTCCCTTGCAAGATAGCCACACCGTGACCCGACACCTTTTGGCAGTCGGTGCCCAACCTATCAACCCAACCCGTCGCTCATGCACCAGTGACCGAATCCTGAATAGTCTTTCTCACAAGCGTGCGAAGGAAGACTCCGTTCTCTTTTCTATAAAAGGGCACGCTAGCCTCAACCCAACACAGCACAGCCTCTACCCAAACCGAGCTAAAATGCCAGGACTCATTGTCCACAATGAGACCACAGCAACCAACCTTGGAGGCTTTGTGACCATACTCGCAAACCTCACCCGTCGTGCCTATGCGTTAGAAGAGCCCCCAGAATATGTTGTGTACCAAGGGTCCATGAGCGGTGAGAGCCGTCAATTCTGGGCCACTGTGCACATCTATGGTAGGGGTCTAGCACCCGAGCGCCCCTACAGGTTCACTGGAAGGGCGACTTCCTTTGAGCCACAAGTCATTCAACTAGCTGCTCGAGAAGCTATAGTTCATCTCCGGCACTTGTCGCCCAGAGTTAACTGTTGCTCGTTCCACTACTACCCCAGACGTGAAGGGTATGGTAGACCACGCCAAGTTGCCAACGGAGATCACGAAACGGATCCTGCATTGTTGCACTTAGTGCGCTATGTAGGTGCACTAGAGGAACTGTTTGATCAAATCACCATTGATCTGATCGCAGCTCATGGAGAGCTGGTTCGTCGAGCCCCGGCGAGAGAAGAGAACGAACCCAACGCCGACAACCCAGTCGTACTATTCGGACAACCGATCGAGTCCCTGAGATCAGCCCCAGCCACCAACCAAGGTGCTTTGATGACCTCAGAAGCGCTTCGCCGCCTTTTGGGAACACACTCCAACGGGGTTGTGGCCAACAATCCCCGAGATGGTCATCATCGCTACCCCGAACCAGCAGCCCCTCAACCCACTCCAGCTAATTCCAACGGTGGGAACCGTGGAGAAGCCTCGACATCCACAAGGCACGCTCGCTTGGATGTAAACAAGGTAGACTAAGTCACTCGAGTAGTGTCGAGTCCCAGTGTATCCTCGCTTTGTAATCGTGTGACCTTGTAAATGAGCGCCGCCTGTCGTTGTGCCCCTGTAGCCTTGCATGGATATGCCAGCATTTCTATCCCAGGCACAGTTACCAAAAACCTCCCCGACAACCCCCACAGTAACACGTCACTTTAGTGAAATATGTGTATCTGTGGTTTGACTCCGACCCTTGGAGCAGAGCTGACAATTTCTTTACCATTCACCATGGTAAAAATGACCCAGCTCCAGTGCTATAAAAGGCCACCGCATGACCTTGCCAAAACACCCCTCACCTTGTGCACCATCCTCACAACCATTTCTTGCCATGCCAAGCCCCAGCATTTATCTGAGAACCCCAGATGCAACCTCGGGTAGTTTTGTCAAGATATTGTGGGATTTTACCTGCAGTACCATGGGCGCTACCCAGCCACCCCAGTACGAGCTGTTCAAATCAAGAATCACCCCTTCCACCTCGAGATATTGGGCAGCAGTACACATCCCTCCCGTGAACTCAAACCAAGACCCAACGGAGGTCTCCTTCGTGGGAAAATCTATGCCGACCCCGCAAATGGCCGTAGAAGCTGCTGCGTACGAAGCGCTTGCTCGCCTTCGATTCGCGGTACCCTATGCCAGCGAACAAGGGTATTATTACTTTCCGAGCCGTGCAACACCCGGTGGAGTAACATCTTTTCCCGGTGGACGAATTGAGAGAGACCCAGTCCTAGCCAACCTGTTCTAGTACGTCATCGCTCAAGAGCATTTAACCCAACGTGTGATGGGTTATCTCCAGAGCCTCGCATATTTAAATCCTTAGATCGCCATCGGCAGATCACTAAGGCCCGACCAGGAGAAACGCATTCATTGACTGGTCAATCCTCTTTCCCCGATAGAAGAAGAGTGTATCTCAGTATCAGAGACGTTTTCTCGGGACCCCGTCCAGTTACCGTTTCCATTCTAGACGTCGCTGCTGTGTTCATTATTGAACCATGTACCCGTGTGTTATAACTTATGCATGATATCCGGAGCTTGCGCGATGAATAAATTATTTGGCTTCTACTAATATGTATAGTTTTGTTGTGGTTTATGCCCCTTTATTTTAACCGTTTTCCCTCGCGAAAAATCCCGGAGTAAGATTTACTTTTCCCGGTGCGACTGCATCGTACACCTTTTCACGACGTGGATTATTTAGTTTCACACAGCACCACGGCAGCAGACTCACAACCGCTTGAGCACATACCCGGCTTGCAAAAAAACACGTGACCGTGGAGTATTTGTTTGTTTTAAAACAACCCTTAGCAAATCTCGAGGACGAGATTTTTCTTAAGTGGGGTAGTGTTGTGACACCCAAATTTTTTGACCTTGTTTTATTAATTAAAATTTTGCCAGGAAATTAAAACTTTTACTTTCTGGGCTCCCTTTTGATTTTTTTAAACCATTTTCTTCCTTGTTGTGATGAAGTTTTTCCCAAAGTGAAAACCTTTCAAATATGTTATTAGACTTGTTTAACCTCTCAAGAAAAACTTTTCTTTTATCAGTATAACTATTTACATAATTAATTTGCTTGATCTGTTTTTTTGAAAAAATGGTTTTTAAGGGTTATATGGCCATATTTGAACTACAACCATTTGATAAATTCACTTAAAATTCCAACCAAAATTTGGAGATGTCATGTGATGTTTTTAAATCACTTTTATACAAAAATATATTTTATTCTTGAAATAATTTAAGCTCTACACCCAATTTTCTTCTCTGGTCCAGAGTGCAATTTTGCACTACAACTCATTTAAATATTTCTTTCTAGCCTCCACCAAAATTATGGGATGTTATTAGTAGCATATGATTCAACTTTATGCAAAAACCCAGTGTTGTTATTTGAAAGTTTTGAGTGAATCAACCTCTCTTTCATTCTGGTCCAACTTGAGGATTTGTACTGCAACCACAGTTTTAGTTGCTCCTTTTTCCATGATTCCTTTTCCATGATACCTGTAGTGTACCTTTATAGCCACCCAGTTATGTTGTGACGTTTGGCACACCCAAAGCACTCCTACGCTATCCGGGAGTTGCACAATCTCATGGTCTAAGGAAATGATACTTGACATTAGAAAAGCTTTAGCATACGAACTACATGATCTTGTGCTAGGCTTAGGATTGGGTCTTGTCCATCACATCATTCTCCTAATGATGTGATCCCGTTATCAACGACATCCAATGTCCATGGTCAGGAAACCGTAACCATCTATTGATCAACGAGCTAGTCAACTAGAGGCTTACTTGGGACATGGTGTTGTCTATGTACCCACACATGTACCTGAGTTTCCTATCAATACAATTCTAGCATGGATAATAAATGATTATCATGAACAAGGAAATATAATAATAACCAATTTATTATTGCCTCTAGGGCATATTTCCAACAGTCTCCCACTTGCACTAGAGTCAATAATCCAGTTCACATCGATATGTGATTAACACTCAAGGTCACATCCCCATGTGACTAACACCCAAAGAGTTCTGGGTTTGATCATGTTATGCTTGTGAGAGAGGTTTCAGTCAACGGGTCTGCAACATTCAAATCCGTATGTACTTCGCAAATTTCTATGTCATCTTGTAGATGCAACTACTACGCTACATTTGGAGCCATTTCAAATAACTGTTCTACTTGGAGCTATTCTAAATTGTTGCTCCATTATACGTATCCGGTATCTCTACTCAGAGCTATCCGGATAGGTGTTAAGCTTGCATCAACGTAACTCTTTACGTCAAACTCTTTTTCACCTCCATAACCGAGAAACATATCCTTATTCCTCTAAGGATAATTTAGACCGCTATCTAGTGATCTACTCCTAGATTACCTTTGTACCCTCTTGCCAGATATGTGGAAAGGCACACATCAGGTGCGGTACTCAGCATGGCATACAGTATAGAGCCTAAGACAAAAGCATAGGGGACGACCTTCGTCCTTCCTCTTTCTTCTGCCGTGGTCGAGCTTTAAGTCTTAACTTCATACCTTACAACTCAGGCAAGAACTCCTTCTTTGACTGATCCATCTTGAACACCTTCAAGATCATGTCAAGGTATGTGCTCATTTGAAGGTACCATTAAGCATTTTGATCTATCCTTATGGATCTTGATGCTCAATGTTCAAGTAGCTTAATCCAGGCTTTCCATTGAAAAACACTTTCCAAATAACCCTATATGCTTTCCAGAAAGTCTACGTCATTTCTGATCAACAATATGTCAACAACATATATTCATCAGAAATTCTATAGTGCTCCCACTCACTTCTTTGGAAATACAAGTTTCTCATAAACTTTGTATACACCCAAAATCTTTGATCATCTCATCAAAGCATACATTCCAACTCCGAGATGCTTACTCCAGTCCTTAGAAGGATCGTTGGAGCTTTGCATACTTGTTAGCATCTTTCAGGATTGATAAAACCTTCTGGTTGTATCACATACAACCTTTACTCAAGAAAAACATCGAGGAAACAATGTTTTGATATCCTATCTGCAAGATTTCATAAATAATGTAGTAATCGCTAATATAATTCCAACAGACTCTTAGCATCGCTACGAGTGAGAAAGTCTCATCGTAGTCAACTCCTTGAACTTGTCGGAAAACATCTTAACGACAAGTCGAGCTTTCTTAATGGTGACACTTACCATCATTGTCCGTCTTCCTTTTAAAATCCATATGTACCTAACAGCCTTACGACCATCAAGTAGTTCTTCCAAAGTCTACACTTTGTTTTCATATATGGATCCTCTCTCGGATTATATGGCCTCGAGCCAATTTTCAGAATCCAGGCCCACCATCACTTCTCCATAGCTCATAGGTTCATTGTTGTCTACCAACGTGACTTCCAAGACAGGATTACGTACCACTCTGAAGTAGTACGCATCCTTGTCATCCTACGAGGTTTGATAGTGACTTGATCTGAAGTTTCATGATCACTATCATAAGCTTCCACTTCAATTGGTGTAGGTGCCACAGGAACAACTCCCTGTGCCCTGCCACACACTAGTTGAAGAGACGGTTCAATAACCTCATCAAGTCTCCACCATCCTCCCACTCAATTCTTTCGAGAGAAACTTTTCCTCGAGAAAGGACCCGATTCTAGAAACAATCCCTTATTTCTTTCGGATCTGAGACAGGAGGTATACCCAACTGTTTTGGGTGTCCTATGAAGATGCATTTATCCGCTTTGGGTTCGAGCTTATCAGCCTAAATTTTTTTCCACATAAGCGTCGCAGCCCCAAACTTTTAAAAAATGACAGCTTAGGTTTCTCTAAACCATAGTTCATACGATGTCATCTCATCGGAATTATGTGGTGCCCTATTTAAAGTGAATGTGGTTGTCTCTAATGCCTAACCCATAAACTATCATGGTAATTCGATAAGAGACATCATGGTATGCATCATATCCAATAGGGTGCAGTTATGATGTTCGGACACACCATCACACTATGGTGTTCCAGGCTATATTAGCTTTGAAACAATTTCCACAATGTCTTAATTCTGTGCCAAACTCGTAATTCAGATATTCATCTCTATGATCATATCATAGATATTTTATCCTCTTGTCACGACGATCTTTCAACTTCACCCTGAAATTACTTGAACCTTTCAATAATTCAGCCTCGTGATTCATCAAGTAAATATACTCAACATCTACTCAAATCATCTGTGAAGTAAGAACATAATGATATCCACTACACGCCTCAGCACTCATTGGACTGCACACATCAAAATGTATTACTTCCAACAAGTTGCTTTCTAGTTCCATTTTACTGAAAACGAGGCTTTCAGTCATCTTGCCCATGTGGTATGATTTGCATGTCTCAAGTGATTCAAAATCAAGTGAGTCCAAACGGTCCATTTGCATGGAGTTTCTTCATGCATATACACCAATAGACATGGTTCGCATGGCTCAAACTTTTCAAAACGAGTGAGCCCAAAGATCCATCAACATGGAGCTTCTTCATGCATTTTATACCGATATGACTTACGTGGCAGTGCCACAAGTAGGTGGTACTATCATTACTATCTTATATCTTTTGGCATGAACATGAGTATCACTACGATTGAGATTCAATAGACCATTCATTTTAGGTGCAGGACCATTGAAGGTATTATTCAAATAAACAGAGTAACCATTATTCTCCTTAAATGAATAACCGTATGGCGATAGACATAATCCAATCATGTCTATGCTCAACGCAAACACCAATCTCGATGGTAGAGGGACCGTGCGATGCTTGATCACATCAAGCTAGGGAAAAACTTCCAACACATATCGCCAGCTCACCTTTAGCTAGTCTCCGTTTACTCTGCAGCCTTTTATTTTGAGTTTACTAACATTTAGCAACCGAACCGGTATCTAATACCATGGTGCTACTAGGAGTACTAGTAAAGTACACATTAACACAATGTATGTCCAATATACTTCTATCGACCTTGCCAGCCTTCTCATCTACCAAGTATCTAGGGTAATTCTGCTCCAGTGGTTGTTCCCCTTATTACAGAAGCACTTAGTCTCGGGTTTGGGTTCAACCTTGGGTTTCTTCACTAGAGCAGTAGCTGATTTGCCGTTTCATGAAGTATCCCTTCTTGCCCTTGCCCTTCTTGAAACTAGCGGTTTCACCAACCATCAACAATTGATGCTCCTTCTTGATTTCTACTTTTGTGGTGTCAAACATCGCGAATATCTCAAGGATCATCATATATGTCCCTGATATATCATAGTTCATCACGAAGCTCTAGCAGCTTGGTGGTAATGACTTCGGAGAAACATCACTTTCTCATCTGGAAGATCAACTCCCACTCGATTCAAATGATTGTTGTACTCACACAATCTGAGCACAAGCTCAACAATTGAGCTTTTCTCCCTTAGTTTGCAGGCTAAGAAAATCGTCGGAGGTCTTATACCTCTTGACATGGGCACGAGCCTGAAATCCCAATTTCAGCCCTCGAAACATCTCATATGTTTCGCGATGTTTCAAAACGTCTTCGGTACCTCAACTCTAAACCGTTTAACTGAACTATCACGTAGTTATCAAAATGTGTATGTCAGATGTTCGCAACATCCACAGACGACATTCGAGGTTCGGCACACTGAGCGGCGCATTAAGGACATAAGCCTTCTATGAAGCAATGAGGACAATCCTCAGTTTACGGACCTAGTCCGCATAATTGCTACGGTCAACTTTCAACTAAATTTTCTCTAGGAACATATCTAAACAGTAGAACTGAAGCGCGAGCTACGACATAATTTGCGGAGACCTTTTGACTATGTTCAGGATAATTAAGTTCATCTTATGAACTCCCGCTCAGATAGACATCCCTCTAGTCATCTAAGTGATTACATGATCCGAGTCAACTAGGCCGTGTCCGATCATCACGTGAGACGGACTAGTCATCATCGGTGAACATCTTCATGTTGATCGTATCTACCATATGACTCATGCTCGACCTTTCGGTCTCTTATGTTCCGAGACCATGTCTGTACATGCTAGGCTCGTCAAGTCAACCTAAGTGTTTCGCGTGTGTAAATATGTCTTACACCCGTTGTATGTGAACGTTAGAATCTATCACACTCGATCCTCACGTGGTGCTTCGAAACGACGAACTTTCGCAATGGTGCACAGTTAGGGGGAACACTTTCTTGAAATTTTAATGAGGGATCATCTTATTTACTACCGTCGTTCTAAGCAAATAAGATGCAAAAACATGATAAACATCACATGCAATCAAAAAAGTGATATGATATGGCCAATATCATTTTGCTCCTTTTGATCTCCATCTTCGGGGCTCCATGATCATCGTTGTCACCGGCATGACACCATGATCTCCATCATCATAATCTCCATCATCATGTCTTCATGAAGTTGTCTCGCCAACTATTACTTCTACTACTATAGCTAACGGTTAGCAATAAAGTAAAGTAATTACATGACGTTTATATTAACACGCAGATCATAAATAAATTAAGACAACTCCTATGGCTCCTGCCGGTTGTCATACTCATTGACATGCAAGTCGTGATTCCTATTACAAGAACATGATCATCTCATACATCACATATATCATTCATCACATCCTTTGGCCATATCACATCACAAAACACTTGCTGCAAAAACAAGTTAAACGTCCTCTAATTGTTGTTGCAAGTTTTTAGTGGCTGCTATAGGTTGCTAGCAAGAACGTTTCTTTCCTACGCCAAAACCACAACGTGAATTGCCAATTTCTATTTACCCTTCATAAGGACCCTGTTCATCGAATCCGATCCGACTAAAGTGGGAGAGACAGACACCCGCCAGCCACCTTATGCAACTAGTGCATGTCAGTCGGTGGAACCGGTCTCACGTAAGCTTACGTGTAAGGTTGGTCCGGGCCGCTTCATCCCAAAATGACGCCGAATCAAGATAAGACTAGTAACGGCAAGTAAATTGACAAAATTGACGCCCACAACTACTTTGTGTTCTACTCGTGCATAGAAACTACGCATAGACCTAGCTCATGATGCCACTATCGGGGAACGTAGCAGAAATTCAAAATTTTCTACGCATCACCAAGATCAATCTATGGAGTAATCTAGCAACGAGGGGAAGGAGAGTGCATCTACATACCCTTGTAGATCACTAAGCGGAAGCGTTCAAGTGAACGGGGTTGATGGAGTCGTACTCGTCGTGATCCAAATCACCGATGATCCTAGTGCCGAACGGACGGCACCTCCGTGTTCAACACACATACAACCCGGTGACGTCTCCTACGCCTTGATCCAGCAAGGGGAGAAGGAGAGGTTGGGGAAGACTCCATCCAGCAGCAGCACGACGACGTGGTGGTGGTGGAGGAGCGTGGGACTCCAGCAGGGCTTCGCCAAGCACTACGAGAGACGAGGAGGGAGAGGGGTAGGGCTGCGCCAACAGGGAGAGCAAATCATATATGTTGGGCAGCCCCAAACCTCAAGTATATATAGGGGGAGGGGAGGGGCTGCGCCCCCACCTAGGGTTCCCTCCCTAGGGGTGGCGGCAGCCCCCAGATCCCATCTGAGGTGGCGGCCACAAGGGGGAGAGGGGGAGGCGCACCTAGGGTGGGCCTTAGGGCCCATCTGCCCTAGGGTTTGCCCCCTTCCCCTCTTGGGAGGCGCCTTGGGCCTTGGTGGGAGGCACCCCAGCCCACCTAGGGGCTGGTCCCTTCCCACTATTGGCCCATGTAGGCCTCCGGGGCTGGTGGCCCCTCCCGGTGGACCCCTGGACCCCTCCGGTGGTCCCGGTACACTACCGGTGATGTCCGGAACACTTCCGGTGGCCAAAACCATACTTCCTATATATCAATCTTTACCTCTAGAATATTCCAGAACTCCTCGTGATGTCCGGTATCTCATCCGGGACTCCGATCAACATTCGGTAACCGCGTACATACTTTCCCTATAACCCTAGCATCATCGAACCTTAAGTGTGTAGACCCTACGGGTTCGGGAGTCATGCAGACATGGCCGAGACAACTCTCCGGTCAATAACCAACAGCGGGATCTGGATACCCATGCTAGCTCCCACATGCTCCACGATGATCTCATCGGATAAACCACGATGTCAAGGACTTAACCAATCCCGTATACAATTCCCTTTGTCTAGCGGTACGATACTTGCCCGAGATTCGATCGTCGGTATCCCGATACCTTGTTCAATCTCGTTACCGGCAAGTCACTTTACTCATTTTGTAAGACATCATCCCGTGATCAACTCCTTGATCACATTGTGCACATTATGATGATGTCCTACCGAGTGGGCCCAGAGATACCTCTCCGTTTACACGGAGTGACAAATCCCAGTCTTGATTCGTGCCAACCCAACAGACACTTTCGGAGATACCTGTAGTGTACCTTCATAGCCACCCAGTTATGTTGTGACGTTTGGCACACCCAAAGCACTCCTATGATATCCGGGAGTTGCACAGTCTCATGGTCTAAGGAAATGATACTTGACATTAGAAAAGCTTTAGCATACGAACTACATGATCTTGTGCTAGGCTTAGGATTGGGTCTTGTCGATCACATCATTCTCCGAATGATGTGATCCCGTTATCAACGACATCCAATGTCCATGGTCAGGAAACCGTAACCATCTATTAATCAACGAGCTAGTCAACTAGAGGCTTACTAGGGACATGGTGTTGTCTATGTATCCACACATGTACCTGAGTTTCCTATCAATACAATTCTAGCATGGATAATAAACGATTATCGTGAACAAGGAAATATAATAATAACCAATTTATTATTGCCTCTAGGGCATATTTCCAACAACGGGTGCTCTGTCCTGTCCATCTCCCTGGAAGTGTATGCTCTTGTATACGTTTCTTTCTCTCAGCATCTGTGCCAATCTTTCACCCGTTGCTTTGTCAAATCCTCTCCTTAGTTTCTTTGCTCCCTCCTTTCTTGCCAGGGGGTGTCTTGGTTAGTTTCACCTTATAATTTACCAACAGGGTGTACACTGCCATCTATTAACACGCCATGTTCCACAACCGCGTCGTCAGTCGCGAACAGGAGCAGTCTTGCAGTTGGAGCCAGTAGATGGCCAGACCGGCCAGCGGACGGTGGAACAACCCGAAGATGGATGAGCAGGGTCGTGCACGCAACCACGGAGGAGCATAGCATGGGCGGAGCCAGCTCAGGGGCATGTATGCGAGAACAGAGCAGAAGCGAGCCGGGGCTGCAGCCCGGCGACTTGCGGCGACTGAGGCGACTCGGCGTGGAGCTGTAAGGGCGCTGAGATGGAGGTTTCAGTGAGCCGGTGGTGGGTCTTAGCAATGGCGAAGGCGCTTTGAAGCCACGGCGACTTCTCAGACAGAAACCAAACGCAGGTCGAGTCGGCGGCGATCCACAATAGCAGCTCGGGGCCACATCAGCGGCGAGTTGAAGTGGAATCCGGTGGCGGGTCGCAGCAGCGATGCAGATCTGAACCAGGGCGGCGGGTTACAAAGACGCCGCCCATGGGTAGCTCAGGGGGCCGGGCGAGTCCACAGCGGTTATGGCAAAAGGAGAGGAGGCTGGCTTAAGGCGAATCCGTGACGGCGTCGGTCGTGAAAGTAGAGACGGATGGACGACTTGATCCCTGGTGGCTCATAGCGGAGGTGGAGACTGGAGAGCGGCCCAGAGCGAGGCAGGTCTGAAGACGGTGACTTGAGGCTGGCCGTGTAGTGAGCCGGTGGAAGACGCGGGGCGGCCCTCGGCACAGTCTTGGCGAATCAACGGCACCGGCTCGAGGCCACAATGGTGAATTGAAACAACCAGGTCGGAGCTGGGCGGCTCGGAGGCTGGTTCGTGGTGGTAGATTGGTGAAGGAGACCCGGTGGGGCGAGCCATGACGACCTGTTGATCCGCGGGGGAAGACGGCGGCTCTTGGCTGGTCGCCAGAAGCGGCAATCACTGCAGAGCTGACAGGTTGGAGGCGAGAAGAGACCCGGTGCCGAAGGCGTGGCCACTTTGGAGTTGTGAAAACCTGCAAGGCAGAGGCGACTCAGCAGGTCGTGGTGGCGAGTTAGGCAGGCGGATGGCAGCTCAGCAGTGTGGCCGGCTCAATGCATGGTGAGGGCGAGGCGACTTGGTGACCGCGAGTTGACACAGCGGTTGAATTTTGGTAGAGGCAAGCCTCTGGCAGCGAGGTGACTCAGATCGATTTGGCCATGGCGGTTTGTAGTGTGACTATAAAAGCAGAAGGACAGCTCGACGAAGTTCGGTGAGTCGCCCGCGGATTGCACCATGACGGCTCGAGGTGAGCAACGAGGCGCGTCGGGACCGTTCCAGCAAGTCATGGTCATGGAGGCAGCGGGTCAGCGGGCGGCTCACAGTGGATGGAGGCCATGGAAATTAAGCGGTGAAGCGCGGCTGAACCGGCGGCGGTTTGGAAAAAAAATGAGGTGGAATCAGCGGAGGCGGCTCTCCGCGGCAGTTCAGATTCGGGAAGACCCAAAGGCGCGGAGACGACTATCCACAGCGGCTCGATGAGCTCCCCTGCGAGGCGGAACCGAAGCAAGACCACGAAGACGACGGCGCCTCAAGTCAGATCCCAGGCGGGTGCGCGGCCGATGAATCCGAGTTTGATTCTGTCGGATTTCGGGTTCCGGCAGACCCTTAAGGTTCGAACACTGGGGTGCACGCGGAAATCTCACCTTCAACCGCTCCGTCTCGAGGGGATCTAAACTACTAAAAGAACTGCACGAAAGACACAAGATTTATACTGGTTCGGGCCACCGATGTGGTGTAATACCCTACTCCAGTGTGTGGTGGATGGATTGCCTCCTGGGGCTGGTGTGGATGAACAATACAAGGAAGAACAGCCTCGCGAGGGTCTGTTCTTGGCTGTGGTGATGAACTGTTGTGAAGAGCTCAGTCACCCTCTCTCTCTCTCTTTACTTGCGGACCGAACGAACCAACCACCTCCCCTTGCTATGTGGGTGGCTAGTCCTACTTATAGGGGCCCTGGTCCTCTCCCCAAATATTGAGCGGGAAGGGATCCAACAATGGCGGGCTAATTTGAAGGGGGACAGCGAGTACATCTATCCTAACAAAAGCAGTCTTCACCTGCCAAAAGCTCTGGTGATGACGCCGCGCTGGGCTCCATGGTGACCTCCGTCTCGTAGTCCTCCTGGCCTTGGTCTCGTTGCACCGAAGTGGCAACCTTTGCCTGATGCCTCGGTACTCCGCTGATACACTTGCTCCCTTTGCACCAAAGAGGAAAGAGGGACGCTGCGCGCGCTGACACCCACCTGATGCCCCGTGTCGTCATGGCTTGCTTCATGGGCACCTCGCGAGGTACCCCGCCTTGAACTCTCCGCCTCCTCGCGAGCCAGCCTGACGAGGCTGTGCCTGAGGATGCGCCGTGTTGTCCGCCTCGCGAGGCTTGGCCCCTCGCGAGGGTCTTGAGCCTTGTGTCGATGAAGATGGGCCACGCTGGGCCCCCACTTGAGCCACGCCGCAGGCCGCAGGCAGGCAAGTCTGGGGACCCCCGTTCCCAGAACGCCGACAGTAGCCCCCGGGCCCAAGGCGCGTATGGACTTGGCTGTGCCGAGAGGCCAAAGGGCAAGGGCGAAGCGCCGCGGGCCCTAACAGCCTGCGGCCTTGGACGCTGCGTGGCGGTTGATTGGACGTGGGCGGCACCGTTCCCCCACGCTTCCTTATCGTGCGCCCTGCTAGGCGGACTGGTAGTTGTACACAGCCGTCCCCTTTCCTATTGCTCAGGTGTCCTCTGTTCTTCCTTCTTTCGAGCGCCTCCCCCTGCCTCCAATCCAATCTCGAATCCCCCCTCCTTCTCATCGCCATGGCTCCGACGGGGAAGGAGAGAGCAAAGAAATCCATGCCTTCGTCTTGTGCACCGCCAGCGGTGGCTCCCCTCGTCGACCGGTCGACTGTGCTCAACCAAGAGTGCCTGGGCAGGGACAGCTTGGCCCTGGCCACCGTCTTCAACGAGTGAGGAAGGACGACTGCCTGGTCTGCATCCCACTTCTCCATCGACAGGACAACCACTGAGGTCCCATGTTTTACCGATGCCTTGTGGGCGGGTCTGGTTCCCCCTTTCTCCGATTTCTTCAATGCCGTGCTTTCGCATTATCAGATCCACTTAATGCATCTAAGCCCTGAGTCCATCACCCTCCTTTCGGTCTTTGCCTTTGTTTGTGAAGCCATGGTGGGCATCCCTCCTTCGGTCGCCCTGCTGCGCCACTTCTTCTCGCTGCGTCTTGTCGATCCTTCCTAGCGCTGGGCATGCGCGAGCTTCGCTGCCGAGCCTGTGTCTGAGGCGTCTGGAATTGACTTCCGACTCCCCCAGCCCGCGGCCGGGTTCCGCGAGCGATGGTTGTATGTGGACGCAGGGGTGCCCAGCCCCCTGCTATCGGAGCTGACCTCGCCTGCCGTCCCCAATTCAGGTTGGGGCCAGGAGACGCTGAAGAGCCCTCTGCTTGTCTTCGTCTGGCCCCGCTTCGCGCTCCTGAGGAAACTCGGTATGACAACACCCAAAGTGGTGAAGGAATTTCTGTTGTGCCGTGTCGCTCCCCGGCAGTGGCACTCTCGCCGAATGTTGGCCTTCCGGGGGCGCGAGGATGACATGAGGCTCCAGGAAGAAGACCTGGCTCCCGTGGCGCTGAAGTCGACGCTCCTGACTTTAGCCGGGGACCCCAATCCTGGCAACATCCGGCAAGGCGGGGCCTTGCTATATCTCTGTCAGAGCAAGGCTGACTTCGTGAAGCAGATGCCCGCCTTCGATGAGTGGGGGCTGCGCCCCGCCGGTCTCTAAGGGCCTCGCGAGAACCCTATAGTGGTGACTCCCCTCCCAATCAGCCAAGGCGACTCCTCCTCAAGCGGCGGAGAAGGGAGGCAGGAGGCGCCTGAGGCCGAGGAGGCTCCGGAGGAGGGGGCAGCGTTGTGTGCCGCTCGTGAGGGGACGGCTCCGGAGGAGGGTGCAGCGCCCGATGCCGCTCGCGAGGAGACAGCTCCAGAGGCCCGTACTGCTGTGGCTGAAGGTGGTAGGCAGCCGCTCCCAGCGCCCGGGGCTGGGGCCTTGGAGGCCCTGGTCCCGGCTTCTGACGAGGTGATTGGTGGCACGCGCCAGGCGGGCGCTCCCGACGCGGGACGTCCTGGTGCCTCGTCCTCACGGCAGGTTGATCCTTGCGCTCTTCTCTTGGGCCGCTTCCGCGTGGACTTCGAGGCCCTCCGGAGGAAGAGGGAGGCTCTGGGTGTTGACTCCCCTTGCCGCGTGCTGAAGCGCAGGAAGTACTTCGCCACTGATGAGTAAGTCTTTTTCCTCTCTGACTCCCGATCCCCTTGTTGCTTTCGCTGATTCTTGCTCCGCAGGCCCCTTCCGACTGAGATCGCGGGACGCGCCGAGGCACCTCCTCCCTCGGCTTCGCCTCCTCCGCCATCCTCAAGTGCACCGAGCAGCTCTGCCCTCGTGGTGAGGGCGTCTGATGGGGCGGATCGTCCCAAGATGCGCCGCGGCCCTTCATTCCCCGCACTTTTCCTTCGCGAGCCTTCTCAGGGGATAGCCAGCCTGTCGGGTACCTCCCGTCTAGTCTTGGACTGCGACTGGTTGAGGCGCCACCTACGCCCGTCATCTGGAGGCGGGCTGGCCCTTGGCCGGGCTTCTGATATGGCGCGTCCGGCCATTGCGAGGTCGCCAGCCCCCAGCCCCCTGCTCGGAGGGGGAGCGATGACCCGCAGCCCCCGGCGCCTGCTTGGGGCGGATGATGACGCGGAAGATGTGCTCGAGCGTGCTCGGGAGTGCCGCTCGCGCCGCCAAGGGTTCCTTCGACGAGCGGCCGACGCGGTGGACCTGCTTGGGGAAGAGCTTGCCGCCGAAGATGCTCACCTGGAGGCCGAGGGCCTGCACCTAGCTGCAGGGAGGCACGAGCTGGAGGCCGCCGTTGCCCTTGCGCGCCGCCAACGCGACCTTGATGATGAAGAAGCGAAGGCGTCGCTGGAGGCCTCTCGAGTGGCCCGCTCCCAGGCCATCGAAGTGGCCTGGAGAGCTGACGAGTGGCGAGAGGCAGCGGAGGAGCGAGCTCACGAGCTCCTAGCCCGATGCCACTTGTTGGAGGAGCAAGCGGAGCTGCGCGAGGCAGCCCTCGCGTCGATGGAGGTGGCCTCTAGTGACCTAGCTGAGCTTCAGAAGCGCAAGGAAGCGTTGGTGCTGGAGGCCACCGAACGCTCCCGTGAGTACGAGAGGCTGGAGACGAGGGAGCGCCTAGTGACGCAGGTGGAGGATGGCGTTGCTGTGCGGGAAGCGCGTGTCCTGGAGGAGGTTTGTCGTCGGGTGGCGATGGCGCACCAAGGCCTCGAGCGTGAGTTCGAGGGGAAGCTGGGGATGATCCGGGCCGAAGCCGAAGGCGGAACCGCAGCCCTGAGGACCCAACGGGACAAGGCGATGCGGCTGGCCGACGCCTCCCGGGCCGCCCTTGAGGCAGCGCAGAAAGATCTGGCCACCTCTCAAGCCGAGGTGCTCCGCCTTCGCCAACGGATGGAAGAGGCCGAGGTCGTCGAGCGCCAGAACGCCGACGAAATACGCCAGCGGCGGCTCCTGGAGCACACGCATGGCCCAATGTTCACCATGCTCAGGGAGAGAGCCAACTCGGCTTTGGGCAACATCTGCGAGGCGTCCGTCGGTGAGCCACACACGATCAACTACGCCGGTAACCTGTAGTTCTTCACCACCGTGGTGGCAGAGCTGGAGGCGCGGTCGGTTAGGGCCGACAGGTTGGTGGAGGAGAGGAGCCGCGCCTTGCTCAAGCGCACCTTCTCCCGTGTCTTCAGCCATCTTCAGAACATGAATCCCCGCTTTGACTTCGACGCAGTCATCCCAGTCCCCCAGGCCGTCAGGGACGACCTGTCGCACTGGGTGGAGGATAACGTGGACGCCCTCGTCAGGGCCTTCGCTTCGGACAACAACGACGTGGTCGTGGGTGCTGACGAGGATGGCGTGGCGAGTGACCCTGACGTCGCCGGCAGCGACGCAGGCGTCGATGGCGAGCTCGGCGACTCCGACGAGGGCTCGGGAGGTGCTTCCAAGGACGCATTGGGGGATTGGTCTGACTGAGAGCATATCGCTCCTGTCTTTTTCACTCTGCATGAATAGAACTCGGGCTTTCGACCTGGTGGTGTGTGAGAGCATTTTGGGAGGGGAAGCCCCTCATGTAAAAACCTGTGTCTATCATATTAGTAGTAACCAATTTGTGCTTGCGCCCGATGGTGGGCTGGTTTACCTTTGTCCCATGTTGGTTCCGAGGCGGCCTGCAGGAGGGCGCGACGCCTTGGGCGCTTTCTAGCTAGGTCCTCAGGATGTGAGGTTGTCGCTGATGAGAAACTCCTCATGCGTTGGCCTTCTCCACGGGCCCTGGGCCTTCTTCCGAACGCGATGACTCCACAAGCACTCGCCTCGCTTTGCAGGCTTCGGGCCTTTCCCTCGAGCGCGAGAGCTTCTCAGGCACTCGCCTTGCTTTACAGGCTCCGGGCCTTTTCCTCGAGCGCGAGAGCTTCACAGGCACTCGCCTTGCTTCACAGGCTCCGGGCCTTTTCCTCGAGCGCGAGAGCTTCACAGGCACTCGCCTTGCTTCACAGGCTCCGGGCCTTTTCCTCGAGCGCGAGAGCTTCACAAGCACTCGCCTTGCTTCACAGGCTCCGGGCCTTTTCCTCGAGCGCGAGAGCTTCACAGGCACTCGCCTTGCTTCACAGGCTCCGGGCCTTTTCCTCGAGCGCGAGAGCTTCACAGGCACTCGCCTTGCTTCACAGGCTCCGGGCCTTTTCCTCGAGTGTGAGAGCTTCACAGGCACTCGCCTTGCTTCACAGGCTCCGGGCCTTTTCCTCGAGCGCGAGAGCTTCACAAGCACTCGCCTTGCTTCACAGGCTCCGAGCCTTTTCCTCGAGTGCGAGACCTTCACAGGAAATCGCCTTGCTTCACAGGCTCCAGGCCTTTTTTAAATAGGACAACCTCCGCAGGCCCCCGAAAATCCTCCCGAGCGGGAGTAACAGCGGCAGTCTGGGCTGCGCACGAGCCAGGCCTGGCCCGACTCGCGAGGGGCTCGCGATGGGAGGCAGCTGTGACGGAGCGGTAACCAGAATGCGAGAAACGGCTCGAGCGAGAATAAGCACCCCTTCCCCGAACACACGCAAATCTCAAATTCGAATCCAACTTAAATCCAGCGGGGGAAAGCAATAGCCAAAGGGAAAGGCAACAAAATGAAGACAAAAAGCCGCGTCCGGCACCTAATCTAGTCTTTGACGTCTTCTCACCAGCGCGGAGCTAAGTGCTGTCCACTGGGCGTGGGAGGGAGCCCCAGGGCCTGAGGCCGGCACCCCTGAGACTCCGAGGCGTGTACAGCCCCACTCATTATTACGTGAGAGTGTCACGGGGCGGCGAGCTTCATAGGCACTGGGCCTTCTTCACAGGTACTGGCCTTGCTTCATATCGCCAGACGAGGGCCCCGCCTTGCGCCACACTCTAGTGCCATCAGCAATGACCGGAACCAGGACGCCGCCCGATGGGGTAGAGCGGTCGCCAGCGGTTCCCCCGACGACCACGGGTCCTCTGCCAGGGGCAGGCCCTGAGGCACCTCCCCAACAGAGGGCCTACTACCTGAGAATGCCTTGCTCCGAACACCGCGGTGGTGATGTCGGATCCCGGCCCCTCCCCTGCAGCCCCCTGCACCCTCCTCCCGAGGGGTGAGGGGCTAGAGGAGCGGGGCAGCCGCTCGTTGCGGTGACCTGCACCTCATGCAATCGATTAGCATATACCTACCCCTAAAGAGCTAGCGGCGCCCGGTGATCGCTGCCTCCAGCGTGGCCAGCGGGCTCGTCCTGGGCGCCGGGAAGGGCTCAGCCTCCATCACCTCGTCCCCCCAACTAGGGCCGAGGAGTGAGCCCTGCCCGTCCTCGTGAGGGTGTCTTTGGTCCATCATGCGGGGCACGTACTCTTCCGTCGCCGTCATCCCGTACACCATGCCTTGGCGCCCCACATGCCATGCGCCCCCACCTGTCATGCCTGCCACTGGGTGGCAATGCGGCCACCCTCCGGGGCCGCGGGTCGCGTGGAGTCCTCCTCCTTCGCGGGCCGGGGGCGGGGGCAGCGCCGCCACCGGTCCGGTGCTCTTAGCTTCGCTGGCGTCGGAGTAGCCTTGAAGCCCGCGAGCGCGCGCGAAGCCCCCGTGCGGGTCGCTCTGGGCTTGAGGTGGGAGCTGGGTGGAGAAGGGGTGACCCCCCGAGGCGGCGAAGCCCAGGAGCTCCGCCACTCGCTCTAGCAGCACGTCGTGGCCGCCCTCCAGCAACCTGCATCGCAGCAGCTCTCGGGCCACCGTGAGTGCGGCCCTCGAATTCGCCTGCTCCCGGCGGGTGTATGGTGTCGTTGCCATAGCGTGATTGGAGGCCCTTGCCGCCGACCGAGCCTGCCGCGGCGTAAGAGTTGCCGAAGTCTGTCCGCGTCACCCGCGGCCCGCAGCGCCCTGCGGACCGCGAGTGCCTGGGGCGCGGGGTCGCCTGAGGCGAGCGGTTCCGCGCGTTTGGGCCATGCAGCCCACGGGTCGGGGTTGACCTCCTGGTCGCCGGGCATGGCGATGAAGACGCGACGGGGCACAGAGCGGTGGAAGAGGAATTCCGGTGCACCCCTACCTGGCGTGCCAAATGTCGGATTTCGGGTTCCGGCAGACCCTTAAGGTTCGAACACTGGGGTGCGCGTGGAAATCTCACCTTCAACCTCTCTGTCTCGAGGGGATCTAAACTACTAAAAGAAATGCACGAAAGACACAAGATTTATACTGGTTCGGGCCACCGATGTGGTGTAATACCCTACTCCAGTGTGTGGTGGATGGATTGCCTCCTGGGGCTGGTGTGGATGAACAATACAAGGAAGAACAGCCTCGCGAGGGTCTGTTCTTGGCTGTGGTGATGAACTATTGTGAAGAGCTCAGTCACCCTCTCTCTCTCTCTCTCTCTCTCTCTACTTGCGGACCGAACGAACCAACCACCTCCCCTTGCTATGTGGGTGGCTAGTCCTACTTATAGGGGCCCTGGTCCTCTCCCCAAATATTGAGCGGGAAGGGATCCAACAATGGCGGGCTAATTTGAAGGGGGACAGCGAGTACATCTATCCTGACAAAAGCAGTCTTCGCCTGCCAAAGGCTCTGGTGATGACGCCGCGCTGGGCTCCATGGTGACCTCTGTCTCGTAGTCCTCCTGGCCTTGGTCTCGTTGCACCGAAGTGGCAACCTTTGCCTGATGCCTCGGTACTCCGCTGATACGCTTGCTCCCTTTGCACCAAAGAGGAAAGAGGGACACTGCGCGCGCTGACACCCGCCTGATGCCCCGTGTCGTCATGGCTTGCGTCATGGGAACCTCGCGAGGTACCCCGCCTTGAACTCTCCGCCTCCTTGCGAGCCAGCCTGACGAGGCTGTGCCTGAGGATGCACCGTGTCGTCCGCCTCGCGAGGCTTGGCCCCTCGCGAGGGTCTTGAGCCTCGTGTCGATGAAGATGGGCCGCGCTGGGCCCCCACTTGAGCCACGCCGCAGGCCGCAGGCAGGCAAGTCTGGGGACCCCCGTTCCCAGAACGCCGACAGATTCAACCCGGAGTCTAATACAGTGCTTCGCAGGATCCTTTTTTTCTTGTCATGGTAGTCTTCTTTTTTATTTGGTAACACAGGTGGACTCCGATCTCATCGGGACTTGCAAAAAAAAATTAACGCTGCGATGGTAGACCTTGTTGACAGTGGATGACAAACCCTGAACTCGATTTGGTGTATGGACAACTTTATCAGCATATCTGCTTGGAGTAGGTGAACCGGCGGGCAGCTTGGTCACGCGTGTGGCATGCCAGAGGAGATCAGAACCAACAACGCACTTGAGGTCGCGGCGGCTTAAAGTGCTGCTGACTCAAGGTGGGGCCCGAAGATCAATCCTTTTTTCAATGAGCAGGTGCACGTAAGGCATGAGTTTAATCGATCATGTCCTTTTATATTTCCTCGAAAGCGACTGAATAAATCGTAATACGGCGGCCGCAGATAGATTGTAACCCTAACTCTTCTTTGACTTGAATCTCATGAATTTGTAAAATCTAAACCGATGAACTCGGAGCTGATGCAGATCCTTTCGAGCTGAATTTTTCTTCATCCGGAAAATTGCGACCTTCTCCATCCCTGGGAGAGATCCCTCCAAGAACTCAACACCACCATGCATAGGCCCCACGGTGGGCGCCAACTATCATGGAAACATCATGGCAGATGTCCTAGTGTGAGGACTTAGTCGTGAGGCCAACGCATCTATGTGGTAGCTTGAAGGGGTTGATCAGAATCGAGAGACGCAACACGCAAGACGAAGATTTAGACAGCTTCGGGCCCCAGGAAACATCATCCGGTAACAACCCTACATGCTGTTTGTGGCTAGGTCTCATTATCATCACGAGGGAGTCGCCGTAACTCCAGCTCTCTAGTTGTGTCTAGACTTAATGATTATTCAACTTGTCCCTCTTGGGGTGCCCTGCCCCTCCTTATATATGTTGAAGGGGCGGGTTACATGTTGAGTCCAACTCAGACTTAAGACTTAACTATTCTGACTTCTCTCCATGGGCTTCTTAACATTTCGGGCTTCTTAAGAGTTGATTTACAATCTGGCTTATTGTCTGGATTAACTGTCTAGCTTAACTGTCCGGCTTAACTGTCTGACTTAACTGTCTACTTAACTATCTGGCTTATATGACTGTGTCTGCCGGGTTACATGACTGTGTCCGCCGGGTTACATGACTGTGTCTGCCGGGTTACATGACTGTGTTTGCCAGTTTACAATGCTTAACTGTTTCCCGCCGTCTTATAGTCTGCCGGGTCACCAATGAAACATCAAGTCCTACCCGGGTCATATCTCTGGCCGGGTCATACCACCGGGTATATCCCCGACACTTCCGGTGGCGCCGGGGCCATCATTGTCACCGCAATCTACACCAACAACTTCACCGCCATCATCACCAACTCTCCCCCCTCTATGTAGCGGTGTAACCCCTCTTTTACCCACTGTAATCTCTACTTAAACATGGTGCTCAATGCTATATATTATTTCCCAATGATGTATGGGTATCCTATGATGTTTGAGTAGATCCGTTTTGTCCTATGGGTTAATTGATGATCATGATTGGTTTGAGTTGCATGTTTTATTATTGGCTCTGTCCTATGGTGCTCTTCGTGTCGCGCAAGCGTGAGGGATCCCCGCTATATGGTTTGCAATATGTTCATGATTTGCTTATGGTGGGTGGCGTGAGTGACAGAAGCACAGGCCCGAGTAAGTAGGTTGTTTGCGTATGGGAGTAAAGGGGACTTGATGCCTTGTAATGCTATGGTTGGGTTTTGCCTTAATGATCTTTAGTAGTTGCGGATGCTTGCTAGAGTTCCAATCATAAGTGCATATGATCCAAGTAGAGAAAGTACGTTAGCTTATGCCTCTCCCTCAAATAAAATTGCAATAACGATTACCGGTCTAGTTATCAATTGCCTAGGGACAAATAACTTTCTTGTGTGACAACAAGCTCTCTACTAAAACTAACTTAGTTGTGTCTTCATCTAAACAGCCCCCACTTTTTATTTACGCGCTCTTTATTATCTTGCAAGCCTATCCAACAACACCTACAAAGTACCTCTACTTTCATACTTGTTCTAGGTAAAGCGAACGTTAAGCGTGCGTAGAGTTGTATCTTTGGTCGATAGAACTTGAGGGAATATTTGTTCTTCCTTTAGCTCCTCATTGGGTTCGACACTCTTACTTATTGAAAGAGGCTACAATTGATCCCCTATACTTGTGGGCTATCAAGACCTTTTTCTAGCGCCGTTGCCAGGGAGCAATAGCGTGGGGTGAATATTCCCGTGTGTGCTTGTTTGCTTTATCACTAAGTAATTTTTATTTGCTGTTCTAAGTTGTTCTCTATCTTTAGTTACGGATATGGAACATGAAATACCCAAAAATTAGGTGTACTTGCTACTCATGGAGATGGGGAACCTCCTAAAACCCTCGATGCTAGTTATGTGAAAAATATTATGTACTACTTTGATAATCCTGAGAAAACCCCATTCAATTATGTAATGGGAGTAACATTGGATCAACTTGAAAACTTTAGGGATTATCGCTTGACTCAAAAAGGGAAACTATTATGGGATCAAATTCATATGTTGCATTGGTATGCTCGGGAACTATGCTTGAGATATGATTACACTTGTTGCTATAGGATGAAGGCTCCATACCTTCCCTTTTCATGCAAATTTAATGATAATAAAACCTTAGCTTCTTATGCTAATGGTATATATGATTACTATGATGTGGAACAAATAGAAGAATTCGTTGCTTTTATGGGTTCTTATGAAATTGAATCTTTGTTTAAAGAGTGTGAAAATCTTTATGATGTTGTTTACAGACCTAAAAATTTAGCTATCCTTAAATATTGCTATGAGAATTATAAATACAATTATGATATTGATGAATTTATTGAGAAAGTCTCCGCTGTCCAAGAAGAGACTAATATTTTGCAGGAATCTATGGAAGAAGAAATTGATGAAACTATGAGCTCATTGGATGAAAAAGATGATGAGGAGAGCGAAGAACAAAAGGAGGAAGAGCGGATTAGCTACCCGTGCCCACCTTCTAATGAGAGTAACTCTTTAACTCATACATTGTTTAATTTCTCTTCGTGCTTACCGAAGGATGATTGCTATGATGATTGTTATGATCCCGTTGATTCTTTTGAAATACCCCTTTTTGATGAACTTGATGCTTGCTATGCTTGTGGCTATGATGCCAATATGAATGATGCTTATGGAGATGAACATGAAATTGTTGCTATTGCACCCACACATAATAGTCCTATTATCTTTTTGAATTCTCCAAACTACACTATATCAGAGAAGTTTGCTCTTACTAAGGATTATGTTGATGGGTTGCATTTTACCGTTGCACATGATGATTTTGATGAATGTAATATGCATGTCCTTGCCGCTCCTACTTGCAATTATTATGAGAGAGGAACTACATCTCCACCTCTCTATGTTTCCAACACGATAAAATTGCAGGAAACTGTTTATAATATGCATTGGCCTTTACTATGTGTGCATGAATTGTTCTTTTATGACATGCCGATGCATAGGAAGAGAGTTAGACTTCGTCATTGCTTGATATATGTTGCTTTGTGCTCAACTAAATGCCAAATCATTGCTAATTCAAATTGGCTTTGATATACCTTGGGATCCGGGTGGATCCATTACTTGAGCACTATATGCCTAGCTTAATGGCTTTAAAGAAATCACTGCCAGGGAGACAACCCGGAAGTTTTATAGAGTCATTTATTTCTATCGTGTGCTTTTATAAAGTTTAAAAACAAAAAAAATAAAGAGGGGAACCTAAAACTTTTTCAAAAAGAAAAGCGAAAGTGAGAAAGATGAGCATTGTTAAAATGGGAGCTAGCCTTGAACTTTGTTCATGCCCATGGAAACTCTGTGACCCTTGATTACATAAACTTTTCAACAAAAATAATTATCCCCTTGTACAATTCCATTGTATTATAAAAATAATGTGCCAAGGTTTGCCTTTAGGATGTTTACATTGCTTGTTGGGTTGTGCGGTGCATAACAGAAACTTTGGCTGTAGTGCGTGATTTTAATTTTTTACTGGAACGTCAAACGGTTTTGAAATTTTTTGCACTGTCTTTATATACAAATTGTTTATTTTTTTCTAATTTTGGCAAAAAAATCGAGTACCATAGGTATGGTGAATGTTCAGATTACTACAGACTATCTTGTTTAAGATAGATTCTGTTTTTGATGCATAGTTTGCTTGTTTTGATGAAACTATCGATTTATATCAGTGGATTAAGCCATGGAAAAGTTATATTACAGTAGCTAAAATGCAAAAACAAAATATGAATTGGTTTGCAACAGTACTTAGAGTAGTGATTTGCTTTATTATACTAACGGATCTTACCGAGTTTTCTGTTGAGTTTTGTGTGGATGAAGTGTTCGAAGATCGAGGAGGTCTCGATGTGAGAAGAAGGAGGAGAGGCAAGAGCTCAAGCTTGGGGATGCGCAATGCTCCCCAAGTAAATATTCAAGGCGACTCAAGCGTCTAAGCTTGGGGATGCCCCGGAAGGCATCCCATCTTTCTTCAACAAGTATCGATATGTTTTCGGATTCGTTTCGTTCATGCGATATGTGCAAATTTTGGAGCGTCTTTTGCATTTAGTTTTCACTTTTATTTTATGCACCATGCTGGTATGAGATAGTCCTTGGTTGATTTATAGAATGCTCTTTGCACTTCACTTATATCCTTTGAGTATGGCTTTATAGAATGCTTCATGTGCTTCACTTATATCATTTGAAGTATGGATTGCCTATTTACCTACACATAGAAAACCACCATTTGTAGAATGATCTTTTGCTTCACTTATATTTGTTAGAGCGTGGGAATATCTATTGTAGAAAGAATTAAACTCTCTTGCTTCACTTATATCTATTTAGAGAGATGACAGGAATTGGTCATTCACATGGTTAGTCATAAAATCCTACATAAAACTTGTAGACCACTGAATATGATATGTTTGATTCCTTGCAATAGTTTTGCGATATAAAGGTGGTGATATTAGAGTCGATCTAGTTGAGTAATTGTGAAATTGAGAAATACTTGTGTTGAGGTTTGCAAGTCCCGTAGCATGTACGTATGGCAAACGTTGTGTGACAAATTTGAAGCATGGGGTGTTCTTTGATTGCTTTCCTTATGAGTGGCGGTCGGGGAGAAGCGATGGTCTTTTCCTACCAATCTATCCCCCTAGGGGCATGCGTAGTAGTACTTTGCTTCGAGGGCTAATAAACTTTTGCAATAAGTATATGAGTTCTTTATGACTAATGTGAGTCCATGGATTATACGCACTCTCACCCTTCCATCATTGCTAGCCTCTTCGGTACCGTGCATTGCCCTTTCTCACCTCGAGAGTTGGTGAAAACTTTGCCGGTGCATCCAAACCCCGCGATACGATACACTCTATCACACATAAACCTCCTTATATCTTCGTCAAAACAGCCACCATACCTACCTATAATGGCATTTCCATAGCCATTCCGAGATATATTGCCATGCAACTTCCATCATCATCATCATATACTTGACTTGAGAATTTATTGCCATATTGCTTTGCATGATCGTAAGATAGCTAGCATGATGTTTTCATGGCCTGTCTGTTTTTTGATGTTATTGCTACGCTAGATCATTGCACATCCCGGTACACCTCCGGAGGCATTCATATAGAGTCATACTTTGTTCTAGACATCGAGTTGTAATATTGAGTTGTAAGTAAATAAAAGTGTGATGATCATCATTATTAGAGCATTGCCCCAGTGAGGAAAGGATGATGGAGACTATGATTCCCCCACAAGTCGGGATGATACTTCGGACTTTTTAAAAAAAGAGGCCAAATAAGCCCACCAAAAAAACACAAACAAATGAGAGAAAAAGAGAGAAGGGGCATTGTTACCATCCTTTTACCACACTTGTGCTTCAGAGTAGCACCATGTTCTTCATATAGAGAGTCTTTTGAGTTATCACTTTCATATACTAGTGGGAATTTTCATTATAGAACTTGGCATGTATACTCTGATGATGGGCTTCCTCAAATGCCCGAGGTCTTTATGAGCAAGCAAGTTGGATGCACACCCACTTAGTTTCCAGTTTGAGCTTTCATACACTGTTAGCTCTTAGTGCATCCGTTGCATGGCAATCCCTACTCCTCATATTGACATCAATTGATGGGCATCTCCTTAGCCTGTTGATTAGCCGCGTCGATGTGAGACTTTCTCCTTTTTGTCTTCTCCACACAACCTCCACCATCATATTCTATTCTACCTATAGTGCTATGTCCATGGCTTGCGCTCATGTATTGCATGAGGGTTGAAAAGGCTGAAGCGCGTTAAAAAGTATGAACCAATTGCTCGGCTTGTCATCGGGGTTGTGCATGATGGGAGCATTTTGTGTAACAGAAATGAAGCATGACCAAACTATATGATTTTGTAGGGATGAGCTTTCTTTGGCTATGTTATTTTGAGAGGACATAATTGCTTGGTTAGTATGCTTGAAGTATTATTGTCTTAATGTCAAATGATAGACTATTGCTTTGAGTCACTTGTGTCTTAATATTCATGCCATGATTAGATACATGATCAAGATTATGCTAGGTAGAATTCCACATCAAAAATTATCTTTTTTATCATTTACCTACTCGAGGATGAGCAGGAATTAAGCTTGGGGATGCTGATACATCTCCGTCGTATCTATAATTTTTGATTGTTCCATGCCAATATTATACAACTTTCATATACTTTTGGCAACTTTTTATACTATTTTTGGGACTAACATATTGATCCAGTGCCCAGTGTTAGTTCATGTTTGTTGCATGTTTTTTGTTTCGTAGAAAAACCATATCAAATGGAGTCCAAACGGGATAAAAACTAATGGAGATTTTTTTGGAATATATGTGATTTTTGGGAAGAAGAATCAACGCCAGACGATGCCCGAGGGGTCCACGAGGCAGGGGGGCGCACCCCAGTGGGTCAGGGGTGCCCTGGGCCCTCGTGGCCACCCCGTAAGGCAGTTGGTGCCATTCTTTCGCCGCAAGAAAGCTAATATCCGGATAGAGATCGTGTCCAAAATTCAGCCCAATCGGAGTTATAGATCTCCAGGAATTTAAGAAACGGTGAAAGGGTAGAATCAGCCAACGCAGAAACAGAGAGAGACAGAGAGACAAATCCAATCTCGGAGGGGCTCTCGACCCTCCCACTCCATGGAGACCATGGACCAGAGGGGAAACCCTTCTCCCATCTAGGGAGGAGGTCAAGGAAGAAGAAGAAGGAGGGAGGCTCTCTTCCCCTCGCTTCTGGTGGCGCCGGGGCCATCATCTTCACCGCAATCTACACCAACAACATCACTGCCATCACCACCAACTCTTCCCCCCTCTATGCAGCGGTGTAACCCCTCTTTTACCTGCTGTAATCTCTACTTAAACATGGTGCTCAACGCTATATATTATTTCCCAATGATGTATGGCTATCCTATGATGTTTGAGTATATCCGTTTTGTCCTATGGGTTAATTGATGATCATGATTGGTTTGAGTTGCATGTTTTTATTATTGGTTCTGTCCTATGGTTCTCTCCATGTCGCACAAGCGTGAGGGATCCCCGCTGTAGGGTTTGCAATATGTTCATGATTTTCTTATGGTGGGTGGCGTGAGTGACAGAAGTATAGACCCGAGTAAGTAGGTTGTTTGCCTATGGGAGTAAAGGGGACTTGATGCCTTGTAATGCTATGGTTGGGTTTTTCCTTAATGATCTTTAGTAGTTGCGGATGCTTGCTAGAGTTCCAATCATAAGTGCATATGATCCAAGTAGAGAAAGTATGTTAGCTTATGCCTCTCCCTCAAATAAAATTGCAATAACGGTTAACGGTCTAGTTATCGATTGCCTAGGGACAAATAACTTTCTTGTGTGATAACAAGCTCTCTACTAAAACTAACTTACTTGTGTCTTCATCTAAACAGCCCCTACTTTTTATTTACGCGCTCTTTATTATCTTGCAAGGCTATCCAACAACACCTACAAAGTACCTCTACTTTCATACTTGTTCTAGGTAAAGCGAACGCTAAGCGTGCGTAGAGTTGTATCGGTGGTCGATAGAACTTGAGGGAATATTTGTTCTTCCTTTAGCTCCTCGTTGGGTTCGACACTCTTACTGATTGAAAGAGGCTACAATTGATCCCCTATACTTGTGGGTTATCACACACACATACACACACACACACATTTTCTTAATTATTTTCTGTTTTTTATATTTTTAGTTATAGAAATGTTAAATGAATTCGATATATATATAAATGTTAGATTAATGTCAAAGTTTTAGATGAATTAGATTAATGTCAAATGTTAGATAAATTAGATATATTAATTGTCAAACGTTAGATGAATTAGATAGAAATGTTAGATTAATATCAAATGTTAGATGAATTAGATAGAAATGTTAGATGAATTAGTTTTTTATACTTTTAGTTATAGATGAATTACATGTATTAATGTTAGATGAATTAGTTGTTTATACTTTTGTCAAATGCTAGATGAATTAGCTAGATATATAAATGTTAGATGATCATATAGAATTTGCATATAGAATTTGTATATAAGAAATCACAATAATCCAATCATTTAAAAAATGTTACATTTGCATATAGAATTTTTTCTTGACATGAGCTATGCCCGGCCCGCATCCTCACTGTCGACCCATTCGCGATGACGTCCTGCTTCAGCAGAGCCATGTCCGGGTCTGGGCTTTGCCGGGCTGGCACTGGGAGGTGCTACCTTCAGGGGCGCGCCGCTTGGTGAGGAACTCGGCCTCGGGTCCCGTCGACGACCCGGAGCTCCTTTGGTGGCGTTCGCGTGGGCCACTTTCGGTGCGGAGGGAGCCAGCCCCGCTGGAGGTGGTACATTGCCATGTTAGGGAGGAGGACGAGCACGTCCGTCGCTACATGGCTGCGTTGGACGTCAGGTTCTTCAATACCTGGCAGGTTCTTCGGGGATCTCACCCGAGCTATGATCCTGTGATGATTCCTTCTCTTTGGGTGTCCACCTCCCGCGCCTCAAGAACCGCGAGTGAACTAGATTATTCGATAGTATTCGATCTATATTAGCTAGAGCTAGTGATGTATTCGATAATATTCGAGATGATGTATTCGAGATTATATATATTATTCGATAATATTTGAGACGATGTATTCGAGATTATATATATTATTCAATAATATTCGAGACGATGTATTCAAGATTATATATACTATTCGATAATATTCGAGACGATGTATTCGAGATTATATTCGATGATGCATATTATGTACTATGATTCAATTTTTCCTTATTGATTGCATGCATGCATTGTAATTTTAATACTAAATTGTTTTATATTTCCTCTGGATTAGTTAAATAAAAGCTATGGACAATACCGTTAGAGAAGGAGAGGAGGCCCTGTTCAACATCATACGCTCATCCCCTCACCCAGATGAGTTTGAAGAAGATGACGGCTCGCAATATCTGAACCCTACCGGTGAGGGTATGATATTTGATGAAGACGAACGAATAGATGAAGTCCAGAACTATGATTATGATGACGAACAAAATTTTGATCTTGAAATAACAAAGACTGGCGAGGTATATTTATATAAGCAGGCATCTGGTGACCATCACATGTTTTAAATGATTTGTATATATATTAACGAATCGATCTTTCTTCTTTCAGCCCTCTGGATCGAGCAAATCTTCTACAGGCAACAAGACAGTGCGAGGCCCGGCTAAAAAGGTGAAGGAAGGCATAAAGTACAACATCGATGCCATCAAACCTAATGGCGAACCAAGAGAGCCTAAGAAGAATGTGCACAAATTCATTCGTCAGTGTGGAGTTCTTGTGAAGGACCAAATCCCAATCTCCATTCAAGAACGGAAAAAGCCAGCAAAGGAACGTCCAGATCTTACTTTTGTCCACCAAAGAGCAAAAGACCTACTTTGGGAATCTCTCATGTCACATTTCACCCTAGCAGATCATTTCACAGATGCAGATGTGTAGAAAGTCAAGGAAGCTGCTCTTAGGAAGATGGCGGTTGCATTCAACAACCACAAGAAAAGTATATGTGCCAAGTGCGTCCAAGGATGAAAGAAGACTCCAGAATTCACGGGAGCACTTGAGAAGCAAAGAGATCACTGGCCCACTTTCGCAAAATTCAAGGAATCAGAATTAGCTAAGGAATGGTCGAGAATAAACAAGATCAATGCCGCGAAAAAGGAGCATTTCCATAAGCTGGGGCCTGATACGTCTCCAACGTATCTATAATTTTTGATTGCTCCATGCTATATTATCTACTGTTTTGGGCAATATTGGGCTTTATTATCCACTTTTATATTATTTTTGGGACTAACCTATTAACCGGAGGCCCAACCCGGAATTGCTGTTTTTTGCCTATTTCAGTGTTTCGAAGAAAAGGAATATCAAACGGAGTCGAAACGGAATGAAATCAACTGGAGAAGTTATTTTTGGAAGGAAAGCTACCGGATGGACATGGACCCCACGTCAGGAGCCAAGGGAGGTGCTCACGAGGGTGGGGGGCGCGCCCCTGCCTCGTGGGGCCCCCGAAGCTCCACCAACGTACTTCCTACACCCATATATACCCACATACCCTAAAAATTCCAGAACAGACAATAGATCGGGAGTTCCGCTGGCAGAAGCCTCCGTAGCCATCGAAAGCCAATCTAGACCCGTTCCGGCACCCTGCCGGAGGGGGAAACCCTCTCCGGTGGCCATCTTCATCATCCCGGTGCTCTCCATTACGAGGAGGGAGTAGTTCTCCCTCGCACTACTAGGAAAAGGGCTATAGATGGAATTGACACTAATGGCGCACCAGACATGTGGTGCGCCATTACTATATACTAATGGCGCACCATGTGTTGGTACGCCATTAGTGTCCAAATACTAATGGCGCACCACATCCACGGTGCGCCATTAGTAAATTTTTTTTTAAAAAAATTTCAAAACTACTAATGGCGCACCGTGAGAGTGGTGCGCCATTACTAGTCCACATCCACGATGCGCCATTAGTAAAATTTAGAGGCAAAAAAATTCAAAATAATTCAAACTTACTAATGGCGCACCTGCCCATGGTGCGCCATTAGTATCTTCCCGCCTTCAAAATTCAAAATAAGTCAACAAAATAAAAAAAAAGTTACTAATGGCGCACCTGCCTGTGGTGCGCCATTAGTATCTTCCCGCCTTCAAAATTCAAAATTAGTCAAAAAAAAGTTACTAATGGCGCACCTGCCCATGGTGCGCCATTAGTATCTTCCCGCCTTCAAAATTCAAAATAAATCAAAAAATAAAAAAAGTTAGTAATGGCGCACCTGCCCACGGTGCGCCATTACTATGTCGTATACATGGCTGGGCGCACCTCCTCCACTCCACCTCTCCTCCATTCCATCTCCTCCTCTCCTCTCCTCCACTCCATCTCCTCCTCTCCTCCACTCCATCTCCTCCTCTCCGGCGACCTCCTTCTCCTCTCCGGCGACCTCCTTCTCCTCTCCGGCGACCTCCTCCTCCTCCTCTCCGACGACCTCCTCCTCCTCTCCGGCGACCTCCTCCTCCTCCTCTCCGGCGACCTCCTCCTCCTCCTCTCCGGCGACCTCCTCCTCCTCTCCGGCACCTCCTCCTCTCCGGGAACCTCCTCCTCCCTCCTCTCCTCCCCTCCCCTCACGGTTTCTCCTGCCTCCTCTCCGGTGAGCTCCTCCTCCCTCCTCTCCTCCCATTCCCACATGGTTTCTCCTTCCTCCTCTCCGATGCTTCGGTGAACTCCTCTCCGGCGATGTAGGCGAGCGCCTCTCCGATGACCTCCTCCTCCTCCTCTCTGGCGAACACCTCTCCGGCAAAAGAACACGGCAAAAGAACGTACAAGATCCAAAAATAGGAACAAAATTTGAAATAATATCATGCCAAAAAACGAGCAAAAAAAACTAGCAAAAAATGGGCAAAAAAATCACGATCCAGATCCAAATTCAAAATTCAAAAATAGTAATGGCGCACGGTGGGGGTTAGACGGTGCGCCACTACTATTTTCCCGCCTTCAAAATTCAAAAATACTAATGGCGCACCGTGGCCTATACTAATGGCGCACCAGTGGCCTATACTAATGGTGCACCGTGGCCGATACTAATGGCGCACCAGTGTTGCGCCATTAGTATACCAGATACTAATGGCGCACCAGTGGTGCGCCATTAGTAAAAATTACTAATGGCGTGCTAGTAATGGCGCACCAGTGATGCGCCATTAGTAGGCAAAACTGGTGCGCCATTAGTAGGCCTTTTCCTAGTAGTGTCGGGGCTGAGGGTATGTACCAGTAGCTATGTGTTTGATCTCTCTCTCTCTCTCATGTTCTTGAGATGATACGATCTTGATGTATTGCGAGCTTTGCTATTATAGTTGGATCTTATGTTTCTCCTCCCCCTCTAATCTCTTGTAATGAATTGAGTTTCCCCTTTGAAGTTATCTTATCGGATTGAGTCTTTAAAGATTTGAGAACACTTGATGTATGTCTTGCCGTGCATATCTGTGGTGACAATGGGATACCACGTGATTCACTTGATGTATGTTTTGGTGATCAACTTGCGGGTTCCGCCCATGAACCTATGCATAGGGGTTGGCACACGTTTTCTTCGTGATTCTCCGGTAGAACTTTGGGGCACTCTTTGAGGTCCTTTGTGTTGGTTGAATAGATGAATCTGAGATTGTGTGATGCATATCATATAATCATACCCACGGATACTTGAGGTGACATTGGAGTATCTAGGTGACATTAGGGTTTTGGTTGATTTGTGTCTTAAGGTGTTATTCTAGTACGAACTCTAGGGCTGTTTGTGACACTTATAGGAATAGCCCAACGGATTGATTGGAAAGAATAACTTTGAGGTGGTTTCGTACCCTACCATAATCTCTTCGTTCATTCTCCACTATTAGTGACTTTGGAGTGACTCTTTGTTGCATGTTGATGGATAGTTATGTGATCCAATTATGTTAGTATTGTTGAGGGAACTTGCACTAGCGAAAGTATGAACCCTAGGCCTTGTTTCAACGCATTGCAATATTGTTTATGCTCACTTTTATCATTAGTTACCCTGCTGTTTTTATATTTTCAGATTACAAAAACCTTTATCTACTATCCATATACCACTTGTATCACCATCTCTTCACCGAACTAGTGCACCTATAAAATTTACCATTGTATTGGGTGTGCTGGGGACACAAGAGACTCTTTGTTATTTGGTTGCAGGGTTGCTTGAGAGAGACCATCTTCATCCTACGCCTCCTACGGATTAATAAACCTTAGGTTATCCACTTGAGGGAAATTTGCTACTGTCCTACAAACCTCTGCACTTGGAGGCCCAACAACGTCTACAAGAAGAAGGTTGTGTAGTAGACATCAAGCTCTTTTCTGGCGCCGTTGTCGGGGAGGTGAGTACTTGAAGGTATATCTTTAGATCTTGCAACCGAGTCTTTTAGTTTTTCTTGTTTTAGCACTAGTTTAGTTTATAACAGAAAACTATAAAAAAATGGAATTGAGTTTACCTCATATGCTTCATCTTTTTAATATCTTTCGTAAGTATGATGGAAAGGAAAATTGTGCTCAAATACTAGAAGAAGAATTACATAGAATGCTTGGCATAAAATATGTGAATGATGAGCATGATTGCAATGTTGTTAGTATGAATTCTTTGAATATCCATGATACTAATGATGACTGCACTAGTTATGATGAAAATGTCTCCTATAAACATGTCAATTTTTGTGGAGTACATTGGGTTTGTAAGTACACACCAAATAGGGAAGATAGATATTGCAAGAGGCATAATTACTTAGAAACTAAATTTTTGCAAGAAAGGCTAGATAAATGTGCTAAAAATTTAAATTATCTTGGGCATACTTGTGAGCTTTGCAATGAACATGATCATTTCAGTACCCAATGCAAATTGTTTCATGATCGTATCGTGTCCAAAAATTGTGATGACTTGATTTCCCTTGCACATCATAATGAAATTAGTTTTCTTATGGGTTACGAAGAAATGAAACCTATAACTAATTATCTTCCAGAATTTCCCCGTTATAAACTTCTTGGATTTGATCTAGAGGAAATTTATATGTATTGTGCGGTGAATTGTATTGAAAATCCTTATATTGCCAACTACATAAAGAAAAGAAAACAAATAGAGGATGAAGAGAATACTAATGAAAGGGAAGAGACTTCCCAATATCCTCCTATTATTTCTTATGATGAATCAGGTAACGAGGAGGAGCCTCCTATTCAACCAATCTCATTAATAAGGAGCTCCAAAAAGAGGATTGAACCCACACATGATGTGGTGAAGAAGAAGAAAAGAAAAAGGAAGAGAGGTAAAAAGATATCTCCCCCAAATAATGCTGCTCCTATTACTATTGTGCCTCATGAAAATATAATTGTGGAAGATAATGATATTTCTTATGATCTTGAAAATCTTTTTGGCACTTGCTTGGAAAAATATGATAATTGCTATACTATTGGTGCTATCCATACTATTAATGATGAGAGTGATTATGCTTATAATATGAAAAGGCCCAAGCTTGGGATGCTACGTTTGATGAAGATGATGTTTTTAAGAATATATTTGGTCCAATTAATGTTTGTCCCAAGCTTGGGGAAGCTATGATTAATGAAGATGATATTCTTAGTCTCCCAAGTTTTGATATGCAAATTTATAATGATGATAGCATGCCTCCTACCTATGATGATTATTGTGATGATACTTATGCTATAAAAAGTAGTGATTATATTTATAAAACTTGTCATGATTATGATTACCCCTTTTCTGAACATTAATCTTTTAATGTGGAAACAATTTATAGTATTCGAGTCTCTTATGATACTCCCACTATCCCGAATGAGAAGAATTTTGCTTATGTGGAGAGTACTAAATTTTCTATGCTTGTAGATCATGAAAAGAATGCTCTATGTGATGGTTATATTGTTGAATTCATTCATGATGCTACTGAAAATTATTATGAGGGAGGAACATATGCTTGTAGGAATTGCAATAATATCAAGTTTCCTCTCTATGTGCTTAAAGTTTTGAAGTTATGCTTGTTTTACCTTCCTATGCAAGTTGATTATTGTTCCCATAAGTTGTTTGCTCAAAAAAACCCTATGTATAGGAAGTGCGTTAGACTTAAATGTGTCAGCCATATTCTTCATGGTGCTCTCTTTATGTTTCAATTCCTATCCTTTATGTGAGCATCATTGAAATCATCGTGCCTAGCTAGGGGCGTTAAACGATAGCGCTTGTTGGGAGGCAACCCAACTTTATCTTTGTTCCTTGATTTTTGTTCCTGTTTAGTAATAAATAATTCATCTAGCCTCTGTTTAGATGTGGTTTTATGCTTTTAATTAGTGTTTGTGCCAAGTAGAACCTTTGGGAAGACTTGGGGAAAGTCTTGTTGATCATGCTGTAAAAAACAGAAACTTTAGCGCTCACGAGAATTGCTGCCATTTTTATTTGGAGAGTGCTATTTAGTTAATTATTTTGGAAGATGATTAATATATAAATTACTCAGGTCCATCAATTTATTTGAGAATTTTATGAGTTCCAGAAGTATACGTTTGATCCAGATTACTACAGACTGTTCTGTTTTTGACAGATTCTGTTTTTCATGTGTTGTTTACTTATTTTGATGAATCTATGGCTGGTAAAAGAGTTTATAAACCATAGACAAGTTGGAATACAGTAGGTTTAACACCAATATAAATAAAAAATGAGTTCATTACAGTACCTTGAAGTAGTGTTTTCTTTTCTTTCGCTAACAGAGCTTACGAGTTTTCTGTTAAGTTTTGTGTTGTGAAGTTTTCAAGTTTTGGGTAAAGATTCGATGGACTATGGAACAAGGAGTGGTAAGAGACTAATATTGGGGATGCCCAAGGCACCCCAAGGTAATATTGAAGGATAGTGAAAGTGCAACTATCCCTAGGTGGTTTTGGTAATTCATAACAACATATAGGTCATTGAGCTAATGCTATTTCAAGATGATTATTTCAGGAAAGCTCAATGATTGGCATGGCATGGATGTGAAAGTGGAACCCTCAAAATGCTAAGGACAAAGAATTGGCTCAAGCTCAAAAGTTCAAGACTCTTCATTTTTTATTTTAGTGATCCAAGATCACATTGAGTCTTTAGGAAAAGCCAATACTATCAAGGAGGGATGAGGTGTTGCTTAATGAGCCTCTTGCTTTATGTGCTTGGTGATATGCTCCAAAATCCTCAACCACTTTTCCATAGCCACAAATGACCTAAACACTAAGCCAAACTCGGTCATACCGATTCTTTCAATCCGGCGCCACCGAGTTTCACTTGTAATTTGCCACTGCCAAACCCTAGCAATTCGGTCCTACCGATAAGGATCTCGGTCTCACCGAGATGGGATTGCAAACTCTCTGTTTCCCTTTCGTAACTTTTTGGTCTCACTGAAAGAGCGAATCGGTCCCACCGAGATTGCAATGTAAACTCTATGTTTCCTTCTTGTAACTTTTCGGTCTCACCGAAAGAGTGAGTCGGTCCCACCGAGTTTGCCTGACCAACTCTCTGGTTAGCTTACTGCCAAACTCGGTCTCACCGAGTTTGTGCAATTGGTCTCACCGAGATTACGTTATGCCCAAACCCTAACCGAATCGGTCCTACCGAGTTGCATGTCAGTCCCACCGAAATTCCTAACGGTCACTAGGTTTACTATTTCGGTCTGACCGAGTTTGTTTATTCGGTCCCACCGAGATTGGTAAATTGTGTGTAATGGTTGGATTTTGTGTGGAGGCTATATATACCCCTCCACCTCCTCTTCACTCGTGGAGAGAGCCATCAGAACACATACACCATTCCAACTCATATGTACCGAGACAGAACCACCTACTCATGTGTTGAGACCAAGATATTCCATTCCAACCATATGAATCTTGATCTCTAGCCTTCCCCAAGTTGCTTTCCACTCAAATCTTCTTTCCACCAGATCCAAATCCTATGAGAGAGAGTTGAGTGTTGGGGAGACTATCATTTGAAGCACAAGAGCAAGGAGTTCATCATCAACACACCATTTGTTACTTCTTGGAGAGTGGTGTCTCCTAGATTGGCTAGGTGTCACTTGGGAGCCTCCGACAAGATTGTGGAGTTGAACCAAGGAGTTTGTAAGGGCAAGGAGATCGCCTACTTCATGAAGATCTCCCGCTTGTGAGGCAAGTCCTTCGTGGGCGATGGCCATGGTGGGATAGACAAGGTTGCTTCTTCATGGACCCTTCGTGGGTGGAGCCCTCCGTGGACTCGCGCAACCGTTACCCTTTGTGGGTTGAAGTCTCCATCAACGTGGATGTAGGATAGCACCACCTATCCGAACCACGGGAAAAACATCCATGTCTCCAATTGCGTTTGAATCCTCAAAACCCTTCCCTTTATATTCTTGCAAGTTGCATGATTTTACTTTCCGCTGCCAATATACTCTTTGCATGCTTGCTTGAATTGTGTGATGATTGCTTGACTTGTCCTAAGATAGTTAAAATCTGCCAAGAACTAAAATTGGGAAAAGGTTAAGTTTTTATTTGGTCAAGTAGTCTAATCCCCCCTCTAGACATACTTTCGATCCTACAAGTGGTATCAGAGCTTTGGTCTCCATTTGCCTTGATCTCCATAGCTTTTGGTGGTCATAGCCTTGGTTTCACAACCTAGGAGAGTATGGCGTCTAGCGAGGGAAATTATCACCGTAGAGGTCCTTACTTTGATGGCACTAATTTTGCTAGTTGGAAGCATAAAATGAAAATGCATATTCTTGGACATAACCTCGCCGTATGGGCTATTGTTTGTGTTGGTTTGCAAGGTGAGTTCTTTGATGGGAGAGAACCAAACCGTGAAGCTACCGCGGATGAGTTGAAGATGTTGCAATACAATGCTCAAGCTTGTGATATTCTCTACAATGGATTGTGCCCCGAAGAATTCAACAAAATCAGCCGTCTTGAGAATGCAAAGGAAATTTGGGACACTTTGATTGATATGCACGAAGGTACCGACTCCGTCAAGGAATCCAAGTTGGATGTGCTCCAAAGTCAACTTGACAAGTTCAAGATGAAGGATGGTGAAGGTGTCGCCGAAATGTACTCTAGGCTTGCTCTCATCACAAATGAGATTGCCGGCTTAGGAAGCGAAGATATGACCGATAGATTCATCATCAAGAAGATCCTAAGAGCCTTGGATGGGAAATACGATACCGTGTGCACATTGATTCAAATGATGCCCAATTACAAAGATCTCAAACCAACGGAAGTGATTGGAAGGATTGTTGCTCATGAGATGTCACTCAAGGATAAAGAGGAACTTCACAACAAATCAAGTGGTGCCTACAAAGCCTCATGTGAAGTCCCCACATCATCAAGTGAGAAACAAAACTTCAATGAAGAATTGAGCTTAATGGTGAAGAAATTCAACAAGTTCTACAAGAGTAGAAGCAAAGATAGAAGCTTCAAGTCAAGGTCCTACAATGACAAAAGATCTTCTAGTCGAGAGCAAAACTGCTATAATTGTGGAAGACCCGAACACTATTCCAATGAGTGTACGGCTCCCTACAAGAGAAGAGAAGATTCTCCAAAAGGAAGAAGCAAAGAATCACCACCAAGAGAGAGAAGGAGTAGAGATGATCGTTATGAACAGAGATACTCACGGAGAAGCAAGGATTCGGAAAGGAAGGAAAAATCATCAAGGAGCTACACAAAACGAAGACATCAAGCTCATGTTGGTGAATGGGTATCCGGCTCCGACTCCGACAGCCACTCCGAGAGAAGTTATCACTCCGACTCCGAAGATACTCAAGATGAAGGTGTTGCCGGTCTAGCACTTGTGTCAACCAACTCCTACGACATATTTGACTCACCAAATGAAGGAATTGGAAGATGCTTCATGGCCAAAGGTCCTAAGGTAACGCACCCCAAGTATGTTGATTTTAATAGTGATGAAGATGACTTGTTAGGTGATGATGACTTGCTTGTTGACAACTCTAGTGATGAGTACTATGATGAAACATCAATTAATCATGCTAATCAAGATAAAACGAATGACAATGATAAGGAGAAGATTGAGGCTCTAACTAAAGAACTAAACACTCTTAAGTTAGCTCATGAAAATATCTTCGAAGATCATCGAGAACTTTTAAGAGCTCATGAGAAATTACGCTTTGAAAAGCTCAATCTTGAGCAAGAGCATGAGTTCTTAAAAGCAATCAATGACGATCTCCGCAAGAAAAGTTCTTCTTACATTGCCAAGCGTTTACTATTATACACTTACATGCCTCAAGTCAAGTCTAGTAACAAGAACACGAAAGATTCTTCCTCTAGTAGTAACAATGATCATGCTAAATCCAATATTGTTGCTTCTAGTAGTTCTCTTGATTCCACTAATGATTCTCTTATCCAAGTTACACTTGAGCAAGAAAATAGCTTATTGAAGGGGATTATAGAGAAAGGAGTGTACAAAAGCCTTGCCGGGAGTAAGCAATTCGAGGAAATTGTGCGCAAGCAAGGAATGCACCGGAAGAATCAAGGTGTTGGTTTTGAACGAAAGTTCAATGCCAATGGATTTGAGTGGGAAGAAGATCAATACCCCAAGACAAAGTTTGTTCCTCAACAAGAGAAGTCTGATACTTCTTTCAAGGGGACACAAGCTCAAGATGATCTTCCACCACAAGACTACAAGCAAAAAGGCAAGGACAAGCTTCAAGAAGAGATTGATGCATTTGAAGAAGCTCCTAAGACCTTAGTCAAGTGGATTCCCAAGACCACGTCAAGTTCCACTTCATCAAGTACGACTACAACTCCAAGGATTCCCATCAAGATGGTGTGGATCCAAAAGAAGAAGTAGAGAGTTCTTGAGGGTGACTCCGCCAACATATTTCACTCTCATCATTTTGGCAAGAACAAGTGCAATCAACTTCCACATCATGCACAAGTTCAAGGAGTCACAAACCCTCTTGTTGGTAAGACAAGGGACAAGGTAACCTAAAGTTTTCATGGACATCATCTTGTGTATGCATCACTCTATGTCTATGGATATCCTTGTTTGTTCCTTGTGGGACTAACCCATGTAGGTATTGAAAGTGCAATTCACTCAAATGGATAGCTCCAAGTGATCTACATCAACATTGAGCATCCACATCTTCAACATCTACATGAAGTCATCATCGACAAAACCCAAGGTTAGTTCATCCCTCTTAGGGGGGGGATATCACATCTAGGGGGAGCTTTACTCTAAAACTTGAGCTAAAGCAACTCTAAAGATGTGAATACAACAATGCTTTATGTAAAAGTGGTAACCCCACTTGAGCTTAAACAATGAGTATGACCTACGATCAAGTGTTCTCACTTGACTCCTAAGTCAATATACTCATATATAGATGACCTAGTCATCGCAAATTGCTTGATAGATGCTAGAATTGGTTGTGCATGCTTTGCCACATATTTCATTTGCCATCTTATTGTGTGAGCATGTTGGTTGAATATTTTACTCATTCGAGGACATCCACTTGTTGTTTTCATTGTTTGGCTTTATATTCTTTTGCCAAGTGGATGGACAAGAATGCCTAAGAACCTCCTCTAGCTATCTATGCTTTTCTCGTCTCAAACTCTATTCATGCTGCATCACAAAATTTGATCAAGTCAGATTCGAACCACACTGTGTGAGGAGCGCTCGGAGTCCCCGATTCGTCATAGACTTAAACTTCCAAAACCTCTTTGTGATTCTCGGTCTGACCGATACCATACTTTCGGTCCTACCGAGATCATTAACTTGATCTAGGTTTTCGATCTCGGTGTAACCGATTTGAACCACTCGGTCACACCGAGTTGCAATAACTGTATACAGTTTTGCATCTCGGTGCCACCGAGTTGTTCCACTCGGTCACACCGACAGGGTCGGGCTATATATAGTGACGGGCAAAATTTTGGAAATTTCTCCAAAACCTCTTCGCCCGCGCATAGCTCGCTCTGCCTCCTGGGTCTCCGGATCGTCCTCCTCGCCGCCAGCCGCCTCCAGTCGCTGGTCTCCGTCGCCTTCAACAGGAATTTTGCCCCGCCGTTGCCGCCGTAGCGAGTCTCCGCCGAACTAGGGTATGGACTCGATCTTTGTGCTATTCTCCAATCCGATTCCTAGCACATTGTGATCATCATGATTCTTGCCACGTTTGATAAACTCCTATCCAGTCAATGAACTCGTAGATTAGGTTTAATTCGAAAATTTTAGGGTTAGGTTTCCGCCGAAACCATCTCGGACCCACCGATTTGGAAAACTCGGTCCCACCGATTTGGCTTATGCCATTGCACAAGTAAAACTAGGTCTGACCGAGAATTACTTATCGGTGTGACCGATTTTGGAACTCTGTGAAACCCTAGCAGTCTCGGTGCCACCGAACTGTGACTCGGTCTGACCGAGTTCACTAGTTCTAGTGCCAAAACTGCTTCGGTGTCACCGAGTTTGAAAATCGGTAGATCCGAGATGCTTTCAGTGGAAAACTAAAACTAAGTTTTTGAATTACTCTTTTGGAAAATCTCTGCACTTTGTGATGCTCATCCACTCTATCTCATCTATAATCTATTCATAGGGTCACCAGTCAGAATTTGCATCATGTCAGACCAAAGTGACAGCCAGAACCTCTCAGAGCAGCAAGTGGTGATGAGTGAGGGCACTAGCCCCTCAAGTTCCTCAGATGATGGCAGTAGGAGCACCCCCAGCAATCTGCCTAAGGCTGCCACTAGACAAAGGAAGAAGAGAACTTCTGATTCTGAAGATGAAGATTATGTGGCAGAGGAAGAGGCCACATCAAAGAGAGTTGAGCCAGCAGCAGTTACAAAGCCAGGGCTGAAAATCAAAAGGCCAGCAGGCAGGCAGCCCATGTCTAAGGTTAGAGCTTCAACTGTGAAGCCTACACCCACAGAGCCAGTTGCTGCTGAGGGCAAAAAGAGGAAGGAAAGGGTCAAGAAGACTGTAGCCAGAGTGCTTGGCAAGGCCTCCATCATGGAAGATGAGGAGGAAGAAGAAGAGGTTGCTGCATCAGCACCCAAGGCACCCAAACTTATGGGAGATGCCATAAGGTCAGGGGCAACTGCATCCAAGCCCAAGGAAGCACCCAAGGCTGCATCTAAGCCAAAGAGTGCACCAAAGAGAAACACAAGAAGCATCCCAGCCACTGAAAAGAACAAGGCCCCAGTGCCTGAAGCTGCAGAGGAAGAGGAAGAGAATGTCCTTAGAAAGCTCAAGCCCAAGATCCCAGACCACAACAATGCTCATCCTGTGGCTAAGGATATGAAGCTCAGGAGAGATTCAGGGCTGAGGAAGTGGAGAGAGACAGATCTCTATGCTACCAGAAGGAGGACTGCAGTGGACTACAGGTTTCACACCAAGGAGCAGCAGGATTTCTATGAGATAGTTTTGCTTGACAAGAAGCCAATAGTATGTGACATGAGATGGGTCGACTGGACCTACATGAAGGAAAATGAGGAACACTATCCTGGAGTGTATGACAGCTTTAGTGCGTGTGGAGTTGCATACTTTGTTGGGCAGAAGCTCACAAAGTGGAACGAGGAGCTAATCATGCAATTCTACTCCACATCACATTTCTATCCAGATGGCAGGATTGTATGGATGTCAGAGGGTACGAGGTACCAGTCCACAGTTGCTGAATGGGCTCAGCTAATTCATGCCCCAGAGGAGCAAGCAGATGACTTGGACATTTATGCCAAGAAGAAGATAGACCACAACTCTATGTCCAACATGTACAAGGAGATTCCGAATGAAGCACTTGACACTTTCAAATTTGGCTGAGTGCATTATCTTCTATCAGGACTGCCCACTATCAACTGGATACTAAGGCACACCCTATTGCCCAAGTCTGGAGATCGCAAGATGATCAGAGGCCACGCGATCAATTTGCTTCATGTCTTTGACATGCCTCAAAAATTCAAAGTCATGAGCCTCATAGTGGAAACAATCAAAAGGACAGCAGCAGACCAGAAGAGGAGCTGTGGATATGCCCCACAGATTCAGGAGCTCATCAACTCCAAGATGGGCATGGGCATATACCTCTTGGACAAGGTACACCTGCCCATCCGTCCAGACTTCGAAGATAACCAAGTGGTCATGACTGAGAATGAGCCATCATCTGCCCAAGCACAAGCCAAGAAGGAGAAGGCGAAGAAGGAGAAAGCTGCCAGGATGCCTACTCAAGAGGAGGCATCTGAATATTTTCTGAAAACCAAACAAGAGCAGCTTGGTTACCTGATTGCGTCCACCCTGCGGATTGAGCAAGGACTAGCCACCCTGACTCAGAACCAGGCAAGCTTAGAGAGGATCATGGAACAGAGGTTCTATGATTTGGACATCAAGGTGACAGAGATACAGACTTCCGTGGAGCAGCTCCAGGATGACATGAATGAGAGGAGAGGCAGGACTACGACTGATGCTTTTGCCAGGGTGCCACGAGGTCCGAGGTCGTCTGCAATGCTAGTTGCTGACACCAGAGCTACCACATCTGCGCCAGCCACAGCCTCAGTTCCACCTGCTCCAGCATCCACTTGAGCCTCAACTCCGACCACGTCTACCGAAGGCTTCGTCCTTGGAGTGCTCCGGACTCCACCACCACCTAAAGATCAAGCCTGAGCGTCGACTTAGCACTATGCATTTTCTAGGAACTTTTTGGTAACTTGTTGCCAAAGGGGGAGAAAATGTATAGATCATAGGCTTCGAGAGAGAGAGTGTTGCTTTTATTCTCTCTTGTTTTATTTGGTGGTTTTTCGAACTTTATTTGCTTGTGTGTGAGATACTACGTCCTTATCTGTGTGAGACATCGATGATCATGTGTTTGATCATAAGCTACACTTAATGTTTGCTTAATGCTATTATTATTCTATCTATCTTATGTGATCACTCACTATTCTTGGTGATGAGTGCACGTATTTCAATCTTATCATTTTTGAGCGCTCCACCAAGATGTATGTGACATGGAAGAGTAACCCATGACTCTAACTCCTTGTGCATTTGCAGTCCAAAGCAAATTCTAAATATGCACGAATTTAGGGGGAGCTCTTATTTGTCACATACTTCTCAAAGCGACGATATATTTCATGCTTATTATCATTTGTCGAAGCTTTGATCTATATGTTGTCATCAATTACCAAAAAGGGGGAGATTGAAAGTGCAACTATCCCTAGGTGGTTTTGGTAATTCATAACAACATATAGCTCATTGAGCTAATGCTATTTCAAGATGATTATTTCAGGAAAGCTCAATGATTGGCATGGCATGGATGTGAAAGTGGAACCCTCAAAATGCTAAGGGCAAAGAATTGGCTCAAGCTCAAAAGTTCAAGACTCTTCATTTTTTATTTTAGTGATCCAAGATCACATTGAGTCTTTAGGAAAAGCCAATACTATCAAGGAGGGATGAGGTGTTGCTTAATGAGCCTCTTGCTTTATGTGCTTGGTGATATGCTCCAAAATCCTCAACCACTTTTCCATAGCCACAAATGACCTAAACACTAAGCCAAACTCGATCATACCGATTCTTTCAATCTGGCGCCACCGAGTTTCACTTGTAATTTGCCATTGCCAAACCCTAGCAATTCGGTCCTATCGATAAGGATCTCGGTCTCACCGAGATGGGATTGCAAACTCTCTGTTTCCCTTTCGTAACTTTTCGGTCTCACCGAAAGAGCGAATCGGTCCCACCGAGATTGCAATGTAAACTCTATGTTTCCTTCTTGTAACTTTTCGGTCTCACCGAAAGAGCGAGTCGGTCCCACCGAGTTTGCCTGACCAACTCTCTGGTTAGCTTATTGCCAAACTCGGTCTCACCGAGTTTGTGCAATCGGTCTCACCGAGATTACGTTATGCCCAAACCCTAACCGAATCGGTCCTACCGAGTTGCATGTCAGTCCCACCGAAATTCCTAACGGTCACTAGGTTTACTACTTCGGTCCGACCGAGTTTGTTTATTCGGTCCCACCGAGATTGGTAAATTGTGTGTAACGGTTGGATTTTGTGTGGAGGCTATATATACCCCTCCACCTCCTCTTCACTCGTGGAGAGAGCCATCAGAACACATACACCATTCCAACTCATATGTTCTAAGAGAGAACCACCTACTCATGTGTTGAGACCAAGATATTCCATTCCAACCATATGAATCTTGATCTCTAGCCTTCCCCAAGTTGCTTTCCACTCAAATCTTCTTTCCACCAGATCCAAATCCTATGAGAGAGAGCTGAGTGTTGGGGAGACTATCATTTGAAGCACAAGAGCAAGGAGTTCATCATCAACACACCATTTGTTACTTCTTGGAGAGTGGTGTCTCCTAGATTGGCTAGGTGTCACTTGGGAGCCTCCGACAAGATTGTGGAGTTGAACCAAGGAGTTTGTAAGGGCAAGGAGATCGCCTACTTCGTGAAGATCTACCGCTAGTGAGGCAAGTCCTTCGTGGGCGATGGCCATGGTGGGATAGACAAGGTTGCTTCTTCGTGGACCCTTCGTGGGTGGAGCCCTCCGTGGACTCGTGCAACCGTTACCCTTCGTGGGTTGAAGTCTCCATCAACGTGGATGTAGGATAGCACCACCTATCCGAACCACGGGAAAAACATCCGTGTCTCCAATTGCGTTTGAATCCTCAAAACCCTTCCCTTTATATTCTTGCAAGTTGCATGCTTTACTTTCCGCTGCCAATATACTCTTTGCATGCTTGCTTGAATTGTGTGATGATTGCTTGACTTGTCCTAAGATAGTTAAAATCTGCCAAGAACTAAAATTGGGAAAAGGTTAAGTTTTTATTTGGTCAAGTAGTCTAATCCCCCCCCTCTAGACATACTTTCGATCCTACAGATAGCCAAGATCCAAATCTCGGGGATGCCCCGGAAGGCATCCCCTCTTTCGTCTTCGTTCATCGGTAACTTTACTTGGAGCTATATTTTTATTCGCCATATGATATGTGTTTTGCTCGGAGCGTCAATTTATTTTGTTAGAATTTTCTTGCTATTATTTAGAACAATGTTTTGCATCTTTTATTTCAATAAAAGTGGCATTGATAGCCTTTACTATGCCTATGTTACATGTATACATGTTGCTGTTTGAAAACAGAAAGTTTACCTCTGTTGCAATAATTCCCTAGAAAAGTTAGAATGTGATAAAATGCTGAAACCTTTTTCATTCTAAGATATGATAAATTTACTACAGTGGGAATTTTCTTTCATAATTTTTGGAGCTCGGGAAGTATGGATGTTGCAGCATTGTTTACAGACTATCCTGTTTAGGCAGATTGTTGTTATGTTTGCATTGTTTGCATATGTTTGCTTCTTTAATGATTCTATTTGAGGATAGGAATATTAAATATGCATAGGAATTTAGTATGCAATGTTGAATAATAATTTTAGTGATTTGCTACAGTAGAGTATGATAAGGTTTTTGCAATGGTTTATACTAACTTATCTCACGAGTCCTTGTTGAGTTTTGTGTGGATGAAGCTTTTGAGATTTAGGGAGACCGTGACATGAGAGGAATTAAGGAGACACAAAAGCTCAAGCTTGGGGATTCCCAAGGCATCCCAAGATAGTATTTCAAGAAGTCTCAAGCATCTAAGCTTGGGGATGCCCCGGTTGGCATCCCACCTTTCTTCTTCAACAACTATCGGTTAGTTTCGGTTGATCCTAAGTTTTTGCTTCTTCACATGATGTTTGCCATTCTTAGAATGTCATTTTATTTTGCTTTGCTTGCTGTTTGAATAAAATACCAAGATCTGAAATTCTTAAATGTTAGAGAGTCTTCACATAGTTGCATAATTATTCAACTACTCATTGATCTTCACTTATATCTTTCGGAGTAGTTTGTCGATGCTCTAGTGCTTCACTTATATATTTTAGAGCATGGTGGTAGTTTTATTTTGAAGAAACAGATGAACTCTCATGCTTCACTTAGATTATTTTGAGAGTCTTAAATAGCATGGTAATTTTCTTAAAATCCTAATATGCTAGGTATACAAGATTAGTAAAAACTTATGAGTGTGTTGAATACTAAGAGAAGTTTGATGCTTGATGATTGTTTTGAGATATGGAGGTAATAAGATCAAAGTCGTTCTAGTTGAGTAGTTGTGAAATTAAGAAATGCTTGTGCTGAAGTTTGCAAGTCCCGTAGCATGCACGTATGGTAAACGTTGTGTAACAAATTTGAAACATGAGGTGTTATTTGATTGTCCTCCTTATGAGTGGCGGTCGGGGATGAGCGATGGTCTTTTCCTACCAATCTATCCCCCTAAGAGCATGCGCGTAGTGCCGAGGTTTTTGATGACTTGTAGATTTTTGCAATAAGTATGTGATTTCTTTATGACTAATGTGGAGTTCATGGATTATAGGCACTCTCACCCTCCCATCCTTGCTAGCCTCTTTGGTATCGTGCATTACCCTTTCTCACATTGAGAGTTGGCGCAAACTTCACCGATGCATCCAAACCCCGTGATATGATACGCTCTTTCACACATAAACCTCCTTATATCTTCCTTAAAACAGCCACCATACCTACCTATTATGGCATTTCCATAGCCATTCCGAGATATATTGCCATGCAAATTTCCACCATTCCGTTTATTATGACACGCATCATCATTGTCATATTGCTTTGCATGATCATGTAGTTGACATCGTATTTGTGGCAAAGCCACCGTCCATAATTTTTCATACATGTCACACTTGATGCATCGCAATCCCGGTACACCGCCGGAGGCATTCATATAGAGTCATATTTGTTCTAGTATCGAGTTGTAATCATTGAGTTGTAAATAAATAGAAGTGTGATGATCATCATTTTCTGGAGCATTGTCCCAAGTGAGGAATAAAAAAATAAAAAAGAGAAGGCCATAAAAAAAGAGAAGCCCAAAAAAATGAAAATGAGAGAAAAAGAGAGAAGGGACAATGCTACTATCCTTTTACCACACTTGTGCTTCAAAGTAGCACCATGATCTTCATAGTAGAGAGTCTCTTGTTTTGTCACTTTCATATACTAGTGGGAATTTTTCGTTATAGAACTTGGCTTGTATATTCCAACAATGGGCCTCCTCAAGTTTCCTAGGTCTTCGTGAGCAAGCAAGTTGGATGCACACCCACTTAGTTTCTTTTGTTGAGCTTTCATACATTTATAGCGCTAGTGCATCCGTTGCATGGCAATCCCTACTCCTTGCATTAACATCAATCGATGGGCATCTCCATAACCCATTGATTAGCCTCGTTGATGTGAGACTTTCTCCTTTTTGTCTTCTCCACATAACCCCCCTCATTATATTCTATTCCACCCATAGTGCTATATCCATGGCTCGCGCTCATGTATTGTGTGAAAGTTTATGAGTTTGAGATTACTAAAGTATGAAACAATTGCTTGGCTTGTCATTCGGGTTGTGCATGATGAGAGCATTCTTGTGTGACAAAAATGAAACATGACTAAACTATATGATTTTGTAGGGATGAACTTTCTTTGGTCATGTTATTTTGAGAAGACATAACTGCTTAGTTAGTATGCTTGAAGTATTATCATTTTTATGTCAATATGAACTTTTGCCTTGAATCTTTCAGATCTGAATATTCATACCACAATTAAGAAGAATTACATTGAAATTATGCCAAGTAGCACTCCGCATCAAAAATTCTGTTTTTATCATTTACCTACTCGAGGACGAGCAGGAATTAAGCTTGGGGATGCTTGATACGTCTCCAACGTATCTATAATTTTCGATTGCTCCATGCTATGTTGTCTACTATTTTGGGCAATATTGGGCTTTATTATCCACTTTTATATTATTTTTGGGACTAACCTATTAACCGGAGGCCTAGCCCAGAATTGCTGTTTTTGCCTATTTCAGTGTTTCAAAGAAAAGGAATATCAAATAGAGTCGAAACGGAACAAAATCAACTGGAGAAGTTATTTTTGGAAGGAAAGCTACCGGATGGACTTGGACCCCACGTCAGGAGCCAAGGGAGGTGCTCACGAGGGTGGGGGTGCGCCCCCTAGGGCGCGCCCCTGCCTCGTGGGGCCACCAAAGCTCCACCGACATACTTCCTGCACCCATATATACTCACGTACCCTAAAACTTCTAGAACAGACAATAGATCGGGAGTTCCGCCGCCAGAAGCCTCCGTAGCCACCGAAAGCCAATCTAGACCCGTTCGAGCACCCTGCCGGAGGGGGAATCCCTCTCCGGTGGCCATCTTCATCATCCCGGTGCTGTCCATGATGAGGAGGGAGTAGTTCTCCCTCGGGGCTGAGGGTATGTACCAGTAGCTATGTGTTTGATCTCTCTCTCTCTCTCTCGTGTTCTTGAGATGATACGACCTTGATGTATCGCGAGCTTTGCTATTATAGTTGGATCTTATGTTTCTCCTCCCCCTCTACTCTCTTATAATGAATTGAGTTTCCCCTTTGAAGTTATCTTATCGGATTGAGTCTTTAATGATTTGAGAACACTTGATGTATGTCTTGCCATGCGTATCTGTGGTGACAATGGGATACCACGTGATTCACTTGATGTATATTTTGGTGATCAACTTGCGGGTTCCGCCCATGAACCTATGCATAGGGGTTGGCACACGTTTTCGTCGTGATTCTCCGGTAGAACTTTAGGGCACTCTTTGAGGTCCGACAACGCGTCAGCCCACTCCTCCTCCAAGTTAGGCACGTCAGCCGTCTCCGCTGCCTCAGCGGGCTTCGCCGCCTAAGCAACAACGAAAGAGAGCCTCCACATCTATGAGGCTAGAGGTACAAGTAAAGGTACAAGAGGCAAGCGATTTCAATTTGGTCCAAGCCTCGTGCCTCTTCCGAAGAGGCCTTACGACATGACTGTGGAGGAAAACGAAGCCGAATGCCAAGCCCAAGTGAGGGCCCATTTTCGACCGAAACCACCACCGTCGCCAAAGGAGAAAGTGCCTGAGCATGTCGTTGACCACTTCATTCATATGGCTCGAGCACTAGCTGCCAAGCCTAGGGACTCAGACTATGAGCACCAAATCAGGAAGGCATATAGAGCAAAAAAGAATGAGTCAAGCTCGAGCTCCACCCAAGCAGCTGCCAAAAAAGTGGAAAAACTATTCCCCAGCTGGGAGAATAGGCGGTGTAATCGACCCCCCCCCCCCGCTCATTGTACCAACACATGCGAGTACCGGCTCCGATCAACTGGTAATAATGGATGCTCATAGAAGGATGGCTGAAGAGGCCGGTGTCACTGTTTATCAACTCCTAGAGATGGAGCCCACGGGTACGATTAGAGAGGAGGACATAAAACGGAAATATTCCTGGGGCCAGCCTATGGTGAAGCCTGAGGAGGTCAAGCTTCTATCAACGAGAATGTATGAATTGCATGAATGGTACATGAAAGAAGCCAAGACTACCGATTGATACGTCTCCAACATATCTACTTTTCCAAACACTTTTGCCCTTGTTTTGGACTCTAACTTGCATGATTTGAATGGAACTAACCCGGCCTGACGCTATTTTCAGCAGAATTGCCATGGTGTTGTTTTTTTGCAGAAATAAAAGTTCTTGAAATGACCTGAAACTTCATGGAGAATATTTTTGGAATTTATAAAAAATACTAGCGAAAGAATGAACACTAGGGGGTCCACACCCTAGGGTGCAGGGCGCCCCCTGCCTCGTGGGCCCCCTGAGGCTCCACCGACGTCAACTCCAACTCTATATACTCATGTTCGGGGAGAAAAAAATTAGAGAGAAGGATTCATCGTGTTTTACGACACAGAGCCGCTGCCAAGGCCTAATCTCTCCCGGGAGGGCTGATCCGGAGTCCGTTCGGGGCTCCAGAGAGGGGAATCCATTGCTGTCGTCATCATCAACCATCCTCCATCACCAATTTCATGATGCTCACCACCGTGCGCGAGTAATTCCATCGTAGGCTTGCTGGACGGTGATGGGTTGGATGATATCATGTAATTGAGTTAGTTTTGTTAGGGTTTGATCCCTAGTATCCATTATGTTCTGAGATTGATGTTCCTATGACTTTGCTATGCTTAATGCTTGTCACTAGGGCCCGAGTGCCATGATTTCAGATCTGATCCTATTATGTTTTCATCAATATATGTGAGTTCTTGATCCTATTTTGCAAGTCAATAGTCACCTACTATGTGTTATGATCTGGTAACCCCGAAGTGACAATAATCGGGACCACTCTCGATGATGATCATAGTTTGAGGAGTTCATGTATTCACTAAGTGTTAATGCTTTATTCCAGTACTCTATTAAAAGGTGGCCTTAATATCCCTTAGTTTCCAATAGGACCCCGCTGCCACGGGAGGGTAGGATAACAGATGTCATGCAAGTTCTTTTCCATAAGCATGTATGACTATATTCGGAATACATGCCTACATTGCATTGATGAACTGGAACTAGTTCTCTGTCACCCTATGCTATAGCTGTTGCATGAGGAATCGCATCCGACATAATTATCCATCACTGTTCCATTGCCTACGAGATTTTCACATATTGATCTTTGCTTAGTTACTTTTCCGCTACCACTGTTACAATTACTACAAAACTGCTACTGTTACTTTTGCCACCGTTACCGCTACTTCCATATTACTTTGCTACTAAATACTTTGCTGCAAATATTAAGTCTTTCAGGTGTGGTTGAATTGACAACTCAACTTCTAATACTTGAGAATATTCTTTGGCTCCCCTTGTGTCAAATCAATAAATTTGGGTTGAATACTCTACCCTTGACAACTGTTGCGATCCCCTATACTTGTGGGTTATCAAGACTATTTTCTGGCGCCGTTGCCAGGGAGCATAGCTCTATTCTTTGAGTCACTTGGGATTTATATCTGTTGATCACTATGAGGAACTTGAAAGATGAAAGAACCAAGATTTTTCCCTCAACTACGAGGGGAGGTAAGGAACTACCATCTAGCTCTACACTTGATTCACCTTCTGTTTTGAGTAAACTTGCGACACCTACTCCTGCTATTGATTCTGATATGTCGCATGTTATTGATGATGCCACTTCTGCTATGCATGATGCTTATCATGAAACTACTTCTATGCTTGATAATACTGTGCCATTAGGTGAATTTCTTGATGAACAACTTGCTAGGGTTAGAGAGAATGAAATTATTGAAACTGATAATATTGATGAAAGTGATGATGAAGATTCTCCCCCTAGATATGAATTGCTTGATGTGCCTGAGGGTTATGTTATGGATGAAGAAACTACTAGAGATCTATTAGCTTGCAAAGATAGATATGATCTTAAGAAACTGTTAGCTAAGCGGAAAGAAAAATCTTTTAATGCTAGAATGAAATATGACCCTGCTTTTGCTACTTCACCTATCTGTATTTCTGATAAGGATTATGATTTTTCTGTCGATATTGAGATAATTACTTTGGTTGAATCTGATCCTTTTTATGGCAATGAATCTGAAACTGTTGTGGCACATCTTACTAAATTGAATGATATAGCCACCTTATTCACTAATGAGGAAAAAATTCGTTATTAATATATCCTTATGTTACTTCCGTTCTCATTAAAAGGTGATGCTAAAATATGGTTTAATTATCTTGATCCTAGTTGTGTGTGTAGTCCCCAGGATATGATTTATTACTTCTCTGCTAAATATTTCCCCGCTCATAGGAAACAAGCTGCCTTAAGGGAAATATATATTTTTTTACAAATTGAAGAAGAGAGTCTCCCATAAGCTTGGGGGAGGCTTCTCCGATTACTTAATGCTTTGCCTGATCATCCTCTCAAGAAAAATGAAATACTTGATATCTTTTATAATGGACTAACCGATGCTTCCAGAGACCACCTGGATAATTGTGCTGGTTGTGTTTTCAGGGAAAGAACTATTGAGCAAGCTGAATTGCTATTGAATAATATGTTGAGTAATGATAATGATTGGACACTTCTTGAACCAACTCCTAAGCCAACTCCGAATAAAAGGGGTATTCTATTTCTCAGTCCTGAAGATATGCAAGAGGCAAAGAAATCTATGAAAGAAAAAGGTATTAAAGCTGAAGATGTTAAGAATTTACCACCTATTGAAGAGATACATGGTCTTGATAACCCTATACAGGTAGTAAAGATAAATTCTCTCTATATGTTTGATAAGGGTGAAATCCCATCTACTATATTTTCTAGCCAATGCTTGGATGAGTTTGATAATTTTATTGTTAAACAAGAAGACTCCAATGCTTATGTGAGTAGAAAATTGAAACATAATGCTTATGTGATTGAACACTTGAGTGATTATATGTCTAGAGTTAAAGGTGAGATTAAACTTATTAGTAAACATGCTTCTATGGTTACTACTCAAGTAGAACAAGTGCTTAAAGCTTAGAATGATTTGCTCAATGAATTAAATAATAAGAAAAATGATAATGCTATTAGAGTTGTGACTAGAGTGGGTAGAATGACTCAGGAACCTTTGTATCCCGAGGGCCACCCTAAGAGAATTGAGCAAGATTCTCAGAGAACTAATGTTGATGCACCTAGTCCTTCTAAAAAGAAGAAAAATAGAAATGATAAGACTTTGCATGCTTCTAGTGAACCTGTTGTTGACACACCTGAGAATCCCGATGATATTTCTATTTCTGATGCTGAAACATAATCTGGTAATGAACATGAACCTAGTGATAATGTTAATGATAATGTTCATGTTGATGCTCAACCTACCAATAACAATGATGTAGAGATTGAACCTGCTATTGATCTTGATAACCCACAATCAAAGAATCAATGTTATGGTAAGAGAGACTTTGTTGCTAGGAAGCACAGTAAAGAAAGAGAACCATGGGTTCATAAACCTATGCCTTTTCCTCCTAAACCATCCAAGAAAAAGGATGATGAGGATTTTGAGCGCTTTGCTAAAATGATTAGACCTATCTTTTTGCATATGCGTTTGACTGATATGCTTAAAATGAATCCTTATGCTAAGTATATGAAAGATAATGTTACAAATAAAAGAAAGATACCAGAAGCTGAAATTTCCACCATGCTTGCGAATTATACTTTTAAGGGTGGAATACCAAAGAAACTAGGAGATCCCTGAGTACCAACTATATATACCATGCTCCATTAAGATAAACTATGTTAAAACTGCTTTATGTGATCTTGGAGCCGGTGTTAGTGTTATGGCTCTCTCTTTATATCGTAGACTTGATTTGAATAAGCTAACACCTACTGAAATATCTTTGCAAATGGCCGATAAATCAACTGCTACACCGATCGGTATTTGTGAAGATGTGCCTGTTGTGGCTGCAAACGTTACTATTTTAACGGACTTTGTTATTCTTGATATTCCCAAGGACGATAGTATGTCTATTATTCTTGGTAGACCCCTTTTGAATACTGCAGGGGCTGTTATTGATTGCAACAAAGGCAATGTCACTTTTTATGTTAATGGTAATGAGCATACTGTACACTTTCCGAGGAAACAACCTCAAGACCACAGTATCAATTCTATTGGAAAAATTTCAACGATTACTATTGGAGGTTTTGAATTTCCTCTTCCTACTGTGAAGAAGAAATATGATATTCTTATTGTTGGGGACGTTCATATCCCCGTTGAGGTAACTTAGTGTCGGTGTACTAAAGTAGGGGTACCTTAGTATCCCGAACTTGTGCACGGGCAGTTGCAGCGTCCCGCGGCAAGGCTTGCCAGGTGACCGCTGAGATCCTCCTTGGTTCCTTTGGAATCATTCAAGAACAAAGTATCCAAACCAAGGAAACAAGGCCCGGCAAGAGGAGCTTGCCGGGAAGGAGACAAGACCCCGGCAAGAGGAGCTTGCCGGGGAGGCCAACCAAGGCATCTCAAGGAACTTGCCGCAGCGCACCATGTGTCCCGGCAAGACCCAGTGAGCGACAAGCTTCTGGACACGACAAGATGATAACTGCGGCAAGGCGTCTGCCGCGGCAAGCTTCCATCCCGTACCTGTGCTCCAGCACATCCACCAACGTGTCGCTCTGGGACCCTTCCAGGCGTACGTGGCGGAAGGCTGTGCAGCCAGAGGTACACGGTGGCGAGCGGCGCTGACAAGATAGCCATCGTGGCAAGCAGTGGCGTCCCTAGCGGTCCCTTTTTGCACCGTCTAGACGACACAGACAGGCATTTAATGCCTTTGTCCCCTGCTATCAGGGGTAGGTACGATACAACTATAGTAGGCGGTGGTGCCAACCACCACTTCTTTTACATTTTTACCCTCATCTCTGTTGCCACCTGTCGGTGACCCCTTTGACATATAAAAGGAGGCTCATGCGCAACAGGGAAGGGGGGAGGATCATTCTCACGCTCGGTCTGGCTAGCTGCTGGTGTGTACTGTAGCAATCAGCGCTCCCGAGCAAGAATCTAATACAACCACAAAGAAGGAGTAGGGTTTTACGCATCCGTGCGGCCCGAACCTGGGTAAACTGATCGTGTTGCTCGTGCACCTCGCCTCGATCTGCTCTTCGTGCTTTCTTCGCCCCCTGCCGAATCGAAAGGGGCCTCGGTCCGCCGTGGTCCCATAGGTGTCCGTGGGATCAGTCACCCCCGACATCTTTGGCGCGCCAGGTAGGGGTGCGTCGAGGCTGTGCGAACCTGATCCGGCGGTCGCACGAGCCAAATCTTCATCATCCTCACCAACATGCCGCCGAAGAAGAATGCTTCGGAGGCAGCTGCTCCGTCTGCGCCGAGCCCACCATCGCCGGAGTGCATGGCTGGTGGAGTAGACGCCGGCGGAAGAACGGGCGCCGATGAGGGGGCTCATGGTGCTGCCAGGTCCAAGGACAAGACTGCGCTGCACATCGGCGGCGCGGTCGGCTCCCACAACGACCGCGCGCACTCCAAGACCTCGGCGTCCGTACACGCACCACGCCCATCTCAGGAGGCGCGGGACCAGCAGTGTCATGGTACTCACGGTACCATACGTTTGCTGGGCCAAGATCAAGCTGGCGGATCCCGGAGTGCTCGAGACCAGCATGCACGCCAGCATGCTGGCGCGAGCGTGGCACGGTCGCCTGGACGAGATACTGCTCCTTCTAACGTAGTTAGAAGTCCGAGCATATCCCGTTCATCGCGCCGTTCGCCACCGCCGCCCGCCACTCCGGCGGAAGCTTTGGCGTGAGCTCAACTGCTCCTAGATTACCCTCCAGCGCCAGAGAAGATCAATGACTGGAGGGCCACTATCCAGAGCCTCATCGGCTTCGCCAACGGCGACGACCCACGGCAGCCGAGCGCATCGCAGTCGCGGCAAGTTAGTCAGGCGCGAGCCGGTGGTGACAAGACCGGGGAGGGTGCAACCACTGTGCACTCTCCGCCTAGAAGGCCAAGATCGCCGAATCGCCGGATCCACCTCGACAGCGACTCCACCGCGTCATCAGATCCGCGAGCTCGTCGCGATCAGCGCCAAGTTCTTCATGAGAGAGAGCAAGAAGACGCTCGAACACGCATCGAGCATCGATGAGAAGCGCGGCGTCAATCAGACCTGCGCGCTGGGCCCTCTGTTGACATGCACGTGTCCGGAGAACCAGGCGACTTGCCGTACGCGGTAGGTTGCCCTGCGTTTACCCGTGAGCTGCGGCAAGTCCAGTGGCCCAGCCAGAAGCATTTCAAGCCAGACGTACCGGAGAAGTACGACGGCGAGTCGCACCCGTCAGAGTTCCTCAGCATCTACACCATTGCGGTGCAAGCTGCCGGGCGGCGAGACGACAAGGTCCTTGCCAACTACTTCCCGCTGGTACTCAAGCCCGAAGTCAGGTCCTGGCTCATGCACTTGCCGGACAACTCCATATCCTCTTGGGTAGACCTTTGCCATCAGTTTGTCGGCGCCTTTACAGGCGGCCACAAGCTACATGGCCAGCAAAGTGATCTTCACCTACTTGCCCAGAAGGAAGGAGAGCCCCTGCGCAAGTATATTCAGAGGTTCAGCCGTGTGCAGCGCAACATCCCAGACATCCACCCTGCCGCGGTTATTAGCGCGTTCCATCAGAACGTGCGTAATCGCAGGATGCGGGAGGAGATGGCGATGAGCAGGATCAGAGACGTCAGTGAGCTATATGCCCTGGCCGACAAGTGCGCACGCGCTGAGCAAGGGAGGAAACTCCCCGGAGAGACTGCAGGAGCAGGAGGGTCTGACAGTGAGGATGCCGCCCCGGCAAAGAAAAACCGGCGGCACAACAGGAAGAAGAAGGGCAAAGAGGTACTAGTCGTTGAGCTGTCCGGCAATGACGGTGGCGCCAAGCAAGCCAAAGTTGGTAGCTCCGGCAAGGAGGTTGCCGCATGCACTAATTGCCAAGCTGTGGTGGCCGCCGACAAGCAGGACGGCTCCGACAAACAGTACTGCAAAATCCACCGCACCAAGGGCCATGACCTCTAGAGCTGCAAGAAGGTCGAGCAGCTTGTCCAGCAACAAAAAGCTGACAAGGAAAGAGCCCAAGGAGGCGGTGGGGAGTCCGGCAAGAAGTGCGCCGGCCGGGGAGGACGCTGCGGCAAGGCCAAGCAGCGGCAAGGAGACAGACCTCCCCGTGGCCGCGACAAGGAAGAAGACGATGATGACGACGAAGACATGGATGATGTCGAGAACAGTGAGCAGGAGTTTCAAAAAGCTACGGAAGTCTTGTGTGTTGACAGCGGTGCTTCTCTGCATACTTCCCACTGCCAACTCAAGCAGTGGGCGCGGGAAGTCAATGCGGCAGAACCACCTGTCGAATCGCGCAAACTTCTGAAATGGTCCAGCACGCCTATCATCTTTGACATTGAGGACCACCCTGATCGCACAACTGCGGTCGGGTGCTTGCCGTTGTTGGTTTCGCCAACAATCCGCAACCACAAAGTCACTAAGATGCTAGTTGACGGCGGGGCCGGCTTAAATTTGATCTCCTCCGATGTGCTCCAGAAACTCCAGATCCCTGACAGCGAGCTCGAAGAGACCGGCACGTTCCAAGGAATTAACCCGGGAAGGAGCAAGCCAAAAGGGAAGGTCACGTTGCCGGTGACGTTTGGCAGCGAGCTGAATTTCAGAACAGAGAGGGTCACTTTTGACGTTGCCGATTTCCCGTTGCCTTACAATGGCATACTTGGCCGTCCTGCACTCGCCAAGTTCATGGCAGCCTCTCACTATGTATACAACTTGCTCAAGATGCCAGGCCCGATAAGCATCATCTCTGTCCCTGGAGACAAGAAAGATGCCCTTATCTGCGCCGACAAGATCTACGGGGAAGCAACAGCCGCTGTAGATCACAACTCACTTGCCGCTGAAGCTCCCGGGGGGAAGAAGAAGACCAAGTCCGGCAAGAGCTCTGATGCCCACTCCGGCAAGCGCACCTCCTCGGAGTGCTGCGCTGCCGTCGAGGACGCACCATCGAGCTCCACCGGCAAGTGTAAGAAGGCCATGGCAGCTCCACCACATACCAAGAAGGTGTCCGCCAAGGAGGACGGCACTGGTGGTACCTTCACCATCAGTGCCATGCTTGACCCTGAGTAGGAAAGCGCGCTCGTTGCTTTCCAGTGGGCGAACCTCGACGTGTTTGCATGGCAACCGTCTGACATCCCCGGTGTTCCCAGGAAAGTAATTGAGCACCATCTTGCCGTTTGTCCTCATGCGCGGCCCGTCAAGCAGAAGGTCAGGAAGCAAGCAGTGGAGCGCCAAGAATTCATAGCAGAAGAAATCAAGAAGTTGGAAGCAGCAGGCCTTGTCAGAGGAGTGCTCCATCCCACGTGGTTGGCCAATCCTGTTGTAGTGCGCAAGGCGAACGGGAAATGGAGGCTTTGTATTGACTTTACTGATGTTAATAAAGCTTGTCTCAAAGACCCATTTCCCTTGCCGCGCATTGACCAGATTGTGGACTCCACAGCCGGATGTGATTTGCTTTCATTTCTTGACGCATATTCAGGATACCATCAGATCTTCATGGCAGAAGAGGATGAGGAGAAAACCGCATTCATTACTCCATGTGGCACATACTGTTTCATACGGATGCCTTTCGGTTTAAAGAATGCTGGTTCAACATTTGCAAGAGTAGTCCATGTCGCTCTCAAGCCACAGATACACAGAAATGTAGAAGCCTACATGGATGACATAGTGGTCAAGAGCAAAGACAGGGCAACCTTAATTCAAGATTTAGACGAGACCTTTGCAAATCTGCGCAAGATCAACCTCACGCTCAACCCCGAGAAGTGTGTGTTCGGAGTCCCCTCTGGCAAGCTTCTCGGGTTCTTTGTGTCTCAGCGGGGGATTGAAGCCAATCCCGACAAAATCAAAGCCATTGAGCAGATTGAAGCACCCAAGCGCGTCAAGGATGTACGAAAACTTGCCGGTTGCGTGGTTGCTCTCAGCAGGTTTATCTCTCGGTCTGCTGAGCGCGCCCTGCCATTTTTCATAATTTTGAAAAAGGCAGGTCCAATGAAATGGACTCCGGAAGCGGAGGCTGCGCTGCAGGACTTGAAGAGATACCTGTCCTCCACTCCAACACTTGTCGCACCTAAACCGCAAGAGAAGTTGCTGGTGTATATAGCGGCAACCAATCAAGTGGTTAGTGCTGCGTTAGTGGCAGAGAGGGAGGCAGATGACGAGCCAGCAACCACGGCAAGTGCATCCAGCGACAAGCAGGGGGCTTCCCCAACAAGCTCTGGTCCCGACAAGCATGGATCTGTGCAGATGCAAGAGGAGATGCAGAAGAAAATGGTGTAGCGCCCAGTTTACTTCGTCAGTTCCCTTTTGCAGGGGGCTAGGTCAAGGTACTCTGGTGTGCAGAAGTTGCTGTTCGGCCTTCTCATGGCCTCGAGAAAGCTGCGCCATTACTTCCAAGCACATGAGATCACAGTTGTCACTCGCTTTCTGCTGAAGAGAATACTGCAGAATCCAGAAGCAACAGGCAGGATTGTCGAGTGGGCACTGGAACTGTCAAGCTTTGGCCTCAAGTTTGAAAGCACTTCGACTATACAAAGCAGAGCATTGGCAGAATTCATAGCAGAGTGGACGCCAACTCCAGATGAAGAAATTCCAGAGACGAGCATCCCCGTCAAGGAAACAAACAAGGAGTGGCTCATGTACTTTGACGGTGCCTTCTCGCTGCAAGGGGCCGGTGCTGGTGTGCTGCTTGTCGCACCCACCGGAGAGCACCTCAAGTACATAGTCCAGATGCACTTTCCCAAGGAGCAAGCGACAAACAATACTGCAGATTATGAAGGCTTGCTTGCCGGTCTCAGGATCGCGGCGGAACTTGGGATTAAGAAACTCATTGTCAGGGGTGACTCGCAGCTTGTCGTCCGCCAAGTGAACAAGAATTGCCAGAGTCCTTTGATGGAAGCCTATGTTGACGAAGTGAGAAAGCTAGAAGAGCACTTTAGCGGCCTGCAGATGGAGCATGTTCCAAGAGCTCAAAATGACATTGCCGATGGCCTGTCAAAGTGCGCCGCACTTAAGTTACCTGTGGAACCAGGGATTTTTGTGCTCAAGCTAACTCAGCCGTCCGTAACACCATCAATTGGACAGAACAAGAAGAGGAAGTTGGTTTCTGGCGACTATTTTCCGGCAGAGCTTCCCGAAGCCGCCGCCAAAAAGGTCCCCAAGATCAACACCAACAGTGCTGAGGAGCAGTCTGCTCCGGCAAGCCCCAGGGTTTGTTCCGTTGAAGCAGATGCTCCCGACAAGTTTTGCTCTGGCAAGCTTGCCGGGGAACGTCGAGCTCCGGCAGAGCCGCAGGTTCTTGCCGTAGAAGCGGATGTTCCCGCAGCAACAGATATGCCTTTAGTCCTTGTTGTCGAGCCACAAGCTCCAGCATGGGCGTAGCAAATTGTCCATTTCCTTCAGACAGGAGAACTTCCCGAAGAACAAGAAGAAGTGGAAAGAGTAGCCCGGCAGTCAAGTATGTACAAGTTTGTCGACAGTACACTGTACAGAAAAAGACTCAACGGTGTGAAATTGAAGTGTATTCCCCGGGAAGATGGACAGAAGCTGTTGGCAGAGATACATGGAGGCATATGTGGTCACCACATTGGCGCAAGAGCCCTTGTCAAAAAAGCATTCCGGCAAGGCTTCTTCTGGCCAACAGCCCTCCAGGATGCAACTGCACAAGTAACCAAGTGTGAAGCGTGCCAGTTCCATTCCAAGCAGATACACCAGCCAGCTCAAGCTCTCCAGACAATCCCTTTATCCTAGCCATTTTCGGTCTGGGGGCTCGATATCCTCGGCCCCTTTCCCCGAGCTATCGGGGGCTTTGAGTACTTGTACGTTGCAATCGACAAGTTCACAAAGTGGCCGGAAGTGGAACCAGTGAGGACGGTGACAACACAGTCAGCAGTCAAGTTCTTCAGGTCAATTGTTTGCCGTTTCGGGATCCCTAATAGGATAATCACCGACAACGGTACGCAATTTACGAGCCGCACCTTCATGCAGTACGTCCAAGATCTTGCCGCCAAGGTCTGCTTCGCTTCAGTTGCTCACCCGAGAAGCAACGGTCAAGCGGAGAGGGCAAATGCTGAAGTGCTGCGCGGGCTCAAGACCAGGACTTTCGACAGGCTGCACAAGTGCGAAGAAACTGGATTGAGGAGCTGCCGGTGGTTCTTTGGTCGATCAGGACGACGCCAAATCGAGCCACTGGCCAGACACCTTTTGCTCTAGTCTATGGAGCAGAGACAGTTCTCCCCACGGAACTCGTATACGGGTCGCCTCGAGTGCTCGCTTACGATGAGCTTGAGCAAGAGCAGATGCGGCAAGATGACGCGCTGCTCCTTGAGGAAGACCGTCTTCAGGCTGCTGTGCGAGCCGCTCGCTACCAGCAAGCTTTGCGCCACTACCATAGCCGCAAAGTTAACGCCAGAAGTCTCAAGGAAGGCGACCTTGTTCTTCGGCGCGTTCAGTCCACCAAGAATTCAAACAAGTTGACGCCGAAGTGGAAAGGCCCTTACCGGGTGAAACGAGTCACTAGGCCTGGTGCTGTCCGCCTGGAGACCGAAGATGGCATCCCAGTGAGCAACTCCTGGAATATTGAGCATCTTCGCAAATTTTACCCGTAAGGCGCGGTTGCCGGAACCCGTTCCGGCAACCACCTTTTGTACAAGTCTTGCCACCATTGCATGTAATCCTTTGTACAAAGCCGGGCGCAGACCCCGTGCATAAAGATTATGTGCTCAGCACACCTTGTCAGTTTCATGCTTTCTATTATTTGCATTTGTTATCTGACACTTTGTGCAACACTTACACCCGGTGAGCAACAACGAGCCCTAAGGTTCCATAGATTTTTCTCCCTCTTCTTTTTTCTCTCAAGGAAAAGAAGGCTCCCTCATGCACAAGATTGCCGGGGGGGGAGGGAGGAGATACTTAGTGTTATTCGAAAATTCTCCGGGTTCATGCAATTCGAAAAGAGTTTGTTAACAAGACTTGATCAACCTTGTTAGTGGATTCCTTTTGATGAGCATGAGATGGATGAAGTTAGAAAGCACAACTCTCCGTACCCTCCTTTTACTTTCTGTTATTTAGATTAAATAAAGCAAAAAAAAGTATTTTCTGTCTGTTTTCTGAATTATCCTTGCAATAAAAATACCCCGAAAATAGAAGTTCTCAAAATGTCCTGAAAATTATATATGATTGTTTGTAGAATATTTAAGAATATGTGGCATTGAGAACACACATGGGCCCCCTCCACTTATTCCAGAACCCACACACTTCGTCTTCCTCCAGAAAAAAAATCCTCCCATAGCTCAAACCCGAGTTCTAGCTCATCTTGCGGCCATTTCCGATCTCCCTGCTCAAAGCTCCATTCACAAAACTGCTTTGGGGGATTGTTCTTCGGTATGTGACTCCTCCAATGGTCCAATTAGTTTTTGTTCTAGTGCTTTATTTATTGCAAATTTGTGCTGCTTACGTGACCCTATTCTTGAGCTTGCATGTCAAATTTATATGGTCAAAAGTAGTTTTAATGCATGATATAGCCTCTAGGTACTTGTAAGAGTAGTTGCTATCAATCTTGTTGAGTTTGGTTCACTTTATTTTGATTCACTAAAAATTCCAGAAATTTTTCAAAGGAAGAAAAATGTTTAGGAAAATGTACCAAGGTGGTTCCTCAAGGAATCTAGGACCAAGGCTCACGATATGTGAGCAGGACGATGAACCACCAAGGGAAGCTCAAGTGCGGCCTTGTGAATGGCCGTCAGAGGAGTTTATGGTCCAAGCAGGCATCAAGGATGAATTTGACGCGTATGTGCGTAATGCTGATCTTGAGGGCTTCATGTCAGATAAGTGCCGACAATACCGCTACCTAACTGATTCCTTTGTGAGAAGGTTTAAATTTACATCCTTGCACAATTCTCACACTGTTCTATTTGATCTTTATGATAAATCATATACCATGGACCTAGAAGATTTTAATACTGCTTGTAAACTCCCGCAGTGGGGCAATGTTAGTGAATCTCACAAATCTGAATATAAAGACTTTCTTGCTAGTATTACTGTGGGGGAATCTAGAGAAATCACACAAGCTACCATAGGGAGCATTCATTTCCCTTCCATACATTACTTTGCTCTCTTCATTGGTAGATGCATTAGCGGTAAAGATGAGGCTTGTCACATGTGCGTTCCAGATCTTAGTGTCCTCAAGAGTGCGGTATTAGGTGATAAACAATATAACTTGGGGGCCATTGTTGCATGAAGGTTACATCACAACAGTGTAAGTGGAGATTTGTTTGGTGGAATTTATGAAACTCGTATAGCTAATTATCTTAATATACCCATACATGGAAATGATATGGAGTTGCCTCCTGCTTATCTAGATTATGATGCTATGGTTCGCTATCAGTTTCTTGAGAGGAATGAACAATTCCTCCAGTACCAACTAATCTTTGACAGACGGCGCACCGTCCATGTTGCCCTCCCTGCTCCTACTTTCTTTGACTTTCAGGCAAAAAGGAGATATGTTATAACCAGGGAGGAAGGGAACGAATATGAGAGGAGGACGAAGGCAGCTCGCCTCCAAGCTGTAGCTTGCCAGGTAGTAGCTGCTGCATCTCAGTACGACCCCAACTACAACTTTGGATATCCACCGGGCCGGCAGTGGCCACAGACCAACTTAGGCCAAAAGCCTAAGCTTGGGGGAGTACGTATTTCTCACCGACATTACATTCATGTTCACACACTCATGCCAGTTGTCGGTGCTCATACTTTTTCATTGTACTATCCATGCTAGTTTAATTTCTTTTTAAGCCTTCTTCTTGTGTGTTTGAAAAACCTTAAGAAAAAAAAATTAGTAGTAGCTTTTAGCTAGTTTACTTTCCACGCCTGTAGTAGTAGTAATTAAAAGAAAACCCAAAAAGATTTCTTGTTCTTCTTTTGCTTGTTGGGATCTTTCCTGTGCAAATAGTTTTATTTCTTTTCTTGTTCTTTGGGGGTCGAGAGGAGAAGACCATGATGAAAATGTTGAGTGGCTCTCATATGCATTATTGTTGATTTAACAAAGAGCCCATATTACCTTGTCTTCTCCCTTGTATTGAATGCTTGTAGATTCCAGCTTAGTCCAATGCACGTGCACTACTATTATTATCCACACCGTTCGGTCATGCAAGTGAAAGGCAATAATGACGATATATGATGGACTGATTGAGATGAGAAAAGCTGGTATGAACTCGACCTATCTTGTTTTTGTAAATATGATTAGTTCATCGTTCTTGATTTAGCCTGTTATGAATGAAACATGTTTGCAATGACACTTAGAGATTATAGCTCATGCCATGCTTAATTAGCTAGGAGTTTATAATGGTTTACCTTGCGTGCCAACATGCTATTAAAATGGTTGTGATGTGGTATGATAGGGTGGTATCCTCCTTTGAACGATATGGGTGGCTTGACTTGGCACATGTTCACACATGTAGTTGAAACAAAATCAACATAGCCTCCACAATATTTATTTTCATGGTGAATTATATCCTATTCATGCTTGCACTCGGTGTTGATTAATTTTAATGCATGTTCATGACTGTTATCGCTCTCTAGTTGGTCGCTTCCTAGTCTCTTTCTAGCCTTCACTTGTACTAAGCAGGAATACTGCTTGTGCATCCACCTCCATAAACCCCAAAAGTTATTCCATATGAGTCCACCATACCTTCCTATATGCGGTATCTACCTGCCGTTCCAAGTAAATTGTATGTGCCAAACTCTAAACCTTCAAATGAAATTATGTTTTGTATGCTCGAATAGCTCATGTATCAACTAGGGCTATCTATATCTTCCATGCTAGGTGGGTTATTCTCACGAGGAGTGGACTTCACTCCTCATTCACGAGAAAATGGCTGGTAACAGGGATGCCCAGTCCCATGCTTAAATTAAAATAATTGCAAACAAAACTCCCCAAGGTTGTTGTTAGTTGGAGGCACTTGTTGTTTCGGACAAGCCATGGATTGATGTTTGTTGGTGGTGGGGGAGTATAAACTTTACCATTCTGTTTGGGAACTGACTATAATATGTGTAGCATGGAAGATATCGAGATCTCTTGGTTGTTATGTTGACAATGAAAGTATACCACTCAAAATATTATTTATCTCTATTTCAAAACTCGAGCTCTGGCACCTCTACAAATCCCTGCTCCCCTCTGCGAAGGGCCTATCTATTTACGTTTATGTTGAGTCATCATCCTCTTATTAAAAGCACCAGTTGGAGAGCACCTCTGTCATTTGCATGCATTACTATAATTTACATTGAGTATGACTGTGACTGGATCTCTTTTACCATGAACTACAATGTTTAGTCAGTCCTTGAGCTTCAGAGGTGCTCTGCATTTATGTTTTGCGGTCTCAGAAAGGGCTGGCGAGATACCATCTTGCTATATCATATTATGATTGTTTTGAGAAAGTGTTGTCATCCGAGATTTATTATTATTGCTCGCTAGTCGATTATGCCATTGATATGAGTAAACATGAGACTTAAATGTTATTGTGAATATGGTTAGTTCATAATCTTCGCTGAAAACTTGAATGCTGACTTTACATATTTACAACAACAAGATCAAACAGAGTTTGTAAAAGTTTTTCTTTATCACTTTCAGTTTGTCAACTGAATTGCTTGAGGGCAAGCAAATGTTTAAGCTTGGGGGAGTTGATACGTCTCCAACATATATACTTTTCCAAACACTTTTGCCCTTGTTTTGGACTCTAACTTGCATGATTTGAATGGAACTAACCCAGACTGACGCTATTTGCTACCTCTTGAGCACTTGCGTTGGTTTTCCCTTGAAGAGGAAAGGGTGGTGCAGCAAAGTAGCGTAAGTATTTCCCTCAGTTTTTGAGAACCAAGGTATCAATCCAGTAGGAGGCTACGCGCGAGTCCCTCGCACCTACACAACACAAATAAATCCTCGCAACCAACGCGACAAGGGGTTGTCAATCCCTACACAGTCACTTACGAGAGTGAGATCTGATAGATATGATAAGATAATATTTTTCGTATTTTTGTGATAAAGATGCAAAGTAAAATAAAAGGCAATGAAAATAACTAAGTGTTGGAAGACTAATATGATGGAAGATAGACCCGAGGGCCATACGTTTCACTAGTGGCTTCTCTCAAGAGCATATGTATTTTACGGTGGGTGAACAAATTACTGTTGAGCAATTGACAGAATTGAGCATAGTTATGAGAATATCTAGGTATGACCATGTATATAGGCATCACGTCCGAGACAAGTAGACCGACTCCTGCCTTCATCTACTAGTATTACTCCACACATCGATCGCTATCCACCATGCATCTAGAGTATTAAGTTCAAGAGAATAGAGTAACGCTTTAAGCAAGATGACATCATGTAGAGGGATAAACTCATGCAATATGATGAAAACCCCATCTTGTTATCCTCGATGGCAACAATACAATAGGTGCCTTGGTGCCCCTACTGTCACTGGGAAAGGACACCGCAAGATTGAACCCAAAGCTAAGCACTTCTCCCATTGCAAGAAAGATCAATCTAGTAGGCCAAACCAAAATGATAATTCGAAGAGACTTGCAAAGATAACCAATCATACATAAAAGAATTGAGAGAAGATTCAAATATTTTTCATAGATAAACTTGATCATAAACCCACAATTCATTGGTCTCAACAAACACACCGCAAAAGAAGATTAGATCGAATAGATCTCCACGAGAGAGGGGGAGAACTTTGTATTGAGATCCAAAAAGAGAGAAGAAGCCATCCAGCTAATAAGTATGGACCCGAAGGTTTGAGGTAAACTACTCACACTTCATCGGAAGGGCTATGGTGTTGATGTAGAAGCCCTCCGCGATCGATGCCCCCTCCGGCAGAGCCCCGGAACAGGCCCCAAGATGGGATCTCGTGGATACAGAAAGTTACGGCGGTGGAATTAGGGTTTTGGCTCCGTATCTGATCGTTTGGGGGTACGTAGGTATGTATAGGAGGAAGGAGTACGTCGGTGGAGCAACAAGGGGCCCACGAGGGTGGAGGGCACGCCGGGGGGGGGGGGGGTAGGCGCGCCCTACCTCGTGGCTTCCCTGTTGGTTGCTTGACGTAGGTTCCAAGTCTTCTAGATCTTGTTCGTTCCAGAAATCATGTTCCCGAAGGTTTCATTCCGTTTGGACTCCGTTTGATATTCCTTTTCTTCGAAACCCTAAAATAGCCAAGAAACAACAATTCTTGGCTGGGCCTCCGGTTAATAGGTTAGTCCCAAAAATAATATAAAAGTGAATAATAAAGCCCAATAATGTCCAAAACAGAGGATAATATAGCATGGAGCAATCAAAAATTATAGATACGTTAGAGACGTATCAAGCATCCCCAAGCCTAATTCCTGCTCGTCCTCGAGTAGGTAAACGATAAAAACAGAACTTTTGATGTGGAATGCTACTAGGCATAGTTTCAATGTAATTCTTCTTAATTGTGGTATGAATATTCAGATCCGAAAGATTCACGAGAAAAGTTTAATATTGACATAAAAATAATAATACTTCAAGCATACTAACTAAGCAATTATGTCTCTTCAAAATAACATGGCCAAAGAAAGTTATCCCTACAAAATCATATAGTCTGGCTATGCTGTCTCTTCAGCACACAAAGTATTTAAATCATGCACAACCCCGATGACAAACCACGCAATTGTTTCATACTTTTGGTGTTCTCAAACTTTTTCAATTTTCACGCAATACATGAGCGTGAGCCATGGACATAGAAATTTAGGTGGAATAGAATGGTGGTTGTGGAGGAGACGAAGAAGGGAAGATAGTCTCACATCAATTAGGCGTATCAACGGGCTATGGAGATGCCCATCAATATATATCAATGTGAGTGAGTAGGGATTGCCATGCAACGGATGCACTAGAGCTATAAGTATATGAAAGCTCAAAAAGAAACTAAGTGGGTGTGCATCCAACTTGCTTGCTCACGAAGACCTAGAGCATTTTGAGGAAGCCCATCATTGGAATATGCAAGCCAAGTTCTATAATGAAAAATTCCCACTAGTATATGAAAGTGATAACATAGGAGACTCTCTATCATGAAGATCATGGTGCTACTTTGAAGCACAAGTGTGGTAAAAGGATAGTAGCATTGTCCCTTCTCTCTTTTTCTCTCATTTTTTATTTTTATTATTATTATTTTTGGGCATTTTTTTATGGCCTCATTTTTTTATTTGGGCTTCTTTGGCCTCTTTTTTTTTGTCCGGAGTCTCATCCCGACTTGTGGGGGAATCATAGTCTCCATCATCCTTTCCTCACTTGGAACAATGCTCTAATAATGATGATGATCACACTTTTATTTTCTTACAACTCAAGAATTACAACTCGATACTTAGAACAAAATATGACTCTATGTGAATGCCTCCGGCAGTGTACCGGGATATGCAATGAATCAAGAGTGACATGTATGAAAGAATTATGAACGGTGGCTTTGCTACAAATACAATGTCAACTACATGATCATGCAAAGCAATATGACAATGATGGAGTGTGTCATAGTAAACGAAACGGTGGAAAGTTGCATGGCAATATATCTCAGAATGGCTATGGAAATGCCATGATAGGTAGGTATGGTGACTGTTTTGAGGAAGGTATATGGTGGGTGTATGATACCGGCGAAGGGTGCGTGATATTAGAGAGGCTAGCAATGGTGGAAGGGTGTGAGTGCGTATGATCCATGGACTCAACATTAGTCATAAAGAACTCATATACTTATTGCAAAAATCGACAAGTTATCAAAGCAAAGTATTACGCGCATGCTCCTAGGGGGATAGATTGGTAGGAAAAGACCATCGCTCGTCCCCGACCGCCACTCATAAGGAAGACAATCAATAAATAAATCATGCTCTGACTTCATCACATAACGGTTCACCATACATGCATGCTACGAGAATCACAGACTTTAACACAAGTATTTCTCAAATTCACAAGTACTCAACTAGCATGACTTTAATATCACCATCTCCATATCTCAAAACAATTATCAAGTATCAAACTTCTCATAGTATTCAACACACTCATAAGAGAAATTTATTATTAATCTTGTATACCTAGCATATTAGGATTATTTAAGCAAATTACCATGCTATTTAAGACTCTCAAAATAATCTAAGTGAAGCATGAGAGATCAATAGTTTCTATAAAACAAATCCATGACCGTGCTCTAAAAGATATAAGTGAAGTACTAGAGCAAAACTATATAACTCAAAAGATATAAGTGAAGCACATAGAGTATTCTAATAATTTCCGAATCATGTGTCTCTCTCTCAAAATGTGTGTATAGAAAATATGATTGTGGTAAACTAAAAATCAAAGACTCAAATCATACAATACACTCCAAGCAAAACACATATCATGTGGTGAATAAAAATATAGCTCCAAGTAAAGTTACCGATAGAAGTAGACGAAAGAGGGGATGCCTTCCGGGGCATCCCCAAGCTTTGAATTTTAGATGTCCTTAGATTATCTTGGGGGTTCCATGGGCATCCCTAAGCTTAGGCTCTTGCCACTCCTTGTTCCATAATCCATCAAATCTTTACCCAAAACTTGAAAACTTCACAACACAAAACTTAAAGTAGAAAATCTCGTGAGCTCTGTTAGCGAAAGAAAACTAAAGACCACTTCAAGATACTATAATTCACTCATTATTTATTTATATTGGTGTTAAACATACTGTATTCAAACTTCTCTATGGTTTATAAACTATTTTACTTGCCATAGATTCATCAAAATAAGCAAACAACACACGAAAAACAGAATTTGTCAAAAACAGAACAGTCTGTAGTAATCTGTAGATAGCACAAGATCTGGAACCCCAAAAATTCTAAAATAAATTGCTGGACGTGAGTAATTTATCTATTAATCATATTCAAAAAGAATTAACTAAATAGCACTTTCCAAATAAAAATGGCAGCAGTTCTTGTGAGCTCTAAAGTTTGTGTTTTTTACAGAAAGATTAACAAGACTTTCCCCAAGTCTTCCCAACGGTTCTACTTGGCACAAACACTAATTAAACACAAAAAACAAAATCAAAACACAGGCTAGATAAATTATGTATTACTAAACAGGAGCAAAAAGCAAGGAATAAAAATAAAATTGGGTTGCCTCCCAACAAGCGCTATCGTTTAACGCCTCTAGCTAGGCATAAAAAGCAAGGATAGATCTAGGTATTGCCATCTTTGGTAGGTAATTCTTCAACAAGGCATCTACCATCCTTAGGAATTTCTTTATTTTTATTGGTTATCAAACTTTTAGGCACAAGATCTAAAAATTCATTTGTAACAAATGGTTCCTTAATGATAGCAAAAAGATTGGGATGAATACTTATAGATTTGAGATCCGCAGTTTCCTTACTAGAAGATTCACCCTTATTTTTAGGAACATACATAAGCTTGGCAATTTTAGTGGGAGGACTTGGAGTATTCTTTATGGAAGAAAAAGTGGTTCCCAAGTTGGTAATAGTACCCACAAGTTTATCAATTCTAGTGGAATCCTGATTTATTTTCTCATTAACTATAGGTTCCTTTTCTTTAATATTTTTCAAAGTGACTCCTACTTTAGATCCATATTGAGTGATTTGGTTGTGGATCTTTTTATCCAAATTTTCAATTAACTCTACAGTAGCAACCTTATTCTCAATAATTTCAAGTCTTTGCATTACATGCTCCAAAGTTAACGTAGTTCCATTAACCAAAAGAGGTGGTGAGCCAAACAAATCTATCATAGCATTATAAGAATCAAAAGTATGGCTACCCAAGAAGTTCCCTTCGGTAATGGTATCAAGGATATATTTGTACCAAGGAGTAGCGCCTACATAAAAATTGCGAAGAAGAACGGAAGTAGATTGCTTCTTGGTAGATCTATTTTGAGCATTGCAAATTCTATACCAAGCGTCTTTTAGATTTTCTCCCTCCCTTTGCTTAAAATTTAGAACTTCATTCTCGGGAGACAACAGGGAAGATAAGGGACTAGCCATAACGACAAGCAAACGGAAAAGAGAGGGAGGATAGAGAGATAGAGGGCGAATAAAACGGCAAGGGTGAAGTGGAGGAGAGGAAAACGAGAGGCAAATGGAAAATAATGTAATGCGGGAGATAAGTATTTGTGATGGGTACTTGGTATGTTGACTTTTGCGTAGACCTCCCCGGCAACGGCGCCAGAAATCCTTCTTGCTACCTCTTGAGCACTTGCGTTGGTTTTCCCTTGAAGAGGAAAGGGTGATGCAACAAAGTAGCGTAAGTATTTCCCTTAGTTTTTGAGAACCAAGGTATCAATCCAGTAGGAGGCTACGCGCGAGTCCCTCGTGCCTACACAAAACAAATAAATCCTCGCAACCAACGCGATAAGGGGTTGTCAATCCCTACATGGTCACTTACGAGAGTGAGATCTGATAGATATGCTAAGATAATATTTTTGGTATTTTTATGATGAAGATGCAAAGTAAAATAAAAGTCAATAAAAATAACTAAGTGTTGGAAGATTAATATGATGGAGATAGACCCGGGGGCCATAGGTTTCACTAGTGGCTTCTCTCAAGAGCATAAGTATTTTACAGTGGGTGAACAAATTACTGTTGAGCAATTGACAGAATTGAGCATAGTTATGAGAATATCTAGGTATGATCATGTATATAGGCATCACTTCCGAGACAAGTAGACCGACTCCTGCCTGCATCTACTACTATTACTCCACACATCGACCGCTATCCAGCATGCATCTAGAGTATTAAGTTCATAAGAACAGAGTAACGCTTTAAGCAAGATGACGTGATATAGAGGGATAAACTCATGCAATATGATGAAAACCCCATCTTGTTATCCTCGATGGCAACAATACAATACGTGCCTTGCTGCCCCTACTGTCACTGGGACAGGACACCGCAAGACTGAACCCAAAGCTAAGCACTTCTCCCATCTCCCATTGCAAGAAAGATCAATCTAGTAGGCCAAACCAAACTGATAATTCAAAGAGACTTGCAAAGATAACCAATAATACAAAAAGAATTCAGAGAAGATTCAAATATTGTTCATAGATAAACTTGATCATAAACCCACAATTCATCGGTCTCAACAAACACACCGCAAAAGAAGATTACATCGAATAGATCTCCACAAGAGAGGGGGAGAACTTTGTATTGAGATCCAAAAAGAGAGAAGAAGCCATCTAGCTAAAACTATGGACCCGAAGGTCTGAGGTAAACTACTCACACTTCATCAGAGAGGCTATTGTGTTGATGTAGAAGCCCTCCGTGATCGATGCCCCCTCCGCGGAGCTCCAGAAGAGGCCCCAAGATGGGATCTCGTGGATACAAAAAGTTACGGCGGTGGAATTATGGTTTTGGCTCCATATATGATCATTTGGGGGTACGTAGTTATATATAGGAGGAAGAAGTACGTTGGTGGAGCAACAGGGGGCCCATGAGGGTGGAGGGCACGCCGGGGGGGGGGGGGGAGGTGCGCCCGCTACCTCGTGGCCTCCTGTCGGTGTACTAGAGTAGGGGTACCCTAGTATCCAGAACTTGTGCACGGGCAGTCGCAGCATCCCGCTGCAAGGCTTGCCGGGTGACCGCCAAGGTCCTCCGTGATTCCTTTGGAGCCATTCAAGAACAAAGTTTCCAAGCTAAGGAGACAAGACCCCGGCAAGAGGAGCTTGTCGGGAAGGCCAACCAAGGCATCTCAAGGAAATTGCCGCGGCGCGCCACGCGTCCCGGCAAGGCCCGGTGAGCGACAAGGCGCTTGCCGCGGAAAGCCACCACTCTGTACCCGCGCTCCAGCACATCCTCCAACGTGTCGCTCTGGGACCCTTCCATACGTACGTGGCGGGAGGCTGTGTAGCCAGCGGTGCGCGGTGGCAAGCGGTGCTGACAAGATTGCCATCGTGGCGAACGGTGGCGTCCCTGACGGTCCCTTTTGCACTATTTTGGGCGACGCAGACGGGCATTTAATGCCCTTGTCCCCTACCGTCAGGGTTAGGTATGATAACACTGTAGCAGGTAGCTGTACCAACCACAGCACCTTTTCTGTTTTTGCCCTTGTCTACGTAGCCACCTGTCGGTGACCCCTTGAGCATATAAAAGGAGGCCCATGCGCAACGTAGAGGGGGTTGGACATTTGGAAGGGGAGAACACTCACGCTCGGTCTCGTTAGCTGCTCGTGTGTACTGTAGCACTCAGCGCTCCCGAGCAAGAACTCAATACAAACCACAAAGCAGGAGTAGGGTTTTACGCATCCGGGTGGCCCGAACCTGGGTAAGCTGCTCATGTGCTTCGCCTCGATCTGCTCTTCGTGCGATCTCCGCCCCCATAAGGGGCTCGGTCCGCCGGCCCCATAGGTGTTCGTGGATCAGTTTCCCCGACATCTTTGGCGCGCCAGGTAGGGGGAGCGTCGAGGTTGTGTGAACCTGATCCGGCGTTCACACGAGCTAAATCTTCATCGTCTTCATCGACATGTCGCCGAAGAAGAAGGCTTCGGAGGCGGCTGCTCCGTCCGTGCCAAACCCACCACCGCCAGAGCAAACGGCTGGTGGGGTAGACGCCGGCGGAAGAACGGGCATCGACGAGGGAGCTCATGGTGCTGCCAGGTCCAAGGATAAGGCTGCGCTGCCCATCGGCGGCGTAGTCGGATCCCACAATGACCGGGCGCACTCCAAGACCTCGGCGTCCGTACATGCACCGCGCCCATCCCAGGAGGCGTGAGACCGGCAGCGTCATAGTACCCACGATACCATACGTTCGCTGGACCAAGATCAAGCTGGTGGATCTCGGAGTGCTCGAGACCAGCATGCACGCCAACATGCTGGCACGAGCGGGGCACGGTCGCCTGGACGAGATACTGCTCCTTCTAACATAGTTAGAAGTCCGAGCATATCCCGCTCCTCACACCGTTCGCCACCGCCCCCCACCACTTCAGCAGAAGCTTTGGCGCGAGCTCAACTGATCCTAGACTACCCTCCAGCAGCAGACAAGATCAATGACTGGAGGGCCACCATTCAGAGTCTCATCGGCTTTGCCAATGGCGACACTCCACGGCAGCCGAGTACATCGCAGTCGCGGCAAGACAGCCAGGCACGAGCCGGTGGCGACAAGACCGGTGGGGGTGCAACCACCATGCACTCTCCGCCCTGAAGGCCAAGATCGCCGACTCGCCGGATCCACCTCGACTGCGACTCCACCTCGTCATCAGATCCACGAGTTCGCCGCGATCAGCGCCAAGTTCTTCACGAACGACGGCAAGAAGATGCTCGTACTCGCATCGAACGCCGAAGAGAAGCGCGGCGTCAATCAGACCAGCGCGCTAGGCCCTCTGTCGACATGCATGCGCCAGGGGAACCAGGCGGCTTGCCGTACGCGGTAGGTTGCCCTGCGTTTACCCGTGAGCTGGGGCAAGTCTAGTGGCCCAGCAAGAAGAATATCAAGCCAGACGTACCAGAGAAGTACGATGGCAAGTCGCATCCGTCAGAGTTCCTCAGCATCTACACCATCGCGGTGCAAGCTGCCGGGGGGCGGGACGACAAGATCCTTGCCAACTACTTCCCGCTGGTGCTCAAGCCCAACGTCAGGTCCTGGCTCATGCATTTTTCCGGACGACTCCATATCCTCCTGGGCAGACCTATGCCATCAGTTTGTCAGCGCCTTTACAGGCGGCCACAAACCTCATGGCCAAGAGAGTGACCTTCACCTGCTCGCCCAGAAGGAAGGGGAGCCCCTGCGCAAGTACATTTAGGGATTCAGCCATGTACAGCGCAACATCCCAGATATCCACCCTGCCGCGGTCATCAGCGCGTTCCATCAGAACGTGCGTAACCGCAGGATGCGGGAGGAGATGGCGATGTGCAAGATTAGAGACGTCAGTGAGCTGTATGCCCTGGCCGACAAGTGTGCACGTGCTGAGGAAGGGAGGAAACTCCCCCGAGAGAATACAGGAGCAGGGGGATCTGACAGCGAGGATGCTGCCCCGGCAAAGAAGAACCGGCGGCGGAACAACAGGAAGAAGAAAGGCAAAGATGTGTTAGTCGTTGAGCAGTCCGGCAACGAAGGTGGCGCCAAGAAAGCCAAAGCTGGTAGCTCCGGCAAGGAGATTGCCGCATGCACCAACTGCCAGGCTGTGGCGGCCGCCGACAAGCAGTACTGCAAGATCCACCACACCAAAGGCCATGATCTCCAGAGCTGCAAGAAGGTCGAACAGCTTGTTTAGCAGCAAAAGGCTGAATATGAGCGACGCGACAAGGAGAGGGCCCAAGGAGGCGCTGGAGAATCCGGCAAGAAGCGCGCCGGCCGGGGAGGACGCCGCGGCAAGGCCAAGCAGTGGCAAGGAGACAGACCTCCCCGCGGCCGCGACAAGGATGAAGATGACGACGACGATGAAGACATGGATGATGTCGAGACCAGTGAGCAGGAGTTCCAGAAAGCCACAGAGGTCTTGTGCGTTGACGGCTGTGCTTCTCTGCATACTTCGCACCGCCAACTCAAGCGGTGGGTGCGGGAAGTCAATGCGGCAGAACCGCCTGTCGAGTCACGCAAGCTTCTGAAATGGTCCAGCACGCCTATCATCTTTGATATTGAGGACCACCCTGATCGCACAACTGCGGTCGGGTGCTTGCCGATGTTGGTTTCACCAACTATCCGCAACCTCAAGGTCACTAAGATGCTAGTTGACGGCAGGGCCGGCTTGAACCTGATCTCCTCCGTTGTACTCCAGAAACTCCAGATCCCTGACAGCGAGCTTGAAGAGACCGACACATTCCAAGGAATCAACCCGGGAAGGAGCAAGCCGAAGGGGAAGGTCACGTTGCTAGTAACATTTGGCAGCGAGTTGAACTTCAGGACTGAGAAGGTCACTTTTGACGTTGCCGATTTTCCATTGCCTTACAATGGGATACTCAGCCGCCCAGCACTCGCCAAGTTCATGGCAGCCTCTCACTACGCATACAACATGCTGAAGATGCCAGGCCCGATAAGCGTCATCTCTATCCCTAGAGACAAGAAGGATGCCCTTATCTGCGCCGACAAGATCTACCGGGAAGCGGCAGCCGCAACAGATCGCGAGTCACTTGCCGTTGAAGCTCCCGGGGGGAAGAAGAAGACCAAGTCCGGCAAGAGTTCTGATGCCCACTCGGGCAAGCGCACCTCTTCGGAGTGCTGCGCTACCATCGAGGACGCACCATCGAGCTCCACCGGCAAGTGTAAGAAGACAATGGCAGCTCCGCCAGAGGCCAAGAAGGTGTCCGCCAAGGAGGATGGCACTGGTGGTACCTTCACCATCAGTGCCACTCTTGACCCTAAATAGGAAAGCGCGCTCATTGCTTTCCTGCGGGCGAACGTCGACGTGTTTGCGTGGCAACCGTTTTACATCCCCGGTGTTCCCAGGAAAGTAATTGAGCACCACCTTGCCGTTTGTCCTCATGCGCAGACTATCAAGCAGAAGGTCAGGAAGCAAGCAGTGGAGCGCCAAGAATTCATCGCAGAAGAAATCAAGAAATTGGAAGCACCAGGCCTTGTCAGGGGAGTGCTCCATCCTACGTGGTTGGCCAATCCTGTAGTCGTGCGCAAAGCAAACGGGAAATGGAGACTTTGCATTGACTTTACCGATGTTAATAAAGCTTGTCCCAAAGACCCATTTCCCTTGCCGCGCATTGACCAGATTGTTGAATCCACGGCCGGATGTGACTTGCTTTCATTTCTTGACGCATACTCAGGATACCATCAAATCTTCATGGCAGAAGAGGATGAGGAGAAGACCGCATTCATCACTCCATGTGGCACGTACTGTTTCGTACGGATGCCTTTCGGTTTAAAGAATGCTGGTTCAACATTTGCAAGGGTAGTCCATGTCGCTCTTGAACCGCAAATACACAGAAATGTGGAAGCCTACATGGATGACATAGTGGTCAAGAGCAAGGACAAGGCAACTCTTATTCAAGATTTGGACGAGACCTTTGCAAACCTGCGCAAGATCAACCTCAAGCTCAACCCCGAGAAGTGTGTGTTTGGAGTTCCCTCCGGCAAGCTTCTCGGGTTCTTCGTGTCTCAGCGGGGAATTGAAGCCAATCCCGACAAGATCAAGGCCATTGAGCAGATTGAAGCACCAAAGCGCATCAAGGATGTGCGAAGACTTGCCGGTTGCATAGCTGTTCTCAGCAGGTTTATCTCTAGGTCTGCTGAGCGCGCCCTGCTGTTTTTCAAAATAGTGAAAAAGGCAGGTCCAATGAAATGGACTCCGAAAGCGGAGGCTGCGCTGCAAGACTTGAAGAGATACCTGTCCTCCACTCCAACACTTGTCGCACCTAAGCCACAAGAAAAGTTGCTGCTGTATATCGCGGCAACCAATCAAGTGGTTAGTGCTGCGTTAGTAGCAGAGAGGGAGGCAGATGACGAGCCAGCAACCACGGCAGGCGCATCCAGCGACAAGCAGGGGGCTTCCCCGACAAGCTCTGGTCCCGACAAAGATGGATCTGCGCAGGCGAGCGAGGAGATACAGAAGAGAATGGTACAGCGCCCAGTTTACTTTGTCAGTTCCCTTCTGCAGGGGGCTAGGTCAAGGTACTCTGGTGTGCATAAATTGCTTTTCGGCCTTCTCATGGCCTCGAGAAAGCTGCGCCATTACTTCCAAGCACATGAGATCACAGTTGTCACTCGTTTTCCGCTGAAGAGGATACTACAAAATCCAGAAGCAACAGGCAGGATTGTCGAGTGGGCACTGGAACTCTGAAGCTTTGGCCTCAAGTTTGAAAGTACCTCAACTATCCAAAGCAGAGCATTGGCAGAATTCATAGCAGAGTGGACGCCAACACCAGATGAAGAAATTCCAGAAACGAGCATCCCCGTCAAGGAGGCAAGCAAAGAGTGGCTGATGTACTTTGATGGTGCCTTCTCGCTGCAAGGCACCGGCGCTGGCGTGCTACTTGTCGCACGCACCGGAGAGCACCTCAAGATCGCGGCAGACCTTGGGATCAAGAAGCTCATTGTTAGGGGTGCCTCGCAGCTTGTCGTCCGCCAAGTGAACAAGAGTTACCAGAGTCTGTTGATGGAAGCCTACGTTGACGAAGTGAGAAAGCTAGAAGAGCATTTTGACGGCCTACAGACGGAGCATGTCCCAAGAGCTCAGAACGACATTGCCGATGGCCTGTCAAAGTGCGCCGCACCTACGTTACCTGTGGAACCAGGGATCTTTGTGCTCAAGCTGACTCGACCGTCCGTAACGCCATCGACTGGACAGAGCAAGAAGAGGAAGTTGATTTCTGGTGACTATTTTCCGGCAGAGCTTCCCGAAGCCGCCGCCAAGAAGGTCCCCAAGATCAACACCAAAAGTGCTGAGGAGCAGTCTGCTCCGGCAAGCCCTAGGGTTTGTTCCATTGAAGCAGAGGCTCCCGACAAGTTTTGCTCTGGCAAGCTTGCCGGGGAACGTCAAGCTCCGGCTGAGCCGCAGGTTCTCGCCATAGAAGCGGATGTTTTCGCAGCAGCAGATGTGCCTTTAGTCCTTGTTGTCGAGCCACAAGCTCCAGCATGGGCACAGCAGATTGTCCGTTTCCTTCAGACAGGAGAACTTCCCGAAGAGCAGGAAGAAGCAGAAAGAGTAGCCCGGCAGTCAAGTATGTACCAGTTTGTCGACAACACACTATACAGAAGAAGACTCGACGGTGTGAAATTGAAGTGTATTCACTGGGAAGATGGACAAAAGCTGTTGGCAGAGATACATGGAGGCATATGTGGTCACCACATTGGCGCAAGAGCACTTGCCGGCAAAGCATTCAGGCAAGGTTTCGTTTGGCCGACAGCCCTCCAGGATGTAACTGCATAAGTAACCAAGTGTGAAGCGTGCCAGTTCCATTCCAAGCAGATACACCAGCCAGCTCAAGCTCTCCAGACAATCCCTTTATCCTGGCCATTTTCGGTCTGGGGGCTCGACATCCTTGCCCCCTTTCCCTGAGCAGTCGGGGGCTTTGAGTACTTGTACGTTGCAATCGACAAGTTCACAAAGTGGCCGGAAGTGGAAGCAGTGAGGAAGGTGACAGCACAGTCAGCAGTCAAGTTCTTCAGGTCGATTGTTTGCCGCTTCGGGATCCCTAACAGGATAATCACCGACAACGGTACCCAATTCACGAGCCGCACCTTCATGCAGTACGTCCAAGATCTTGGCGCCAAGGTCTGCTTCGCTTCTGTTGCTCACCCGAGAAGCAACGGTCAAGCGGAGAGGGCAAATGCTGAAGTGCTGCGTGGGCTCAAGACCAGGACTTTCGACAGGCTGCACAAGTGCGGAAGAAACTGGATTGAGGAGCTGCCAGTGGTTCTTTGGTCGATCAGGACAACGCCAAATCGAGCCACTGGCCAGACACCTTTCACTCTAGTCTATGGAGCAGAGGCAGTTCTCCCCACGGAACTCGTATACGGGTCACCTCGAGTGCTCGCTTATGATGAGCTTGAGCAAGAGCAGCAGCGACAAGATGACGCGCTGCTCCTTGAGGAAGACCGTCTTCAGGCTGCTGTACGAGCTGCTCGCTACCAGCAAGCTTTGCGCCGCTACCATAGCCGCAAAGTTAACGCCCGAAGTCTCGAGGAAGGCGACCTTGTTCTTCGGCGTGTTCAGTCCGCCAAGAATTCCAACAAGTTGACGCCGAAGTGGGAAGGCCCTTACCGGGTGAAACGAGTCACTAGGCCTGGCGCTGTCCGCCTTGAGACTGAAGATGGCATTCCAGTGAGCAACTCCTGGAACATTGAGCATCTTCGTAAGTTTTACCCGTAGGGCGCGGTTGCCGGAACCCGTTCCGGCGACCACCTTTTGTACAAGTCTTGCCGCTGTTGCATGTAATCCTTTGTACAAAGCCGGGCGCAGACCCCATGCATAAAGCTTATGTGCTCCGCACATCTTGTCAATTTCATGCTTTATGTTTTTTGCATGTGTTATCTGACACTTTGTGCAGCACCTACCCCCGGTAAGCAACAACGAGCCATAAGGCTCCATATTTTTGTTTTCCCCTCTTTCTTTTTTCTCAAGGAAAGGAAGGTTCCCTCGCCCACAAGTTTGCCAGGGGGGAAAGGAGAAGATAATGATATGGACCAGGCGTCGTTCAGGAAAGTTTCGCCTTACCGGGAAGCAAACAACAGAAAAGCTAAGTTGCCAAAGTTTGAGCAATCAGATTCTTTTTTTTAATTTTTAAGTTATCTTCCTTGAACGACCGTGCTTTGTATGGAAAACCTATGCGCGGAGGAACCAACTCGTAACTAGTTGCGCCCTTACTTTGTTTCGAGTCCGCTCAACAACTTAAGTGAGCTGCGACTAGTTGAGACAAGGTTTCTTGTCGGTAGCGGCACCGCCAGCAGGCTGCTGACGTCCCGCACTCAGCACTCGTGGCTAAGGTGCCTGCGCCGGCAAGTTCCCTAAAAGCGTAGGGCAAAAACATAAAAAAGAGGGAATCAAGTAAAGGAAATAACATAGCAATCATTACCCGGAATAGAGTTATATTACAAGGTAGCTTGTCGCAGCTCTAACAGATTGTTCTCATAACATGACCAGCAGTGACAAGAGAAGAAGAACACAAGGGAAGCTTTGAAGCGAGAAGATTACCTACGCCGGGTTCTGCAGTCGTGGTCTCCGCCGCCGGGGGCCGCTGGTGCTGTCCCTTGCCGGAGAGCTCTCCCTTGCCGGTGACTTCTCCCTTGCCGGGGAACTCTCCCTTGCCGGAGACCTCTCCCTTGCCGGAGGACTCTCCCTTGGCATTTCGGGGGCGGCCTCTGGGCGCTCCTGGTGGGGCTGCTCTGCTCCTACACAAACCAACAGCGAGATCTCAGCAAAGAAAGAGTATCCATGCGCGCCCAACAGCGGAAAGCAAACCATATACTTACGCTGGGGGCTGCTCTGGAGATCGGTTGCCGGGTCCGGCAAGGTTGTCTCGGACGCACCCCCTGCTGTCGCGGTGGGTTTGTCCTCGATGATAATCACCGGGACCTTGGCTCTCTTTGCTGCTCTCTGGGCCAGAGTCCTAAAAAGGTATAAGTTCAGAGTAAAGCAAATGAGATACAAGACAAAACAGCAAGAATTGAAGTACTGCAAGTACAACAAGAGAATCTTACTCTTCTTCTTCCTCGTGGGAGCTGAACGCGGAGAAGTCGAAGTCCGGCTCACGCCCGGCGCGAGAAGACGGAGAGAGATACGGCGTAACCCAGGCCGTGCGTGCCCGTGCCCTGTTTTGGGCCAGGCCCAATAGCGCTCAGCACCGTGTCTGGCCCAGGCCCGGGGGCTCCTGTCGGTGTACTAGGGTAGGGGTACCCTAGTATCCCGAATTTGTGCACGGGCAGTCGCAGCATCCCGTGGCAAGGCTTGCCAGGTGACCGCCAAGGTCCTCCGTGATTCCTTTGGAGCCATTCAAGAACAAAGTATCCAAGCCAAGGAGACAAGACCCCGGCAAGAGGAGCATGCCGGGAAGGCCAACCAAGGCATCTCAAGGAACTTGCCGCGGCGCGCCACGCATCCCAGCAAGGCCCGGTCAGCGACAAGCTCCCGGACGCGAAAAGACAACGGCCGCGGCAAGTCGCTTGCCGCGGCAAGCCACCACTCTATACCCGCGCTCCAGCACATCCACCAACGTGTTGCTCTGGGACCCTTCCAGGCGTACATGGCGGGAGGCAGTGCAGCCAGCGGTGCGCGGTGGCAAGCGGTGCTGACAAGATTGCCATCGTGGCGAGCGGTGGCGTCCCTGACGGTCCCTTTTGCACTATTTTGGGCGACGCAGACGGGCATTTAATGCCCTTGTCCCCTGCCGTCAGGGTTAGGTATGATAACACTATAGCAGGTAGTTGTACCAACCACAACACCTTTTCCGTTTTTGCCCTTGTCTACGTAGCCACCTGTCGGTGACCCATTGAGCATATAAAAGGAGGCCCATGCGCAACGTAGAGGGGGTTGGAAATTTGGAAGGGGAGAACACTCACGCTCGGTCTCGTTAGCTGCTGGTGTGTACTGTAGCACTCAGCGCTCCCAAGCAAGAACTCAATACAAACCACAAAGCAGGAGTAGGGTTTTATGCATCCGTGCGGCCCGAACCTGGGTAAACTGCTCGTGTGCTTCGCCTCGATCTGCTCTTCGTGCGATCTCCGCCCCCGTAAGGGGCTCGGTCCACCGGCCCCATAGGTGTTCGTGGATCAGTTTCCCCGACACCTCCCTGTTGGTTGCTTGATGTAGGGTCCAAGTCTCCTGGATCTTGTTCGTTCCAAAAATCATGTTCCCGAAGGTTTTATTCCGTCTGGACTCCGTTTGATATTCCTTTTCTTCGAAACCCTAAAATAGGCAAAAAAACATCAATTCTGGGCTGGGCCTCCGGTTAATAGGTTAGTCCCAAAAATAATATAAAAGTGAATAATAAAGCCCAATAATGTCCAAAACAGAAGATAATCTAGCATGGAGCAATCCACAATTATATATACGTTGGAGACATATCAGTTGCCTCCCAACAAGCGCTATCGTTTAACGCCCCTAGCTAGGCAAAAAAACAAGGATAGATCTAGGTATTGCCATCTTCGGTAGGCAACCCATAAGTGGCTCTCATAATAGATTCATAAGGTAATTTAATTTTCTTTCTAGGAAAGTGTTCCATGCCTTTCCTTAACGGAAATTGGAATCTAATATTTCCTTCCTTCTTATCAATAATTGCACCAATCGTTCTGAGGAAAGGTCTACCAAGAATAATAGGACATGAAGGATTGCAATCGATGTCAAGAACAATAAAATCTACGGGCACATAGTTCCTATTTGCAACAATAAGAACATCATTAATTCTTCCCATAGGTTTCTTAATAGTGGAATCCGCAAGGTGCAAGTTTAAAGAGCAATCATCAAAATCACAGAAACCTAACAAATCACACAAAGTCTTTGGAATCGTGGAAACACTAGCACCCAAATCACACAAAGCATAGCATTCATGATCTTTAATTTTAATTTTAATAGTAGGTTCCCACTCATCATAAAGTTTTCTAGGGATAGAAACTTCCAACTCAAGTCTTTCTTCATAAGATTGCATCAAAGCATCAACGATATGTTTGGTAAAAGCTTTATTTTGACTAGAAGCATGAGGAGAATTTAGCACGGATTGCAACAAGGAAATAAAATCTATTAAAGAGGAATTATCATAATTAAATTCCTTGAAATCCAAAATTGTAAGTTCATTAACATCTAGAGTTTTGATCTCTTCAATCCCACTTTTAACAATTTTAGCATCAAGATCTAAAAACTCCGAATTTTTGGAACGCCTTCTAGGTAAAGGTGAATCATATTCAGTCCCATCATTATCAAGATTCATATTGCAAAACAAAGATTTAATAGGGGGCACATCAATAACTTTTAGATCTTCATCTTTATTATCATGGAAACTAGAAGAACACGCTCTTATAAAGGAATCTTTCTTAGCACGCATCCTAGCGGTTCTTACTTTGCACTCATCAATGGAAATTCTCATGTCTTTGAGAGACTCATTGATATCATGCTTAGGAGGAATAGATCTAAGTTTTAAATAATCAACATCAAGAGAAATTCTATCAATGTTCCTAGCCAAATCATCAACTTTAAGCAATTTCTCCTCAAGCAAAGCATTGAAATTCTTTTGTGAATTCATAAATTCCTTAACACTAGTCTCAAATTTAGAGGGCATCTTATTAAAATTTCCATAAGAATTGTTGTAGGAATTACCATAATTATTAGAGGAATTACTAGGATAAGGCCTAGGATTAAAGTTTCCTCTATACGCGTTGTTACCAAAATTATTCTTACCAATAAAATTCACATCCATAGATTCATTATTATTCTCAATCAAAGTAGACAAAGGCATATCATTAGGATCAGAAGAAACACTCTTAGTAGCAAATAATTTCATAAGTTCATCCATCTTTCCACTCAAAACATTAATTTCTTCTATCGCATGCACTTTTTTATTAGTAGATCTTTCAGTGTGCCATTGAGAATAATTAACCATAATATAATCTAGGAGTTTAGTAGATTCTCCTAAAGTGATTTCCATAAAAGTGCCTCCCACGGCCAAATCTAAAAGATTTCTAGAAGCAAAATTCAATCTGGCATAAAAGTTTTGTATAATCATCCACAAATTCAAACCATGTGTTAGGCAATTACGTATCATTAATTTCATCCTCTCCCAAGCTTGTGCAACATGTTCATGATCAAGTTGCTTAAAATTCATAATATCATTTCTAAGAGAGATAATCTTAGCAGGAGGAAAATACTTAGAGATAAAAGCATCTTTGCACTTATTCCAAGAATCAATACTATTTTTAGGCAAAGACGAAAACCAAGCTTTAGCACGACCTCTAAGCAAAAAAGGAAACAAGTTCAATTTAACAATATCATTGTCCACATCTTTCTTATTTTGCATATCACACAAATCAACAAAGCTATTTAGATGGGTAGCGGCATCTTCACTAGGAAGGCCGGAAAACGGATCTTTCATGACAAGATTCAGCAAGGCAGCATTAATTTCACAAGATTCGGCATCGGTAAGGGGAGCAATCGGAGTGCTAATAAAATAATTGTTGTTGGTATTGGTAAAGTCACACAATTTAGTGTTATCTTGAGCCATCGTGACAAGCAAGCAATCCAACACATAAGCAAACAAGAAACGGGCAAAAAGAGGCAAATAAAGAAAGAGAGGGAGGATAGAGAGAGAGAGAGAATGCAAATAAAACGACAAGGGTGAAGTGGGGGAGAGGAAAACAAGAGGAAAATGGCAATGTAATGCGGGAGATAAGGGTTTGTGATGGGTACTTGGCATGTTGACTTTTGCGTAGACCTCCCCGGCAACGGCGCCAGAAATCCTTCTTGCTACCTCATGAGCACTTGCGTTGGTTTTCCCTTGAAGAGGAAAGGGTGGTGCACCAATGTAGCATAAGTATTTCCCTTAGTTTTTGAGAACCAAGGTATCAATCCAGTAGGAGGATACGCGCGAGTCCCTCGCACCTACACAAAACAAATAAATCCTCGCGACCAACGCGATAAGGGGTTGTTAATCCCTACACGGTCACTTACGAGAGTGAGATCTGATAGATATGATAAGATAATATTTTTGGTATTTTTATGATAAAGATGCAAAGTAAAATAAAAGGCAATGAAAATAAATAAGTGTTGGAAGATTAATATGATGGAAGATAGACCCGGGGGCCATAGGTTTCACTAGTGGATTCTCTCAAGAGCATAAGTATTTTACGGTGGGTGAACAAATTACTGTTGAGCAATTGACAGAATTGAGCATAGTTATGAGAATATCTAGGTATGATCATGTATATAGGCTGAAGGAAATATGCCCTAGAGGCAATAATAAAGTTATTATTTATTTCCTTATATCATGATAAATGTTTATTATTCATGCTAGAATTGTATTAACCGGAAACATAATACATGTGTGAATACATAGACAAACTTAGTGTCACTAGTATGCCTCTACAAGACTAGCTCATTAATCAAAGATGGTTATGTTTCCTAACCATGAACAATGTGTTGTTATTTGATTAACGAGGTCACATCATTAGTTGAATGATCTGATTGACATGACCCGTTTCATTAGCTTAGCACCCGATTGTTTAGTATGTTGCTATTGCTTTCTTCATGACTTATACATGTTCCTATGACTATGAGATTATGCAACTCCCGTTTACCGGAGGAACACTTTGGGTGCTACCAAACGTCACAATGTAACTGGGTGATTATAAAGGAGTACTACAGGTGTCTCCAAAGGTAGATGTTGGGTTGGCGTATTTCGAGAATAGGATTTGTCACTCCGATTGTCGGAGAGGTATCTCTGGGCCCTCTCGGTAATGCTCATCACATAAGCCTTGCAAGCACTGCAACTAATATGTTAGTTGTGAGATGATGTATTACGGAACGAGTAAAGAGACTTGCCGGTAACGAGATTGAACTAGGTATTGGATACCGACGATCGAATCTCGGGCAAGTAACATACCGATGACAAAGGGAACAACGTATGTTGTCATGCGGTCTGACCGATAAACATCTTCGTAGAATATGTAGGAGCCAATATGGGCATCCAGGTCCCGCTATTGGTTATTGACCGGAGACGTGTCTCGGTCATGTCTACATTGTTCTCGAACCGTAGGGTCCGCACGCTTAACGTTACGATGACAGTTATTATGAGTTTATGCATTTTGATGTACCGAAGTTAGTTCGGAGTCACGGATGTGATCACGGACATGACGAGGAGTCTCGAAATGGTCGAGACATAAAAATTGATATATTGGAAGCCTATATTTGGATATCGGAAGTGTTCCGGGTGAAATCGGGATTTTACCGGAGTACCGGGAGGTTACCGGAACCCCCGGGAGCCATATGGGCCTTAATGGGCTTTAGTGGAAAGGAGAAAGGGGCAGCCCACAGGTGGCCGCGTGCCTCCCCCCTCCCCTACTCCTATATATTAGGACTAGGAGAGGTGGCCGGCCCCCCTCTCTCTCTTTCCCCCATGGGGAATCCTAGTCCAACTAGGATTGGGGGGGGGGAGTCCTACTCCCGGTAGGAGTAGGACTCCTCCTGCGCCCGCCTCCTGGCCGGCCGCACCCTCCCCCTTGGCTCCTTTATATACGGAGGCAGGGGGCACCTCTAGACACACAAGTTGATCATTGAGATCGTTCCTTAGCCGTGTGCGGTGCCCCCTGCCACCATATGCCACCTCGATCATATCGTTGTAGTGCTTAGGCGAAGCCCTGCGTCAGTAGAACATCAAGATCGTCATCACGCCTTCGTGCTGACGGAACTCCTCCCCGAAGCTATGCAGGATCGGAGCCCGGGGATCATCATCGAGCAGTACGTGTGCTAAGAACTCGGAGGTGCCGGAGTAACGGTGCTTGGATCGGTCGGATCGGGAAGAAGACGTATGACTACTTCCTCTACGTTGTCTCAACGCTTCCGTTGCGATCTACAAGGGTACGTAGATCATACTCTCCTCTCGTTGCTATGCATCACCATGATCTTGCGTGTGCGTAGGAATTTTTTTGAAATTACTACGTTCCCCAACATAGGCATCAAGCCCGAGACAAGTAGACCGACTCCTGCCTGCATCTACTACTATTACTCCACACATCGACCGCTATCCAGCATGCATCTAGAGTATTAAGTTCAAGAGAACAGAGTAACGCTTTAAGCAAGATGACATGATGTAGAGGGATAAACTCATGCAATATAATGAAAACCCCATCTTGTTATCCTCGATGGCAACAATACAATACGTGCCTTGCTGCCCCTACTGTCACTGGGAAAGGACACCGCAAGATTGAACCCAAAGCTAAGCACTTCTCCCATCTCCCATTGCAAGAAAGATCAATATAGTAGGCCAAAACAAAACTGATAATTCGAAGAGACTTGCAAAGATAACCAATCATACATAAAAGAATTCAGAGAAGATTCAAATATTGTTCATAGATAAACTTGATCATAAACCCACAATTCAGCGGTCTCAACAAACACACCGCAAAAGAAGATTACATCGAATAGATCTCCACGAGAGAGCGGGAGGACTTTGTATTGAGATCCAAAAAGAGAGAAGAAGCCATCTTGCTAATAACTATGGACCCGAAGGTCTGAGGTAAACTACTCACACTTCATCAGAAGGGATATGGTGTTGACGTAGAAGCCCTCCGTGATCGATGCCCCCTCCGGCGGAGCTCCGTAACAGGCCCCAAGATGGGATCTCGTGGATACAGAAAGTTATGGCGGTGGAATTATGGTTTTGGCTCCGTATCTGATCGTTTGGGGGTACGTAGGTATATACAGGAGGAAGGAGTACGTCGGTGGAGCAACAGGGGGCCCACGAGGGAGGAGGGCGCGCCTGGGGGGGGGGGGTAGGCGCGCCCCCCTACCTATTGGCTTCCTTGTTGGTTGCTTGACGTAGGGTCCAAGTCTCTTGGATCTTGTTCGTTCCAAAAATCACGTTCCCGAAGGTTTCATTCCGTTTGGACTCCGTTTGATATTCCTTTTCTTCAAAACCCTAAAATAGGCAAAAAACAACAATTCTGGGCTGGGCCTCCGGTTAATAGGTTAGTCCCAATAATAATATAAAAGTGAATAATAAAGCCCAATAATGTCCAAAACAGAGGATAATATAGCATGGAGCAATAAAAAATTATAGATGCATTAGAGACGTATCACTGTTTTCAGCAGAATTGCCATGGTGTTATTTTTGTGCAGAGATAAAAGTTCTTGGAATGACCTGAAACTTCACGGAGAATATTTTTGGAATTTATAAAAAATAATGGCGAAAGAATCAACACCAGGGGATCCACACCCTGTCCATGAGGGTCCAGGGTGCGCCCTTTGCCTTGTAGCCCCCCTCAGGCTCCACCGACGTCAACTCCAACTCTATATATTCACGTTCATGGAGAAAAAATCGGAGAGAAGGATTCATCGCGTTTTACGATACGGAGCCACCGCCAAGCCCTAATCTCTCTCGGGAGGGCTGATCTGGAGTCCATTCGGAGTTCCGGAGAGGGGAATCCGTCGCCGTCGTCATCATCAACCATCCTCCATCACCAATTTCATGATGCTCACCGCCGTGCGTGAGTAATTCCATCATAGGCTTGCTGGACAGTGATGGGTTGGATGAAATTTATCATGTAATCAAGTTAGTTTTGTTAGGGTTTGATCCCTAGTATCCATTATGTTCTGAGATTGATGTTGCTATGACTTTGCTATGCTTAATGCTTGTCACTAGGGCCCGAGTGCCATGATTTCAGATCTGAACCTATTATGTTTTCATGAATATATGTGAGTTCTTGATCCTATTTTGCAAGTCAATAGTCACCTACTATGTGTTATGATCTGGTAACCCCGAAGTGACAATAATCGGGACCACTCCCGGTGATGACCGTAGTTTGAGGAGTTCATGTATTCACTAAGTGTTAATGCTTTGTTCCAGTACTCTATTAAAAGGTGGCCTTAATATCCCTTAGTTTCCAATAGGACCACGCTGCCACGAGAGGGTAGGACAAAAGATGTCATGCAAGTTCTTTTCCATAAGCACGTATAACTATATTCGGAATACATGTCTACATTGCATTGATGAACTGGAGATAGTTCTGTGTCACCCTATGTTATAACTGTTGCATGAGGAATCGCATCCGACATAATTATCCATCACTGATCCATTTCCTACGAGCTTTTCACATATTGATCTTTGCTTAGTTACTTTTCCGCTGCCACTGTTACAATTACTACAAAACTGCTACTGTTACTTTTGCCGCCGTTACCGCTACTTCCATATTACTTTGCTACTAAATACTTTGCTGCAGATATTAAGTCTTTCAGGTGTGGTTGAATTGACAACTCAACTGCTAATACTTGAGAATATTCTTTGGCTCCCCTTGTGTCGAATCAAATAATTTGAGTCGAATACTCTACCCTCGAAAACTGTTGCGGTCCCCTATACTTGTGGGTTATCACCGATCAAGAGTCCCTCATAGTGAAAGTACCTAAAGCTATTACTACCATGAAAAAGATCTGTGGCTTGAGTTTCAAGAAATGTTTCAGTTATTCAATCAAGACGCACTTGACAAATCTATTATCAGTTGCTATTGTTTGTAAGTGGTTTCTTTTTGTAATTAATTTAACTCTCTAGCTAGCTATAGTGCTCGTTCTATTCATTACCTGTAATTATCCCCACTATATCCTTTACTGCCGTATTATGCAGAATGAAGATGTTTGAAATGAAAAAAGCTGGACGCTATGGCATTGGGTTCATTGAACCAAATAGCATTAATGAAAAGACGTGGTCACAAGAATATGATCGACCATACACAGGGAAAAGCTTGCTAGAGTTCTTGAAGCGCCTAAATGCCTGTCCAGAAATACTACTTCCTTACAACTTCGGGTGAGTCACACTGTCTTGTATTACAAATTCCGTTTTTGCTTACTAGCTACATGTTAATAAGTGTATATGGTTTAGGATAGTTGATGAGTTATGCACATACCTGCTTAATTATACATGCAAACGTGTGCGCATACAGTTACCACTAGATCTTGTTAATCATTGAAGTTGATGAGGGAAAAGTTCAAATACTAGACTCACTACTTAAAAAGCTAGTGACTACGAAATCGTGAAGGGGATGGTCAACAGGTAATTTCAATCATTATCGAACAATATGACGGCTTCTTTAGTTCGTCATTTCCTGATATCAACTAATTAATAACTCATTTATTCATTTTCTTTGCCGGCGGGCAGGGCTTGACAAAAGTTCATCAAACAGGTTGATCAGTACAGCAGAGATCGGAGGTGGAATATAACCATCCACTTAACAATTGTTTTGCACATAACCCCCCGCACTTACGTTCTGTCTCGTGAAAGATTTAGCGAACAAGAAAAAAAAGCAAAACAAATCTCAACCCACGCAAGGGCACCTTGGCGGCGGCGATTGGACTGTGACTTGGGGAGGCCGCCATGGAGCCTCGTCATGTGCAGATCGCCATGTGCCCTAGCTCTCCAATGGCTCAGTCCTTGAGCCCTCTTCCTCGTCCTCCATCGGCCATGTACACTAGTGCTAGTCCTCCGTCGGCACTGTCCAGCAGCGTGAGCGCTCCGCCGCCCGTGATCGTCAACCCACTGCCGGCCCCGTCCTGTAGCGCGAGTGCTCCGGCGGCCTTGATCCCCCGTCCTCCGTTGGCCCCATCCAGCAGCGCGAGTGCTCCGGCGGCCATGATCGCCCGTCCTCCGTTGGCACCGTCCAGCAGCGCGAGCGCTCCGGCGGCCATGATCCTTCGCCCTCCGTTGGCCCCGTCGAGCAGCGCGATCACTCCGTCGGCTGTCATTCCAGACCCTCTGGCGGTGCCGTCCAGTAGCACGAGTCCTCCGCCGTCCTCTGCGGTAAGCAATGATTTTTTTTATGGTTTATTTTCTTCCTCCATTGATACGAACGGATCATGCATGCTAATGTCATGGTTACTTTTGTTAGCTTGGTGGTAATTTGGTTTTTCAAAACCATAATTGCGATGAAGGAGTACGCCATAATATTGAAATACATCCTCCCCCAATCAATTTGGATAGCTTCCGGACACCCAAAAAAAGAGCCACGGACGTCCCAGTTTGTGTGAGTATCATTATCACCACAACTTAGTCAAATGCCTCTAACAATTACTAACTTGTATGACTAATGGGTGTTGTAATTTTTAGAGTTCGTCATGTACACCCAAATGCGATGAGAACTTGAAGCCAGCTGTAGGAATGACATTTGATAGTATGGAAGCGGTCGAGGAGTTTTACAAGGCTTATGCACACAATGTTGGATTTTCAGTTCGAATTGGACAGAAGAAGACCGTAGATAATGTGATAGTCTGGAGGCGTTTCCTTTGTTCAAAATCAGGGTTCCAAATAGAGAAGGAGGATGAACCCAAGACGAATTTGAATGGAGAGAAGAAAAGAACACATGCAAGAAAGATCACTAGATGTGGTTGCGAGGCCATGATAACTGTGAAGCATATGAAGGATGGTAAATACTTAGTATCACATTTTCATGAAGAACACACCCATGATTTTGTCACAGCTAGGAAGCAACATTTAATCAAGTCTAACAGAAAAGTCAGTGAGAAGGCCAAGGGCACACTATTCACATGTCACGCAGCTAGCATTGGTACATCAGGGGCGTTTCAGTTGCTTCGTGTTGGTGAGGGTGGATTTGAGTTTGTGGGGTGCACAAAAAGAGACCTGCAAAATTATCATCGTGACATGAGAAGTACTTTCAAGGATTCAGATGCTCAAATGTTCATTGACAACCTCAGGAAGAGGAAGAAAATCAACCCGGGGTTCTTCTTCGAGTATGTTCTTGATGATAAAAACTGTCTGACACATGTATTTTGGGCTGATGCTTTTTGTAGAAAGAATTATGCTTTGTTTGGAGAAATGGTGTCCTTCGACTCTACATATAGCACCAACCAGTACAGCATGATTTTTTGCCCATTCACAGGAATAAACCACCACATGGGATCTGTTTTTTATGGTGCCGCCTTGATTGCAGATGAGAAGATAGAGTCATATGAATGGGTATTTCAAACGTTCTTGAAAGCAATGGATGGAGCAGCACCAAGGCTTATAGTAACAGATGAAGACCAAAGCATGAAGGTTGCAATTGAACAGATAAAGCCAAACACTATCCATAGGTTATGCATGTGGCACATAATGAGAAAGCTTCCAGAAAAGGTTGGCCCTCCATTGAGAGAGGATGAACATTTCTATAGTACAATTAACTCATGTGTATGGGGCTCTGAAAACCCAGCTGAATTTGAGGCAAAATGGTCTTCATTGATTTCTGAATTTGGGCTTGAGGAGAACACATGGTTTGCCGGGAGATACGAACTTCGTGAATCATGGATACCAGCCTACTTTAGAGGTGTGTTTTTGGGTGAGACTCTAAGAACCACTTCAAGGTCAGAGAGTGCTAACTCGTTTTTCAACCACTTTATTGGCTACAAACATGCTTTGGTGGAGTTTTGGATTAGGATTGGTACAGCCCTAGAAGAACAACGTCAGAATGAACTCAAGGCTGACCATGAGTGCCTCAATTCTATGCCTCCATTGATTACATCTTGGGAGATTGAGAAGCATGCTAGTCTGGTCTTCACCCATGAGCTTTTCAAATATTTTCAGAAGGAGGTGCGTGCAGCTAGAGATCATTGCTTGACTGAAAGCATATCACAGGCAGGTGATGTGAGAACGACGGTTATAGGTGGAGACTGCTCTTCGAAGTCTCGTGAAGTTCAATTCAACATAACATCCATGAGTGCTCATTGCTCTTGCATGTTATTTCAGACACGTGGAATTCCATGCCGACATATCATCGTTGTTTTGAGAGGTGCAAAGATGAATGAGCTACCTAGCCATTTTATTCTAGATAGGTGGAAGAAAACGGTTAACAGGAGGGTACTATATGATAGCTACGGCAACTTGCTTGAAGAGAATGAAAGTAGTTCCTCAGATTTGGCAAAGCGAAAAATGGTTTCTGAGATACACCAAGTAGTGGATGATACGATTAGGTTGGCTAAATACTCTTCTGAAGAATTGGAAGCAATAAGAAACATTCTCATAGACATGAAAAGAAATGTTTCTGAAAGGGTTGTTGCCAATCATCCTAGTAGACAAGATGAGTTTGAGGCATATATTGGTTGTACTATGCCTAATCAAGTTGAAATTCATCCACCAACAGATGTCCATACAAAAGGGAGATGAAAAAGAATTAAGGGGCACTTAGACAAGGGTGGGCATCAAAATAAGGATGGAGATGGGAAGCAAAATAAGGATGGAGAGGGGAAGAAAAATGTTGGTGGACAAAAAAAGAAAGTGCCTAGAACGTGCAAGAAGTGTAGGCAGGTTGGCTTCCACGATAGCCGTAATTGCCCAAACAATAACTAAGAAAACTACTGGTACTTTTCATGACCATACAATTTATTTTTCTTTCAAAAATGTATACACACACACAAACTTATCTGTTTATGTCAAACTGGAGGTCTTGTTCCAACTCCACGATGCATTTCGAAACGACAGCTTTGCATCGAAGCTCATGTGTTGGACGGATTTTACATGAACTTTCTGCTTATATTTCCTAGGAGATTATCATTTTATTTCCGAATATTGTAGTTCTGTTGAATATTTATGTCTGAGTATTGTATTTCTGAATATTTATGTCTGAACATTCATCAAAATGGCCATAGTGGAATTTTGTTTCGCGATGCAAGAATATTATTTCACACGTCAAGTTGTTTGCTCCAGTTTACTGTGTACAAGTGATGTTGAAATCATTGTCTGCTTATGTCAAGTGTGATAAAGGTTTGTAGATAACCGAGGGCATTGAGCTTACCATGATCCCCCCTGCCTACTCCTCCGGCTGCTATCTTTTGGCTGGCAACTGTTCGCCTATACTAAAAAGAGTTAGACAGGATAATAAGGCACAAGAGGTTCATTGGTTAACGTTGCGTCCTGTTGGTTTTAGCACATGTGGCTTACGAAATTCTGAAATTAGCAAGACAAAAGATGTTTAACCACCAGTACATGCCTGACTTTTAACAAGGGAATATTTCTGCAACCAATTCACGTTCATTCAGTAAATCTGCAAATTCAGTATGTACAGTAGTAGCAAAAGAGCAAATATTTATTGTATATATCCAAATTAATTCAAGTGTTTTTGAAGTGTTGTTTGTACATTCAAATATTTCAGTATGTAGCTTGCAACAGGTTCATACTTGAATGTACATCCAAATCGACGTGGATAGCAAAACAACAACAGTAGCAAGAGCAAATGTTTCTGAATGTACATCGATTTACGTGTTTTTTGAACACCCACTTTCACTTCAGGTGAAGCAAAACAACAAAGATTTATCTTATCTGTACATCACCATTCAGTCAGCTACAGCAAGAATACCAACGATTTTACTCTACAGCAAAACAACAGCTTCAGAGGGCAAGCAAGTTGCCGGGTCGCCGTCCCATGGAGGCAGCGCCGCCGCCACTGGGTCTCCCTCTCCTGGGCCAGCGCCAGGTCGCTCGGCCAGCTTCGGGTCGCTGGGTCGTGGACGTCGCCGTGGCGCGGGGTCATCTCGGTGGCCATCTCGTCGCCGTTGGGTGGGGCTACCGCCGGCGCCGCCGCCACAGCGCGCCAGATCGCCTGGGGGTATCGCGGTCGCGTCGTCGCTCCACCCGTGGCCCCTGAGTCGCCGTCGCTAGGGGAGCGGCGCCGCAATCAGTCGCAGTCCAGTCGACGCCGCCAAGGTGCCCTGGCGTGGGTTGAGATTTGTTTTGCTTTTTTTTCTTGTTCGATAAATCTTTCACAAGGCAGAACGTAAGTGCGGGGGGTTATGTGCAAAACAATTGTTAAGTGGATGGTTATATTCCCACCTCCGATCTCTGCTGTACTGATCAACCTGTTTGATGAACTTTTGTCAAGCCCTGCCCGCCGGCAAAGAAAATGAATAAAGAAGTTATTAATTAGTTGATATCAGGAAATGACGAACTAAAGAAGCCGTCATATTGTTCGATAATGATTGAAATTACCTGTTGACCATCCCCTTCACGATTTCATAGTCACTAGCTTTTTAAGTAGTGAGTCCAGTATTTGAACTTTTCCCTAATTAACTTCAATGATTAACAAGATCTAGTGGTAACTGTATGCGCACATGTTTGTATGTATAATTAAGCAGGTATGTGCATAACTCATCAACTATCCTAAACCATATACACTTATTAACATGTAGCTAGTAAGCAAAAACGGAATTTGTAATACAAGACAGTGTGACTCACCCGAAGTTGTAAGGAAGTAGTATTTCTGGACGGGCATTTAGGCGCTTCAAGAACTCTAGCAAGCTTTTCTCTGTGTATGGTCGATCATATTCTTGTGACCACGTCTTTTCATTAATGCTATTTGGTTCAATGAACCCAATGCCATAGCGTCCAGCTTTTTTCATTTCAAACATCTTCATTCTGCATAATACGACAGAAAAGGATATAGTGGGGATAATTACAGGTAATGAATAGAACGAGCACTATAGCTAGCTAGAGAGTTAAATTAATTATAAAAAGAAACCACTTACAAACAATAGCAACTGATAATAGATTTGTCAAGTGCGTCTTGATTGAATAACTGAAACATTTCTTGAAACTCAACCCACAGATCTTTTTCATGGTTGTAATAGCCTTTAGGTACTTTCACTATGAGGGACTCTTGATCGGTGATAACCCACAAGTATAGGGGACCGCAACAGTTTTTGAGGGTAGAGTATTCGACTCAAATTATTTGATTCGACACAAGGGGAGCCAAAGAATATTCTCAAGTATTAGCAGTTGAGTTGTCAATTCAACCACACCTGAAAGACTTAATATCTGCAGCAAAGTATTTAGTAGCAAAGTAATATGGGAGTAGCGGTAACGGCGGCAAAAGTAACAGTAGCAGTTTTGTAGTAATTGTAACAGTGGCAGCGGAACAGTAACTAAGCAAAGATCAATATGTGAAAAGCTCGTAGGCAATGGATCAGTGATGGATAATTATGTCGGATGCGATTCCTCACGCAACAGTTATAACATAGGGTGACACAGAACTATCTCCAGTTCATCAATGCAATGTAGACATGTATTCCGAATATAGTCATACGTGCTTATGGAAAAGAACTTGCATGACATCTTTTGTCCTATCCTCTCGTGGCAGCGTGGTCCTATTGGAAACTAAGGGATATTAAGGCCACCTTTTAATAGAGTACTGGAACAAAGCATTAACACTTAGTGAATACATGAACTCCTCAAACTACGGTCATCACCGGGAGTGGTCTCGATTATTGTCACTTCGGGGTTACTAGATCATAACACATAGTAGGTGACTATTGACTTGCAAAATAGGATCAAGAACTCACATATATTCATGAAAACATAATAGGTTCAGATCTGAAATCATGGCACTCGGGCCCTAGTGACAAGCATTAAGCATAGCAAAGTCATAGCAACATCAATCTCAGAACATAATGGATACTAGAGATCAAACCCTAACAAAAGTAACTTGATTACATGATAAATCTCATCCAACCCATCACTGTCCAGCAAGCCTACGATGGAATTACTCACGCACGGCGGTGAGCATCATGAAATTGGTGATGGAGGATGGTTGATGATGACGATGGCGACGGATTCCCCTCTCGGAACTCCGAACGGACTCCAGATCAGCCCTCCCGAGAGAGATTAGGGCTTGGCGGCGGCTCCGTATCGTAAAACGCGATGAATCCTTCTCTCCGATTTTTTCTCCCCGAACGTGAATATATAGAGTTGGAGTTGACGTCGGTGGAGCCTGAGGGGGGCCACAAGGCAGGGGGCGTGCCCTGGACCCTCATGGACAGGGTGTGGACCCCCTGGTGTTGATTCTTTCGCCATTATTTTTTATAAATTCCAAAAATATTCTCTGTGAAGTTTCAGGTCATTCCAAGAACTTTTATCTCTGCACAAAAATAACACCATGGCAATTCTGCTGAAAACAGTGATACGTCTCTAATGCATCTATAATTTTTTATTGCTCCATGCTATATTATCCTCTGTTTTGGACATTATTGGGCTTTATTATTCACTTTTATATTATTTTTGGGACTAACCTATTAACCGGAGGCCCAGCCCAGAATTGTTGTTTTTTGCCTATTTTAGGGTTTCGAAGAAAAGGAATATCAAACGGAGTCCAAACGGAATGAAACCTTCGGGAACGTGATTTTTGGAACGAACAAGATCTAGGAGACTTGGACCCTACGTCAAGCAACCAACAAGGAAGCCAATAGGTAGGGGGGCGCGCCTACCCCCCCCCCCCCCCAGGCGCGCCCTCCTCCCTCGTGGGCCCCCTGTTGCTCCACCGACGTACTCCTTCCTCCTATATATACCTACGTACCCCCAAACGATCAGATACGGAGCCAAAACCCTAATTCCACCGCCATAACTTTCTGTATCCACGAGATCCCATCTTGGGGCCTGTTACGGAGCTTCGCCGGAGGGGGCATCAATCACGGAGGGCTTCTACCTCAACACCATATCCCTTCTGATGAAGTGTGAGTAGTTTACCTCAGACCTTCGGGTCCATAGTTATTAGCAAGATGGCTTCTTCTCTCTTTTTGGATCTCAATACAAAGTCCTCCCCCTCTCTCGTGGAGATCTATTCGATGTAATCTTCTTTTGCGGTGTGTTTGTTGGGACCGATGAATTGTGGGTTTATGATCAAGTTTATCTATGAACAATATTTGAATCTTCTCTGAATTCTTTTATGTATGATTGGTTATCTTTGCAAGTCTCTTTGAATTATCAGTTTGGTTTTGGCCTACTAGATTGATCTTTCTTGCAATGGGAGATGGGAGAAGTGCTTAGCTTTGGGTTCAATGTTGCGGTGTCCTTTCCCAGTGACAGTAGGGGCAGCAAGGCACGTATTGTATTGTTGCCATCGAGGATAACAAGTTGGGGTTTTCATTATATTGCATGAGTTTATCACTCTACATCATGTCATCTTGCTTAAAGCGTTACTCTGTTCTCTTGAACTTAATACTCTAGATGCATGCTGGATAGCGGTCGATGTGTGGAGTAATAGTAGTAGATGCAGGCAGGAGTCGGTCTACTTGTCTCGGACATGATGCCTATGTTGGGGAACGTAGTAATTTCAAAAAAATTCCTACGCACACGCAAGATCATGGTGATGCATAGCAACGAGAGGAGAGTATGATCTATGTACCCTTATAGATCGCAACGGAAGCGTTGACACAACGTAGAGGAAGTAGTCGTACGTCTTCTTCCCGATCCGACCGATCCAAGCACCGTTACTCCGGCACCTCCGAGTTCTTAGCACACGTACAGTTCTTAATGGGCTTTAATGGGCTTTAGTGCGAGACATTATATGTGTGAATGGTGACGTACAGCACAGATCGGAGGTGGGAATATAACCATGCACTTAACAATTGTTTTGCACATAACCCCCCGCACTTACGTTCTGCCTTGTGAAAGATTTAGCGAACAAGAAAAAAAAGCAAAACAAATCTCAACCCACGCAAAGGCACCTTGGCGGCGGCGACTGGATTGCGACTGATTGCGGCGCCGCTCCCCTAGCGACGGCGACTCAGGGGCCACGGTGGAGCGACGACGCGACCGCGATACCCCCAGGCGATCTGGCTCGTGCTGGCGGCGGCGCCGGCGGTAGCCCCACCCAACGGCGACGAGATGGCCACCGAGATGACCCCGCGCCACGGCGACGTCCACGACCCAGCGACCCGAAGCTGGCCGAGCGACCTGGCGCTGGCCCAGGAGAGGGAGACCCAGTGGCGGCGGCGCTGCCTCCATGGGACGGCGACCCGGCAACTTGCTTGCCCTCTGAAGCCGTTGTTTTGCTGTAGAGTAAAATCGTTGGTATTCTTGCTGTAGCTGACTGAATGGTGATGTACAGATAAGATAAATCTTTGTTGTTTTGCTTCACCTGAAGTGAAAGTGGGTGTTCAAAAAACACGTAAATCGATGTACATTCAGAAACATTTGCTCTTGCTACTGCTGTTGTTTTGCTATCCACGTCGATTTGGATGTACATTCAAGTATGAACCTGTTGCAAGCTACATACTGAAATATTTGAATGTACAAACAACACTTCAAAAACACTTGAATTAATTTGGATATATACAATAAATATTTGCTCTCTTGCTACTGCTGTACATACTGAATTTGCAGATTTACCGAATGAACGTGAATTGGTTGCACAAATATTCCCTTGTTAAAAGTGAGGCATGTACTGGTGGTTAAACATCTTTTGTCTTGCTAATTTCAGAATTTCGTAAGCCACATGTGCTAAAACCAACAGGACGCAACGTTAACCAATGAACCTCTTGTGCCTTATTATCCTGTCTAACTCTTTTTAGTATAGGCGAACAGTTGCCAGCCAAAAGATAGCAGCCGGAGGAGTAGGCAGGGGGGATCATGGTAAGCTCAATGCCCTCTGTTATCCACAAACCTTTATCACACTTGACATAAGCAGACAATGATTTCAACATCACTTGTACACAGTAAACTGGAGCAAACAACTTGACGTGTGAAATAATATTCTTGCATCGCGAAACAAAATTCCACTATGGCCATTTTGATGAATGTTCAGACATAAATATTCAGAAATACAATACTCAGACATAAATATTCAATAGAACTACAATATTCGGAAATAAAATGATAATCTCCTAGGAAATATAAGCAGAAAGTTCATGTAAAATCCGTCCAACACATGAGCTTCGATGCAAAGCTGTCGTTTCGAAATGCATCGTGGAGTTGGAACAAGACCTGCAGTTTGACATAAACAGATAAGTTTGTGTGTGTGTGTATACATTTTTGAAAGAAAAATAAATTGTATGGTCATGAAAAGTACCAGTAGTTTTCTTAGTTATTGTTCGGGCAATTACGGCTATCGTGGAAGCCAACCTGCCTACACTTCTTGCACGTTCTAGGCACTTTCTTTTTTTGTCCACCAACATTTTTCTTCCCCTCTCCATCCTTATTTTGCTTCCCATCTCCATCCTTATTTTGATGCCCACCCTTTTCTAAGTGCCCCTTAATTCTTTTGCATCTCCCTTTTGTATGGACATCTGTTGGTGGATGAATTTCAACTTGATTAGGCATAGTACAACCAATATATGCCTCAAACTCATCTTGTCTACTAGGATGATTGGCAGCAACCCTTTCAGAAACATTTATTTTCATGTCTATGAGAATGTTTCTTATTGCTTCCAATTCTTCAGAAGAGTGTTCAGCCAACCTAATCGTATCATCCACTACTTGGTGTATCTCAGAAACCATTTTTCGCTTTGCCAAATCTGAGGAACTACTTTCATTCTCTTCAAGCAAGTTGCCGTAGCTATCATATAGTACCCTCCTGTTAACCGTTTTCTTCCACCTATCTACAATAAAATGGCTAGGTAGCTCATTCATCTTTGCACCTCTCAAAACAACGATGGTATGTCGGCATGGAATTCCACGTGTCTGAAATAACATGCAAGAGCAATGAGCACTCATGGATGTTATGTTGAATTGAACTTCACGAGACTTCGAAGAGCGGTCTCCACCTATAACCGTCGTTCTCACATCACCTTCCTGTGATATGCTTTCAATCAAGCAATGATCTCTAGCTGCACGCACCTCCTTTTGAAAATATTTGAAAACCTCATGGGTGAAGACCAGACTAGCATGCTTCTCAATCTCCCAAGATGTAATCAATGGAGGCATAGAATTGAGGCACTCATGGTCAGCCTTGAGTTCATTCTGACGTTGTTCTTCTAGGGCTATACCAATCCTAATCCAAAACACCACCAAAGCATGTTTGTAGCCAATAAAGTGGTTGAAAAACGAGTTAGCACTCTCTAACCTTGAAGTGGTTCTTAGAGTCTCACCCAAAAACACACCTCTAAAGTAGGCTGGTATCCATGATTCACGAAGTTCGTATCTCCCGGCAAACCATGTGTTTTCCTCAAGCCCAAATTCAGAAATCAATGAAGACCATTTTGCCTCAAATTCAGCTGGGTTTTCAGAGCCCCATACACATGAGTTAATTGTACTATAGAAATGTTCATCCTCTCTCAATGGAGGGCCAACCTTTCACTAGTAGAAAAAGGGGCTATGGTCCAGGCCGCCTCAGCCCATTAGTCCCGGTTCAGTCTTGAACCGGGACCAATGTGGGCATTGGTCCCGGTTCGTGAGCCCAGGGGGCCGGCCGGGCCACGTGGGCCATCGGTCCCGGTTCGTCTGGACCTTTTGGTCCCGGTTGGTGGGACGAACCGGGACCAAAGGGCCTCCCTCCTGGCCCACCACCATTGGTCCCGGTTGGTGGCTTGAACTGGGACCAAAGGCTCCCCTTTAGTCCCGGTTCATGCCATGAACCGAGACCAATGAATTGCCTATATATAACCCCTCGCGCAAGAGCAGAGCACAATGCTCTGTTTTTTCTGGCCGAGGGGGAGAGGCCTTTGTGGTGCTCTAGCTCACCTCCTATGCACATGAGGTGTTCGATGGAATGCCCGAGCCACACTACTTAAGCTTTCTCCTCTCGAAGCTCGACCTCCAAGCTCCATTTTCCTCGAGATTTGTCTAGATTTAGCGGTCCGTCACGCCCCGTCCCCGTCTTCACCGCCGGCGATCACCCGCGCCGATCTCATCACCGACACCACCGTGGTGAGCCTCTTATTCTTATCTTCTTTCTGAAAGGAAAAATATTCTTACTTGGATGTTTAGATAGATACTTGTATCATTTTCTTACATTTATTATTGCATCTTATATAGTGCGATGGTTTTGGTATCCGCCCCCGTCGGCCCTCGTCCTGTCTATGATTCGGATTTGGTATGTATATTATCTTTATAACTATTGGTTCATTTATTGTTTATGAAAATTATGCCGACCAACGTGACATAGATTTTATTTATCTAGGATGTATGTGAATCGGAAATGCCAACCGAGCTTGTCGAGAGGATAAATTTAGTTGAAGAAGAAAACAATTTGTTGAAGGAAAAAATAAAAAAAATTGAGGAGGAGAAGATGATATTGGAGTTGCATGTTGCGGATGTCGTCGATGATCACAAGATCAAGATGGATGCAATGCGCTTGAAGATTAGAAAGATTAGAAAATATGCCATTCATACCGAGGCTTGGTATCATTATGCCGTTGGATCAATTGTTACCTTGGTTGCGATTATGATCGCATTTGTTTTCGCATTGAAATGTTTTACATAGTTTCAATGTATGGTTTAATTAATTAGATGCTCTGGAGAGCTATATGTTGTTAGATGAGAACTATGTATGCACTTTGGTTTTAATGTGATGATGAACTTCTATTAATTTGGACACTTAATTATATATAATGCACGCAGATGAACCGGCAATGGATGTACGATGACAGACACACCCGCGAGTACATTAAGGGCGTGCATGAGTTTCTCGATGCGGCTGAGGCAAACAAGCAGAATGGTTTTATGTGTTGTCCATGCACTGAATGTGGGAATACGAGGTCTTACTCTAACCGGAAAATCCTTCACTCCCACCTTCTTTACAAGGGTTTCATGCCACACTATAATGTTTGGACGAGGCACGGAGAAATAGGGGTTATGATGGAAGACAGCGAAGAAGAAGAGTACGATAACAACTATGTGCCCCCTGAATACGGTGATGCTGCAATGGGGGGGAGCTGGTGAAGATCAAGAGGAACCAGACGATGATGTGCCCAATGATGCTGCCACGAGTGAAGCTGCTGAAGATCAAGAGGAACCAGACGATGTGCCCGATGATGATGATCTCCGCCGGGTCATTGTCGATGCAAGGACGCAATGCATTAGTCAAAAGGAGAAGCTGAAGTTCGATCGCATGTTAGAGGATCACAAAAAAGGGTTATACCCCAATTGCGAAGATGGCAACACAAAGCTCGGTACCGTACTGGAATTGCTGCAGTGGAAGGCAGAGAATGTTGTGGCTGACAAAGGATTTGAGAAGCTACTGAAAATATTGAAGAAGAAGCTTCCAAAGGATAACGAATTGCCCGACAGTACATACGCAGCAAAGAAGGTCGTATGCCCTCTAGGATTGGAGGTGGAGAAGATACCTGCATGCCCTAATGACTGCATCCTCTACCGCGGTGCATACAAGGATCTGAACGCATGCCCGGTATGCGGTGCGTTGCGGTATAAGATCAGACGAGATGACCCCGGTGATGTTGACGGCGAGCCCCTCAGGAAGAGGGTTCCTGCAAAGGTGATGTGGTATGCTCCTATAATACCATGGTTGAAACGCCTGTTCAGAAACGAAGAGCATGCCAAGTTGATGCGATGGCACAGTGAGAACCGAAAGAAAGATGGGAAGTTGAGAGCACCCGCTGACGGGTCGCAGTGGAGAAAAATCGAGAGAAAGTACTGGGATGAGTTTGCAAAGGACCCAAGGAATGTATGGTTTGCTTTAACCGCGGATGGCATTAATCCTTTCGGGGAGCAGAGCAGTAATCACAGCACCTGGCCCGTGACTCTATGTACGTATAACCTTCCTCCTTGGATGTGCATGAAGCGGAAGTTCATTATGATGCCAGTTCTCATCCAAGGCCCTAAGCAACCCGGCAACGACATTGATGTGTACCTAAGGCCATTAGTTGAAGAACTTTTACAGCTGTGGAATGGAAACGGTGTACGTACGTGGGATGAGCACAGACAGGAGGAATTTAACCTTAAGGCGTTGCTGTTCGTGACCATCAACGATTGGCCCGCTCTCAGTAACCTTTCAGGACAGACAAACAAAGGATACCACGCATGCACGCACTGTTTAGATGACACTGAAAGTATATACCTGGACAAATGCAGGAAGAATGTGTACCTGGGCCATCGTCGATTTCTTCCGACCAACCATCAATGTCGAAAGAAAGGCAAGCATTTCAAAGGCGAGGCAAATCACCAGAAGAAGCCCGCCATGCGCACCGGTGATCACGTGCTTGCTATGGTCAATGATTTACCCTACGTCATCTTTGGAAAGGGTCCCGGTTGTGGACTAGCTGTTCCGAATGACGCTGAGGGATACGCACCCATGTGGAAGAAGAAATCTATATTTTGGGACCTACCCTACTGGAAAGACCTAGAGGTCCGCTCCTCAATCAACGTGATGCACGTGACGAAGAACCTTTTCGTGAACCTGCTAGGCTTCTTGGGCATGTATGGGAAGACAAAAGATACGCCGGAGGCACGGGAGGACCTACAACGTTTGCACGAAAAAGACGACATGCCTCCGAAGCAGTATAAAGGTCCTGCCAGCTACGCTCTTACGAAAGAAGAGAAAGAAATCTTCTTTGAATGCCTGCTTAGTATGAAGGTCACGACTGGCTTCTCGTCGAATATAAAGGGAATAATAAATATGCCAGAGAAAAAGTTTCAGAACCTAAAGTCTCATGACTGCCACGTGATTATAACGCAACTGCTTCCGGTTGCATTGAGGGGGCTTTTACCGGAAAACGTCCGATTAGCCATTGTGAAGCTATGTGCATTCCTCAATGCAATCTCTCAGAAGGTGATCGATCCAGAAATCGTACCAAGGCTAAGGAGTGATGTGGCGCAATGTCTTGTCAGTTTCGAGCTGGTGTTCCCACCATCCTTCTTCAATATCATGACGCACGTCCTAGTTCATCTAGTCGACGAGATTGTCATCCTGGGGCCCGTATTTCTACACAATATGTTCCCCTTTGAGAGGTTCATGGGAGTCCTAAAGAAATATGTCCGTAACCGCGCTAGGCCAGAAGGAAGCATCTCCATGGGCCATCAAACAGAGGATGTTATCGGGTTTTGTGTTGACTTCATTCCTGGCCTTAACAAGATAGGTCTCCCTAAATCGCGGTATGAGGGGAGACTGACTGGAAAAGGCACTCTTGAAAGAGACTCAATAATATGCAGGGACGGATATTCTTGGTCTCAAGCACACTACACAGTTCTACAGAACTCTACCTTGGTGACCCCGTATGTCGATGAACACAAGAACAGTCTGCGCTCCAAACACCCGGAGCAATGCGACGACTGGATTACATGTGAACACATCAGGACTTTCAGCAGTTGGTTGGAAACACGTCTCAGAGGTGACAACACTGTTTGTGATGAGTTTTACTTGTTGTCTAGGGGACCATCTTTGACTGTATTGACTTACAAAGGATACGAGATAAATGGGAATACATTTTACACGATCGCCCAAGATCAAAAGAGCACCAACCAAAACAGCGGTGTCCGCTTTGATGCAGCAACCGAGAGCGGAAAGGACACATATTATGGTTACATAGTGGACATATGGGAACTTGACTACGGACCTGATTTTAAGGTCCCTTTGTTTAAGTGCAAATGGGTCATTCTGTTTGGTGGCGGCGTACAGGTAGACCCATAGTACGGAATGACAACAGTGGATCTGAAAAATCTTGGGTACACTGACGAACCGTTCATCCTAGCCAATGATGTGGCACAGGTTATCTATGTGAAGGACATGTCTACCAAACCGAGAAAAAGAAAAGATAAGGAAGCGAATACATCATACGATGAGCCAAATTGCCACATAGTTCTTTCAGGAAAAAGGGACATCCTGGGAGTGGACGGCAAGACAGACATGTCTGAAGATTATGAAAAGTTTCATGAAATTCCTCCCTTCAATGTCAAGGCTGACCCAAGCATCCTGATAAACAATGAAGATTATCCATGGTTACGGCGCAATAAGCAAATGACACAAGCGAAGAAAAAGTGAAGACTTTCTCCCGCAATAAGAAAATGCTATGTGGGTGAAATTATGATACCATGCATCCCAACTTTCAACTTTTTCAGAGTTCATTTGAAATGCTTTCATGTCTTATGGTTTGAAACTTTGATACTTCGAAAGTGAATGTCCATTTTGTACACGAAGTGCATCAAGTTTTTGTCGTAACCCTCTCAACTTTTTGGAACATGCTATGTGGGTGAAATGATGATACCATGCCAACTTTCAACCTTTTCAGAGTTCATTTTGAAATGCTTTCCAATTTCAGAGTCATTTAGCTCAAAGAATGAATTAATAGCAAACAGAATGAACTACAAAACTTTTATGAAAATAAAAACAATCAATTAAAATATTATGTTATGATCAACTAAAATAAAACTATAATATTCTTCAATAGCAAAAAGAATATAATTTGTGTGACCTAAAATCAAACTATAAGTATTTAATTGTAAGTATAAATAAAAAATAAATAGCAAAGAAGAAAAAAATTCTAATTTTATAGTAAAGTTATTCATAAACTAGTGATTCACACAAATTTTTAAAAATTCAAATTTAAACTATTTAAAATTTAAAACTAATGGCACTAACAGAAAGTTTATAATTTTTGTGACCTAAAAGCAAAAAGAAATCACTAAAAAATTATAAGTATTTAGTTGTAAGTATAAATAAAAAATAAATAGAAAACAAATTCTATTTTTATAGTAAAGTTATTCATAAACTAGTGATTCACACAAATTTTTAAAATTCAAATTTAAACTATTCAAAATTTAAAACTAATGGCACTAACAGAAAGTTTATAATTTTTGTGACCTAAAAGCAAAAAGAAATCACTAAAAAACTATAAGTATTTAGTTGTAAGTATAAATAAAAAATAAATAGAAAACAAATTCTATTTTTATAGTAAAGTTATTCATAAACTAGTGATTCACACAAATTTTAAAAAATTCAAATTTAAACTATTCAAAATTTAAAACTAATAGCACTAACAGAAAGTTTATAATTTTTGTGACCTAAAAGCAAAAAGAAATCACTAAAAAACTATAAGTATTTAGTTTTATGTAGAAATAAAAAAATAAAAAACCAAAAAAATGTAGAAATAAAAAAGAAAAAACCAAAAAAACGCCACCTACTGGGCCTCCACGGCCTGAATACGACTAGAAACCCTACATGGGCCAGGATTCAGGCCCGCAGAGGCCCAATAGGCCCACAGGCAGTAGCACGTTTAGGCCCGAAAGCCTGCATTAGAGAGGAGCTCGAAATGGGTGGCACAACAGCGCTTATAAGCAAGTGCCGGCGCCCTTCAGCTAGCGATGTGGGACTAAACTTTTGGGCGCGGGCAGCACAAGGGCATTGGTCCCGGTTGGTGGCACCAACCGGGACTAAAGGTGGCATTGGCCACGGTTCGTGGCACCAACCGTGATCATTGCCCCCCTTTAGTCCCGATTGGTGCCACCAACCGGGACCAAAGGCCGCCGCTTCCCGCCCTTTGGGCTGCTGAAAATTGGCCTTTGGTCCTAGTTCGTGGCACCAACCGGGACCAAAGGGGGGCATTGGTCTCGGGTCGTGCCACGAACCGGCACCATTGCTATGCCTATATATACAGCACTTGCGAAATTTTCGCCAACTGCTCCATTCCCCATCGCCGACGCCGCCAGGCTGCTCGTCCTCCTCGTCGCCGTCGCCGCGCCCTGCCCCGTCGTCGCCCCGCGCCCCTGCCCCGTGCTCGCCGTCGCCGTGGCCCCGCGCCCCTGCCCCGTGCTCGCCGTCGCCGTCGCCCCTGCCCTCGCCGCCCCCGCCGTCCTCGTCCCGCCCCCGCGCGCCTTGCTCGCATCGCCGCCCCGTGCTCGCCGTCCCTGCCCCGTGCTCGCCGTCGCCAGCGCCCGCGCTGTGAGCCGCCGCCCTCGTCCCGCCCCCGCGCGCCTTCTTCTCCCTCTTCTCTGTTCATACATTTTTTCTAATGTATATGTCTATTTTTTCTGTTCATATATATATGTGTATATGTGTATGTGAACAATTAGGATTTTTTCTATTTTTTCTGTTTTTTAGAAAAGTTAGGATTTTTTTCTGTTCATACATGTCTATTTTTTCTGTTCATATATGTGTATATGTGTATGTGAACAATTAGGATTTTTTCTATTTTTTCTGTTTTTTAGAAAAACTAGGATTTTTTCTGTTCATAAAATGTATATGTGTATGTGAACAATGTATATGTCTATTTTTTCTGTTCATATATGTGTATGTGGCTATAATGTATATGTGTAAGAAAGGAGAAGAAGAGGGGAGAAGAGGGTCATCGATAACTTTAGTGAATTTTAGGTTATTTTCATTTTAGGTCATTTTAGGCGGGCAAGAAGGGGAAGAAGAGGGAGAAGAAGAGGGGGTCGAGAGGGGGTCTAGGGTCGCCGAGGGGTCAAGGGTCGTCGAACATGAGAGGAGGAAGAGGATAAAAAAAGAAGAGGAATAAGAAAAGAAAAAAGAGGAGAAGAAAGAATAGAGGATCTCCTCTATTCTTTCTTCTCCTCTTCTCCTCTTTTTTTTCTTCTTCTTCCTCTTTTTTTTATCGGGAACGAGGGTCGTCGAGGGTCGCCGAGCGGTAGAGGAAGAAGAGGATAAAAAAGAAGAGGAAGAAAAAAAAAGAGAGGGATCGATAGTCGCCTAGGGGTCGAGGGTCGAGAAACCCTAAATAGAAAGTATCGTCGGTGTGAGATACATGTACCGTCGGTATCGGACACTACATCCACATCCCACAAGTGGCGCGGGTTTCGACGCCCACGTCACTTGTGGGACGTGGATGTAGTGTCCGACACCGAAGGCCACATGTATCTCACACCCACGATACTTGCTAGCTATTTAGGGTTTCCTCTACCGAAAAGAAGAGGAGAAATAAATAAGAAGAAGAAAACAGAAGAAAAAGAAGAGGAGAAGAAGAAAGGAATAGTGGAGAAGAAGAGAAAATAGAATATATTCTATTTTCTCTTCTTCTCCACTATTCCTTTCTTCTTCTCCTCTTTTGTTTCTTCTTTTTTTTCTTCGATCTTCTCCTCTAGCTATTCCTTTCTTCTTCTCCTCTATTGGTCGAGGGTCGGGAACTAGGGTAGAGGGTCGAGGGTCGTTAAGTGGTCAAGGGTCGAGGGTTTCAGGGTCGTTGAGGGTTCGAGGGGTCAAGAATCGCCGAGGGGTCGAGAGAGGTTTCCTAGTGTCAAAGTATTGAAGAAATCCATGCCTTCATCATTAGCCGGAAGTAACCAGGGCATGTTGGTACGAAGTTCTGCAAAGTTGTTCTGGAATGGAGTCCCGGATAGAATAATCCGCCTTTTGGTACGAATTCAGCAAAGGCCTTCCAAATAGCGATATTCGGAAGGCTCTTGCTGAACTTTGTACCAAAAAGCGAATTATCCTATCTGGGACTCCGTTCCAGAACAACTTTGAAGAGCTTCCTACCATCATGCACATGTTACTTTCGCCTAATGATGAAGACATGGTTTTGTTGAATCCTTTGACACTAGGCAACCTCCCGACCCCAAGGCGATCCTCTCGAACATGAGAGCAAGAAGAGGATAAAAAAAGAAGAGGAAGAAGAAGAAAAAAGAGGAGAAGAAAGAATAGAGGAGTCTTCTCCTCTATTCTTTCTTCTCCTCTTTTTTTCTTCTTCTTCCTCTTTTTTTATCGGGAACGAGGGTCGTCGAGGGACATATATAGATGTAGTGTCGTCGTTGTCGATATATACCCCCTCCCGATAGCTTACTATGATTAGGTAGCTAGTTCTACGTTTGGCACTAATATATCCAGCTGTCATGTTTGAATAATAATTGCCATGTTGTAAATATTTGTAGAAACTATGGACACCGCCCTAGACGAAGCAACAAAAGAAGCGTTGTTGAGGGAGATAATCGCACAAGGAAGTGATGCCGTCTCGTACTATCTCAACGATATCGATGGTCTGGAAGGAGAGGGTGAACAAGCTGGCCACGGTGACCTAATGCCGGTGCAAGAAGAAGAACATGAGGACGGCGCCGGTGACCCAATGCCGGTGCAAGACGGAGACCGTGATGACGGCTCCGGTGACCGAACCGAGTCCGGCCAGGTATATATATTAGTTAAGCCTATGCTGACTAGCTGATTGATGCATTCATTGTTTGGTATGTACACATATTAATTAAGTCTTTGTTCTTTTTTCTAGCCCTCCGATCGAGCACAACTTCGGTAAAGAGACGAGGCCCGAAGAAAAAGTTGAGCTCGGATGAAAAGCTTGAGAACACAGCAATCGCGCCCGACGGCCAACCTATTGAACCCCTCCGGACAAAGAGTGCATTTGTTGCTCAGTGCGGGGGTCTGGTTAGGGACAAGATCCCGATAAGCATCCAGCAATGGTTTAAGCCGGCTACAGAAGACCCTGAGGTGTCTTATGTCAATGATATGCAGAAAAATGATCTTTGGATTGAGCTGAAGTCAAATTTCACCCTACCGCCAGAGGATAATCCAGAGAACCCAATTAAAGAGAAATTAATCAAGTCTTTTGCTCTGAAGAGGGTGGCAGATCTATTCAGGAGGTGGAAGAAAGAGCTGAATAGGTTTGTCGATAAAAAAGAGACACCAGAATTCAAGGGCAAATATGAGAAGATCAGAGATCACTGGCTTGCATTTGTGGCCTACAAGACATCGGAAAAGAGTAAGAAGATGTCGGCGACAAACAAGCAAAATGCCGCGAAGAAGAAGCTTCACCATCGCACGGGGTCAGGTGGCTACCTCGTAGCCCGGCCTAAGTGGTCCAAGGTTGAGAATGATCTGGTTCATAAAGGGATCGAACCAGAGACAAATAACTGGCCAGACCGTTGCCGGACTTGGTTCTTCGGGGCTGGCGGAACCTTGGACCCTAAAAAAGGGAAATGCATTTGGACGAACGAACAAATGGACATACCAGTTAGTAAGCTTAAGCACTATATCGACGCAGCGCGGGAAGGGACGTTCTTTCCAGACAGAGAGCACGACGAGCTCACAATGGCCCTCGGGAATCCTGAGCACCCTGGACGGACACGAGGCACGCCAGGCTCCGTTCCGTGGAAGGTTGGGTTTCCGGACGCAGGCGGTTACAAATCCCATGAGAGGAGGAAAAAAGTGCAGCAGACCGAACTGCAGGCACTGCACGCAAGGGTACAAGCGATAGAGGAACGAGAAGCAAATCACAGCAAACGTACTACCGAAGCCTCCCCCGAAGCTACCCAGCCATCTTAGCGCAGAAGCAGCATGGCTCCCACCGAGCTGCTTCAGCTGCAGCATGCCTTGACGGCTCCTGCCAGCTATCCTATGGATGCTATAACGGAGTCTCAAAATTGCCACCTTATGACGCAATGGATGAATTTGAAGGTCAAGGCGGCTGTTGGCTCTGTTTATCCTACTGAACCCGGCGCAACTTTTCACTGCCGGCCGATTCCAGAAGGATATGCTAGGGTGATGGTGGATGAGATAACGGAGGGATTTGAGGACCTCCAGCTTGACCACCCTACCGGTGAAGGGGAGACTCGGCTGGGGTCTGCTCTGAAGACTCCATGCCTATGGCGGAAGGACCTCATCAACCTTCCGAACTGGACGCCTCCGCCTCCTCCTCCTCCTCCGGCGAGTCAGGGCACTCCGCCTCCTCCACCGCCTCCTCCTCCGGCGAGTGACGATCAGGGCCCTCGGCCGGCTCCTTCTCCGGCGCGTGGCGACACTCCGCCTGCGCCGACGCGCCCGAGCAGCCAGCCTCCTCCTTCTCCGCCTCGTCAGCAAGGGCGGAAGAGACCTGCTGCCGCTCCAGCTGCTCCGGCGGGTCGTAGTCCTTCTCCTCCGCCTCTTAAGCAAGTAAAGAAGACAACCGCTTCGTCTGCTCGGTCGGCGTCTAGCAGTACAACCAGAGGCGGGAGGACATACAGATTCGGTCCTTCTCTGAAGACTCCAGAGAAGTTACCATACGAGAGGACCCAGGAGGAGAACGCCGAGATCGCACGAGAAGAAGTGAGGAAATTCTTTGAAGGGGTGAAAGCAAAGAAACATCCACCTCCGGAGGAGAAGGTAGATCGGGTGAAAGTGAAGCGCACTCTGGCTGCCCTGACAAAACCACCGAAGTCTGATCCGCCGAAAGGAAACTATGACCGCATTATTGGAAAGGAATTTGCCGAAGCGGAGCGGTCGGGAAGTACTGTCAGTGATCAAAGGCTGAAAGAACGACGAGCTGGGAAACAAATTGCCCAGCTCGGCAAACAAGCGAAGCAATCATGCCCCCCGCTCAAGGTGCCTAGCCACAACGTCGCTAATGATCCGAGGATGGTGCCCGGTTATAGCAATCTTACAGATTACCTGCCCGACGAAGTACATTATGAACCCATGGAGATGCAGATACAAAGATACGAGTACGGGAAGCCTCTCGTCAAAGATGAAAGATCTCTATCAACGATGATGCGAAGATTGCATGATTGGTACTTGAAAATCTGCAGAGACTCTGGGGGGAGCAGTACTTTGTATTTGAAAGTTAAAAAGGAGCATGACCTCGTTGGAATTGATCTGTTGCCTGTTCCATTTGAGGAGTTCTATCAGTTTTTCAATCAATTGGCCCTCGATAAAACAATGGTCGCCTGCTACTGTCTGTAAGTAGTACTACTTCTGTCATTAAGTTTCTCTATATAGCTTAGCTCTTTCATTGCATGTATTTATAATCATCCTCACTATATTATGCAGATTGAAGATCGTCGAATTGAAGAAAAGACAAGTCGGTGATATTGGGTTCATTAACACATATCTCATAGATGCAACTCAGGTTAAATTTCATGCCGCAGAAACCGAGGCCAGCATGCTACAATCGTTGATAATAAATCAAAACAAAGATATAATACTCTTTCCTTACAACTTCAAGTGAGTGTTACTGTCTTGTGCGTATTCGGTTTCCCTTATATATTAGTCATGGTTATAGTAATGTAATTGATGAGTTATGCATGCGTGTGCAGTTACCACTATATTCTCCTACATATTAAGCTTGAGCAGGGACTAGTAACCGTCTTAGACTCAACACGAAAAGATCCCAAGGACTATGCAGACATGACTCAAATACTCGAGAAGTAAGTTAAATCGATCATTATCCACCATATCAGCAACTTTGTTCATTTCCTGATATATCAAGTAATTGTTTTCTTTGTCCGGCAGGGTTTGGAGAAAATTCACCAGAAAAGCTCCAGGACTGCCGAAGGAGCTGCAATTTAGACACCCGAAAGTAAGTAGTAGCTATAGTAGCATTTTAAGCGCATCTACTAGTCATTCAAGCGCTAGTTTCATCAATACCATTTGGCATTCTTGCTTATCAGTTTGATTAACCTCTATTTCTTGTAAAGTGGTTGCGGCAGGAACAAGGGAATGATTTCTGTGGATACTATGTTTGCGAGTCCATCCGCCACACGACCTGTGAGCGGGGCTACACTGAGGAACAATATGAAGTACGTAAATAACAACATTCATAATTTTATTTTATTACCATCATTTGTGTTGAGTTTCATTCATTCATATATATATGTATTGACCCCCTTCTTTAAATTAGATGTTTCGGAAGCGGGATGAACTCCTAGCACCAGCTCGCATGCGAGGAATTCAAGAGGAATTGGCGGCATTCTTTCTTGACCACGTGATCCCTGAAGACGGAGAATTCTATGTTAAACCTGAGTCCGTATGATTATATTTGTAAGAGATAATTACTGTATATATGTAGCCGGTAGTGTCAGATAGATATACGAGAACTTGTTGTTCGACCAATCTCTCGGAGTAGGAGAGGTGGTCGATATCACTTCTCTCTGTATGCATATATGTTCATGACGATCTTCTGTTTCCTTCGTTTGCTTACTAGCTAGCTAGCGTGTCTAGTCCTCTCTATACGTATGTATAGTATGTAGCGTCGACCAAGCACGGACATAACAGAGGACACTTCTCTCTATTAATTATAGCTAGCTAACACAATATATGAAACACCTAAATTAACCCCCCAAAACCCCCAACCCCCCCCCCTTCAAAAAAAACTAAAACCCCAGCCACAGAAATGCTGACACGTGGATGCCTATTGGTCCCGGTTGGTGCCACCAACCGGGACCAAAGAGTCTCCTGCCTGGGCTCTGCGCACTGCCCACGTGGAGGGGCTTTAGTCCCAGTTCTGGATTGAACCGGGACTAAAGGGGGGAGGTATTAGTACTGACACTTTAGTCCCGGTTCAGGAACCGGGACTAAAGGCCCTTACGAACCGGGACTGTAGGCCCTTTTTCTACCAGTGTTTTCTGGAAGCTTTCTCATTATGTGCCACATGCATAACCTATGGATAGTGTTTGGCATTATCTGTTCAATTGCAACCTTCATGCTTTGGTCTTCATCTGTTACTATAAGCCTTGGTGCTGCTCCATCCATTGCTTTCAAGAACGTTTGAAATACTCATTCATATGACTCTATCTTCTCATCTGCAATCAAGGCGGCACCATAAAAAACAGATCCCATGTGGTGGTTTATTCCTGTGAATGGGTAAAAAATCATGTTGTACTGGTTGGTGCTATATGTAGAGTCGAAGGACACCATTTCTCCAAACAAAGCATAATTCTTTCTACAAAAAGCATCAGTCCAAAATACATGTGTCAGACAGTTTTTAACATCAAGAACATACTTGAAGAAGAACCCCGGGTTGATTTTCTTCCTCTTCCTGAGGTTGTCAATGAACATTTGAGCATCTGAATCCTTGAAAGTACTTCTCATGTCACGATGATAATTTTGCAGGTCTCTTTTTGTGCACCCCACAAACTCAAATCCACCCTCACCAACACGAAGCAACCGAAATGCCCCTGATGTACCAATGCTAGCTGCATGACATGTGAATAGTGTGCCCTTGGCCTTCTCACTGAATTTTCTGTTAGACTTGATTAAATGTTGCTTCCTAGGTGTGACAAAATCATGGGTGTGTTCTTCATGAAAATGTGATACTAAGTATTTACCATCCTTCATATGCTTCACAGTTATCATGGCCTCGCAACCACATCTAGTGATCTTTCTTGCATGTGTTCTTTTCTTCTCTCCATTCAAATTCGTCTTGGGTTCATCCTCCTTCTCTATTTGGAATCCTGATTTTGAACAAAGGAAACGCCTCCAGACTAACACATTATCTACGGTCTTCTTCTGTCCAATTCGAACTGAAAATCCAACATTGTGTGCATAAGCCTTGTAAAACTCCTCGACCGCTTCCATACTATCAAATGTCATTCCTACAGCTGGCTTCAAGTTCTCATCGCATTTGGGTGTACATGACGAACTCTAAAAATTACAACACCCATTAGTCATACAAGTTAGTAATTGTTAGAGGCATTTGACTAAGTTGTGGTGATAATGATACTCACACAAACTGGGACGTCCGTGGCTCTTTTTTTGGGTGTCCGGAAGCTATCCAAATTGATTGGGGGAGGATGTATTTCAATATTATGGCGTACTCCTTCGTCGCAATTATGGTTTTGAAAAACCAAATTACCACCAAGCTAACTAAAGTAACCATGACATTAGCATGCATGATCCGTTCGTATCAATGGAGGAAGAAAATAAACCATAAAAAATCATTGCTTACCGCGGAGGACGGCGGAGGACTCGTGCTGCTGGACGGCACCGCCAGAGGGTCTGGAATGACAGCCGACGGAGTGATCGCGCTGCTCGACGGGGCCAACGGAGGACGAAGGATCATGGCCGCCGGAGCGCTCGCGCTGCTGGACAGTGCCAACGCAGGACGGGCGATCATGGCCGTCGGAGCGCTCGCGCTGCTGGATGGGGCCAACGGAGGACGGGGGATCAAGGCCGCCGAAGCACTCGCGCTACAGGACGGAGCCGGCAGTGGGTTGATGATCACGGGCGGCGAAGCGCTCACGCTGCTGGACGGTGCCGACGGAGGACTAGCACTAGTGTACATGGCCGATGGAGGACGAGGAAGAGGGCTCAAGGACTGAGCCGTTGGAGAGCTAGGGCACATGGCAATCTGCACATGACGAGGCTCCATGGCAGCCTCCCCAAGTCACAGTCCAGTCGCCGCCGCCAAGGTGCCCTTGCATGGGTTGAGATTTGTTTTGCTTTTTTTTCTTGTTCGCTAAATCTTTCACAAGGCAGAACATAAGTGCGGGGGGTTATGTGCAAAACAATTGTTAAGTGGATGGTTATATTCCCACCTCCGATCTCTGCTGTACGTCCTCGATCCGATGGGCTAGGATGATAGTTTTCAGTTTTTACTGGTCAAGCGTTTTCACTTGATACTTCGCCATATATATATATATATATATATATATATATATATATATATATATATATATATATATATATATATATATATATATATATATATATATATATATATATATATATAGGACTCCTCTTCTGTACTTTTGGGAGTATGTACTCCCATCCTCAATATACCTCATATACGCATTAATTATACCTCTTTATTATTCTCAATATACTTCATTAAATATTCTAAGATACCCCAATATGAGTTTAGTTGAAAAAATAGCATCTACGACGTACTTTTTGTAATATACCTTTTCACGTACAAACACATTAGCATATACGTAAATATTTAAAAATACATAGACTCACATGAATTTTTTCATGAAAATCATTTTGGGGTATCTAATAATTACTAATGAAGTATATTAAAAATAATAAAAAGGTATAAAAGATTCATCTATGTGGTATATTAGGAGCGGGAGTACGTACTCCCAGAAGTACACAACCATTTTCATATATATATATATATATATATATATATATATATATATATATATATATATATATATATATATATATATATATATATATATGATCGGTTCTACGAGAAATTCTATTTATATATATGCATAACATGTACAATATGTAGTATCATAAAATATCAGCAAATAAAAAAATTAAATGGAAAACACAAAATTAAAGGAAAAATAAATCATAAAACCAAAACCCCTAAACCTTTTAGTACCGGTTGGTGTTACCAACCTGTACTAAAGGTCTCTGTCGGTGTCAGAACCGGCGGATCTCGGGTAGGGGGTCCCGAACTGTGCGTCTAGGCCGGATGGTAACAGGAGACTGGGGACACTTTGTTTTACCCAGGTTCGGGCCCTCTCGATGGAGGTAAAATCCTACTCCTGCTTGATTAATATTGATGATATGGGTAGTACAAGAGTAGATCTACCACGAGATCAAGGAGGCAAAACCCTAGAAGTTAGCCTATGGTATGATTGTTGTGTATGGAGTTGATTCTGTCCTACGGACTACAACCCTCCGGTTTATATAGACACCGGATAGGGTTAGGGTTACATAGAGTCGGTTAAAATGGTAGGAGATCTTGAATATCCGCATCGCCAAGCTTGCATTCCACGCCAAGAAAGTCCCCTCCGGACACGGGACAAAGTCTTCAATCTTGTATCTTCATAGTCCAGGAGTCCGGCTGAAGGTATAGTCCGGCTATCCGAACACCCCCTAATCTAGGACTCCCTCAGTAGCCCCTGAACCAGGCTTCAATGACGACGAGCCCGGCACGCAAAATTGTCTTCGGCATTGCAAGGCGGGTTCCTCCTCCAAGTCCTTCATAGAAGATTGTAATCACCAAGAGTAGTGTCCGGCTCTGCAAAATAAGCTTCCACATATTGCCATAGAGAGAATAATATTAACACAAATCAAATCTGCTGACTTATTCTGCAGTGCGCCAACACACTACAACCAAGTCCTTTGAATCGTTTTTTTTCACCTCAGCATGTTTTGCGAGGCGGTTTCCTTGGCACGTCTTGTCAAAGAAGAGATCGTGTACCCCCCTTTTACGGGATTCTCATCAATACGGACGTGGGTAACCCAACCGCGCCACTTATCACGGTGCTTGGGAGGCAAGCGAGTTTTACTAGGCAGGTGGGACGCACGAACGCGTCCGCCTATATAAGGGGATAAGGATCCACCTCTTTACCCACGCCTTCTTCCTCCCTTGCCTATCCATCTCTCGCGCACCCGAGCTCCAGCGCCCAAGCCCGCACTTCCCACCTCAACCTTCTCCAGCAATGTCCGGAGCAGGAGGCAAATGGATGGTCTCCTCCGTTCCGGAGGGTAAAATCAAGAAGCTAAGGAAGGTCGGGTATCTATCCAAGGACATCGCGCACCGGCTTCCCGAGGAGGGGCAGCTTATCCCCACCCCAAGGCCCCATGAGAGGGTGGTATTTCTCCCCCACTTCCTCCGCGGACTGGGCTTTCCACTCCACCCATTTGTCCGGGGGCTCATGTTCTACTACGGCCTAGATTTCCACGATCTGGCCCTGAACTTCATCCTCAACATCTTGGCGTTTATCGTCGTGTGCGAGGCCTTTCTCCGCATCCACCCCCATTTTGGCCTCTGGCTCAAGACCTTCAACGTCAAGCCCAAGGTGGTGCGCGGCAGCCAGGCGGAGTGCGGAGGCGCTATGGCGGGAAAGATGGCCAACGTACTATGGTTCGAGGGCTCTTTCGTGGAGACCCTAAAGGGATGGCAAGCCGGGTGGTTTTATATCACCGAGCCCCGCGATCCGGAATGGACCGCAGCCCCCGAGTTCCGATTCGAACCCCCCATGCGGCTTATGTCCTGGAAAGAGACGGGCCTGTCGTGGGGTGACGAAAAAGAGGTGACCGTATTGCAAACATGCATCTAGTCCCTGGTGAACAAGCCAGTCCGGCTTGTTAATATAATCCAGTTTATGCTCATCCGCCGGATCCTCCCGAGCCAACAACGGGATTTTAATCTGTGGGAGTTCGACCCGGTGCAGCACCAAACCCTCAACAGGCTCTTCGACACGACGTATGAAGACGTTTGGAAGGTGCTATTCAAGGGCGCCGAGGCTCCCGCATCCGCTTCCGAGGACCGCGGATATAGCTCGCAGCGTCACGCTAGCAAGGTATGCCATCTACACCCTTCACAGGATGTTAAGCCTTTTTTCATAGTTTGACACTATGCGGGATCTGAACTCCCCTTTCCTTTGACAGGCTTGGCGGGCGATAGCCGAGCCGATTAACTGTCCGGCTCCGCTGCCCGAAGATCCAGCCCCAGCTTTACTGGTGAAGCTGCTGGCCCCGGCGCCTTATGTGGTGCCGGAGAAGAAGGCCAAGAAGAAGAAGACCACGGGGACTCGAAAGAGTGCCCACAACGTGGTGGTGTCGGACTCGTCGTATGACGAGTCCGAGGCGCCCTCCTCCCGGGAGAACGAGGAGGAGGAAGAAGAAGACTCTCCCTCTCCAGTGGAGGGAGGAGCGAAGAGGAAGGCCGCCCCAACGGGGGAGGCCGAGGGGTCTAGGAAAAGGAAGACCCCTCCACCGGACTATGCCCCTGACGCCGAAGAGGGCGAAGAGGAGTGGCCGGACAGGGCCAAGCGTCCGGCGAAATCGTAAGTTCGGGTATTAGAGTAACTCATGATGTTCCTTTATTGCGCAGCTTTCCCTAATGTCGAATGTAATCATGCAGCCCGCCCCGGGCCGCACTCAACGAGTCGTCGAGCGGCTCCCTGGATTCATCGGACGTGAACTCTGTTCCGCCTGCTGTCTCCCTTCGCACTACGGATGACGCCGAAGTGGCATCGCAACGAGCTCCGGGGCAGGAGGAAGTGGTCCTGGAGGGGCCGCAAGGCGACCTCCCGGACCCCAGGAGTGAAGGGGACAAGACCCCTCAGGGCTCCAAGTACGGCTTTAAGCTGGACACCGTGCCGAAATCTTCAACAGTTCCGGACCGCGGCAGGCGAACTCCTTCCGAGAGGAGCAAGCCTTCTGAGCCGGCAGCCTCCGTCCAACCGAAGGCGCCGGATAATCTGATGGAGGTGCTTGAAGGCGCCTCCATCGACGAGGAGCACCATACTATGATGAGTACGGTGATCCAGAAGGTTTAGTCCGCCAAGAGCGGGCTGAGTGAAGCTTGTGCTAGCCTCCTAACAGGCTTCGAGGTAAGTAAGAATATGTAAAAATATTACCGCATAGACAGTAGCCCCTGATGCTCTGTTTGGCATTCGGAAAGAAAAGCCGAATAGAGGATCTATTAAATTTCGCAGGAGTCTAATAATGAAGAGTCAATATGCGTATTATGAGTTTATTGACCGGAGATGTGTCTCAGTCATGTCTACATTGTTCTCGAACCGTAGGGTCCGCACGCTTAATCCTACGATGACAGTTATTATGAGTTTATGCATTTTTGATGTACCGAAGTTAGTTCGGAGTCCCGGATGTGATCACGGACATGACGAGGAGTCTCGAAATGGCCGAGACATAAAGATTGATATATTGGAAGCCTATATTTGGATATCGGAAGTGTTCCGGGTGAAATCGGGATTTTACCGGAGTACCGGGAGGTTACCGGAACACCCCAGGAGCCATATGGGCCTTAATGGGCTTTAGTGGAAAGGAGAAATGGGCAGCTCAAAGGTGGCCACGCGCCTCCCCCCTCCCCTAGTCCTATTAGGACTAGGAGAGGTGGCTGGCCCCCCTCTCTCTCTTTCCCCCTTGGGGAATCCTAGTCCAACTAGGATTGGGGGGGAGCCCTACTCCCGGTAGGAGTAGGACTCCTCCTGCGCCCTCCTCCTGGCCGGCCGCACCCTCCCCCTTGGCTCCTTTATATACGGAGGCAGGGGGCACCTCTAGACACACAAGTTGATCATTGAGATCGTTCCTTAGCCGTGTGCGGTGCCCCCTGCCACCATATTCCACCTCGATCGTATCGTTGTAGTGCTTAGGTGAAGCCCTCCGTCGGTAGAACATCAAGATCGTCATCACGCCGTCGTGCTGACGGAACTCCTCCCCGAAGCTTTGCTGGATCAGAGCCCGGGGATCGTCATCGAGCTATACGTGTGCTAAGAACTCAGAGGTGCCGGAGTAACGGTGCTTGGATCGGTCGGATCGGGAAGAAGACGTATGACTACTTCTTCTATGTTGTGTCAACGCTTCCGTTGCGATCTACAAGGGTACGTAGATCATACTCTCCTCTCGTTGCTATGCATCACCATGATCTTGCGTGTGCGTAGGAAATTTTTTGAAATTACTACGTTCCCCAACAGTGGTGTCAGAGCCTAGGTTTTATGGTTTGATGTTATTTGCAAGAGTAGAACACAAGTGAGTTGTGGGTGATATAAGTCATACTACCTACCAGCATGTCATACTTTGGTTCAGCGGTATTGTTGGCTGAGACGACCCGGACCAACCTTACGCGTACTCTTACGCGAGACCGGTTCTCCCGACGTGCTTTGCACACAGGTGGCTTGCGGGCGACTGTCTCTCCAACTTTAGTTGAACCGAGTGTGGCTACGCCCGGTCCTTGCGAAGGTTAAAACGGAGTCTATTTGACAAACTATCGTTGTGGTTTTGATGCGTAGGTGAGATTGGTTCTTGCTTAAGCCCGTAGCAGCCACGTAAAACTTGCAACAACAAAGTAGAGGACATCTAACTTGTTTTTGCAGGGCATGTTGTGATGTGATATGGTCAAGACATGATGCTAAATTTTATTGTATGAGATGATCATGTTTTGTAACCGAGTTATCAGCAACTGGCAGGAGCCATATGGTTGTCGCTTTATTGTATGCAATGCAATCGCGATGTAATGCTTTACTTTATCACTAAGCGGTAGCGATAGTCGTGGAAGCATAAGATTGGCGAGACGACAACGATGCTACGATGGAGATGAAGGTGTCGCGCCGGTGACGATGGTGATTATGACGGTGCTTCGGAGATGGAGATCACAAGCACAAGATGATGATGGCCATATCATATCACTTATATTGATTGCATGTGATGTTTATCTTTTATGCATCTTATCTTGCTTTGATTGACGGTAGCATTATAAGATGATCTCTCACTAAATTATCAAGAAGTGTTCTCCCTGAGTATGCACCGTTGCGAAAGTTCTTCGTGCTGAGACACCACATGATGATCGGGTGTGATAGGCTCTACGTTCAAATACAACGGGTGCAAAACAGTTGCACACGCGGAATACTCAGGTTATACTTGATGAGCCAAGCATATACAGATATGGCCTCGGAACACGGAGACCGAAAGGTCGAGCGTGAATCATATAATAGATATGATCAACATAATGATGTTCACCGATGAAACTACTCCACCTCACGTGATGATCGGACATGGTTTAGTTGATTTGGATCACGTGATCACTTAGAGGATTATAGGGATGTCTATCTAAGTGGGAGTTCTTAAGTAATATGATTAATTGAACTTAAATTTATCATGAACTTAGTACCTGATAGTATCTTTCTTGTTTATGTTGATTGTAGATAGATGGCTCGTGCTGTTGTTCCGTTAAATTTTAATGCGTTCCTTGAGAAAGCAAAGTTGAAAGATGATGGTAGCAATTACACGGACTGGGTCCGTAACTTGAGGATTATCCTCATTGCTGCACAGAAGAATTACGTCCTGGAAGCACCGCTGGGTGCCAGGCCTGCTGCTGGAGCAACACCAGATGTTATGAACGTCCGGCAGAGCAAAGCTGATGACTACTCGATAGTTCAGTGTGCCATGCTTTACGGCTTAGAATCGGGACTTCAACGACGTTTTGAACGTCATGGAGCATATGAGATGTTTCAGGAGTTGAAGTTAATATTTCAAGCAAATGCCCGGATTGAGAGATATGAAGTCTCCAATAAGTTCTATAGCTGCAAGATGGAAGAGAATAGTTCTGTCAGTCAGCATATACTCAAAATGTCTGGGTATAATAATCACTTGATTCAATTGGGAGTTAATCTTCCAGATGATTGCGTCATTGACAAAATTCTCCAATCACTGCCACCAAGCTACAAGAGCTTCGTGATGAACTATAATATGCAAGGGATGAACAAGACTATTCCCGAGCTCTTTGCAATGCTGAAAGCTGCGGAGGTAGAAATCAAAAAGGAGCATCAAGTGTTGATGGTTAACAAAACCACTAGTTTCAAGAAAAAGGGCAAAGGGAAGAAGAAGGGGAACCTCAAGAAGAACGGCAAGCAAGTTGCTGCTCAAGAGAAGAAACCCAAGTCTGGACCTAAGCCTGAAACTGAGTGCTTCTACTGCAAGCAGACTGGTCACTGGAAGCGGAACTGCCCAAAGTATTTGGCGGAGAAGAAGGATGGCAAGGTGAACAAAGGTATATGTGATATACATGTTATTGATGTGTACCTTACTAATGCTTGAAGTAGCACCTGGGTATTTGATACTGGTTCTATTGCTAATATTTGCAACTCGAAATAGGGACTACGGATTAAGCGAAGATTGGCTAAGGACGAGGTGATGATGCGCGTGCGAAACGGTTCCAAAGTCGATGTGATCGCGGTCGGCACGCTACATCTACATCTATCTTCGGGATTAATATTAGACCTAAATAATTGTTATTTAGTGCCAGCGTTGAGCATGAACATTATATCTAGATCTTGTTTAATGCGAGACGGTTATTCATTTAAATCAGAGAATAATGGTTGTTCTATTTATATGAGTAATATCTTTTATGGTCATGCACCCTTGAAGAGTGGTCTATTCTTGTTGAATCTCGATAGTAGTGATACACATATTCATAATGTAGAAGCCAAAAGATGCAGAGTTGATAATGATAGTGCAACTTATTTGTGGCACTGCCGTTTAGGTCATATCGGTGTAAAGCGCATGAAGAAACTCCATACTGATGGACTTTTGGAACCACTGGATTATGAATCACTTGGTACTTGCGAACCGTGCCTCATGGGCAAGATGACTAAAACACCGTTCTCCGGTACTATGGAGAGAGCAACAGATTTGTTGGAAATCATACATACAAATGTATGCGGTCCGATGAATATTGAGGCTCATGGCGGATATCGTTATTTTCTCACCTTCACAGATGATTTAAGCAGATATGGGTATATCTACTTAATGAAACATAAGTCTGAAACATTTGAAAAGTTCAAAGAATTTCAGAGTGAAGTGGAAAATCATCGTAACAAGAAAATAAAGTTTCTACGATCTGATCGTGGAGGAGAATATTTGAGTTACGAGTTTGGTGTACATTTGAAAAATTGTGGAATAGTTTCGCAACTCACGCCTCCCGGAACACCACAGCGTAATGGTGTGTCCGAACATCGTAATCGTACTTTACTAGATATGGTGCGATCTATGATGTCTCTTACTGATTTACCGCTATCGTTTTGGGGATACGCTCTAGAGACGGCCGCATTCACGTTAAATAGGGCACCATCAAAATCCGTTGAGACGATGCCTTATGAACTATGGTTTGGCAAGAAACCAAAGTTGTCGTTTCTGAAAGTTTGGGCCTGCGATGCTTATGTGAAAAAGCTTCAACCTGATAAGCTCGAACCCAAATCGGAGAAATGTGTCTTCATAGGATATCCAAAGGAAACTATTGGATACACCTTCTATCACAGATCCGAAGGCAAGACTTTTGTTGCTAAATTCGGAAACTTTCTTGAGAAGGAGTTTCTCTCGAAAGAAGTGAGTGGGAGGAAAGTAGAACTTGACGAGGTAACTGTACCTGCTCCCTTATTGGAAAGTAGTACATCACAGAAAACTGTTTCTGCGACACCTACACCAATAACTGAGGAAGTTAATGATAATGATCATGAAACTTCAGAACAAGATACTACAGAACCTCGTAGATCAACCAGAGCAAGATCCGCGCCAGAGTGGTACGGTAATCCAGTTCTGGAAGTCATGCTACTAGATCATGATGAACCTACGAACTATGAAGAAGCGATGGTGAGCTCAGATTCCGCAAAGTGGCTTGAAGCCATGAAATCTGAGATGGGATCCATGTATGAGAACAAAGTATGGACTTTGGTTAACTTGCCCGATGATCGGCAAGCAATTGAGAATAAATGGATCTTCAAGAAAAAGACTGACACTGATGGTAATGTTACTGTCTATAAAGCTTGACTCGTCGCAAAAGGAATTCGACAAGTTCAAGGGGTTGACTACGATGAGACCTTCTCACCCGTAGCGATGCTTAAGTCTGTCCGAATCATGTTAGCAATTACCGCGTTTTATGATTTTGAAATTTGGCAGATGGATGTCAAAACTGCATTCCTGAATGGATTTCTGGAAGAAGAGTTGTATATGATGCAACCGGAAGGTTTTGTCGATCCAAAGGGAGCTAACAAAGTGCGCAAGCTCCAGCGATCCATTTATGGACTGGTGCAAGCCTCTCGGAGTTGGAATAAATGCTTTGATAGTGTGATCAAAGCATTTGGTTTTATACAGACTTTTGGAGAAGCCTGTATTTACAAGAAAGTGAGTGGGAGCTCTGTAGCATTTCTGATATTATATGTGGATGACATATTGCTGATTGGAAATGATATAGAATTTCTGGATAGCATAAAGGGATACTTGAATAAGAGTTTTTCAATGAAAGACCTCGGTGAAGCTGCTTACATATTAGGCATAAAGATCTATGGAGATAGATCAAGACGCTTAATTGGACTTTCACAAAGCACATACCTTGACAAAATTTTGAAGAAGTTCAAAATGCATCAAGCAAAGAAAGGGTTCTTGCCTGTGTTACAAGGTGTGAAGTTGAGTCAGGCTCAATGCCCGACCACTGCAGAAGATAGAGAGAAAATGAAAGATGTTCCCTATGCTTCAGCCATAGGCTCTATCATGTATGCAATGCTGTGTACCAAACCTGATGTGTGCCTTGCTATAAGTTTAGCAGGGAGGTACCAAAGTAATCCAGGAATGGATCACTGGACAGCGGTCAAGAACATCCTGAAATACCTGAAAAGGACTAAGGATATGTTTCTCGTATATGGAGGTGACAAAGAGCTCACCGTAAGAGGTTACGTTGATGCAAGCTTTGACACTGATCCGGACGATTCTAAATCGCAAACCGGATACATGTTTACATTAAACAGTGGAGCTGTCAGTTGGTGCAGTTCTAAACAAAGCGTCGTAGCGGGATCTACATGTGAAGCGGAGTACATAGCTGCTTCGGAAGCAGCAAACGAAGGAGTCTGGATGAAGGAGTTCATATCCGATCCAGGTGTTATACCTAGTGCATCGGGTCCAATGAAAATCTTTTGTGACAATACTGGTGCAATTGCCTTGGCAAAGGAATCCAGATTTCACAAGAGGACCAAGCACATCAAGAGACGCTTCAATTCCATCCGGGATCTAGTCCAGGTGGGAGACATAGAGATTTGCAAGATACATACGGATCTGAATGTTGCAGACCCGTTGACTAAGCCTCTTCCACGAGCAAAACATGATCAACACCAAGGCTCCATGGGTGTTAGAATCATTACTGTGTAATCTAGATTATTGACTCTAGTGCAAGTGGGAGACTGAAGGAAATATGCCCTAGAGGCAATAATACAGTTATTATTTATTTCCTTATATCATGATAAATGTTTATTATTCATGCTAGAATTGTATTAACCGGAAACATAATACATGTGTGAATACATAGACAAACTTAGTGTCACTAGTATGCCTCTACAAGACTAGCTCATTAATCAAAGATGGTTATGTTTCCTAACCATGAACAATGTGTTGTTATTTGATTAACGAGGTCACATCATTAGTTGAATGATATGATTGACATGACCCATTTCATTAGCTTAGCACCCGATCGTTTAGTATGTTGCTATTGCTTTCTTCATGACTTATACATGTTCCTATGACTATGAGATTATGCAACTCCCGTTTACCGAAGGAACACTTTGTGTGCTACGAAACGTCACAACGTAACTGGGTGATTATAAAGGAGCTCTACAGGTGTCTCCAAAGGTAGATGTTGGGTTGAAGTATTTCGAGATTAGGATTTGTCACTCCGATTGTCGGAGAGGTATCTCTGGGCCCTCTCGGTAATGCACATCACATAGCCTTGCAAGCATTGTGACTAATGAGTTAGTTGCGAGATGATGTATTACGGAACGAGTAAAGATACTTGCCGGTAACGAGATAGAACTAGGTATTGGATACCGACGATCGAATCTCGGGCAAGTAACATACCGATGACAAAGGGAACAACGTATGTTGTTATGCGGTCTGACCGATAAAGATCTTCGTAGAATACGTAGGAGCCAATATGGGCATCCAGGTCCCGCTATTGGTTATTGACCGGAGATGTGTCTCAGTCATGTCTAAATTGTTCTCGAACCGTAGGGTCCGCACGCTTAACATTACGATGACAGTTATTATGAGTTTATGCATTTTGATGTACCTAAGTTAGTTCGGAGTCCCGGATGTGATCACGGACATGACGAGGAGTCTCGAAATGGTCGAGACATAAAGATTGATATATTGGATGCCTATATTTGGATATCGGAAGTGTTTCGGGTGAAATCGGGATTTTACCGGAGTACCGGGAGGTTACCGGAACCCCCCGGGAGCCATATGGGCCTTAATGGGCTTTAGTGGAAAGGAGAAAGGGGCAGCCCAAAGGTGGCCGCGCGCCTCCCCCCTCCCCTAGGCCTATTAGGACTAGGAGAGGTGGCCGGCCCCCCTCTCTCTCTTTCCCCCTTGGGGAATCCTAGTCCAACCAGGATTGGGGGGGGGGGGGAGTCCTACTCCCGGTAGGAGTAGGACTCCTCCTGCGCCCTCCTCCTGGCCGGCCGCACCCTCCCCCTTGGCTCCTTTATATACGGAGGCAGGGGGCACCTCTACACACACAAGTTGATCATTGAGATCGTTCCTTAGCCGTGTGCGGTGCCCCCTGCCACCATATTCCACCTCGATCATATCATTGTAGTGCTTAGGCGAAGCCCTGCGTCGGTAGAACATCAAGATCGTCATCACGCCGTCGTGCTAACGGAACTCCTCCCCGAAGCTTTGCTGGATCGGAGCCCAGGGATCGTCATCGAGCTGTACGTGTGCTAAGAACTCGGAGATGTCGGAGTAACGGTGCTTGGATCGGTCGGATCAGGAAGAAGACGTACGACTACTTCCTCTACGTTGTGTCAACGCTTCCGTTGTGATCTACAAGGGTACGTAGATCATACTCTCCTCTCGTTGCTATGCATCACCATGATCTTGCGTGTGCGTAGGAATTTTTTTGAAATTACTACGTTCCCCAACATGGGGCACCTACCAGTCCGGCGCACTCCTCACCCAGGACGCCTGCCGGGTATGAGGCCGCCGCAGCCACCTGCCACGAGTCCATCTTCAGAGCTGTACTGTTGCATCTACTGTGCCAGGTCTCTCTGCCATCGACGCCACCACGACACCAGACAGCACCGTCCACCTGCGCGAGTCCATCCTCCCACATCGAACTCTGAATCTGCACTACACAACGCCGTCAAGATCCGTCGCCATCAGTGTGTAGGATGAAGCACCGCTTCACCAAAGAAGCTGTCCGCTGGTCCCGCAAAGCCGAGTGCACCTCCAAGAATGCCGCCCCAAAGGGGGTTACGACACATGAATGCTGCCAACATCCGATCAGCTGATCTAGGGTTTTCCCCGGAGGTATTGAGTGGAGTTGGGAGCTTCACCTTGATGATGCCTTCATGAAGGAAACGATGATAAGGGCATCGTCATCACCGGCTCCAGCCATCAACCGAAGACCAGGTTTTCATCCGGATCCGTCCCAAGAAATCCACCCAACAACCTGTGCACCGTCTCGACCGCCTTCAAAGCCCAGATCCAGCCGCCTAGATCCGGTGACCAACCGCAGCAACAGTGCCACCGTGGGATCCTTGGTGCACCGGCCACTGCCTAAGTGTGCCACCACTGGAGCCTAGGAGGAGGGCTCCCACCCGCCTCCCCAAGCCGCGAGAGCCGCCAAGAAGGATCCCGCGCGCTCGTCACTGTCTCTGATCCAAACCAATCCAAAGCAGATCGCCGTCACAGATCCGCCTTGGACAGGGACTGCACCACGCCATGCCACCGCGGGAAGCCCTAGCTTCACCAGCCGCCACCCTCCAGGGCCGCCGCCCCGGGATCCAGACGGAACCTCGCCGCTGCCACCGGCCAAGTTCCGCCACCGTCGACCGGCCACTGCGACCTCCGCCGCCATGCCGCCGACGGATCTGGGCGAGGATAGTCATCCTCCTCGAGGACACACGCCACAGCCTCTTCTCCGCATACTCGCATGAAAAGCCACCTTGGCCGAGTCCCCGCCCCTCGTCGGATGCCGCGCACGTGCCGCCCCGCCGCCACGAGGAGACCCGCACGCAGCTGCCACACAACTCGGCGTCGACCCATCTGCAGCCGCGCCATGGGGCCGCCGCCGCCAAGATAGTCGCCGCCGCGCCGCCAGGATCCGCGAGCGCGCCGGCGCCTCTGCTCGGCCTGGCCGCTCCCGCAGGCCACGAACGCGAGGAGGGGAGAAGGCCCCCGCCGCCAGCCACCGTGGGGGGCTTTGCCCCGGCAGCTCTGGCCGGCAGCGGCGGGGGAAGGGGAGGAGGAGGAGGGCTAGCGGCAAGGGGTGGCGCCGCCGCCCATGTCGCCCGCGGGAGGAGCGACACGGGGGCTCATCAAGTTCCACGTCATCCCATAGTGACTTTCGATCATTAGTTTGAATCAATCTTGATATGGCTTTAAGCAACCTTTACAATTATGTCACTTTTGATCGTAACAGGAAGATAGCTGGTTCCGGTAAGTCTCGCTCAAGTCTGAGTCCGTTCCCTGACCAAAGACGGGGTGCCGGTGACCGTATTCGACCAGGACTTGAGTCGCAATCGGTTGGCTTTCTTGTCAGTATAAATAAACACGGCACCCGACCCTATCAGGGGCAAGTACTCTAAGCCGCGAGCCGTATCCAGAATTCCAGATCGAGAGAGATAGCTAGGGAGTTGTCGCACCTGGTACATCCACGGGAACGACGACGGCAAGCAAGGTGCCAATGGGAAAGAGGAAGCGGATCGAGGAACCGAGAAAGACGACGCGGCTGCTGACACAGGAGGAGGTACAATCGCACAGATTGTTCATGAAGGAAGAAATGGGTAACCCCGAGAGATATCTTCGCTTCCTCCCTGAGGACGACGCAGAGCAAATCCGTCAGGTCACGAAGAAGATCGACATCAAGAAGCTGAAGCAAAATACAGCCAAGCTCCTGCACAAGTACGACACCAATGGCTACGCCGAAGTCCCTCTACTCCCTGCCTTCGCTGTTGAAGAACCTCGCCAGGTGTCGGCGGCGAGGGTCACCCGCCTCCGCCAGTTCATGGAGCACAAATTCTGTCTAATCCCTAATAAGGTTTTGCGTTCGTCCTCCTTTTCAGAGTCTCAAGCCTTCACTGCTGAAGAACCTGGCCGGGCGTCGGAGGCGAGTATCGCCCGTCTCCGAGAGTTCATGAAGCGCAACTTCCGTCCGATCCCTGAGACGGTTTTGCGTTCGTCCTCCTTTTCGGAGTCTCAAGCCGAGGTGATGAGGAACTTCAATCGCGTTTTCTCCAAGGCGGAAGTGGAGCTGAAGGCTTACGTTGCGAATGCTCTCAAGGAGTATGACGCCAAGGGTTTCGTCGAGTGCACCGTCGATGGTAAAATCAAGGTGTCTCTGCCTCACGTAGATTAAGTAATATGTATTCCTTGTTCTTCGTTGGACATTTGCCGAACTATATATACTGTACGTAGTACTAGATAATATGGATGAGATGCTAGGGGCATGCAAGGATTTAGTTCCAACGTTGTATCGCATGGCCATGTTTGATAGTGACCCTCTTACTAAGAATTATGGGCATGTGACTTCAGATGATAAAATGGTATTCAATAGCACAAATTTAACAACTCTGCAAGCTGTACTGAACTGGTACAGAAATTTGGTCACGCACCAAATTGAAATTCGAACATCGATGTAAAATAATAATGGTTTTGGGGTCCAAACTCCAAGCCCGTCCGTGCACACCACTCCGCAAGCTGTTTGAAACTTTTCTAATTGCTTCATATATCCAATATCAAAAACTATTTCTGAATTTCTTCCCTGCACACATGATCCAAATGCTACGCTGCTGATCTTTCTTCTGATCCCAGATTGGTTGCCAGATGTGCTTCTAGCCTTGTATCGGCCTTTGGCTCTTTCAACCCTTTCACAGGAAAGAATATAGGCTTGACACTTGAGTACTTTATTTTTTTTGAAAAATTTACACTTAGTACGAGTGACTTCCGTGATTTTTCTCATCATCTACACAAAACCATGAGAGAGTGCCACCGCTCTCCCGATGGTCGCTTTTAGCTCTGCCCGCTCTCACATAAGCAAAAAAATTGTCCTTCATTCTACTTTCTCCCCACCGTGGACAACGATGATATTTGTACATGCATGTCATTCTCCATTTTGTGCCAAGTACTATTTCTCCTTTTATACTACTCCTATTTTGAAACCAGGCTTAGATATTTCAATATAATTTTGAATGCATGCTCCTGTGGTTGTACGAAGTTCCCTGGGAGCTAGGTAACTTCGATACTAGTACTTGTCAGAACCACAAATTTTATTGTCGAATGTCTATCAGAGAGGTCATTCAGACTTTACTTTCAGGAAGCTTTATGAGCAGCACTGTTAACCTTGTCTTTCTTTCTTCATTATTAGGGGTCCTGGGCCCATGTTAGAAAACTACCTTAGCTGCACTTAGGTCTTAGGTCGTCCTTGAAAACTTTTGGAGCTACATGTCCTATGAATTCTTCCTTTTCCAAATTCAAAACACAGTTCAAGAAGTAAAAAAAAAATCACATGTATATGTTTGAATATGGACTTATGGAGTAAGTTTTTGTTGTATACTGAGGATCACCAAAAGTGCAGGGAATACTACACAACAATACAGATGTCGGGCGAGATGGAATTTCAACCTTTATCTTAAAAATTAACAGTAATACAGATGTATTTTCTAGTTGCCTCTCTTTAGTGATACAAGTTATACCAGTCCTAACGGAAACATATGTTCAAAACTTCAAATCATAAACCAAAGCTTGGTGTTCTTTTTATATTTCTTTACCATAAGTTTAGAGACATCTAATGCAACTTGCTCTAAACATTACAAAGATTTACATACCAGCTGTCATACATATATGATATCCAGAAAACAAGTTTTAGCATTGCTACATATTACCTAGGATTCTGAGCAGCATGAGAATATCATCTCCCTCCAGAGAGCCCACTTGCCGTGGACATACTCATCGACGACCCAATGAAGGCGTCAAACCCTTCACTTTGCAGAAGTGTTAGCATACTAAAGCTCATTTGTTAAATTGTTGGCTCCGGGAATGCCATGTCTCCATCAAGATACTGCATCACTTGCCGCATGGTAGGCCTTGCACCGGGGACCGGATGCGAGCACAACAATCCTATTTTTGATTATAGTATCGCCTCATCAGTGTCATAGTTGATGTGGAGACGTGCATCAACTACCTCTATGAGTGCTTCCTTTTGCCAATGCTCGAGCACCCAGTCGACCAATACGCGCCGGCTGTCCTGCCTGGCTTGGTCAATAGGTCTCCGCCCGCAAACGACTTCAAGAACTAATGCACCAAAGGCAAACACATCAGTGATAGGGGACGGCTTCCCCGTGCGTGCCAACTCAGGGGCTAGGTACCCCATTGTGCCAATTATGTGCGTTTTCTATGGATCTACACCAGATCACACAGTTTTGCGAGACTGAAGTCACCCAGCCTTTCCGTTCATCTCACTATCCAAGAGAACATTGCTCGCCTTGATGTCACGATGTATGACAACCTGCTCGAATTCCTCATGGATGTACAACAAGCTGGATGCAATGCCTTTGATGATTTGAAACCTCTGAGCCCAGTGTAGTGCATTCTTACACTTGGGGTCATACAAGTACTGATCAAGGCTGCCATTTGGCATGAAGTTAAACTCGGAGCAACATGCAGAATGCCCCTCTTCAGATAAGCTTGGGGTTGGTGGAGATTCCACTTATACTGGGAGCAACATGCAGAATGCCCCTCTTCTAGATAAGCTTGATTGTATCTTCTCATCTAAAGGCTCGAACTTTATCATATTCTATCTACCTCTTGCCAGACCAACTTCTGACCACACTCCTTGAGTGGTCCAAACTGGCACAACAATTTCAAAATCCAAAATCTTTAGGTTTGATTTCTGTTTTTTAAGAAAAGGAGGGTTAGCCGATCTATTTGGGTTTAAAATTATTGGCTGGAGGCTGAAGTATCCTTATTGATTTCAAACAAGTTTTTTCTGACATATGGAGTCAGTAGGTTCCTGGGCTGACAGTGTTAGCTAATGCAAGAACGTTTAGAGCCGGAGCGCTGGTGCAGAACACTCGGGCCGGTCACACGCGAGCCAAGCGACCCAGGCCCATCGTACGTCTCTGCTCACCTCTTGCCCCACCTTATCTTGTTCCTCCTCCTGACCCCCTTCTCTCTCTCTCTCTCTCTCTCTCTCTCTCTCTCTCTCTCTCTCTCTCAGCCGCACCCACGCATGATGGCGGCCATGCCCCTAGTCTTTCTCCTTCAGATCCCACCGGCGGCTAGCTCCAATCCTACGCAGATCCCAACCTCCAACCTCAGCTCCCATGCCCACTCCGTCCGCTGCCCCCGGCTGTAGGTTCCTTCCGCCCTGGCGAGACCGAGTTGGAAGTCGCTATGGATACACCGTCCGCGAACTGCTGCTCACATTTCCCTATGCTGGAACCGTCCGCCAGAGATGCTACAGCCACGGCGGAGCGACCTCCTCCCCCACCGCTGCAACCACCTTCTCCCCCAAACGAACCTGAAAGCATTCTTTTGCTCCTCCACCCAATGCTGCAATCGACGATGCAAAAAGCTACAACTGTTTGATTCAAAAGCTTCAACCCGAGGTATATTAAGCTTCAACCGGATATCGTGCATAGAAAAGAGCTACAATCGTTCATATGAAAGCTTCAACTGTAGTTTGAAGAAGCTTCAAGGGCCACCCCATGGCCTGAAAATGCTACAATCGTTCATGTGAAAGCTTCAAACCATATTTGAAAAGCTTCAACCGACATATTAGAGAAGTTTCATCCAACCACTTCGAAATCAAAAAAAGCTACAGCTGTCGAATTGGAAAACTTCGACCGTTGAATTGAAAAGCTTCAACCCAGATTATAGAAGCTTCAACCGGCCATATAGAAAGCTTCAACCTGTGCGATACATCGCAAAAATGTTGCAATCGTTGACATGAAAAGCTTCAACCCTATTTTTCAAAAGCTTCAACCAGAGACCGACGACAAAAAGTTGGAGCTCGCACCTCACCATTGATGCAACCGACTACCGCGATGGTTTAACGACAGAGCTGCAGCGGTGATGAACCCCAGAGGTGCGACGATGAACTCGGGGCGGCACTCCTTCGCTGGAGCTGCGACCTTCGCCGGCAGGAGTTGCATACGGCGGAACCAGCGAGAGCCACAGCGAGAGCCACAGCGAACCAGCGAGAGCCGGCGCGCCCTTAAGCAAGGCCTTAAATCTTGTTCTAGAAGCATTTCTAACCTGTCAGCTACAATCCAAGTAACCAGTAATGCCATTCTCTGATATGACACCATTGAGGGATCCAGGAATCTTAGCACAAAATAATGGAATGGGAGATTAATCCTTAAAGCACATCTTATTAGTCACCAAAGAACTTAGCGCCCGATGGATGTGGAGAGAGAACGTGCATGCTGGAGTGGTTGGGTAATTGTTGCATGCAGGAGGCCAACAATTGCCGCATATACTACGGGAGTTAATTGAGCGCGACGGTTGTCTAATTGTGCGCTTCAATTTCTGCATGGTCGCAGCCCACGGTTGGCTAATAGTCTACTAGCTGTTCCCTATATTCAGGGATCAGAACTGATTGTTGTTGTGATTTGCTAATAATCACAACGGATTGTACTCCATTTCCTCTTGTATAGGCCACATGCGCATATAAATATGATGGTAGGCGGACCTCGTCTGGAGCGGCAAAACCAGTCTTCAACCATGGTAAAGTCCAAAGATGATCGGTACTCTTCCGGTGATCGGAGCGGCCGCGGCGGCCTCACGGCGTCGGCCATCGTCGCCCCAGCCGTGTCCGGATCGCACGTTCTCAAGATCGAAGGGTACTCCCGAACCAAAGGGCTCGGCAACGGCAAGTGCATCGTATCCAGGACGTTCGCAGTCGGCGGCCATAGGTGGTATATCCAATACTTCCCTGATGGCAGCGCCACTGACGCTGCCGATTGGATATCCATCTTCATCTGCCTCCATGACGATGATAACAGTGAAGTCAAAGCATCATACAAGATTAATCTGCTCGATCAAGGCGGGAATCCGGTCCCATCGTACGGCTTTGCCAGGTCGACTAAAACCTTCTCCAGAAGAATGCCATGGGGTTGCAGAGCATTCATCAAGAGAAGGGACTTAGAGGAATCAGCTTACCTCAGGAATGATGCTTTCAGCGTCAGGTGTGATCTCACTGTGAACACGGGCATCTTCACCAAGCACCTTGTCCCGGTTACCACCCTTCTTAGGGTCAAAAAAGAGAGATTCTAGCAATTACTGGCAACTACTAGTCAATAATGTTGATTTTACCATGCGAGCCAAGTTATATGTAAATCAGTCAGTAGGATTGGTATGAATATGATGTCCAATTTTTACTCGCTGATTAGAAATCTTCGTGTCTTCTACGTTGGTTTATTAGTCCATGTCGAATTTTGAGTCTTAAGAGTTTCATCAAAAAGTGTTGTCACTGGATCTGTATGTGAAAGAAGTTTTAAAGAATATGTTTTTGTGGCGTGTGATTCATGATTGATTACTCAAATTTTGAGTCAAAGTATGACTAACAACTCCGGGGGACACGGACGAAGAGTTTTTTTTTCGATAAACACACACAGACGAGAGTAAATATTTGCAATGAGCGATAGAACAACGAGTTGTGATGGAAGCGTTCGTGGAAACTGAAGAAGCGCCGCATCACTGCGGCTTGTTGGCTTCTCACTTTACCGTCTTAGATTCACTGGCCTGTCCAGTCGCGAGGTTATTATGAACCGGCGGTTGGTATTCTACGCACATAGTGGATGCCATGGATCCGTCTCCTCGGCGCACCGCGCGTGCACGGGGAGATACTCCGGCTGCTGGTGTGATGGGCATGAATAAAACCAAACAAGGCCACCATAAGTACCACTGATTGTTCAGCTCCGTCCCATCCTGGCCATAGCCAAACTCCGTTCTTCTTCCACTTTCTCACCTCTGCTCTGCTATGTTATCCATGGTCGACAGCGGTTGTGGCACGCAATGGCAGTCCTCGCCGGCCATCGTGGCGCGAGCTGTGCAAGTGTCTGGCTCGCACATTCTGAAGATAGATGGGTACTCCCGAACCAAGGGGCTGGGCACCGGCAAATGCATCACGCATTAGTAGAAAACGGAGCTTTAAAACCGGTTTGTAAAGGCTTTTAATGCCGGTTATGGAACCGGCACTAAAGTGTGGGCACTAAAGGCCCCCCTCCCCCCTTTAGTACCGGTTCGGCACGAACCGGCGCTAAAGTGCCACCACGTGACGTGAGCTCACGCCCCGGCACTAAAGTTTTTTTTTTGAATTTTTTTTTGAAAATTTTGGAAAAAAAATTTGATTTTTTTTATTTTTAATTTTTCTGAATTATTTGATGATTTAGTCTCTAATCACCTCTCTTAACTGTGCTCAAGTGTGGATCACTCATTCCAAATCATCTAACTTCCCCACCGGTCACCCATCCCTCTCACTACTAGAGCCCAAGCACGCTTAACTTTCAAGTTCTATTCTCCTTCGTTTCCAAGTCTGCACTTGTTGTTTTCCTGACAATAGTAAGATGTTAATCCGATTAACTCTCAGGAGTTTAGCTTGAGCATGAAGTCACACATTTCACCGTTTGAGTTTGAAACTATTATTCTAAAAAAACAGTAATTATTTAGTAACGCTAATATTTCTTAAATAAGTTTGACCATAGTTTGACCACAGTTTGACCATAGTTTGACCAGATTTGACCAAAATTCAAAAAATTGAAATAATTATTTAGTAACACTAATATTCTTGAATAATTATGTAGTAACATTAATACTTTTTGAATAAGTAGTTTGACCAGATTTAACCATTTTTTTTAAAAAAAACTAAAATTTAACCATATCTTTTTTTCCTTTTGGAATTTGAGGATTCTAAAAAATTCCAACTGCAGGTAAGTCTCTAAGTGGGAGAAATTAGGCGAGTACTGGACTGCAGCTAAGCCCCCGAGTGGGAGGGTTGCTCTCCACTCGGTAGGATTTTTCAAACTTAGGCGAGTGCCTGACTGCAGCTAAGTCTCTAAGTGGGAGAACTTAGGCGAGTACTGGACTGCAGCTTAGCCCCCGAGTGGGACGGTTGCTCTCCACTCGGTAGGATTTTTCAAACTTAGGCGAGTGCCTGACTGCAGCTAAGTTTCTAAGTGAGAGAACTTAGGCGAGTACTGGACTGCAGCTAAGCCCCCGAGTGGGAGGGTTGCTCTCCACTCGGTAGGATTTTTCAAACTTAGGCGAGTGCCTGACTGCAGCTAAGTCTCTAAGTGGGAGAACTTAGGCGAGTACTGGACTGTAGCTAAGCCACCGAGTGGGAGGGTTGCTCTCCACTCGGTGGGATTTTTCAAACTTAGGCGAGTGCCTGACTACAGCTAAGTCTCTAACTGGGAGAACTTAGGCGAGTACTGGATTGCAGCTAAGCCCCCGAGTGGGAGGATGCGGATTTTCGTGCTGATTTTTTTGATATATTATACGTTTTTTTCCGACATCGTATGCAAAAGTTATAGCTGTTTTACATTTTCCCTACACTTTTTGCAAAACATGTTCAAATTTAAGTTTTCAAATTTTCCTAACTAATAGATGTAGTAATATAACTACCACTCGAAGGATTTTATTTTTTGAAGTTTTTTATCATTTTTTTTTGATTTTTTCAAAACTGAAATGGCGATACACGACCGGGGGCGCGGGGGGGGGGGGGGGGGGGTGGGTGGGTAGAGTTTGAAAATTGCCCTATAGTGCCGGTTTGTGTCTTCAACCGGGACTATAGGTTAAGACTCTGTAGTGCCGGTTGGTGACGCAAACCAGTACTATAGTGGGGCCCTGGCCTGACGCCAGCCTGCTACCACCCCTTTAGTACCGGTTCGTAATGAACCTTTAGTACCGGTTCGTGCCACGAACCAGTACTATCGTGGGGCCCTGGCCTGACGCCAGCCTGCCACCACCCCTTTAGTACCGGTTCGTGGCACGAACCGGTACTAAAGGTTCATTACGAACCGGCGCTAATGCATAGCCATGCGAACCGGCACTATTGATCACATTAGTACCGGTTTTTTTACAAACCGGCACTAATGTGTTTCACGTTTGACCCTTTTTCTATTAGTGACGTCTGAGACGTTCCAGGTCGGTGGCCATCTCTGGTGTATGAAATCCTACCCGGATGACTACACAGGCTACAATAACTCAATATCCATCAGTCTGTGTCTTGATCAGGCTGAGGTCAATGAGGTTCGAGCACGATACAAGATTAGTTTTCTTGATCAGGATGGAGAACCAGTGCCTTCGCCTACCTACAACCAAGCATGTTACACTTCCTTCAAAGAACAAGGTCCACAGGTTTGCTATAATCTCATCAGTAGGAAGGACTTAGAGGAGTCGGTCTACCTCAAAGATGATATTTTCAGCGTTAGGTGTAATATCACTATTCCAAAGGAGATCTTCACAGAGCCCATCCAGCTATTTGTCCTGGTGCCACCGTCCGACGTGCATCAGCATCTTGGCCGGTTACTCTTGGCAGGCGATGGGGCCGATATCACCTTCAAGGTTGGCGGGATACTTTCTCTGCACACAGGTGCGTGCTTGCTGCCCGGTCCTCTGTCTTCAGGGCGGAGCTCTTTGGTCCTATGACGGAGAAGACCACAACTTGTGTACATATAAAGGATATGGAAGCTAGGGTCTTCAAGGCCATGTTCCACTTCATCTACTCGGACTCGCTGCCACATATTGACGACGACGATTCTGTTGGGATGGCTCAGCATCTGCTTGTAGCGGCGGACAGGTATAACCTCGAGAGGCTGAAGCTGATATGCGTGCAGAAGCTGTGCAACAACATGGACACAAGCATGGCGGCGACAACCTTAGCATTGGCTGAGCAGCACGGATGCCGTGGGCTCAAGGAAGTATGATTCAAGTTCCTTGAATCCGCAAGTAATATTCTGAAGGCGGTCATGGCGAGCGATGGATTTGAGCATCTGAGGAGCAGCTGTCTCTCTGTTCTGACGGTGCTTGTGGCCAAACTTGCTCCCTGATCTTAGGTCGAAAGCAACGAAACTATGGGATTATTAGGATTATCATGCCGCTTCTATTTTCAGTAGAGACACTAGCATCGAAGTACTCAAATTTGTATCAATCATTCATGTACTCTTCACTGACTTGCCTTCCATCGGCAGCTTATCAATCCAAATAATGTAGCAGAAGGTATCAACTTATATAAACTAGTAAGCATGTACGTGCAAATGCACGTCTCGCCTAATATTACAAATATATGTGAGAATTAACATACACAAAGAGATATTTTGATTGCACTAAAAATATTAAAAATCAAAAAAATTAATATAGCATCATATGCATATAGAGCCAAAAAGACACTACTATTTTAGTATTGTTAATGTAACTGCGTAGGTGCACCAAGAAGTGCTTCCTTAGCTGGTCCCCATCCTGAATGAGAATATTAAGTTATTATCTTAAGAGTTTTCGCATAGTAGAATGTCAAAATGCTTGAGCATATCTTGTTTCAGATTAATGGACCTGAGGGATGGCGGCAACTTCCTTTTCAGTCGCCTTGATCCATTCTTAATTCTTCATCGAGTGAGTTTCTTTGCTTGTAAGGCTTCGAGTGACGGTGCGGAGGAGATCTTTGGTCTGACAAGTTGTTTGCTGCCCGCGGATTTCGTGGGATCTGAATTTTGGGAAGCGCGCGGGACGGGGGAGGCCGCAGTAATCGGATGGGATAGAGCGGAGCCGCCTCGATCCCCGCGCCACCTTTTTCGCCACGTATCGCTCGCGCGGTCGTTACGAGATTTGACAGAGCCATCTGGGCCTACCTGTCAGCCACTCGGAATCGGCCTCATATAAGGCGTCGGACCGGAGTCCCCCGAACAGTGCGCCCCATTACTTCTTCTCCCCCTCACGCCTCTCCGTTGCGCTCGCTCTCGCCCCAGCGCTACTGCGCCACACGCGTCTCGCCGGCGACAATGGTGAAGGAGAAGACAGCGGCTCTGGAGCGGGCGAAGAAGGCGACGGCAAGGTCGAAGGGGAAGGCGACGAGCCGGGGCGGTTCTTCCTCACGGACTGGCCTGCCGAAGGGTTGGATTCAGGGCGACTGGATCCACTGGAGGATCTCCCAAGAAGACCTCGACGACCTGGCTGAGGGAGGGCTGATCCCCTACGACTCGGCACGGCCTCCGGGGAAGGAGTCCGAGCCGCAACCCGGGGAGGGTGAGCGCGTTCTTCTTGCCACCCACGTCGACCGTGGGTTTTCCTTGCCTCCTCATCCTTTCTTCCGAGGGTTTCTAAACTTCTTTGGGGCTCAACTCCACCATTTTACCCCCAACTCAATCGTTTATCTTGCCGCGTTCATTTCTTTGTGTGAGAACTTCTTGGGTGAAAAAGGCTAATCCGAGTGACGAGAGGACCCAAGTGATCCAGATGTGTGGGGGTCTTGGCATCCAGACAAGGGGAAAAATCTCCTTTCCGGCCATGGTTCTTCCCGACTCAGTTCGTGGATGGCAGTCGACTTGGTTCTACTGTAAAGACCAGTCGACGCCAGGCAATCGACTGGCCTCCCTACCTTTACCATGGACCGAGTGGAAAAACCCTCCCCTTTGAAGGTGCTCCCAGAGGAGAAGGCGCAAGTGAAGGCGTTGGTCGACCGAGTGGTCCAACTCATTCGTGACGGGGTCACTAGTATGGATCTCTTGGAGGTCTTCCTTCAGCGGCGCATCCAGCCTCTCCAAGCCCGAGACCATCCTATGTGGATGTATTCGGGTCTAGAAGACTCCACTCGGATCCACCCGGAGGAGGTCGACGACGACACACTGGAGAAGTGGATGTCGAGTATTACCGGGAACAAGGACAATCCCAGAGGAGCCAGGAGAGTTCCCCCATTCGACCAGTCGCGTGCACCAGAGCAGGTCTGATTATGAGTTTTTTCTTGTAATCTGAATTCACTCGCGCAGCTGTCTGTATTGCGTCGACTGACTTTGTCCTCCCTGCTTTCTTTCAGGCCATTATTGAAATGTATTCGATGCCCAACGGGGCGCAGGAGCAAACTCTGGAAGGCGAGGCAAGCGGTGGCGAAAGCGGCGAGTGGACTTCCGATGGTGAAGGGGATGGAGGAAGCGACGACTCAAGTGATGGGGAAGAAGTCGAGTCGCCTCCTCGCATAGAGAGACGATCCAAGCTTGACCAGGATCGGCCAAGTGCCCGCGACAAGGCGACTGCTCAGGCTGGTCAGTCTTCGAAGTGTCCTCGGATCTCTTCACCAAGCATGACTGAGAAGGCGCCCAAGCACCCCAAACTTGCAGAACCGAAGACTCGGAAGGCGCTGCCGAAGATCAAGATCGATATCCCTGTCACCTCCGTGTAAGTGTCTCTCCTTGTATTCACTCGACGCTCCATGCTATTTGTTTTTCTTGTTTTAACTTGGACGAACTTTGGAATTGTCAACGCTGCCACTTCCGGGACCTCAGCTTACAGGGATGATGATGAGGTGATGGAGGATGCGGTCACTTCTAATCCGGGTATGACTTCTACCATGGTGTCTTTGTTCAGTCGATTCAACTGCAATGTGCACCATTGGGTGACGTGATTTTGGCGACTGAACTTTGCACAGCTCCCAACATTATTGACCTCCCTGATGATGATGAAGATCCCGAGAGGCCTTTGACGAGGAAGAATAGGCGAGCTCCTGCAAGCGAGGTGCCACAGTCGACGCTGAGAGCGGAACCAGTCGTTCAGGACACTGGTGACGTCAATCGGGGTTCTGTTACCTTCGTCGTGCCCCTGTCGAGTGCCTTGCCTTCTTCTTTGACTGCTCAGGCCCCTGTCGACCCGCCTTCAGATTTTGCGACCCATCATGTCCCAGAGGACGAGGTGAATGGTGCTAGGGAAGCCATACGCCAGGCGGGCATTATGATGGAAAAGATGAAGACGGTGCGGGACGCCAGCCAAGCCGCCTATGATGCCAGCTCGGCTCTCCAGAGCAACGTTGAGGTTAGTCGGCTATCTGAAGATTCTTTCCGAAAATCTTTGCGTCTGTACACCCACTGGGTGCATCGATTGAAGTTTTGGAATAGTGGGGGCACGCTGAGTGCACCCACATGGTGTAGTCCCCGAGGCTACGGTGGACTGCTGGCAGTCGACTGTAGTCTTTGTATTTTGTCGAGTAAAAACCGAATTGGTAGCTTGTTTGTTCCGCTCGGACCGGTCGAGTGGAATCAGAATCGGTGGGGGCACGCAAAGTGCACCCACTGGGTGTAGTCCCCAAGACCGCGGTCGACTGCTGGCAGTCAACTGTGGTCTGAGTTCTACTTTGTCTCTCTCTCTTTTTTTTAACTCGACTCCGGCGGACCGGCCAAGTGGAATCAGAACCGGTGGGGGCACGCAAAGTGCACCCACTGAGTGTAGTCCCCGAGACTATGGTGGATTGCGGGCAGTCGACCATAGTCTTAGCACTTAATGTCTTTGTAGTTTTTTGCTGTGGAATAATTTCTCCCCTTTGACTTCAGAAATCTTGTGATCTTGGAGCTCGCTTCGCTGATTTGGAGGGGCAGCAGATTCAACTGAAACTTGACTTGGAGCTGGCCAGGACAGAACTGCAGACGGTCAGAGACAGCGCCGCTGGTAAGACAAGTTTGTCGACTAGTCAGTTTTCGGCTCGAGCATCCTTCTGCTATTTCTGAATCAATCATCATTTCTTTGCAGAAAAACTAAGGGAAGCTTTGGCGAAAAAGGATCAGGATTTGGATGCTGCCCAGAAGGAGGCTGACGACAAGACCGCTCTGGCCGGACAGAAGCTGGCTTCAGTCGGCCAGTTGGAAGAAGAGAATACCAGGCTGAAGACTGCTCTGAATGAAGCCAACAGGGAGTGCACACGCTGGAAGAAGGAGAACCTCAAATTGAGCGAACAGATGGAAGGCATTGCTCGCACGAGGGACGATCTGGAGAGCTACCCGAGGAGCCTCGCCAAAAAGTTGTATATCAAGCTTGAAGGTGCACATTTAGTTCCGACTGATTTTTTTTGTGTCGACTCAGTGTATGAAGATTGACTTATCCTTGGATCTTGAATGCGGAGTTTTGCCAGAATTTTGAAGAAGAGACTGGGAGGATTGAACCAGGTTTGGATCCAATCAACTCTCCCGTGAAAGATGACACTGCCATGAATCTGCTCCGACTGGAATCTCGCATCGACGGGGCCGTGGACTACTTGGCTCGACTGTAGGTCGCCATGTCACGGATCGACCCGGCACTCTGGCCAGAGGCTACGCTCCAAAACGATCTTGAGTCTCTGATGGCTCGACTTAACAAAATCCCTGACCGAGTGCAGGAGTGGAAGAAGTCTTCTGCTCGTTGTGGTGCTGATGTGGCTCTGTCCTTGGTTCGTGTCCACTCCAAGGAGGTGCCACAAGACAAGCTCGCCGCAATCAAGATCGCAAACACCCAGAAGCATGACTTCCGAACTTTTATGGAGACCTTCATAGCTCCCGCCACTCGGATTGCCGATGGCGTCGACCTGGATAGGTTCGTCGAGCCTGCCAGCCCTCCTCCCGCGGAGTGAACAAACTCTTATGTCCTACCTTAAATTTGCCTCGGAATGCCGAGTGGTTTTTGTAACCATTAAACTTTTTCGGGCTGCATGCCCGAGTACCTCGATCTGTAATCCAGAACCTTTAGAATTTTATCTGAACTTGGTTTACCGTTGAATATCTTTATGAATCTCCTGCTGAGTGAAACCATTCTTCCTTCGAGACAACTTTCTGTATTTGCAGCGCAGCCCCGAAGGAAAGGGAAGCAGACGACCCATGTCTTGTTTTTGCGGCGAAGCTCTCTAGGGGAAGGCGGCGGTCGACCCACACCCTGTTATTGCAGAGTGGGACGTAGCGCACATTGTATTTTTGGCGAAGCTCTCCACGAGAAGGTGGCGGTCGACCCACACCCTGTTATTGCAGAGTGGGACGGAGCGCACATTGTATTTGTGACGAAGCTCTCCATGAGAAGGTGGCGGTCGACCCACACCCTGTTATTGCAGAGTGGGACGGAGCGCACATTGTATTTGTTTCGAAGCTCTCTGGGAGAAGGTGGCAGTCGACCAGCTCCTCATCGTTCTTGAGGATTAAGATGTGCTTCGTACTTAGGCGAGTACTGGACTGCAGCTAAGCCCCCGAGTGGGATGGTTGCTCTCCACTCGGTAGGATTTTTCAAACTTAGGTGAGTGCCTGACTGCAGCTAAGTCTCTAAGTGGGAGAACTTAGGCGAGTACTGGACTGCAGCTAAGCCCCCGAGTGGGAGGGTTGCTCTCCACTTGGTAGGATTTTTAAAACTTAGGCGAGTGCTTGACTGCAACTAAGTCTCTAAGTGGGAGAACTTAGGCGAGTACTGGACTCCAGCTAAGCCCCCGAGTGGGAGGGTTGCTCTCCACTCGGTAGGATTTTTCAAACTTAGGCGAGTGCCTGACTGCAGCTAAGTCTCTAAGTGGGAGAACTTAGGCGAGTACTGGACTGCAGCTAAGCCCCCGAGTGGGAGGGTTGCTCTCCACTAGGTAGGATTTTTCAAACTTAGGCGAGTGCCTGACTGCAGCTAAGCTCCCGAGTGGGAGGGTTGCTCTCCACTCGGTAGGATTTTTTAAACTGAGGCGAGTGCCTGACTGCAACTAAGTCTCTAAGTGGGAGAACTTAGGCGAGTACTGGACTGCAGCTAAGCCCCCGAGTGGAAGGGTTGCTCTTCACTCGGTAGGATTTTTCAAACTTAGGCGAGTGCCTGACTGCAGCTAAGTCTCTAAGTGGGAGAACTTAGGCGAGTACTGGACTGTAGCTAAGCCCCCGAGTGGGAGGATGCTGATTTTTTTGATATATTATACGTTTTTTTCCGACATCGTATGCAAAAGTTATAGCCGTTTTACATTTTCCCTACACTTTTTGCAAAACATGTCCAAATTTAAGTTTTCAAATTTTCCTAACTAGTAGATGTAGTAATAAAACTACCTCTCGAAGGATTTTATTTTTTGAAGTTTTTATCATTTTCTTTTGATTTTTTGAAAACTGAAATGGCGATACACGGGGGGGGGGGGGGGGGGGGGTAGAGTTTGAAAATTGCCCTATAGTGCCGGTTTGTGTCTTCAACCGGGACTATAGGTTAAGACTCTGTAGTGCCGGTTGGTGACACAAACCGGTACTATAGGTTAGACCTTTAGTACCGGTTTGTGTCACAAACCGTCACTAAAGGGGCTCGTGGGGCCCTGGCCTGACGCCATCCTGCCACCACCCCTTTAGTACCGGTTCGTGGCACTAATGCATAGCCATTCGAACCGGCACTATTGATCACATTAGTGCCGGTTTTTGACAAACCGGCACTAATGTGCTTCACGTTTGACCCTTTTTCTACTAGTGACGTCTGAGACGTTCCAGGTCGGTGGCCATCTCTGGTGTATGAAATACTACCCGGATGGCTACATAGGCTACAATAACTCAATATCCATCAGTCTGTGTCTTGATCAGCCTGAGGTGAATGAGGTTCGAGCACGATACAAGATTAGTTTTCTTGATCAGGATGGAGAACCAGTGCCTTCGCCTACCTACAACCAATCATGTTACACTTCCTTCAAAGAACAAGGTCCACAGGTTTGATATAATCTCATCAGTAGGAAGGACTTAGAGGAGTCGGTCTACCTCAAAGATGATATTTTCAGCGTTAGGTGTAATATCACTATTCCAAAGGAGATCTTCACAGACCCCATCCAGCTATTTGTCCTGGTGCCACCGTTCGACGTGCATCAGCATCTTGGCCGGTTACTCTTGGCAGGAGATGGGGCCGATATCACCTTCAAGGTTGGCGGGATACTTTCTCTGCACACAGGTGCGTGCTTGCTGCCCGGTCCTCTGTCTCCAGGGTGGAGCTCTTTGGTACTATGAAGGAGAAAACCACAACTTGTGTACATATAAAGGATATGGAAGCTAGGGTCTTCAAGGCCATGCTCCACTTCATCTACTCGGACTCGCTGCCACATATTGACGACGACGATTCTATTGGTATGGCTCAGCATCTGCTTGTAGCGGCGGACAGGTATAACCTCGAGAGGCTGAAGCTGATATGTGTGCAGAAGCTGTGCAACAACATGGACACAAGCATGGCGGCGACAACCTTAGCATTGGCTGAGCAGCACGGATGCCGTGGGCTCAAGGAAGTATGCTTCAAGTTCCTTGGATCCGCAAGTAATATTCTGAAGGCGGTCATGTCGAGTGATGGATTTGAGCATCTGAGGAGTAGTTGTCTCTCTGTTCTCAAGGAGCTTGTGGCCAAACTTGCTCCCTGATCTTAGGTCGAAAGCAACGAAACTATGGGATTATCAGGATTATCATGCCGCTTCTATTTTCGGTAGGGACACTAGCATCGAAGTACTCAAATTTGTATCAATCACTCATGTACTCTCCAGTGACTTGCCTTCCATCGGCAGCTTATCAATCCAAATAATGTAGCAGAAGGCATCAACTTATATAAACTAGTAAGCATGTACGTGCAAATGCACGTCTCGCCTAATATTACAAATATATGTGAGAATTAACATACACAAAAAGATATTTTGATTGCACTAAAAATATTTGAAATAAAAAAAATTAATATAGCATCATATGCATATAGAGCCAAAAAGACACTACTATCTTAGTATTGTCAATGTAACTGCGTAGGTGCACCAAGAAGTGCTTCCTTAGCTGGTCCCCATCCTGAATGAGAATATTAAGTTATTATCTTAGGAGTTTTCGCATAGTAGAATGTCAAAATGCGAAACAATGAAAACTAACCCTGCAAATTGGTAGATTGAGACCATTCCTATTCCATGACTGCATAGAACTAAAACTAATGGAAAAAAGGAGTTTCAAATCACAAGGAATGGTGTGCTGCCAGTGGATAACATGGACACACACCATCAATGTGATGGGTTACAGGACTTGTTGATACTAACACTAAGCTCCAGATGGGAGGTAACCAGTGAGTATAAAGCAATGGCCATACAATATCTTTTGTCATCTCAGCAAGCCATCTAAAGCATAAAAAATACTTCAGGCCAGCTTATCATTGAAATCATGCGGGCTCATTATAGACTTTAATCCCAACATTAAATACTCAGAACATGGTATGGTACAGTCCCCCAAAAAATGAACAACAGCAAAGGGCCATAACTCCCCAAACCTAATAAACATTATCTATGTAATGGAACAACTGTGCTTCTAGTTATGTGGTAGGCTTTGAGGTTGGCTGGAAAGTTTAAAGGAATTCAAATCAACATTATTCCTAGCAGAAAATGGTTAAACGAAATTAACATATTTTTAGAGGTAAACAAAAGTAAAATCTGCACACTGAGAATCATGTAGAAATTAGACTGAAGTTCTAAACCGTTATCATATATGTGAGTTTTCTACTAAGCTTAGAATAATTTGTGGTCAGGCTAGCCATGTAAATCACGATCCAGCTTGTGTCGTGGTTCTAAGTCTGACAGTAGTGTAGGGGGGTAAGTATGGAGAGGCGGGGTATTAGCTATGGAGAAGTTGTAGGGACGCAAGGTTTACGAGTTCAGGCCCTTCTCGGAGGAAGTAATAGCCCTACGTCTCGGAGCCCACAGGCGGTCGACTGGATTATGTGGGTATGAGTTACAGAGGTGTGAACCCTTGTCTCGGAGGAGGGGGTGGCTTATATAGAGTGCGCCAGGACCCCGGCCAGCCCACGTTACGAAGGGTTCAATGTACATTAGGGTAGGGCGTTACTGGTAACGCTAGTAATAAAGTGTTGTGATGACCATAAAAGCTACTTAATGACCGACCGTTAGAGTGCGGAGTGACTTTAAGCCTCCTGGCCGTCGAGTGATTGTTTCTTGGTCGAGTGATTGCTTCTTGGTCGGGTGTCTTTGAGTCTGTCGAGTGGAACGCCTCAAAGTCGATTGAAAGGTGATTTCTTCTAGAGATGTCCTTGGGTAGGGCACTTAGGACGGACCCTACCCTAGGTACATAGCTTCATCATTAGCCCCCGAATGGATCGAGGTTTGAGTGGGGAAGGAGTTGAGAACTTCTCCGACTCGTTTTTCATGCCGTGAGCATATCTTTTTTCAGATCAACGGACCTGAGGGATGGCGGCAACTTCCTTTTCAGTCGCCTTGATCCATTCTTAATTCTTCATCGAGTGAGTTTCTTTGCTTGTAAGGCTTCGAGTGACGGTGCGGAGGAGATCTTTGGTCTGACAAGTTGTTTGCTGCCCGCGGATTTCGTGGGATCTGAATTTTGGGAAGCGCGCGGGACGGGGGAGGCCGCAGTAATCGGATGGGATAGAGCGGAGCCGCCTCGATCCCCGCGCCACCTTTTTCGCCACGTATCGCTCGCGCGGTCGTTACGGGATTTGACAGAGCCATCTGGGCCTACCTGTCAGCCACTCGGAATCGGCCTCATATAAGGCGTCGGACCGGAGTCCCCCGAACAGTGCGCCCCATTACTTCTTCTCCCCCTCACGCCTCTCCGCTGCGCTCGCTCTCGCCCCAGCGCTACTGCGCCACACGCGTCTCGCCTGCGACAATAGTGAAGGAGAAGACAGCGGCTCTGGAGCGGGCGAAGAAGGCGACGGCGGGGTCGAAGGGGAAGGCGACGAGCCGGGGCGGTTCTTCCTCGCGGACTGGCCTACCGAAGGGTTGGATTCAAGGCAACTGGATCCACTCGAGGATCTCCCAAGAAGACCTCGACGACCTGGCTGAGGGAGGGCTGATCCCCTACGACTCGGCATGGCTTCCGGGAAGGAGTCCGAGCCGCAACCCCGGGAGGGTGAGCGCGTTCTTCTTGCCACCCACGTCGACAGTGGGTTTTCCTTGCCTCCTCATCCTTTCTTCCAAGGGTTTCTAAACTTCTTTGGGGCTCAACTCCACCATTTTACCCCCAACTCAATTGTTTATCTTGCCGCGTTCATTTCTTTGTGTGAGAACTTCTTGGGTGAAAAAGGCTAATCCGAGTGACGAGAGGACCCAAGTGATCCAGATGTGTGGGGGTCTTGGCATCCATACGAGGGGAAAAAGCTCCTTTCCGGCCATGGTTTTTCCCGACTCAGTTCGCGGATGGCAGTCGACTTGGTTCTACTGTAAAGACCAGTCGACGCCAGGGCAATCGATTGGCCTCCCTCCCTTTACCATGGACCGAGTGGAAAAACCCTCCCCTTTGAAGGTGCTCCCGGAGGAGAAGGCGCAAGTGAAGGCATTGGTCGACCGAGTGGTCCAGCTCATTCGTGACGGGGTCACTATTATGGATCTCTTGGAGGTCTTCCTTCAGCGGTGCATCCAGCCTCTCCAAGCCCGAGACCATCCGATCTGGATGTATTCGGGTCTAGAAGAATCCACCCGGAGGAGGTCGACGACAACACATTGGAGAAGTGGATGTCAAGTATTACCGGGAACAAGGACAATCCCAGAGGAGCCAGGAGAGTTCCCCCATTCGACCAGTCGCGTGCACCAGAGCAGGTCTGATTCTGAGTTTTTGCTTGTAATCTGAATTCACTCGCGCAGCTGTCTGTACTGCGTCGACTGACTTTGTCCTCCCTGCTTTCTTTCAGGCCATTATTGAAATGTATTCGATGCCCAACGGGGCGCAGGAGAAAACTCTGGAAGGCGAGGCGAGCGGTGGCGAAAGCGGCGAGTGGACTTTCGATGGTGAAGGGGATGGAGGAAGCGACGACTCAAGTGATGGGGAAGAAGTCGAGTCGCCTCCTCGCATAGAGAGACGATCCAAGCTTGACCAGGATCGGCCGAGTGCCCGCGACAAGGCGACTGCTCAGGCTGGTCAGTGTTTGAAGCATCCTCGGATCTCTTCACCAAGCACGACTGAGAAGGCGCCCAAGCACCCCAAAGTTGCAGAACCGAAGACTCGGAAGGCACTGCCGAAGTTCAAGATCGATATCCCTGTCGCCTCCGCGTAAGTGTCTCTCCTTGTATTCACTCGATGCTCCACGCTATTTGTTTTTCTTGTTTTAACTTGGACGAACTTTGGAATTGTCAGCGCTGCCACTTCCAGGACCTCAGCTTACAGGGATGATGACGAGGTGATGGAGGATGCGGTCACTTCTAATCCGGGTATGACTTCTGCCATGCTGTCTTTGTTCAGTCGATTCAACTGCAATGTGCACCATTGGGTGACTTGATTTTGGCGACTGAACTTTGCACAGCTCCCAACATTATTGACCTCCCTGATGATGATGAAGAGCCCAAGAGGCCTTTGACGAGGAAGAATAGGCGAGCTCCTACAAGCGAGGTGCCACAGTCGACGCCGAGAGCGTAACCAGTCGTTCAGGACACTGGTGACGTCAATCGGGGTTCTGTTACCTTCGCCGAGCCCCTGTCGAGTGCCTTGCCTTCTTCTTCGACTGCTCAGGCCCCTGTCGACCCGCCTTCAGTTTTTGTGACCCATCTTGTCCCAGAGGACGAGGTGAATGCTGCTAGGGAAGCCATACGCCAGGCGGGCATTATGATGGAAAAGATGAAGACGGTGCGGGACGCCAGCCAAGCCGCCTATGATGCCAGCTCGGCTCTCCAGAGCAACGTTCAGGTTAGTCAGCTATCTGAAGATTCTTTCCGAAAATCTTTGCATCTGTACACCCACTGGGTGCGTCGATTGAAGTTTTGGACTAGTGGGGGCACGCTGAGTGCACCCACTGGGTGTAGTCCCCGAGGCTACGGTGGACTACTGGCAGTCGACTGTAGTCTTTGTATTTTGTCGAGTAAAAACCGAATTGGTAGCTTGTTTCTTCCGCTCGGACCGGTCGAGTGGAATCAGAACCGGTGGGGGCATGCAAAGTGCACCCACTAGGTGTAGTACCCGAGACCGCGGTCGACTGCTGGCAGTCGACTATGGTCTGAGTTCTACTTTGTCTCTCTCTCTCTCTTTTTGAACTCGACTCCGACGGACCGGCCGAGTGGAATCAAAACGGGTGGGGGCAGGCAAAGTGCACCCACTGGGTGTACTCCCTGAGACTATGGTGGACTACGGGCAGTCGACCGTAGTCTTAGCACTTAATGTCTTTGAAGTTTTTTGCTGTGGAATAATTTCTCCCCTTTGACTTCAGAAATCTTGTGATCTTGGACCTCGCTTTGCTGATTTGGAGGGACAGCAGATTCAACTGAAACTTGACTTGGAGCTGGCCAAGACAGAACTGCAGACGGTCAGAGACGGCGCCGCTGGTAAGACAAGTTTGTCAACTGGTCAGTTTTCGGCTCGAGCATCCTTCTGCTATTTCTGAATCAATCATCATTTCTTTGCAGAAAAACTAAGGGAAGCTTTGGCGAAAAAGGATCAGGATTTGGCTGCTGCCCAGAAGGAGGCTGACGACAAGACCGCTCTAGCCGGACAGAAGTTGGCTTCAGTCGGCCAGTTGGAAGAAGAGAATACCAGGCTGAAGGCTGCTCTGAATGAAGCCAACAGGGGGTGCACAGGCTGGAAGAAGGAGAACCTAAAATTGAGCGAACAGATGGAAGGCATTGCTCGCAGGAGGGACGATCTGGAGAGCTACCTGAGGAGCCTCGCCAAAAAGTTGTATATCAAGCTTGAAGGTGCACATTTAGTTCCGACTGATTTTTTTTGTGTCGACTCAGTGTATGAAGATTGAATTATCCTTGGATCGTGAATGCAGAGTTTTGCCAGAATTTTGAAGAAGAGACTGGGAGCATCGAACCAGGTTTGGATCCAATCAACTCTCCCGTGAAAGATGACACTGCCATGAATCTGCTCCGACTGGAATCTCGCATCGACGGCGTCGTGGACTACTTGGCTCGACTGAAGGTCGCCATGTCACGGATCGACCCGGCACTTTGGCCAGAGGCTACGCTCCAAAACAATCTTGAGTCTCTGATGGCTCGACTTAACGGAATCCCTAACCGAGTGCAGGAGTGGAAGAAGTCTTCTGCTCGTTGTGGTGCTGATGTGGCTCTGTCCTTGGTTCGTGTCCACTGCAAGGAGGTGCGACAAGACAAGCTCGCCGCAATCAAGATCGCAAACACCCAGAAGCATGACTTCCGAACTTTTATGGAGACCTTCATAGCTCCCGCCACTCGGATTGCCGATGGCATCGACCTGGATGAGTTCGTCGAGCCTGCCAGCCCTCCTCCCGCGGAGTGAACAAACTCTTATGTCCTACCTTAAATTTGCCTCGGAATGCCGAGTGGTTTTTGTAACCATTAAACTTTTTCGGGCTGCATGCCCGAGTACCTCGATCTGTCATCCAGAACCTTTAGAATTTTATCTGAACCTGGTTTACTGTTGAATGTCTTTATGAATCTCCTGCTGAGTGAAACCATTCTTCCTTCGAGACAACTTTCTGTATTTGCAGCGCAGCCCCGAAGGAAAGGGAAGTAGACGACCCATGTCTTGTTTTTGTGGCGAAGCTCTCTAGGGGAAGGCGGCGGTCGACCCACACCCTGTTATTGCAGAGTGGGACGGAGCGCACATTGTATTTGTGGCGAAGCTCTCTAGGAGAAGGTGGCGGTCGACCCACACCCTGTTATTGCAGAGTGGGACGGAGCACACATTGTATTTGTGACGAAGCTCTCCACGAGAAGGTGGCCGTCGACCCACACCCTGTTATTGCAGAGTGGGACGGAGCGCACGTTGTATTTGTGACGAAGCTCTCTGGGAGAAGGTGGCAGTCGACCTGCTCCTCGTCGTTCTTGAGGATTAAGATGGGCTTCATACTTAGGCGAGTACTGGAATGCAGCTAAGCCTCCGAGTGGGAGGGTTGCTCTCCACTCGGTAGGATATTTCAAACTTAGGCGAGTGCCTGACTGCAGCTAAGTCTCTAAGTGGGAGAACTTAGGCGAGTACTGCACTGCAGCTAAGCCCCCGAGTGGGAGGGTTGCTCTCCACTCGGTAGGATTTTTCAAACTTAGGTGAGTGCCTGACTGCAGCTAAGTCTCTAAGTGGGAGAACTTTAGGTGAGTACTGGACTGCAGCTAAGCCCCCGAGTGGGAGGATTGCTCTCCACTTGGTAGGATTCTTCAAACTTAGGCGAGTGCCTGACTGCAGCCAAGCCCGAGACCATCCGATCTGGATGTATTCGGGTCTAGAAGAATCCACCCGGAGGAGGTCGACGACAACACACTGGAGAAGTGGATGTCAAGTATTACCGGGAACAAGGACAATCCCAGAGGAGCTAGGAGAGTTCCCCCATTCGACCAGTCGCGTGCACCAGAGCAGGTCTGATTCTGAGTTTTTGCTTGTAATCTGAATTCACTCGCGCAGCTGTCTATATTGCGTCGACTGACTTTGTCCTCCCTGCTTTCTTTCAGTCCATTATTGAAATGTATTAGATGCCCAACGGGGCGCAGGAGCAAACTCTGGAAGGCGAGGCGAGCGGTGGAGAAAGAGGCGAGTGGACTTCCGTGGTGAAGGGGATGGAGGAAGCGACGACTCAAGTGATGGGGAAGAAGTCGAGTCGCCACCTCGCATAGAGAGACGATCCAAGCTTGACCAGGATCGGCCGAGTGCCCGCGACAAGGCGACTGCTCGGGCTGGTCAGTCTTCGAAGCGTCCTCGGATCTCTTCACCAAACACGATTGAGAAGGCGCCCAAGCACCCCAAAGTTGCAGAACCGAAGACTCGGAAGGCGCTGCCGAAGATCAAGATCGATATCCCTATCGCCTACGCGTAAGTGTCTCTCCTTGTGTTCACTCGACGCTCCGCGCTGTTTGTTTTTCTTATTTTAACTTGGACGAACTTTGGAATTGTCAGCGCTGCCACTTCCGGGACCTCAGCTTACAGGGATGATGACGAGGTGATGGAGGATGCGGTCACTTCTAATCCGGGTATGACTTCTGCCATACTGTCTTTGTTCAGTCGATTCAACTGCAATGTGCACCATTGGGTGACGTGATTTTGGCGACTGAATTTTGCACAGCTCCCAACATTATTGACTTCCTGATGATGATGATGATGATGATGATGATGATGAGCCCGAGAGGCCTTTGACGATGAAGAATAGGCGAGCTCCTGCAAGCGAGGCGCCACAGTCGACGCCGAGAGCGGAACTAGTCGTTCAGGACACTGGTAACGTCAATCGGGGTTCTGTTACCTTCGTCGAGCCCCTGTCGAGTGCCTTGCCTTCTTCTTCGACTGCTCAGGCCCTTGTCGACCCGCCTTCAGTTTCTGCGACCCATCATGTCCCAGAGGACGAGGTGAATGCTGCTAGGGAAGCCATACGCCAGGCGGGCATTATGATGGAAAAGATGAAGACGGTGCGGGACGCCAGCCAAGCCGCCTATGATGCCAGCTCGGCTCTCCGGAGCAACATTCAGGTTAGTCGGCTATTTGAAGATTCTTTCCGAAAATCTTTGCATCTGTACACCCACTGGGTGCGTCGATTGAAGTTTTGGACTAGTGGGGGCATGCTGAGTGCACCCACTAGGTGTAGTCCCCGAGGCTACGGTGGACTGCTGGCAGTTGACTGTAGTCTTTGTATTTTGTTGAGTAAAAACCGAATTGGTAGCTTGTTTCTTCCACTCGGACCGGTCGAGTGGAATCAGAACCGGTGGGGGCACGCAAAGTGCACCCACTGGGTGTACTCCCCGAGACCGCGATCGACTACCGGCAGTCGATTGTGGTCTAAGTTCTACTTTCTCTCTCTCTCTCTTTTTCACTCGACTCCGGCGGACCGGCCGAGTAGAATCCGAACCGGTGGGGGCACGCAAAGTGCAACCACTGGGTGTAGTCCCCGAGACTATGCTGGACTGCGGGCAGTCGACCGTAGTCTTAGCACTTAATGTCTTTGAAGTTTTTTGCTATGGAATAATTTCTCCCCTTTGACTTCAGAAATCTTGTGATCTTGGAGCTCGCTTCGCTGATTTGGAGGGGCAGCAGATTCAACTGAAACTTGACTTGGAGCTGGCCAGGACAGAACTACAGACGGTCAGAGACGGCGCCGCTGGTAAGACAAGTTTGTCGACTGGTCAGTTTTCGGCTCGAGCATCCTTCTGCTATTTCTGAATCAATCGTCATTTATTTGCAGAAAAACTAAGGGAAGCTTTGGTGAAAAAGGATCAGGATTTGGCTGCTTCCCAGAAGGATGCTGACGACAAGACCGCTCTAGCCGGACAGAAGCTGGCTTCAGTCGGCCAGTTGGAAGAAGAGAATACCAGGCTGAAGACTGCTCTGAATGAAGCCAATAGGGAGTGCACACGCTGGAAGAAGGAGAACCTCAAATTGAGTGAACAGATGGAAGGCATTGCTCGCAGGAGGGACGATCTGGAGAGCTACCTGAGGAGCCTCGCAAGAAGTTGTATATCAAGCTTGAAGGTGCACATTTAGTTCCGACTGATTTTTTTTTGTGTCGACTCAGTGTATGAAGATTGACTTATCCTTGGATCGTGAATGCAGAGTTTTGCTAGAATTTTGAAGAAGAGACTGGGAGGATCGAACCAGGTTTGGATCCAATCAACTCTCCCGTGAAAGATGACACTGCCATGAATCTGCTCCGACTGGAATCTCGCATCGACGGCGCCGTGGACTACTTGGCGCGACTGAAGGTCGCCATGTCACGGATCAACCCGGCACTCTGGCCAGAGGCTACGCTCCAAAACGATCTTGAGTCTCTGATGGCTCGACTTAATGGAATCCCGGACCGAGTGCGGGAGTGGAAGAAGTCTTCTGCTCGCTGTGGTGCTGATGTGGCTCTGTCCTTGGTTCGTGTCCACTACAAGGAGGTGCGACAAGACAAGCTCGCCGCAATCAAGATCGCAAACACCCAGAAGCATGACTTCCGAACTTTTATGGAGACCTTCATAGCTCCCGCCACTTGGATTGCCGATGGCATCGACCTGGATGAGTTCGTCGAGCCTGCCAGCCCTCCTCCCGCGGAGTGAACAAACTCTTATGTCCTACCTGAAATTTGCCTCGGAATGCCGAGTGGTTTTTGTAACCATTAAATTTTTCGGGCTGCATGCCCGAGTACCTCGATCTGTCATCCAGAACCTTTAGAATTTTATCTGAACCTGGTTTACTGTTGAATGTCTTTATGAATCTCCTGCTGAGTGAAACCATTCTTCCTTCGAGACAACTTTCTGTATTTGCAGCGCAGCCCCGAAGGAAAGGGAAGCAGACGACCCATGTCTTGTTTTTGTGGCGAAGCTCTCTAGGGGAAGGCGGCGGTCGACCCACACCCTGTTATTGCAGAGTGGGACGGAGCGCACATTGTATTTGTGGCGAAGCTCTCTAGGAGAAGGTGGCGGTCGACCCACACCCTGTTATTGCAGAGTGGGACGGAGCGCACATTGTATTTGTGGCGAAGCTCTCTAGGAGAAGGTGGCGGTCGACCCACACCCTGTTATTGCAGAGTGGGACGGAGCACACATTGAATTTGTGACGAAGCTCTCCACGAGAAGGTGGCCGTCGACCCACACCCTGTTATTGCAGAGTGGGACGGAGCGCACATTGTATTTGTGACGAAGCTCTCTGGGAGAAGGTGGCAGTCGACCTGCTCCTCGTCGTTCTTGAGGATTAAGATGTGCTTCGTACTTAGGCGAGTACTGGAATGCAGCTAAGCCTCCGAGTGGGAGGGTTGCTCTCCACTCGGTAGGATATTTCAAACTTAGGCGAGTGCCTGACTGCAGCTAAGTCTCTAAGTGGGAGAACTTAGGCGAGTACTGCACTGCAGCTAAGCCCCCGAGTGGGAGGGTTGCTCTCCACTCGGTAGGATTTTTCAAACTTAGGCGAGTGCCTGACTGCAGCTAAGTCTCTAAGTGGGAGAACTTTAGGTGAGTACTGGACTGCAGCTAAGCCCCCGAGTGGGAGGATTGCTCTCCATTTGGTAGGATTCTTCAAACTTAGGCGAGTGCCTGACTGCAGCTAAGTCTCTAAGTGGGAGTGTCGGAGTAATTGGACACGGTTACCCCGAAGATGGCAAGATGATATTTCAAGACGTCAGGGCTAGCAAAGCCCCTCAGTCGGACTGCCGACTACCGACTACACCAACCAACCGGCTGCCGACTGCGCCAACCAGCCGACTGCACCAACCCGCCGGCTGCCGACTGCAGCCCGACCCGACATCGATGGGGCGACCGTACCGCGACGTCATCTACAGTGTATCGTGTCCCCTGGGTACTGATTTATAAAGTACCCTAGGGGACAAGCATGACATACACGATGCCACTAGCTATGCCTACATAGCTTGGCTTGTAAGCTACCCAAGGTAGCTTACATCCAACGACACCACCATTTAGCTTAGGTAGCAAGCTAGCTCCCACTATATATAGCAACCATCCATCCATCCAGGGGATGGACACACTCACTCACGGCCACTAGATCACACATGCTCTCACGGCCACCAGCATACCACATGCATGCTTTTACCAAGTCAGATGCCGATGGCACTGAGCTTGGATACAGCTCTAGGAGCGACTCTGTGCCAGATATACCAGATATACTCAGACATGCAGGAGTAGGGGTGTTATCTCTCCGGAGAGCCCCGAACCTGGGTAAACTAGCGCGTGCTATTCGCATACCCGCTCCCGGTCCTATCAGCAGCGGTCCTACCCACACACTACGCCCTTGTGGCATCTGTCGACTCCCAAGCCCCCCATGAGAAATACCACGACAGGGAGAACTTAGGCGAGTACCGGACTGCAGCTAAACCCCCGAGTGGGAGGGTTGCTCTCCACTCGGTAGGATTTTTCAAACTTAGGCGAGTGCCTGACTGCAGCTAAGTCTCTAAGTGGGAGAACTTAGGCGAGTACTGGACTGCAGCTAAGCCCCCGAGTGGGAGGGTTGCTCTCCACTTGGTAGGATTTTTAAAACTTAGGCGAGTGCTTGACTGCAGCTAAGTCTCTAAGTGGGAGAACTTAGGCGAGTACTGGACTGCAGCTAAGCCCCCGAGTGGGAGGGTTGCTCTCCACTCGATAGGATTTTTCAAACTTAGGCGAGTGCCTGACTGCAGCTAAGTCTCTTAGTGGGAGAACTTAGGAGAGTACTGGACTACAGCTAAGCCCCCGAGTGGGAGGGTTGCTCTCCACTTGGTAGTATTTTTGAAACTTAGGCGAGTGCCTGACTTCATCTAAGTCTCTAAGTGGGAGAACTTAGGCAAGTACTGGACTGCAGCTAAGCCCCCGAGTGGGAGGGTTGCTCTCCACTCGATAGGATTTTTCAAACTTAGGCGAGTGCCTGACTGCAGCTAAGTCTCTTAGTGGGAGAACTTAGGCGAGTACTGGACTACAGCTAAGCCCCCGAGTGGGAGGGTTGCTCTCCACTCGGTAGGATTTTTCAAACTTAGGCGAGTGCCTGACTGCAGCTAAGTCTCTAAGTGGGAGAACTTAGGCGAGTACTGGACTGCAGCTAAGCCCCCGAGTGGGAGGGTTGCTCTCCACTCGGTAGGATTTTTCAAACTTAGGCGAGTGCCTGACTGCAGCTAAGTCTCTAAGTGGGAGAACTTAGGCGAGTACTGGACTGCAGCTAAGCCCCCGAGTGGGAGGGTTGCTCCCCACTCGGTAGGATTTTTCAAACTTAGGCGAAACGGATTCGCAGCTAAGCCCCCGAGTGGGAGGCTGGCCCGCCACTCGGGAGGAAACTATTTTTACAAACTTAGGCGAAGCGGATTCGCAGCTAAGCCACCCACTGGGGGATTTCTTACGCAAACAAAAACAATAATAATGACTGGGAAAATTATAGCGCTCTTATCTTTGATAAATAAACTACAAGAGTTTTTCTTATTACATCTCATCCGAGTGAGAATTCAAGTATAAAAGGGGCGGAGTAGCTCCGCATTCCAGGCTCGTGGCTCATCAATCTGGCGATCGACATTGTAGAGGTGGTATGGTCCATTGTGGAGGACTCTGGTGACTATGAAGGGGCCTTCCCAAGTAGGAGCAAGCTTGTGTGGTTTCTGCTGATCCACTCGAAGGACTAAGTCTCCATCTTGGAAGGCTCGGCTCTTCACGTTTCTGGCATGGAATCGACGCAAGTCTTGCTGATAGATGGTCGATCGGATCAGGGCCATTTCTCTTTCTTCTTCTAGGAGGTCGACTGCATCCTGCCGGGCTTGTTCTGCTTCATCTTCTGAGTAGACCTCGACTCTGGAGCGTTGTGAAGTAGGTCACTCGGTAAGACTGTCTCGGCTCCGTAGACCAGAAAGAATGGGGTTCTTCCGGTCGATCGATTCGGGGTTGTCCTTAATCCCCAAAGGACTGATGGGAGCTCGTCGACCCATGCACCTGCTGCGTGCTTGAGATTGCGCATCAATCGGGGTTTCAGTCCTTTGAGAATTAGGCCATTTGCCCTTTCTGCTTGCCCATTCGACTGGGGGTGAGCGACCGAAGCATAGTCGACCTGAGTGCCCTGAGAGGCGCAAAAGGCCCTGAACTTGTCGGGATCGAAGTTTGACCCATTGTCCGTGATGATACTGTGTGGAATTCCATATCTGAATATCAACTCTCTGATGAAACTGATAGCGGTGCAAGCATCGAGATTCTTGATAGGCTTGGCTTCAATCCATTTGGTGAACTTGTCGACTGCTACCAGCACATGAGTGAAGCCGCTCCTGCCTGTTCTCAGTGGTCCAACCATGTCCAACCCCCAAACGGCGAAGGGCCAGACGAGTGGAATGGTTTTCAGGGCTGACGCGGGCTTGTGCGGCATATTGGAGTAATACTGACACCCTTCACATTTGTCGACTATCTCTTTTGCCATCTCATTGGCCCTTGGCCAGTAGAACCCCGCTCGGTATGCTTTAGCCACAATGGTCCGAGAGGACACATGATGACCACAGGTCCCCGAGTGGATATCGTTAAGGATCATCTGACCTTCTTCTAGTGTGATACACTTCTGGCCGACCCCAGTCGCGCTTTCTCTATATAACTGTCCCTTTATGACTGTAAAGGCCTTGGATCGACGGACGATCTGTCGAGCCTCTTCTTCGTCTTCTGGGAGTTCTTTCCTTAGGATGTACGCGATGTATGGTTCTGTCCAGACGGAAGTGATAACCAACACTTCCATGATCAGATCGACCACAGCTGGAACTTCAACTTCAGTCAGATCCGTGGCGCTTTTTGGCTGCGGGGCCTCTTCCGTGAAGGGATCCTCCTGGACTGATGGCGTGTGGATGTGTTCCAAAAACACATTGCTGGGAATGGCTTCTCTTTTGGAGCCTATCTTTGCCAAATCATCATCTGCTTGATTTTTCAGTCGGGCTATGTGATGAAGCTTTAACCCCTCGAATTTCTTCTCCAGCTTTCTCACTGCATTGCAATAGCCAGTCATGGCTGGACTTCTGACATCCCATTCCTTCATCACCTGATTAACCACCAAATCTGAGTCGCCATAGACCATGAGGCGACGGACGCCGAGTGAGATGGCCATGCGCAACCCATACAAAAGTGCTTCATATTCTGCCTCGTTATTGGAGGAATCAAAGTGGATTTGAAGAACATATCTGAGTTTATCTCCTCTGGGGGAGACCAACACCACTCCGGCAGCGGAACCACTCAGCATCTTGGAGCCGTCGAAAAGCATAGTTCAATGCTCCGATTGAATTTGAGTCGGCAGCTGCTGTTCAATCCACTCGGCGACGAAATCTGCGATTGCTTGGGACTTGATAGCTTTCTTTGCCTCAAACTTGATATCTAGGGGAAGAAGTTCAATCGCCCATTTTGCCACTCGACCAGATGCATCCCTGTTATGCAGGATCTCTGATAATGGAGCATCGCTGACAACTGTAATGGAATGATCAGAAGAGTAGTGAGCAACTTTCTTGGTGGTCATATAAATTCCATATGCAAGCTTCTGATAGTGAGGATATCTTTGCTTCGATGGGGTTAAGACTTCAAAAATATAATATACTGGGCGCTGAACTTTGAAGGTTTTCCCTTCTTCTTCCCGCTCGACCGTAAGTACCGTAGTGACAACTTGTCCTATGGCTGCAATGTAAAGCAGCAAAGGCTCTGTGCTGATTGGGGCAGCAAGCACCGGCTGGAGGAGAGTAGAGCTTTGAGCTCTACAAATGCTGCATCAGCTTCACGAGTCTACTCGAACTTGTCGGACTTCTTCATCAATCGGTAAAGAGGCAATGCCTTTTCACCAAGACGAGATATGGATCGACTTAGGAGTGGCAAGCTCAAGTCAGTCGCCCAAGAAATCGGAGGCAATTCCAATCGGAAACAGAAGCAGAAAGCCGAGCCAGCAGCTCCCGAGGAAGCCTTAGCTTTGGCCCAAGGAAAGTCTAAAGGGAAACCTAAAGGGCCTTGGAGGAGTGCGCCAAGATATATAAAGTGGTCCTCGCGCGGTAAGTACGGGATTTGACAGAGCCATCTGGGCCTACCTGTCAGCCACTCGGAATCGGCCTCATATAAGGCGTCGGACCGGAGTCCCCCGAACAGTGCGCCCCATTACTTATTCTCCTCCTCACGCCTCTCCGCTGCGCTCGCTCTCGCCCCAGCACCACTTCGCCACACGCGTCTCGCCAGCGACAATGGTGAAGGAGAAGACAGCGGCTCTGGAGCGGGCGAAGAAGGCGACGGCGAGGTCGAAGGGGAAGGCGACGAGCTGGGGCGGTTCTTCCTCGCGGACTGGCCTGCCGAAGGGTTGGATTCAGGGCGACTGGATCCACTCGAGGATCTCCCAAGAAGACCTCGACGACCTGGCTGAGGGAGGGCTGATCCCCTACGACTCGGCATGGCTTCCGGGGAAGGAGTCCGAGCCGCAACCCCGGGAGGGTGAGCGCGTTCTTCTTGCCACCCACGTCGACCGTGGGTTTTCCTTGCCTCCTCATCCTTTCTTTCGAGGGTTTCTAAACTTCTTTGGGGCTCAACTCCACCATTTTACCCCGAACTCAATCGTTTATCTTGCCGCGTTCATTTCTTTGTGTGAGAACTTCTTGGTTCTCGACCTCACTGGGTCTTTTCAAGCATATTTTCACTTGTCGCTCCCAGACAGTGAAAAAGGCTAATCCGAGTGACGAGAGGACCCAAGTGATCCAGATGTGTGGGGGTCTTGGCATCCAGACGAGGGGAAAAAGCTCCTTTCCGGCCATGGTTCTTCCCGACTCAGTTCGCGGATGGCAGTCGACTTGGTTCTACTGTAAAGACCAGTCGACGCCAGGGCAATCGACTGGCCTGCCTCCCTTTACCATGGACCGAGTGGAAAAACCCTCCCCTTTGAAGGTGCTCCCGGAGGAGAAGGCGCAAGTGAAGGCGTTGGTCGACCGAGTGGTCCAGCTCATTCGTGACGGGGTCACTAGTATGGATCTCTTGGAGGTCTTCCTTCAGCGGTGCATCCAGCCTCTCCAAGCCCGAGACCATCCGATCTGGATGTATTCGGGTCTAGAAGAATCCACCCGGAGGAGGTCGACGACAACACACTGGAGAAGTGGATGTCAAGTATTACCGGGAACAAGGACAATCCCAGAGGAGCTAGGAGAGTTCCCCCATTCGACCAGTCGCGTGCACCAGAGCAGGTCTGATTCTGAGTTTTTGCTTGTAATCTGAATTCACTCGCGCAGCTGTCTATATTGCGTCGACTGACTTTGTCCTCCCTTCTTTCTTTCAGTCCATTATTGAAATGTATTAGATGCCCAACGGGGCGCAGGAGCAAACTCTGGAAGGCGAGGCGAGCGGTGGCGAAAGAGGCGAGTGGACTTCCGTGGTGAAGGGGATGGAGGAAGCGACGACTCAAGTGATGGGGAAGAAGTCGAGTCGCCACCTCGCATAGAGAGACGATCCAAGCTTGACCAGGATCGGCCGAGTGCCTGCGACAAGGCGACTGCTCAGGCTGGTCAGTCTTCGAAGCGTCCTCGGATCTCTTCACCAAACACGATTGAGAAGGCGCCCAAGCACCCCAAAGTTGCAGAACTGAAGACTCGGAAGGCGCTGCCGAAGATCAAGATCGATATCCCTATCGCCTCCGCGTAAGTGTCTCTCCTTGTGTTCACTCGACGCTCCGCGCTGTTTGTTTTTCTTATTTTAACTTGGACGAACTTTGGAATTGTCAGCGCTGCCACTTCCGGGACCTCAGCTTACAGGGATGATGACGAGGTGATGGAGGATGCGGTCACTTCTAATCCGGGTATGACTTCTGCCATACTGTCTTTGTTCAGTCGATTCAACTGCAATGTGCACCATTGGGTGACGTGATTTTGGCGACTGAATTTTGCACAGCTCCCAACATTATTGACTTCCTGATGATGATGCTGATGATGATGAGCCCGAGAGGCCTTTGACAACGAAGAATAGGCGAGCTCCTGCAAGCGAGGCGCCACAGTCGACGCCGAGAGCGGAACTAGTCGTTCGGGACACTGGTAACGTCAATCGGGGTTCTGTTACCTTCGTCGAGCCCCTGTCGAGTGCCTTGCCTTCTTCTTTGACTGCTCAGGCCCCTGTCGACCCGCCTTCAGTTTCTGCGACCCATCATGTCCCAGAGGACGAGGTGAATGCTGCTAGGGAAGCCATACGCCAGGCGGGCATTATGATGGAAAAGATGAAGACGGTGCGGGACGCCAGCCAAGCCGCCTATGATGCCAGCTCGGCTCTCCGGAGCAACATTCAGGTTAGTCGGCTATTTGAAGATTCTTTCCGAAAATCTTTGCATCTGTACACCCACTGGGTGCGTCGATTGAAGTTTTGGACTAGTGGGGGCACGCTGAGTGCGCCCACTAGGTGTAGTCCCCGAGGCTACGGTGGACTGCTGGCAGTCGACTGTAGTCTTTGTATTTTGTTGAGTAAAAACCGAATTGGTAGCTTGTTTCTTCCACTCGGACCGGTCGAGTGGAATCAGAACCGGTGGGGGCACGCAAAGTGCACCCACTGGGTGTACTCCCCGAGACCGCGATCGACTACCGGCAGTCGATTGTGGTCTAAGTTCTACTTTCTCTCTCTCTCTTTTTCACTCGACTCCGGCGGACCGGCCGAGTAGAATCCGAACCGGTGGGGGCACGCAAAGTGCAACCACTGGGTGTAGTCCCCGAGACAATGGTGGACTGCGGGCAGTCGACCGTAGTCTTAGCACTTAATGTCTTTGAAGTTTTTTGCTATGGAATAATTTCTCCCCTTTGACTTCAGAAATCTTGTGATCTTGGAGCTCGCTTCGCTGATTTGGAGGGGCAGCAGATTCAACTGAAACTTGACTTGGAGCTGGCCAGGACAGAACTACAGACGGTCAGAGACGGCGCCGCTGGTAAGACAAGTTTGTCGACTGGTCAGTTTTCGGCTCGAGCATCCTTCTGCTATTTCTGAATCAATCGTCATTTATTTGCAGAAAAACTAAGGGAAGCTTTGGTGAAAAAGGATCAGGATTTGGCTGCTTCCCAGAAGGAGGCTGACGACAAGACCGCTCTAGCCGGACAGAAGCTGGCTTCAGTCGGCCAGTTGGAAGAAGAGAATACCAGACTGAAGACTGCTCTGAATGAAGCCAATAGGGAGTGCACACACTGGAAGAAGGAGAACCTCAAATTGAGTGAACAGATGGAAGGCATTGCTCGCAGGAGGGACGATCTGGAGAGCTACCTGAGGAGCCTCGCAAGAAGTTGTATATCAACCTTGAAGGTGCACATTTAGTTCCGACTGATTTTTTTTTGTGTCGACTCAGTGTATGAAGATTGACTTATCCTTGGATCGTGAATGCAGAGTTTTGCTAGAATTTTGAAGAAGAGACTGGGAGGATCGAACCAGGTTTGGATCCAATCAACTCTCCGGTGAAAGATGACACTGCCATGAATCTGCTCCGACTGGAATCTCGCATCGACGGCGCCGTGGACTACTTGGCTCGACTGAAGGTCGCCATGTCACGGATCGACCCGGCACTCTGGCCAGAGGCTACGCTCCAAAACGATCTTGAGTCTCTGATGGCTCGACTTAATGGAATCCCGGACCGAGTGCGGGAGTGGAAGAAGTCTTCTGCTCGCTGTGGTGCTGATGTGGCTCTGTCCTTGGTTCGTGTCCACTGCAAGGAGGTGCGACAAGACAAGCTGGCCACAATCAAGGTCGCAAACGCCCAGAAGCATGACTTCCAAACTTTTATGGAGACCTTCATAGCTGTCGCCACTCGGATTGCCGATGGCGTCGACCTGGATGAGTTCGTCGAGCCTGCCAGCCCTCCTCCCGCGGAGTGAACAAATTATTATGTCCTACCTTAAATTTGCCTCTGAATACCGAGTGGTTTTTGTAACCATTAAACTTTTTCGGGCTGCATGCCCGAGTACCTCGATCTGTGATCCAGAACCTTTAGAATTTTATCTGAACTTGGTTTACTGTTGAATATCTTTATGAATCTCCTGCTGAGTGAAACCATTCTTCCTTCGAGACAACTTTCTGTATTTGCAGCGCAGCCCCGAAGGAAAAGGAAGCAGACAATTCATGTCTTGTTTTTGTGGCGAAGCTCTCCAGGGGAAGGCGGCGGTCAACCCACACCCTGTTATTGCAGAGTGGCACGGAGCGCACATTGTATTTGTTGCGAAGCTCTCCAGGAGAAGGTGGCGGTCGACCCACACCCTGTTATTGCAGAGTGGGACGGAGCGCACATTGTATTTGTGACGAAGCTCTCCAGGAGAAGGTGGCGGTCGACCCACACCCTGTTATTGCAGAGTGGGACGGAGCGCACATTGTATTTGTGACGAAGCTCTCTAGGAGAAGGTGGCAGTCGACCTGCTCCTCGTCGTTCTTGAGGATTAAGATGTGCTTCATACTTAGGCGAGTACTGGACTGCAGCTAAGCCCCCGAGTGGGAGGGTTGCTCTCAACTCGGTAGGATTTTTCAAACTTAGGCGAGTGCCTGACTGCAGCTAAGTCTCTAAGTGGGAGAACTTAGGCGAGTACTGGACTGTAGCTAAGCCCCCGAGTGGGAGGGTTGCTCTCCACTCAGTAGGATTTTTCAAACTTAGGCGAGTGCCTGACTGCAGCTAAGTCTCTAAGTGGGAGAACTTAGGCGAGTACTAGACTGCAGCTAAGCCCCCGAGTGGGAGGGTTGCTCTCCACTCGGTAGGATTTTTCAAACTTAGGCGAGTGCCTGACTACAGCTAAGTCTCTAAGTGGGAGAATTTAGGCGAGTACTGGACTGCAGCTAAGCCCCCGAGTGGGAGGGTTGCTCTCCACTCGGTAGGATTTTTCAAACTTAGATGAGTGCCTGACTGCAGCTAAGTCTCTAAGTGGGAGAACTTAGGCGAGTACTGGACTGCAGCTAAGCCCCCGAGTGGGAGGGTTGCTCTCCACTCGGTAGGATTTTTCAAACTTAGGCGACTGCCTGACTACAGCTAAGTCTCTAAGTGGGAGAACTTAGGCGAGTACTGGACTGCAGCTAAGCCCCCGAGTGGGAGGGTTGCTCTCCACTCGGTAGGATTTTTCAAACTTAGGCAAGTGCCTGACTACAACTAAGTCTCTAAGTATGAGAACTTAGGCGAGTACTGGACTGCAACTAAGCCCCCGAGTGGGAGGGTTGCTCTCCACTCGGTAGGATTTTTCAAACTTAGGCGAGTGCCTGACTGCAGCTAAGTCTCTAAGTGGGAGAACTTAGGCGAGTACTGGACTGCAGCTAAGCCCCCGAGTGGGAGGGTTCCTCTCCACTCGATAGGATTTTTCAAACTTAGGCGAGTGCCTGACTGCAGCTAAGTCTCTAAGTGGGATAACTTAGGCGAGTACTAGACTGCAGCTAAGCCCCCGAGTGGGTGGGTTGCTCTCCACTCGGTAGGATTTTTCAAACTTAGGCGAGTGCTTGACTGCAGCTAAGTCTCTAAGCGAGAGAACTTAGGCGAGTACTGGACTGCAGCTAAGCCCTCGAGTGGGAGGGTTGCTCCCCACTCGGTAGGATTTTTCAAACTTAGGCGAAACGGATTTGCAGCTAAGCCCCCGAGTGGGAGGCTGGCCCGCCACTCGGTAGGAAATTGTTTTTACAAACTTAGGCGAAGCGGATTCGCAGCTAAGCCACCCACTAGGGGATTTCTTACGCAAACAAAAACAATAATAATCACTGGGAAAATTATAACGCTCTTGTCTTTGATAAATAAACTACAGGAGTTTTTCTTATTACATCTCATCCGAGTGAGAATTCAAGTATAAAAGGGGCGGAGTAGCTCCGCATTCCAGGCTCGTGGCTCATCAATCTGGCGATCGACATTGTAGAGGTGGTATGCTCCATTGTGGAGGACTTTGGTGACTATGAAGGGGCCTTCCCAAGTAGGAGAAGGCTTGTGTGGTTTCTGCTGATCCACTTGAAGGACTAAGTCTCCTTCTTGGAAGGCTCGGCTCTTCATGTTTCTGGCATGGAATCGACGCAAGTCTTGGTGACATATGGTCGATCGGATCAGGGCCATTTCTCTTTCTTCTTCTAGGAGGTCGACTGTGTCCTGCCGGGCTTGTTCTGCTTCATCTTCTGAGTAGACCTCGACTCTGGGAGCGTTGTGAAGCAGGTCACTCGGTAAGACTGCCTCGGCTCCGTAGACCAGAAAGAATGGGGTTCTTCCGGTCGATCGATTCGGGGTTGTCCTCAATCCCCAAAGGACTGATGGGAGCTCGTCGCCCCATGCACCTGCTGCGTGCTTGAGATCGCGCATCAATCGGGGTTTCAGTCCTTTGAGAATTAGGCCATTTTCCCTTTCTGCTTGCCCATTCGACTGGGGGTGAGAGACCGAAGCATAGTCGACCCGAGTGCCCTGAGAGGCGCAAAAGGCACTGAACTTGTCGGAATCGAAGTTTGACCCATTGTCCGTGATGATACTGTGCGGAACTCCATATCTGAATATCAACTCTCTGATGAAACTGATAGCGGTGCAAGCATCGAGATTCTTGATAGGCTTGGCTTCAATCCATCTGGTGAACTTGTCGACTGCTACCAGCACATGAGTGAAGCCGCTCCTGCCTGTTCTCAGTGGTCCAACCATGTCCAACCCCCAAACTGCGAAGGGCCAGACGAGTGGAATGGTGTTCAGGGCTGACGCGGGCTTGTGCGGCATATTGGAGTAATACTGACACCCTTCTCATTTGTCGACTATCTCTTTTGCCATCTCATTGGCCCTTGGCCAGTAGAACCCTGCTCGGTATGCTTTAGCCACAATGGTCGGAGAGGACGCATGATGACCACAGGTCCCCGAGTGGATATCGTTAAGGATCATCTGACCTTCTTCTGGTGTGATACACTTCTGGCCGACCCCAGTCGCGCTTTCTCTATATAACTGTCCCTTTATGACTGTAAAGGCCTTGGATCGACGGACGATCTGTCGAGCCTCTTCTTTGTCTTCTGGGAGTTCTTTCCTTAGGATGTACACGATGTATGGTTCTGTCTAGACGGGAGTGATAACCAACACTTCCATGATTAGATCGACCACAGTTGGAACTTCAACTTCAGTCGGATTCGTGGCGCTTTTTGGCTGCGGGGCCTCTTCCGTGAAGGGATCCTCCTGGACTGATGGCGTGTGGATGTGTTCCAAAAACACATTGCTGGGAATGGCTTCTCTTTTGGAGCCTATCTTTGCCAAATCATCAGCTGCTTGATTTTTCAGTCGGGGTATGTAATGAAGCTCTAACCCCTCGAATTTCTTCTCCAGCTTTCTCACTGCATTGCAATAGCCAGTCATGGCTGGACTTCTGACATCCCATTCCTTCATCACCTGATTAACCACCAAATCTGAGTCGCCATAGACCATGAGGCGACAGACGCCGAGTGAGATGGCCATGCGCAACCCATACAAAAGTGCTTCATATTCCGCCTCGTTATTGGAGGAATCAAAGTGGATTTGAAGAACATATCTGAGTTTATCTCCTCTGGGGAGACCAACACCACTCCGGCACCGGAACCACTCAGCATCTTGGAGCCGTCGAAAAACATAGCCCAATGCTCCGAGTGAATCTGAGTCGGCAGCTGCTGTTCAATCCACTCGGCGATGAAATCTGCGATTGCTTGGGACTTGATAGCTTTCTTTGCCTCAAACTTGATATCTAGGGGAAGGAGTTCAATCGCCCATTTTGCCACTCGACCAGTTGCATCCCTGTTATGCAGGATCTCTGATAATGGAGCGTCGCTGACGACTGTAATGGAATGATCAGAGAAGTAGTGAGCAACTTTCTTGGTGGTCATATAAATCCCATATACAAGCTTCTGATAGTGAGGATATCTTTGCTTCGATGGGGTTAAGACTTCAGAAATATAATATACTGGGCGCTGACCTATGAAGGTTTTCCCTTCTTCTTCCCGCTCGATCGTAAGTACCGTACTAATTGTTGGGGAACGTAGTAATTTCGAAAATTTTCCTACGCACACGCAAGATCATGGTGATGCATAGCAACGAGGGGGAGAGTCTGATCTACGTACCCTTGTAGATCGCAACGGAAGCGTTGACACAACGTAGAGGAAGTAGTCGTACGTCTTCTTCCCGATCCGACCGATCCAAGCACCGTTACTACGGCACCTCCGAGTTCTTAGCACACGTTCAGCTCGATGACGATCCTCGGGCTCCGATCCAGCAAAGCGTCGAGGAAGAGTTTCATCAGCACGACGGCGTGGTGACGATCTTGATGTACTACCGACGCAGGGCTTCGCCTAAGCTCTACAACGATATGACCGAGGTGGGATTTGGTGGCAGGGGGCACCGCACACGGCTAAGGAACGATCAACAATGATCAACTTGTGTGTCTTGGGGTGTCCCCTGCCCCCGTATATAAAGGGGAAAAGGGGGAGAGGTGCGGCCGGCCCCTTGGTGCGCCAGGAGGAGTCCTACTCCTACCGGGAGTAGGACTCCCCCCCTCCAATCCTATTCCAACTAGGATTCTCCAAAGAGAAGAGAGAAAGAGGGGGCCCGGCCCCTTCTCCTAGTCCTAATAGGACTAGGGAAGGGGGGAGGCGCGCAGTCCTTGTGGGCAGCCCTCTCACCTTTCCACTAAGGCCCATGTAGGCCCAATTGGCTCCCGGGGGGTTCCGGTAACCCTCCCGGTAATCCGGTAAAATCCCGATTTTACCCGGAACACTTCCGATGTCCAAACATAGGCTTCCAATATATCAATCTTTATGTCTCGACCATTTCGAGACTCCTCGTCATGTCCGTGATCACATCCGGGACTCCGAACAACCTTCGGTACATCAAAATGCATAAACTCATAATAACTGTCATCGTAACGTTAAGCGTGCGGACCCTACGGTTCGAGAACAATGTAGACATGACCGAGACATGTCTCCGGTCAATAACCAATAGCGGGACCTGGATGCCCATATTGGCTCCTACATATTCTACGAAGATCTTTATCGGTCAGACCGCATAACAACATACGTTGTTCCCTTTGTCATCGGTATGTTACTTGTCCGAGATTCGATCGTCGGTATCCAATACCTAGTTCAATCTCGTTACTGGCAAGTCTCTTTACTCGTTCCGTAATACATCATCTCATAACTAACATCTTTAGTTATTATGCTTGCAAGGCTTATGTGATGTGTATTACCGAGAGGGCCCAGAGATACCTCTTCGACAATCGGAGTGACAAACCCTAATCTCGAAATACGCCAACCCAACATCTACCATTGGAGACACTTGTAGTACTCCTTTATAATCACCCAGTTACGTTGTGACGTTTGGTAGTACCCAAAGTGTTCCTCCGGTAAACGGGAGTTGCATAATCTCATAGTTATAGGAACATGTATAAGTCATGAAGAAAGCAATAGCAACATACTAAACGATCGGGTGCTAAGCTAATGGAATGGGTCGTGTCAATCAGATCATTCAACTAATGATGTGACCTCGTTAATCAAATAACAACTCTTTGTTCATGGTTAGGAAACATAACCATCTTTGATTAACGAGCTAGTCAAGTAGAGGCATACTAGTGACACTCTGTTGGTTTATGTATTCACACATGTATTATGTTTTCGGTTAATACAATTCTAGCATGAATAATAAACATTTATCATGATATAAGGAAATAAATAATAACTTTATTATTGCCTCTAGGGCATATTTCCTTCACTAATGACTTGTCCTGTGGCTGCAATGTAAAGTAGCAAAGGCTCTTTGCTGATTGGGGAAGCAAGCACCGGTTGGGTGGAGACTAGAGCTTTGAGCTCTGCAAACGCTGCATCAGCTTCAGGAGTCCACTCGAACTTGTCGGACTTCTTCATCAATCGGTAAAGAGGTAATGCCTTTTCACCGAGACGAGATATGAATCGACTTAGGGCGGCCAAGCAACCAGTAAGCTTCTGGACGTCGTGCACTCGCACAGGGCCTTTCATTCGGAGTATGGTGCCAACTTTTTTTGGATTGGCGTCGATTCCCCGTTCAGAAATGAGAAAACTGAGTAACTTTTCGCCAGGGACTCCGAATGTACACTTTGATGGATTAAGCTTGATATCATACCTCCTGAGGTTGGCAAAGGTTTCAGCAAGATCAGTCAGCAGGTCGGAACCCTTCCGTGACTTGACCATAATATCATCCATGTATGCTTCCACGTTCCGACTGATTTGAGTGAGCAAACACTTCTGAATCATCCTCATGAATGTGGCTCCGGCATTCTTGAGGCTGAATGGCATGGTGACATAATAGAAGCACCCGAATGGAGTGATGAAAGCTGTCTTGATCTCGTTAGGTCCATACAGACGGATCTGATGGTACCCGGAATAGGCATCTAAGAAAGACAGTCGCTCACATCCCGCATTTGAGTCGACTATCTGGTCGATGCGGGGGAGAGGAAAATGATCTTTCAGGCAGGCTCGATTGATGTGTTTAAAGTCAATGCACATGCGAAGTGACTTGTCCTTCTTGGGGACCATGACAACGTTGGCGAGCCACTCGGAGTGGTAGATTTCTCGGATGAACTCCGCTGCTAAGAGCCGAGCCACCTCCTAGCCAATAGCCTTTCTCTTTTGGATGGCGGACCGTCGGACATGTTCCTTGACAGGTTTTACTTTTGAGTCGACTCTCAGGCGATGCTCAGCCAGCTCCCTGGGAACACCTGGCATGTCAGAAGGCTTCCATGCGAAAATGTCCCAGTTCTCACGGAGGAACTGGATGAGCGCTTCTTATTATTTTGGAGTAGAGTGTTGTCGAGATATGAGTCGGGGTGGCGCTGGGGTCGGTCGGGTGGATGTGAGCTGTCTTCGTGTCTCCAGTCGACTGGAAAGCTGACTCTATAGCGGGCTTCTTGGCTCGCAACAGATCACTCGGGTCTGCAGTCTTCTGGTATTCCTGCAACTCCACCACTGCCATCTGTGCGTCGGCAATCTTTGAACCCTTCTAAAAACATTCTTCCGCTTTCTTCCGATTGCCCGTAATGGTGATCACACCTTTGGGGCCAGGCATCTTCTATTTGAGATACACGTAACATGGTCGGGCCATGAAGCGTGCATAAGCCGGCCTTCCCAAAATAGCGTGATAGGCACTCTGGAAGTCCACAACTTCAAATGTCAACTTTTCTTTGCGGTAATTCTTGGAATCACCGAAAACCACATCAAGAGCAATCTGGCCGAGTGATTCAGCCTTCTTCCCAGGAATGACTCCATGGAAACTCATGTTGCTGGCACTGAGTCTGGACATCGGAATGCCCATCCCTTGCAACGTCTCAGCGTATAATATGTTCAAACCGCTGCCACCATCCATCAGGACTTTGGTCAGTCGAGTGCCTTCAACAACTGGGTCGACCACCAAAGCTTGCCTCCCAGGGGTGGCGATGTGCGTTGGGTGGTCGGACTGGTCGAATGTTATGGCAGCCTGAGACCATTTCTGGTAACTAGGTGTCGCCGGAGCGACCATATTCACCTCTCGGTTAATAACTTTCAGTCGACTTTTGCTCTCAACATCAGCAAAAATCATCAGGGTGGAATTGACTTGAGGGTATCCGTCATCACTGTCCTCTTTGTCCTCGACCTTGTCTGACTCCTTTTCCTTACCCTTGGGTTGCTTGCCCTGGAACTGCTGGATCAAGAGTCGACACTGCCGAGTGGTATGTTTCGGGTAAATAAAATTACCCTCTTCATCTTTCTTTGTGTGGACGAGACATGGTAAGTCCAACACATCATTTCCCTCCTGGTCTTTAACCTTTTTGGGGTTCCAAGGCCCTTTAGGTTTCCCTTTAGACTTTCCTTGGGCCAAAGCTAAGGCTTCCCCGGGAGCTGCTGGCTCGGCTTTCCGCTTCTGTTTCCGATTGGAATTGCCTCCGGTTTCTTGGGCGACTGACTTGAGCTTGCCACTCCTGAGTCGATCCTCATCCTCACCATTAGCGTACTTGGTGGCAATCTCCATCATCCAATTCAGGGACATATCTCCGGTTCGACCGAATTTCAAATTCAGTTCTCTGTACTTGACGCCCTCCTTGAAGGCACAAACTGCTTGGTGGTCGGGCACATTCTCCACCGAGTGATGTAACGTGATCCATCTCTGGATGTAATCTCTCAAAGTTTCATTCGGCTTTTGCACACAAGACCGCAGTTCCGTCAGCCCTGCCGGTCGCTTGCATGTGCCTTCAAATGCGGTGACGAACACTAGGGAGAGATCTTCCCAAGTGTAAATGCTGCTAGGCGCTAACTGGTTTAGCCACGCTCTGGCCGAGCCCTCCAACATGAGAGGCAGGTGCTTCATGGCCACTTAATCATTGCCGCCGCCAATCTGGGCGGCCACTCGGTAGTCCTCAAGCCAAGTATCGGGCTTGGACTCGCCAGTGAACTTACTGACCCCAGTCGCCAACCTGAAATTGGGAGGAATCACAGCGGCCCTGATGGCTCTACTAAAGCACTCTGGCCCCGAAACATGTACTCTGCTGCTGGCAGGCGCATCTCTGTCGTGGCCTTCACAGTGAGCCCTGTTCCTGTCGACCAGACCTTGGACGAGGATGGATCTCGCGTCAAAGCCTGGCCCTCTAGGGTCGACTGGAATCCTTCGCCCACCACTATGAGGGCGCCTGTCATCCTGCTGGCGAGGCACATACGACCTGCTCCTCGGGGAAGGTGTAACGCCCCAGATATTGCTTTCCCAATTTGTACTCCAACTCTTGCCGTTTCCGGCATTAAGTTATATTTATTCCTCGGGTTCGGGTCTTTGTCTCCGTGTGTTGTTTTCGTTTTTGTGCATCTCATATCATGTCATCACGTGCATTGCATTTGCATACATGTTCGTCTCATGCATTTGAGCCTTTTCCCCGTTGTCCGTTTTGCATTCCGGCGCTTCGTTCTCCTCCGGTGGCCATTTCTAGCTTTCTTTCGTGTGTGGGGATTAAACATTTCCGGATTGGACCGAGACTTGCCATGCGGCCTTGGTTTACTACCAGTAGACCGCCTGTCAAGTTTCGGGTCATTTGGACTTCGTTTGATACTCCAACGGTTAACCGAGGGACCGAAAAGGCCTCGTGTGTGTTGCAGCCCAACACCCCTCCAATTTGGCCCAAAACCCACCAAATTCTGTTCCATCGTCTCGTTCGTTCGATCACGATCGCGTGGGCGAAAACCGCACCTCATTTGGACTCTCCTAGCTCCCCCTATGCCTATATATACACCCCCCCCCCTCCGAAATCCGCGGGTCTTCCTCCCCTAACCCTAGATCCAACCCCTCCCGCCGCCGCCGGACACAAACGCCACTGACGGACATTGTCCGCCCGTCATTCCGCCGCCGCGCCCAGCCACTCAGGGGCCGCCACGTCACCACCCGCCGCCGCCACTCCCACCGCGGCCCGGGAGCCCGCATCCGGCCCCCGCGGCCCGGTGAGCGCCGCCGCCGCCCGGCTCTCGCCTCCCGCGCGGCTCCGCCGCCTCTTCCGCCTCCGACCGCCGCGACGCCATCGCCGGCGACCGCGACTCCGGCAAGCCGCACCGCTCCGCCTCGGCATCCGCGTCCTCGGCGCCCGAGCCGGCCCCGCCGCCCCTCGCCGCGGACGGCGCCGCTGCCCTCCGCCGGATCCGGCTACTCCGGCCGGTCCCGGCCCCTCCTCCGGCGAGCTCCACCGATTCGGCACCGTCCATCCTCGTAAAGCGTGCTCCGGTGAACAGTGCCGTGAACAGTGCCGAAACCCTAGATCTGGGTTGACTTCCCCTCTTCTCCCCCGTATTTTTATGCATACTTTGACTGCTCATATCTCCGCAACTGTAGCTCCGTTTTGGACATATGATATATCAAAATCTTCGTCTCGACGAGTACATCATTTCATTCCATTGCATCATTTGCATTTGAGTTCATCTTGATGCCCAAAATGCTGTTAGAAGGAGACATCGTGAGTTAAATTGCAGATCCGTTAGCTCATCATTGACTTTTGTCATTTTTGCCATGATTATTGTGTGCATGATATGCGTGTGACCCTTTGGGATGAATTGTTAAGCATTTTGTCTTCTTTCCAGAGGTGCCACCCATGCATTTTTAGGATGTGTGTGGTGTCTTGTGCAAGCTTGCAAAGAGGGGCACCTGAGTAATCTGTTTTTAGGGACTTAGTGATTTTCACTAAGTCTGGGATATTTTAGTTCATGATGCTATATGTCCAGCTTGTTTCCTAGTGATCCGTGCCTATTTTGAGGATGATCAATTAGAGTGATTTGTTAATCTTGTTGTGCTTTATCCATCCATCTCTTTACTTGTTATGTTGGAGCACCCTGGGTTGACTCAATCGAGCTCAACTTTTGCATCGTTGTTAATTTGGGCAGATCGTGAACTCTTTTGTGATTTTGCCGATGCTATTGCTAGTGATCCATGCATGCTATGCCATCGTTCTTGCCATGTCTAGCTAGAATTTTGTGCCTTCTTTATGGATATATGCTTTCCTTGCCATGACTTGCACCGTAGTAAGTGCATCAAGCTCGTTTACATGCCTCCGTGAGTTATAATTTTAGCATGTCTCAGTTTTCACTAAGTCTGAAAACTGATTGTGTTTCATCTATGTTCGTGTGCTCGTTAGAGTATTTTGTGAACCCTTTTGGCCCCAGGTCACTTTGGGTGTTTTGTTAAGATTGTTGAGTAGCTCCATGCCATGCTCTTACTTGTCATGTTCAGGTTATGTTTCATGTTGTTTTGCTGCTCCGAAGAGAGCATCGTGGTCTGAGATTTCAGACTAGCGTTAATTTCGCTAAGTCTGAAATCTGTTTTGCTTATTCAGTTTTGCCATGCTTGTTTGAACCCCTTAATGGATGAATTTGCCTATGTCTCAGTCCTAGTGATTTGTTAAGCATCTTGTCTACATCCCTGTCATGCATTTTGTTTTCATGTTTGGTGGCTGTAGCATATTATTTCGTTGCATTTAGGAGCCTACTTGCTGTAAATCGCAGATCGGTTCGTTTCGTAAAACGCTTGCCATTTCCAAACCGTAGCTCCGATTCCCATGATCTTTATATCGTTCTCAGGGGATTTCTTCCCCTCTATCTAGTGGCACACTTGGTTTTCCAAGTTGAGGCCAGGTTCATGCATTTCCTGTCATGTCTTGCATTTTGCATCCCGCATCGCATCCCGCATAGCATACCATCTTTGCATATTATTGGTTGCCCTTGCACGTGGTTGATTGTATCCTTGTTGCTTGTTTGTGTTGTTGGGTAGAGCCGGGAGATGAGTTCACTAACGAGGAGCCCGTTGAGTTTGCTTTTGAGGATCCAGTCAACTCTGACAACTGTGCAGGCAAGATGATCATACCCTCGAAATCACTACTATCTTTGCTATGCTAGTTTGCTCGCTCTTTCGCTTTGCCCATGCTACGATGCCTACCACTTGCTTGTCAGCCTCCCAATTGCCATGATTGAGCCTCTAACCCACCTTTTTCCTAGCAAACCGTTAATTGGCTATGTTACCGCTTTGCTCAGCCATTCTTATAGCATTGTTAGTTGCAGGTGAAGATTGGAGCCGTTCCTTGTTGGAACATTTATTTACTTGTTGGGATATCATTATATTGCTATGTTATCTTAATTCATCTATATACTTGGTAAAGGGTGGAAGGCTCGGCCTCTCGCCTAGTGTTTTGTTCCACTCTTGCCGCCCTAGTTTCCGTCATATCGGTGTTATGTTCCCGGATTGTCGCGTCCCTTACGCGGTTGGGCTATAATGGGAACCCCTTGATAGTTCGCCTTGATTAAAGCTTTTCCAGCAATGCCCAACATTTGGTTTTACCATTTGCCACCTAGCCTCTTTTTCCCTTGGGTTTCCGGAGCCCGAGGGTCATCTTATTTTTAACCCCCCCCCCCCCCCCCCGGGCCAGTGCTCCTCTGAGTGTTGGTCCAACTGTCAACTGCCGGTGGCCACCAGGGGCAACTCTGGGCTGGCCTACCTGTACCTAGGACAATCTGAGTGTGCCCTGAGAAAGAGATATGTGCAACTCCTATCGGGATTTGTCGGCACATTCGGGTGGTGTTGCTGGACTTGTTTTAACCTGTCGAATCGTCTTGTTGTACCGAGATACCGAGTCTGATCGGTGTGTCTTGGGTGGAGGTCTATTCCTTTGTTGACCGTGAGAGCTTGTTATGGGCTAAGTTGGGACCCCCTGCAGGGATTGATCTTTCGAAAGCCGTGCCCGCGGTTATGGGCAGATGGGATTTGTTAATGTCCGGTTGTAGATAACTTGAACCTTAATTAATTAAAATGAATCAACTGAGTGTGTTGCCGTGATGTCCCCTTCTCGGCGGAGTCCGGGAAGCGGACACAGTGTTGGAGTTATGCTTGCGCAGGTTGCTCTCTAGTTTCTCGCTCGTGCTTTGCCTCCTCTTCTCGCTCTCTTTTGCGAATAAGTTAGCCACCATATATGCCAGTCGCTCGCTGCAGCTCCACTATACATTACCCCTTTCCTACCTATTAAGCTTAAATAGTCTTGATCGCGAGGGTGCGAGATTGCTGAGTCCCTGTGGCTCACAGATTACTATTACACCAGATGCAGGGACAGATGATACAGCTCCAGATGGCGCGCTCGAGCTCAAGTGGGAGTACGACGAGGACTCTCAGCGTTACTATGTGTCTTTTCCTGATGATCAGTAGTGGTGCCTATTCGGGGTTAGATTCAGGGCCTTGTCGCATGTTGGGGGTCTTTTCTATTTTGGCGCCGTAGTCGGGCCATGAGTGAATTGTATGATGGATATTATTTATGTACTTTGATGTGACGTGGCGAGTGTAAGCCAACTATGTTCTTCCCCTTTATGATATTTATGTGCATGGGATGTGTGATGATTTCCCGACTTCCGACATTGCTTTCAATGCGGCTATGCCTCTAAGTCGTGCCTCGACACGTGGGAGATATAGTCGCATCGAGGGCGTTACAAGTTGGTAATCAGAGCCTTCCCTGACCTTAGGAGCCCCCATTGCTTGATCGTTTTTAGCAGTCGAGTTGTGTCTAGAAAAATGTTTTGAGTCCTTAGGAATTATATATCGGAGAGCTTAGGAATTCTTTTTACTTCCCAGTCTCCTCATCGCTCTGGTAAGGCATCCTGACGTAGAGTTTTGACTCTTCTCTTCTCAAATTTCACTAAAAAAAATTTAGGATCACGCGAGTATCTTGGTTTTGTTCCGATGGCTTATGATGAGAATACTGTCTTGGTGCCTCCTGTCAGGGGTTTAGTGGAAGTGTCCGGGGGAGTTGAGCTCTGAGGTGTTGTCATCATAATTCTATCGTTGCAATTCTGGTATACTTGAGATATGTGCGCGACATCGAAAATCTCCTTTATGCAGTTCGTTGGTGAGATAACCTCGACGCCACCCAGTACTGGGGCGGGAGTTCGGGAGTATCGCCATAACTTGTATAACGGATGCTTTTCGAAGGTTGAGGTAGATGGTTTCCGAAGGTTTCTTGGTTATGTGTTGAAGGATGGATACAGCTGGATGCAGGATTTGCTAGCTTGGGTGAGATATTATGCTTCCCCTGTATCCCCAACACCTGATTGCATAACCGGAAAGTTTCGGGAGTTTCATAGGTGGGAATTCTAGTAGCTCTTAGGATATCTTTCCAACAGATGTATGGTATAAAATTGGGGTTCGACGTCTAGTGGTTCGCCTATTCACGGTCGATTTTACAGTGGTCTCGTTGTGTCTTAAAGAGTCCTTGGCTATGCTAACTCGGGGACGCTTCGTATGTCATGTGCACTGCCTTGTACATGATGGTGCTGTACGATCGAGCCCGTGTAGGTCCCACCACGAAAACTTCGGGCGAAATTTTTATCATATATTTGTTCCGGCTTATTCCGCAAGCCAACCCTTGGTTTTATTTCGAGTTGTGGTATTCGTTCTGCTTCGACGTCATATGTTGATTCCATCCCTCGTTGATGTACCTCTTCTACCTGATTCTTCGTGGCTTCGCAATTTAGGAATATGTGACCACTTCAAGAGAAGTGCATTCGTTCATTTTGTTTGGGTGTGAAGACTTTATGTTGCAATTTTCATTCCGTTGGTTTCAACTTCATTTATCTGCCTATGTGCTAACGGTGGTCAACCTCTTCAGGATGGCTCCCGCTAAGAGCACCAGTCAGAACTAGAATCAAGATCCGCCACCACCTCCGCCTCCTCCGGAAGCATGGCAAGCTGTGATGGCCGCAACTAATGCAAATACACAGTTGATCATGCAAATCCTCCAAGAGCGGAATCAAGGCAGTCAAGGGAATCAAGGCAACAACCAGAACCATTTTGCAACTCTGAATCAGTACCTCGCAAATGGTCCAAAGACGTTCAGCAACTGTGTTGAAGCTACCGATGCTGATGATTGGTTAGTCGATCTGGGCAAGCATTTTGAATGCAGCAACGTCAGACCTGAAGATTTCGTCAAGTTCGCTTCTTTCCAGCTCAAAGATCAGGCCGCAGAGTGGTTCCAGCAGTACCAGGATTCCAGAGGTGGATGTTTGATCACTTGGGATGATTTCCGGCGTGATTTCCGAGCTCATCACATCCCTCAGAGTGTGACTGAAAGCGAACATGAAGAATTCCGCAATCTGAAGCAAGGCTCTTTGTCTGTCTATGACTACAACAAGTTGTTCCAGAAGCTCGCCCGTTTTGCCAAGCAGGATGTTCCTGATGAGAAGAGCATGATCTATCAGTTCAGGGGTGGTCTCCGTGAAGAAATTCAGCTCGCTCTTGTCCTCTTTGAGCCGCTGAGATACGATGAGTTCTACAACATGGCACTGAAGCAAGAGGCTGCTCAGTTGAGGTGTGATGCTTCCAGGAAGCGAGTCAGAGACACTACGCCTTCTTCCTCTACTCAAGTGGCCAAGCAGCAGAAGTATTGGCTTCCTCCTCCTCCGTCCGTCAGCCGTATCAGCAGAAGAGCAAAGGTGGCAGTGGTTCTTCCCACCCACCCAACCCAGGCTTTCAGAACAAGACTTCTTCTCAAGCTCCAAGATCGAGTGCTCCATACCACCGTCCGCTTTCTGAGGTCACGTGCAACAAGTGCCAACAGAAGGGTCACTATGCCAACAAGTGTTTCAACCAGAGGCGTCTTCCTCCTCCTCCTCCTGTCAGATCGGCAAGTACAGTTGTGGTCAAGCATAATCCCAAGCACGCCAAGGTCAATATGGTGAATGCAGCTCAGGCAGAGGATTCGTCAGATGTGATCATGGGTAACCTTCCTGTTAATGATATTCCTGCAAAAGTTCTTTCTGATACAGGTGCATCGCATTGTTTCATCTCGAAGCCTTTTGCATCTAAGCATGAGTTGATTTCCCAAGCGATGCATAGTCCGTTAGCAGTGGTCTCTCCTGGTAGATGTTTGCTCGCCAACCAAGAGATTCGGGATATTTCCATCATGTTGGGTGATTTCAAGTTCCTCGCTTCTCCAATGGTTCTTGGTAATTCGGATATCGATCTTATTCTTGGGATGGACTGGCTCTCTAAACACAAGGCTCAGCTCGATTGTGTAGCCAGGCAGATTCAACTGACCCATTCGTCTGAGGATGTCATTGTCTTTGCCGCTCGTGATGATACAATCCGGTTGTTTTCTCTCAATGAGAAGGCTGAATTGGATGCTATTTCGCAAATTCCGGTTGTTTGTGAGTATCAAGACGTCTTCCCAGAAGAACTTCCAGGGATGCCTCCGCACCGGCCGGTTGAATTTGTTATTGAACTTGAGCCCGGTACGGAACCTGTGTGCAAACGTCCCTACAAGCTCGGCCCCGAAGAGTTGAAGGAGTTGAAGAAACAACTCGATGTTCAAGAAAGAATGGGTCTCATTCGGCCTAGTACTTCTCCATGGGGTTGTGGTGTTCTTTTTGTGAAGAAGAAGGATGGAACGGACCGACTTTGTGTTGATTATCGTCCATTGAACAAGAAGACCATCAAGAACAAATACCCACTTCCCAACATCAATGAGCTGTTCGAACAACTCAAGGGTGCCCAAGTATTCTCCAAGCTTGACCTTCGTATGGGTTATCATCAAATTCGCATTCGTGAGCAAGATATTCCCAAGACGGCTTTTAGGACAAGCTATGGGTCATATGAATACACTGTCATGTCTTTTGGCCTCGCCAACGCTCCTCCGACGTTCGCTCGCATGATGAACTTCATCTTCAACCCCTACACCAATGACTTCGTTTTGGTCTATCTCGACGACATTCTGGTTTTCTCGAAGAACAAGGAAGATCATGCCAAGCACTTGCGTTTGGTTCTTGACAAGCTCAGGGAACATCAGTTCTACGCCAAGTTCTCCAAGTGTGAATTTTGGCTCGATGAGGTGCTTTATCTTGGCCATATCATCTCTGCCAAGGGCATTTCCGTGGATCCTGAGAAGGTGTCTACAATTGTTAATTGGGAACCTCCTCAGAATGTGAAGCAACTCCGTAGCTTCCTCGGTCTCGTGAGCTACTGCCGAAGATTCGTTGAAAACTTTTCCAAGATCGCGAAGCCTCTCTCAAATCTTCTTAAGAAGCACGTCAAGTACGTTTGGTCTCCGGAGTGTGATATTGCTTTCAACGCTTTGAAAGAGAAGTTGATCACTGCTCCAGTTCTGACTCCGCCTGATGAAACCAAGCCGTACGAGGTCTTTTGTGATGCCTCTCTCCAAGGTCTAGGTGTTGTACTGATGCAAGAGAAGAAAGTTGTTGCTTATACCTCTCGCCAGTTGAAGCCTAATGAGAAGAACTACCCCACTCATGATCTCGAGTTGGCGGCAGTTGTGCACGCTTTGTTGACTTGGAGACATCTTCTATTGGGAAGAAAAGTGGACATTTTCACTGATCACAAGAGTCTCAAGTACATCTTCACTCAGCCTAATCTCAACCTCAGGCAAACTCGATGGGTTGAAATGATTCAAGAGTACAATCCAAGTATTGAGTATACTCCAGGCAAGGCTAATGTGATTGCTGATGCTTTGAGCAGAAAAGCATATTGCAACAGTCTGATTCTCAAGCCTTATCAACCCGAGCTTTGTGAAGCTTTCCGCAAACTTAATCTGCAAGTTGTTCCTCAAGGTTTCCTCGCCAACCTTCAAGTCTCTCCTACCTTGGAAGAACAGATTCGCCAAGCCCAGCTTCTTGATGCTATAGTGAAAAAGGTGAAGATTGGGATTGCAAAGAGTCAGTCCAAGTACAAGTGCTACCGACTTGATGACAAGGACACTCTATTCTTCGAGGATCGAATTGTGGTACCCAAAGGTGATCTTCGTAAAGTGATCATGAACGAGGCTCACAACACTCTCCTCTCCATCCACCCTGGGAGCACGAAGATGTATCAAGATCTGAAGCAAACTTATTGGTGGACTCGAATGAAGCGCGAGATCGCTCAATTCGTGAATGAATGTGATGTCTGCAGAAGAGTGAAGGCAGAACACCAAAGGCCAGCAGGTCTCCTCCAACCTCTTGCCATTCCGGAATGGAAGTTTGACCACATTGAAATGGACTTCGTGACTGGGTTTCCAAAGTCCAAGCGTGGTAATGATGCTATATTCGTTGTCATCGACAAGCTCACCAAAGTGGCTCACTTTTTGCCTATCAAAGAGTCAATCACTGCAGCTCAATTGGCAGAACTCTATACCTCTCGAATTGTCTCTCTGCATGGTATTCCTCAAGTGATATCTTCAGACCGTGGCAGCATCTTTACCTCCAAGTTTTGGGATTCTTTTCAGAAGGCCATGGGCACCAACATCTGCTTCAGCACTGCTTTCCATCCCCAAACAAGCGGTCAAGTCGAGCGTGTCAACCAGATTCTTGAAGATATGCTCAGGGCTTGTGTTATCTCCTTCGGCATGAAGTGGGAGGATTGTCTTCCTTATGCTGAATTCTCATACAACAATAGTTTCCAAGCAAGTTAGGGCAAGGCCCCATTTGAAATTCTGTATGGTAGGAAACGTCGTACACCTCTCAACTGGTCTGAAACCGGTGAACGTCAGCTGCTGGGTAATGACCTGATCACAAAGGCAGAAGAAATGTGCAAGGTCATTCGTGATAACCTCAAAGCAGCCCAATCCCGCCAGAAGAGCTACTATGATAGTAAGCATCGTGATTTGGCTTTCGAGATCGGAGATCATGTTTACCTCCGCGTCTCTCCTATGAAAGGGACTCGTTGCTTCGGTATCAAAGGGAAGCTTGCCCCCAGATACGTCGGGCCTTTCAAGATTGTCAGCAAGAGAGGCGACCTCGCCTATCAACTCGAGCTTCCTTCAAACTTTGCCAATGTTCATGATGTGTTCCATGTCTCCCAACTCCGAAAGTGCTTCAAGACGCCTGAGCGCATTGTCAACTTCGAGGACATTGAGCTCCAAGAAGATCTCTCCTACCGTGAGCACCCAGTTGCAATCCTTGAAGAGACTGAACGCAGAACTCGCAACAAGTCAATCAAATTTCTCAAAGTCAAGTGGTCACACCATTCCGACCATGAAGCTACCTGGGAACGCGAGGATCACCTCCGTTCTGAGTACCCGGAGTTCTTTCAGTCCTAGATCTCGGGACGAGATCTTTTCGTAGTGGTGGAGTGTTGTAACGCCCCAGATATTGCTTTCCCAATTTGTACTCCAACTCTTGCCGTTTCCGGCATTAAGTTATATTTATTCCTCGGGTTCGGGTCTTTGTCTCCGTGTGTTGTTTTCGTTTTCGTGCATCTCATATCATGTCATCACGTGCATTGCATTTGCATACATGTTCGTCTCATGCATTCGAGCCTTTTCCCCGTTGTCCGTTTTGCATTCCGGCGCTTCGTTCTCCTCCGGTGGCCATTTCTAGCTTTCTTTCGTGTGTGGGGATTAAACATTTTCGGATTGGACCGAGACTTTCCATGCGTCCATGGTTTACTACCGGTAGACCGCCTGTCAAGTTTCGGGTCATTTGGACTTCGTTTGATACTCCAACGGTTAACCGAGGGACCAAAAAGGCCTCGTGTGTGTTGCAGCCCAACACCCCTCCAATTTGGCCCAAAACCCACCAAACTCTGTTCCATCGTCTCGGTCGTTCGATCACGATCGCGTGGGCGAAAACCGCACCTCATTTGGACTCTCCTAGCTCCCCCTATGCCTATATATACACCCCCCCTCCGAAATTCGCGGGTCTTCCTCCCCTAACCCTAGATCCAACCCCTCCCGCCGCCGCCGGACACAAACGCCACCGACGGACATTGTCCGCCCGTCATCCCGCCGCCGCGCCCAGCCACTCAGGGGCCGCCACGTCACCACCCGCCGCCGCCACTCCCACCGCGGCCCGGGAGCCCGCATCCGGCCCCCGCGACCCGGTGAGCGCCGCCGCCGCCCGGCTCTCGCCTCCCGCGCGGCTCCGCCGCCTCTTCCGCCTCTGGCCGCCGCAACGCCATCGCCGGCGACCGCGAATCCGGCAAGCCGCACCGCTCCGGCTCGGCTTCCGCGTCCTCGACGCCCGAGCCGGCCCCGCCGCCCCTCGCTGCGGACGACGCCGCTGCCCTCCGCCGGATCCGGCTACTCCGGCCGGTCCCGGCCCCTCCTCCAGCGAGCTCCACCGATTCGGCGCCGTCCATCCTCGTAAAGCGTGCTCCGGTGAACAGTGCCGTGAACAGTGCCGAAACCCTAGATCTGGGTTGACTTCCCCTCTTCTCCCCTATATTTTTATGCATACTTTGACTGCTCATATCTCCGTAACCGTAGCTCCGTTTTGGACATATGATATATCAAAATCTTCGTCTCGACGAGTACATCATTTCATTCCATTGCATCATTTGCATTTGAGTTCATCTTGATGCCCAAAATGCTGTTAGAAGGAGGCATCGTGAGTTAAATTGCAGATCCGTTAGCTCATCATTGACTTTTGTCATTTTTGCCATGATTATTGTCTGCATGATATGCCTGTGACCCTTTGGGATGAATTGTTAAGCATTTTATCTTCTTTCCAGAGGTGCCACCCATGCATTTTTAGGATGTGTGTGGTGTCTTGTGCAAGCTTGCAAAGAGGGGCACCTGAGTAATCTGTTTTTAGGGACTTAGTGATTTTCACTAAGTCTGGGATGTTTTAGTTCATGATGCTATATGTCCAGCTTGTTTCCTAGTGATCCGTGCCTATTTTGAGGATGATCAGTTAGAGTGGTTTGTTAATCTTGTTGTGCTTTATCCATCCATCTCTTTACTTGTTATGTTGGAGCACCCTAGGTTGACTCAATCGAGCTCAACTTTTGCATCGTTGTTAATTTGGGCAGATCGTGAACTCTTTTGCGATTTTGCCGATGCTATTGCTAGTGATCCATGCATGCTATGCCATCGTTCTTGACATGTCTAGCTAGAATTTTGTGCCTTCTTTATGGATATATGCTTGCCTTGCCATGACTTGCACCGTAGTGAGTGCATCGAGCTCGTTTACATGCCTCCGTGAGTTATAATTTCAGTATGTCTCAGTTTTCACTAAGTCTGAAAACTGATTGTGTTTCATCTATGTTCGTGTGCTCGTTAGAGTATTTTGTGAACCCTTTTGGCCCCAGGTCACTTTGGGTGTTTTGTTAAGCTTGTTGAGTACCTCCATGCCATGCTCTTACTTGTCATGTTCAGGTTATGTTTCAAGTTGTTTTGCGGCTCCGAAGAGAGCATCGTGGTCTGAGATTTCAGACTAGCGTTAATTTCGCTAAGTCTGAAATCTGTTTTGCTTATTCAGTTTTGCCATGCTTGTTTGAACCCCTTAATGGATGAATTTTCCTATGTCTCAGTCCTAGTGATTTGTTAAGCATCTTGTGTACATCCCTGTCATGCATTTTGTTTTCATGTTTGGTGGTTGTAGCATGTTTATTTCGTTGCATTTATGAGCCTACTTGCTGTAAATCGCAGATCGGTTCGTTTCGTAAAACGCTTGCCATTTCCAAACCGTAGCTCCGATTCCCATGATCTTTATATCGTTTTCAGGGGATTTCTTCCCCTCTATCCAGTGGCACACTTGGTTTTCCAAGTTGAGGCCAGGTTCATGCATTTCCTGTCACGTCTTGCATTTTGCATCCCGCATCGCATCCCGCATAGCATACCATCTTTGCATATTATTGGTTGCCCTTGCACGTGGTTGATTGTATCCTTGTTGCTTGTTTGTGTTGTTGGGTAGAGCCGGGAGACAAGTTCGCTAACGAGGAGCCCGTTGAGTTTGCTTTTGAGGATCCAGTCAACTCTGACAACTGTGCAGGCAAGATGATCATACCCTCGAAATCACTACTATCTTTGCTATGCTAGTTTGCTCGCTCTTTCGCTTTGCCCATGCTACGATGCCTACCACTTGCTTGTCAGCCTCCCAATTGCCATGATTGAGCCTCTAACCCACCTTTGTCCTAGCAAACCGTTGATTGGCTATGTTACCGCTTTGCTCGGCCATTCTTATAGCATTGTTAGTTGCAGGTGAAGATTGGAGTCGTTCCTTATTGGAACATTTATTTACTTATTGGGATGTCATTATATTGCTATGTTATCTTAATTCATCTATATACTTGGTAAAGGGTGGAAGGCTCGGCCTCTCGCCTAGTGTTTTGTTCCACTCTTGCCGCCCTAGTTTCCGTCATATCGGTGTTATGTTCCCGGATTGTCGCGTCCCTTACGTGGTTGGGCTATAATGGGAACCCCTTGATAGTTCACCTTGATTAAATCTTTTCCAGCAATGCCCAACATTTGGTTTTACCATTTGCCACCTAGCCTCTTTTTCCCTTGGGTTTCCGGAGCCCGAGGGTCATCTTATTTTTAACCCCCCCCCCCCCCCGGGCCAGTGCTTCTCTGAGTGTTGGTCCAACTGTCAGCTGCCGGTGGCCACCAGGGGCAACTCTGGGCTGGCCTACCCGTACCTAGGACAATCTGAGTGTGCCCTGAGAAAGAGATATGTGCAGCTCCTATCGGGATTTGTCGGCACATTCGGGCGGTGTTGCTGGACTTGTTTTAACCTGTCGAATCGTCTTGTTGTACCGAGATACCGAGTCTGATCGGTGTGTCTTGGGTGGAGGTCTATTCCTTCGTTGACCGTGAGAGCTTGTTATGGGCTAAGTTGGGACCCCCCTGCAGGGATTGATCTTTGGAAAGCCGTGCCCGCGGTTATGGGCAGATGGGATTTGTTAATGTCCGGTTGTAGATAACTTGAACCTTAATTAATTAAAATGAATCAACTGAGTGTGTTGCCGTGATGGCCCCTTCTCGGCGGAGTCCGGGAAGCGGACACAGTGTTGGAGTTATGCTTGCGCAGGTTGCTCTCTAGTTTCTCGCTCGTGCTTTGCCTCCTCTTCTCGCTCTCTTTTGCGAATAAGTTAGCCACCATATATGCCAGTCGCTTGCTGCAGCTCCACTATACATTACCCCTTTCCTACCTATTAAGCTTAAATAGTCTTGATCGCGAGGGTGCGAGATTGCTGAGTCCCTGTGGCTCACAGATTACTATTACACCAGATGCAGGGACAGATGATACAGCTCCAGATGGCGCGCTCGAGCTCAAGTGGGAGTACGACGAGGACTCTCAGCGTTACTATGTGTCTTTTCCTGATGATCAGTAGTGGTGCCTATTCGGGGTTAGATTCAGGGCCTTGTCGCATGTTGGGGGTCTTTTCTATTTTGGCGCCGTAGTCGGGCCATGAGTGAATTGTATGATGGATATTATTTATGTACTTTGATGTGACGTGGCGAGTGTAAGCCAACTATGTTCTTCCCCTTTATGATATTTATGTGCATGGGATGTGTGATGATTTCCCGACTTGCGACATTGCTTTCAATGCGGCTATGCCTCTAAGTCGTGCCTCGACACGTGGGAGATATAGTCGCATCGAGGGCGTTACAGAGGCGTGGGCACTTGGCGCCAACCGTCACGATCGACGCGATGATCATACTGCTCATGGTTCCCATACTGGTCACGCCGGTCTCCACGTCCCTCACGCCTCGGGGGCGATCTCGGGCTGTGAGCCGACTGGACTGTGTCCGCGGCGACGGATCTGCTGTGAATTCTGTTCCGCGACTGAGAAACAGCGGAATTCTGATCTCCTACTGCCCGGAGTAACGCTCTAATCTGCAGCAAGCCTCTGCCAGCCTCCGACTGGGAAGGCTGAATCGACTCCGCTATACGGGCCGCAGCTGCTAGATTTTGAATCGGAGTCTGATATACCTGCGGGGGCGGGAAGAGCTGACATCGACTGGATTCGGGAACCCGTTGTCGCGCACGCTCGTCGAGTGCTCGCTGGAGGTTCTCCAGTCGAGTGCGCTCGGCCCAGTTTGCTAGGTGCGCGTCCTCCAAGGCGCGAGCCTCGGGGGTTTCTCCAACGATAGGAGTGTGCAGCGCATCCACATTCCAGCGGCGAAGTTCTTCTCTCTGCAGCGACGTGAGAGGCTCGGGAAGATACTCCTCATGGGGGCGCGACGGGTCGCCTCCTCCCGCGCCTCCGTCGGTGCGGGTAAAACTGGGGGGACTGGGCGGTCCATCGACCATCAGAACCTCTGCCGCTGGATCGCTGCTGTCGCACTCGGATGCAGTCTCTTCGGAGCCAGTCAAACAGGCCGTAGAGGGATTCGTCGGGCTCGATCGCCGCAACTTGAGGGGTGGCCGACTGACGGGCCACCGCGTGTCTCACCCACCGCTGAAGTCTCGACCGACCGGAGCGCTTGCGCCGGCGGGAAACGGGGAGGGAGGACAACACAGGAGCCAATCGGTAGGGGGTCGACGGTTGCCGCAGGAGAACGCCGCGGACGCACGCACTAAAGTGCGTTGCCCCGCGGACAGGGAGTGCATCCACGTCGAGCGAAGCCTCCTGAAGCCAGGCGGAGTCGTCGGCGATGAACGTGAGCGCGCCGAGACAGATCTCGCGGCCCTCCACCAAAGCTCCGTCGAAAACCATGATGAATCGGGTCGGAAAAGATCGCAACTCCTCCAACAAAACGCTAAAACACCTGCCCCACCTTTTTCGCCAACTGTCGTGGTTCTAAGTCTGACAGTAGTGTAGGGGGGTAAGTATGGAGAGGTGAGGTATTAGCTATGGAGAAGTTGTAGGGACGCAAGGTTTACGAGTTCAGGCCCTTCTCGGAGGAAGTAATAGCCCTACGTCTCGGAGCCCACAGGCGGTCGACTGGATTATGTGGGTATGAGTTACAGATGTGCGAACCCTTGTCTCGGAGGAGGGAGGTAGCTTATATAGAGTGCGCCAGGACCCCGGCCAGCCCACGTTACGAAGGGTTCAATGTACATTAGGGCAGGGCGTTACTGGTAACGCTAGTAATAAAGTGTTGTGATGACCATAAAAGCTACTTAATGACCGACCGTTAGAGTGCGGAGTGACTTTAAGCCTCCTGGCCGTCGAGTGATTGCTTCTTGATCGAGTGATTGCTTCTTGGTCGGGTGTCTTCGAGTCTGTCGAGTGGAACGTCTCAAAGTCGATTGAAAGGTGATTTTTCTAGAGATGTCCTTGGGTAGGGCAGTTAGGACAGGTCCATGACACTACCCTAGGTACATAGCTTCATCAGCTTGAACTGCAGAACAACTTCTCCATCAATCCTGAAACAAAGCAAAAAAAAATGAAAACTTAAACATTTGATATATATTCTTTGGAGGTACCGAGATGTATGGTCTAATTTCCCCTTCCAGTATGCACAGATTCTTAGCATAAAACATTTTTTACGCTAATTTATACATGTGTGGACCTGACATATAGGTGACCTACTCTGTTTAAGCTTGAAAGCGGCTGAGACGAAGTTGAGAATATGAAGTGAAAGCTTGGAAACAACCAACTAAAACAAACAACCGTAATTTTCGATGCAAAACTTGAGCGCTCCAAACAACCAATGCAAAATTACTTCCACCAGTAATATGGTGAACATTTGAACACATTAGTCGGCGATAAAGAAGATAATCATATGCCAAGTAAATAATTCAGGTTAAAAATAGCATTCGGCATTTTTTTATTATCATTTAAGTTTGCATTAGAGTGCCACTTACTGAGAATTTCTCTGATTTGTCTAAAGAAAAGTCCCTGATTTTTATATGGTGGCTCGCCTGCATCAGCATCTTCCCGGAGATGTGCCGGTGTGTAATTCACCAACGCATTACAGAGCACAGGCTTCTCCAGTGGCCAAAGAGTACCTGTATCAGCAGCCTTTTCCATAAACAATAAGATATACAGTACAAAACTGATACTCTAGAATCTATATAATAATGTACAGGTATAGAGTTCATTGACAGTGGGTCCATCAGGACAGGAGTTTGCATCACAGATTTACAATAATAAAGCCTGCTACTGATACTACAAGATATGGTGGCATTAATTGAGGAAGGGGACATAAGACAACAGGCAGGAATTGTACCTTTTCAAGAATATATCTTTGAGGAAATAAATAAATAATCTCACATGGATACATAGTCACTCAAACTTCTTATTTCAGGTACTGTTTGTTTTCAAACGGTTACTGGTTAGTATAGACAAGCATGTCATTTTCCATGTGCTATCCTACAGAATGAGGCCTAGCAAATGTAGAAGATGAGTTGGATTGAACAGTTATGCATCATAGATTCATAGTTCACTCAAAAAGGTAACCAATCTATGCAGATGACACAGAGCAGCAGAGAATCAACTTCAGTGCAACCACTAACATTAAGTACTTTCTGTAACTGCAGCAACATCTACAAAACTCTGAATATCTGATTGGCAAGGTCAGTAGTTCTTTCTTCTTGTATAACTGGAGTGTCACCTCTTATCTAACAAGCAAGCATTGTCAATACACAAGTCTGAATGTGTATAGGAATCAGATAATTTTCTCCAATATATGTAAGATCACCCGTACGAGATTGATATCAAGATCCAGAGAGCGTTTCACCCTGTGTTCCAAGGCTTCATCTGTATCATAAATGTACAGCTGCTGTACTAAATGGTCCAAAGGTTTCCTACTCAACATACCTTCTTTATCTTCTGCCATCATCCAAACATATTGTTCTCTCAAACGCTGCCGTTTCTTCCCAGAAGATGCCTCTGACACCGATAAATGGTTAGAATACTTGGTCTGTAAACTCGAAATGAGTCAGTCCGTAATGATTCGCCAGCATACCTTTCAGTTGAACTGATCGAACTGAGTTACTTCTAGGCAGAAAGCTTTCTTGTCCCTGGGCCCCTTCAATCATAGATGACCCACTGCATGGTGTGTTTAGCATCTTGACGGAAGATTGTGTTGATTCAAGTTGACCAATACCTACAGTGCTACATTGCATCATATGCACTTCATAGTGTTAGAAATTATTTGTCGAAACGTCCACGTGATACTTGGACGTTGGTGGCTGCAGCTTTCTTTGCTAGTCTGGAGATCCGGAGCTTCTTGCAGTGCTCTGCTTTCTTCTCGTCGGATAGACTTGCATACCACCCTTGACCACTTCATTTGTTGCACCCAACGCCTGCATCTTCTGGGCGATGGTTCATATCAGTCGAGGCTGCAGTGGTACATATTACACCTGCAACAATAGGAAACATAACACATTACTTACGACAGCACAATCTCTCAATACAGTTCTCTGCAAAGTTAATGAACGAACCATGTGTTTGATGTACTTGCTCATGGTCAATGCTAATCAGAGATGCAGCCTTCTTTTCTGGCGGACCGCCCGTCGCTTCTGGATGTATTCTGCTCTCTTGTCATTGGACATTCGCGCCCACCCATTTTGACCACTCTTTGGGTTTTTTTCTCGCAGTTCTTCGCCCGCTTGATTTGCATTCACAAGAATAGGCATATTCTTGAGGTCTTTAAACAGACAACATTCCCCTGATCCTACCGGGGATGGAGGTGGATGATAATTCTTCATCAGTGTCACGTTTAAAAAACAATGGGATTAAAAAAACAAAATGGCGAACTTCTTAAATCAGGTCAAGCACATAATGATGGTACACCTCTAATAAATTCATAATACACAGGGATCTAGACTGGATTCTTAAATGTTGCGAGAAATGCACAGGGATCAAAACTGGATCCTTAGAAGTTCACAAGCTTTTATGTAGTACTTTTCTTGCAGTTTAATAGGCTCTGTTTGGCATTGCGTTGGATTATGATAATTCAGCTTATCAGACCAGCTTTTGATGTTTGTTTGACCAACTGTTAGTTTTGTGGCTATTTTCCCACAACTGATTATTAAACAAGCATATGGAAGCACAATACATCATAGTTGAGCAACTGCAAGCTGAATTGGAGGCTCATATAAGGCTATCTGCATATATCAGTACAAGGAAGTCCTAGGTACGAAAAAGAAATTGAAAAACAAAACGATACTTCAGTTGGGTACTACCTCACTTATCAGCTCCACCCTTTCTATATATAGTAGTATTATAATATGATGAGTGGCAAAGTACAGACCCAATATTTAAAAGAGATGTATGAGTGCTTTTGTTTCTCTGCATTGCATCTATTCTCACCTTCCAAAATTGTCAATTCCTGTAAAGACATGAATTTCACATCAATCAAAAGAGATATCTGAGAGTTTTTTTTGCTTCGCCCTATAGACCCTGTAGAAATCTCCTCCTGACTACATATAATTTGGAATCAAATGGTTCGGATAAATCCAGAACAGAAACATGCAATCTGTATACACTTCAAGCATGCAAGCAGAAAACTGAATATGAAGCACGTCGTAGTGGTTTACCAAAAGGAAATCACATGGGTTTCTTCTAATTATTCTGTTGGCCTATCCATGGTGTTTCATGAAACCAGATCCCTTTGATTGCTATATAGAGTACGAGGTACACCGTACACCCAACTGGTGGCTTGATGTTAATGTGAAAAAAACCTGATCAAAGTTTGCAGCTAGCAACGGCCTGAACGTGGCGGCGTTGGCGGACCGCACTCGAGTCCGTGGGGCAGCAGCCGACCAAGAGGAGAGCGGACAGCGGCGAGCCCGTGGGGAAGCAGAGGAGGAGCGGCGAGCGGTGATGGCGATGGCGATCCGCGATGCATCCGTTGGGCAGCAGAGCAGAAGGGCGATCCGCGGAGGAGGAGCGGCTGGCAGGGCGGCGGCCGTGCGCTGGCGTCTGCAGCAGGGGAGGAGTGGCGGGTAGGGATGCCTACGGCGATCCGCGGAGGTTCGGAGTGGCAGACGGGACGGCGGCCCTGCGCTCACGTCGGGGACAGAACGTGTGGTGCGTTTCTCAGCGGAGTCGTGCGTGCAGTTGGATGATACGTGGGGTACAGAGGATTAGTGGCATGTTTAGTTTTTTTGGGTCGATGGCTTGTTTAGTGGCTTGTTGTGTTAAACACAAAAGACTTTTGGGCCATTAGATTTTGTCGATGGACGCGCCTGATTGTTTGGATCTGCCCCTCTCTTCCTTTTATAGTGGTAGTAGATGATTTTAGCAAGCAAGGGAAAGTTGTATAACATAATTCCAAATTCATACTAATCCGGTAAAATTGTCTTCAGGGTCTGATGGCTTTTCTTCAGACGGGCCCTGCCATTTTGTTCAACTCGCGAGTGAAAAGGCAAGATTAGCCAACATAAATCTCTGGCGACAGATGCGGCCAATTATCTCTGTTCTCAATTTCAACCAAGGGGGTCCCTGTGAAGAAAGATCGGCAGTGGTTAGGTTAGCCTGGAAGCTGCAGAATCCAAGAGAAATATGGGATGGAAGAAGAGGAAAAGAAAGCATGTAGTAGAAGGTGGAGCTCATTCACATGTTCCTATGTTCCTATATCTGTGAAAAAAGTTCAGTTAAGATCAAAGCGGCGGCGGCCACATTCATTGAAAAAACAAAACCAGAGTAGTTCGGACAAACACGCACCACCTGCATGTCTCGAAAATGAGAAAAGCCTGAAAGTATGAAGGCTAGAGAACCCCAGCAGGGGAACTTATTACATCAGCAAAGGAAATTAAAAGTCTGCAGAGAGGCAGACAGACTACATGGAAAACGAGGGAAACAACAGCTAAAGCTATAACTTGGGGAAGATTCTTCACGCGCCGAGCATCACGTTTCTGCCACCCGGAGCGAGATCCATCTCCACAGCTTGAAGATGGTGTAAGACCCCACTCTTGATCTTCTTGATCGGCTGAGTCGGCGACAGAGGCAGCTCCAAGGGGGTGACAGGGCTTGGCGTAGTTTCCGTATTTTTGCCTAGCTATTTGCACAAGCCGTTTTGACTTTTGTGTACATTTTAAGCTTATAATGTTCTTAATGGAAGTATAACTGCAATAATGCCTTATTTGAAATAACCAATAGAATATACCATTTCCAGCTTGAGCTTGCACTAATGGTCAAGAAACTACAGGAGCTTCGCTCTGTAAGGGTTCAAGAATTGAAGCAACAAGGCAAGATATCCCCATTTAGCAACGCTTTGAAAGATTGTTGTAACTGTATTTTTTTAACTTTCTTAATGGAATTACATTGTAAAATCTTAAATGACAATTCTCTGGAAAAGGGACCTCTATTAAATAGAGGAAGTGTATTGTGGCATTATTTTCTGAATTAAGGTCTCGGACATAATGTCTGTATTCTGTACTCAGTCCAAGGAACCTTCTGCTTATAGAAGTTTGTGTGCTGGTGGGAACGTGGGATGATATAGTTAATCTGCTTTATTTGGACTGATGCAACTATAAACTATTGCCAGAAAGGATACCACTTATTGGTATGCGACTACAAACTATTTTCTCCGTCATGTGGTATTGCTTTGTGATTTCTATCAAACCTGAGCTCCTTCTTCTGTTTGTTATGCAGTTATGCTTCAGGTACACTGTTTCTATAGTATGCAAAGAGAATGCCCGCTGTATGTATCTGCAAACGGATAACCCCAGTATGTATCTGCTCTTCAACTTCCAGCTCAACTCTCAAGATTCTTCTTCTTCTTCTTCCTCTTCTTCTTCTTCTTCTTCTTTTCTTTTGAGGGGAGCCAAGTGCCCAACCAAACAGACTCTCAAAGTCTACTTCATCATATATATTTTTCCTTTCTTTTTCTTAAGGGGATTCAGTGCAGAGCCTACGTGTTAACGCAGAACCAGGCGCCACGTCTTGCTTAATATCAGCAGGACGCGTCGAGTGATTTATGCGGAGTACGTACGTACGTGGTGCTAGTGCTACAGAAAAATACGGATTACGAAGACCACTTTGTATAGTGGTAGGAGGGACAGAGACGACTTTCGAATGTGCAGTTGAAACTTGCGACGCGCGAGTAGAGTAGAGTAGAGTAGGTGCCGATCGCATCGTATCGCGTCGCAGCCGACCTCCTCTTTTGCTATTCTGACGCGCGTACGTAGAGTAGGAGAACAATATACTCCACATAGTAATTACCGCTTGCGCACTTGAGCGCTGTGTTTTGGATTATGTGCCTACCGTACCGTACTGTCGTGATCTCTCTACAGAAGAAGCGGGAAGCATGCGGCGCTAGCTTCCACTGGGCGCGCCATTTGAAATTTGGAAACTTCGAGTGTGATTCTCATAGCTATACTTGCTACTAGTGCTAGAGTTAATTACAAATTTGATACATAAACTTGCACTCGACGTACAGATTCATACATAAACTTGAAAAATGACATAAATCGACCCTTCAATTTGCGCTTCCGGTACATTTAAGTACATTTCCGTCATTATCTCTAAATCTCGGTTAAAAACTATACATCAGCTGGCCCACACTCCATACATAAGTGTGGGTCCCACCTGTAAGTCGCAAAGAAACACAGTAAAAGAATAATGCGGTCAGTAGAATTCAAACTCGAACTCATGATGTTGCTTCTAATTCTGAGTGCGCTAGCCAATGCACCAACTTGTATAACTGTTAACTAATGAGATGGTCGTTAGGTATACTCTATAGAAGAAATATGCTGCATTGGGATTTGAACAAGATTTTTTATTTCTTGATTTCGCTTTTTTCGAATTCAAAAACTCTAGTGTACAATTTTAATTTATTTTAAAACATACATCACTGAAAAAAATTGAATTCGAAATTCTTGTGAAAATTTTGAATGAAGAGATACCAAATTTTTTGAGATTTTCAGAAAAGGTACCGAAATCTACCCCTCACGAAAAAACCCCAAAATCAAGCAAAAAAAACTTGTTTAAATCCCCATGCAGCGCATATCTTGCCTTCAAACACATTATTATGCTACACTATATAGAGAACGTATATCTCTAACATTAATCTCTAGATGGTGCAGTGGCTAGAGCATGTTGGCGGCATATTTTTTTTTTGTCTATTTCCTTTTTTACTACTTATGCGCGAGTTGGCGTGTAGTGCTTAACAGAGGATTAGTGACAATGACGAAAATGTACCTAAACGTACCCGAAACACAAGTTGTAGGGCCGATTTGGGTCATTTTTCAAGTTTATGTATGAATCTGTATGTCGAGTACAAGTTTATGTATCAAATGAGTAATTTACTCCTAGTGCTACGAAAAGCACTTGTATACTTGCTAGTACGGTACTACTCCCTTCATAAACTAATATAAAAACGTTTAGATCATTAATTTAGTGATGTAGATGCTTTTATAATAGTTTACAGAGGAAGTACTATGTACAGTAATAGGTGTATTAGTTCATCTACGGACAGCACCGACCGTGAATAGTATGTAGTACATGAGGAAGGCGCCGTACGGTGTCACTGCCGGCGAACGCTCCCGTCCCGCGGCCTCGGCCCGCCCGCCTGCCTGCCCAACTAATCAAGTGAACAGGAGCACCTCGTGATGGCCTTATTTAGGGGTTGTTTGTTTTTAGGGACTTTTTCAGACTTTTTTACTAAATGGGAGGGACTTTTTAGGAACTAAAGTAGGCATTTGAGACTAAATGAAAAAGACTCTCAAGGAGAATCTTTTTGGGACTTTTCCAACAATGTCCCTCCATGCACCCATTGACCCGCCATCCCATGGTATTGTTTGATTGTTATTTTTCTATATACTAGGGGCAACATGGTCATTTAATAACCTCTAGGAAGGGACTAGTGACTTTTTAGTCTTTGAAAACAAACAGGGAAAGACTTTTTAGGGACTAGTGACTTTTTATTTAGGACTAGAAAAAGTCCTAGAACTAAAGAACCAAACACCACTTTACTCTCGCACCGGCAGGTAACGTTGGTTGCAACAGAAGGAATTATGGTTGGAGCGGATTGCACGGACAGACATGGGTGATGCGATAACTCTTTTTTTTAACCCGGCATAATCCATTTTCCATTAGTTAACTGAATAACAAAGATACATAGTTTTGAATCAGTTAAGAAGGAGGCGGGAAAAGGGGAAAGCGAGTTGGCCATCGCCGGGAAACCCACCACAAGAGCTCGCCCGCGAGACACTCGCTATGGGTGAAAACCCGACGAGGTGACGACACATCTAACATAGTATCCGCAAGTGATACACGATAGCGGCGACTCTTTCGAACCTGCATTGGCGATTTGCAAAGAGTGTCTACTTTTCGGACTGTAGGTTTGTTGTATGTATGTAGCTTTGATCATGCTGTCTTTAAGGGCATCTCCAGCCGCGTTCTCAGGGAGGCCTCCCGGGCGTTTTTTTTTTGCGTCGGTGCAGAAAAAACGGCCCAGTCGCGCCCACAGGAGCCTGATTTTCGCCGGCATGGTCCGAAAACAGCGTCGGCGGACCCAGGCCGAACCCGGCGCGCTGGGGGGCGCCGGGGCGAACTGTTTTGGCGCGAAAAAGCCGCGGGCCAGCCGTGTTAGGGACACGGTGGCTCGTCTTCCCCCCAACTGCCTCGGTTCCTGCGGGGAATCAATGGCAAGGCTGCCGCCGGCCAGCCTTGCCATTGATTCCTCACGGGCGGCGCGTCATGGGATGGCGCGCCGACGCCTCCCCTCCCTCGCACGCGTACACACGGGCACGGAGCGGCTATAAAAGCCGACGGTTCTTGCCGGTGCCCACACCAGACTCGCCCCTCGCCGCCGCCCAGCCCCTCTCTCTCCGTCTCCGTCTTCCTCTCCCGAGCGCCACCGGCAGCCCCTCTCTCTCCCTCTCTACCACCGCCGAGCCGTCGCCATGGCAGAGCGCTTCCCCAAAGACGAGGCGGCGGCGAACGGCTTCGGCCGCCGTTCGCTCCGCGAACAGGAGTCCTGGCTCCTATTCCAGGCGAACATCCCGGCGCCGCCGGACATGCGCGCCGGGCCGACGGGGTGGCGGCTCAGCGACGGGGGAGTGCCCGTTCCCCCGTTACCCGACGCCGTGGCAAAGCCCAGGTACTTCGCCGAGGAGGTCGAGGTCGCGCGCGCCTCCCTGACCGACGACGAGCGCTCCCTCCCCCAGCATGCCGTCGGCAATCACGCTGCTTGGGCGGCGTACTTCCAGCGCCGCCAGCAGCAGCGCCTGGCCTCCACCAACGGCGCGCCGGTGGTCGGCGGCGTGAAGAACAGCGAGGGGCGCCACCTGTGGTGGGGCGTCCCCGGCCGCACGCTAGATGGCGTGCTGGCGCACCTCGACGGCGGCAACAACCCGCCGTTGACCTATCCTGCGACGAGGGCCGCCCCATCGGAACACCGACGCGCATGGGCGCCGAGGAGGTTCGCCTCCTCCTCGTCTTCCTCCTCTCGCTCATCTTCCCACTCCTCCGGTTCTCCGACGCTTCTCGGCGTCAAGGCCGAGCCCGCGGCAGAGACGCCAATCGGCCGGCGCACTCGCAGCGTCGGCATCGTCATCAACGAGGGCGGCCGGCGCGCCTCCTCCTCGTCGGCTCCTCCGCGCTTCGTCAAGCCGAAGATGGAGCCGGGGCTGGCGCCGGTGAAGGCGGAGTTCGGCGACGACGACGCGGCCCTAGAATGGGCGCGCCAGGACTCCATTGCGATGGAGAAGGCGCGCCGGGAGAAGGAGAAGGAGCGCCAGCGCGCCGCCCTGCGCCGCTTCGAGGAGCGCCGACGCGGCCGCGATGAAGACGGGGTCGTCGTCTTATGCGACAGCGACGACGACGACGACGCGCCGCCGCCAGTCCGCCATGGCGACGCCGGGCAGGGGTCCAGCAGGGGCGCCCGCGTCAAGGAGGAGAAGGCCGACGACGACGATGGCGGCGACGGCGTCGACGACTTCAACCCCTTTCTTTTTTAGATTAGGTTAATGTAATGAAAATGCGCGAATTTCACCGAAATTTGCCATGTTTGACCGAAATTTAACTAGTTTTATCGTAACTTCGCTGAACGGTTTTTTTTAATACGCGCCTGGGGCGGCCCTGGGGCCGACGACTGGGGACCGACTCGCCCCAGGGTCATTTTTTGCGCCGGCTCACCCCCAGGCGGCGCTTTTAGACGCCCCCTGGGGGGGCGAACGGCTGGAGTAAGCATTGTTCTGGGAAGAGGACCGTGGATCAAGCGCCGACCTGCCACACTACCATTCCATACTCACCAACCATATCAGGTCCATCGCCATAGAGCCCATGTGACTGACTGACCGGCTGCGCATCACGCAGCTTAGAAGCAATATTGTGTGATTTTCAACAGCATGGAGACCAGGACGATGGATAATCATGCAGGTCTTCGCATGCATGATTAAAACTCGCAACACAAAATGCATGCAGGGTTGTTCAGATGCTACACCCACCCAATGACCCAAATCAAAATCTGGCGCGGCGAGGCGATGCCCACACCATTTATTCTGGTTCATGAATGCGGCGCCAAACTGTTTTTGTTTGTTATACAACAAAAGAGGAAGAACAATGAGGAAAAGGGTAACATGAGTGAGGGAGTGGGTACTCCCACTGAAGAACCCTGCACGGATCTATTCCTCTCTTTGAGAATTATTATTGCCAACCTGTAACCTTTCCTTTCAGAGAAAGTGCCCCCTGCAAGCCTGCCTCCCCTGAAATCAGCAGACCATAACTACGGAAAACACCCAATCCAGTGCCGACCTGACTGACCTCCAACAAGATGATCTTAGCCACAATCGTTATATAGGACCCAATATTGATATGTGATATGTAATGTGGCAGTTGCCGGCTTTAATACATTTCATTTGATGCGATAGGACCTATACAATGACTGTAATCAGAAGCAGGCTATATTCTTTCTTTTTTTTTTACGTTTAAGAAGCAGGCTATATTCTGAACATCTTTTGTTCGTCAGGCAGACGCAAAACGACCGGTTCAACGGTGAATGAAGATTAATTACAATCTTTTCCGTGTTCTTATTGGTTTTACGCACACTGACTAAAACACTCATCATCTTCATCTAAATTTAGCGAGATCCATGTGTAGCTCTGTATATTCGCGCTTCGCTGGTGCTCTAGTCTTTGAATGGCTGCAGCTGCAAAGACATAGCCAGTATCTGATGCTGAAAGCCTGAAAGCATAAGGCAGTACTTACAGAGCAGACTTTCTTTCTCTGAGACTCCAAGTGTCTTCTTCTTTTTATATTTGCCCCCGTTTGTGGGATTCAGAGCTTACTCGTTGACGCAGAATCAGGCGCCAAGTCGTGCTTATTACTCGTCAGCGAGGCTTGTCCAGTGATTACATGAGCACGTTACGCATACAGTTATTTATGCGGATTGATCAGGGAGGCGACTCGTGAATGTGCAGTTCAGTTCAAACTTGCGACGCGCGAGTAGAGTGTGGGTGCCGAGTCGTCATCGAGTGTGCGTGCAGTATTCGACATTTGGCAGCCAAATGCTGCAGGCAATGCCAATTCTTGGCATCAAACCGGTGAAAATGACGCTCTGCATGCCGCGATCTCGATCCCTGTAGAAGAGGCGGGAAACGTGGAGTACTAGTCTCCTTTGCGCTTTGCGCGCGCGATTTGAAAACTGAAGCGTGCTTGAGCGTGGTCCTCTCATCATCACCAGACACCAGGACTATGTGTACATTAGTACTACAGTAGGTGTATTAACTAGTTGATCAGCACCGGCCGTGCGTAGGTACGTACATGACGAAGGCGCCGTACGTCGTCGCCGGCCGCCCAACTAATCAAGCGATCGAGTAGTAGTGCCCCGTGATGGTCTTGCTTATTCTGGCAGGCAGGTAACGATGGTTGCAGGCTTGCAGCAGAAAGAATTATGGTTGGAGCAGATTGCACGGACCGACGTAGATAGTTGAAGTGATGCACAATGGCGGCAGCACCACGAATACAGTATGCAATGTTTATTTGCTGCAGGTTTGATTGTGTATTGTGTATTTGTGTTTGTGCAGTCTTTGATCATTGGCTAGCCGGCCGGGGGAGGATCCTCGTAGCATGGAGGTTAGGGTTACAATTGGCGTCGGCGGACCCAGGCCGAAACAACGCATTGGGTATCGCGGGAATTAATGCAGGTTGCCGCCGCCGGTCTGCCTTTCATTGATTCACGGACAACGCGGTGAAAGTGTCGCGCCCTTGAGGAAATCGCCGCTCGGTGTTGTCATCCTCAACGATAGTGATGAGGAGGCACCCGGGCCGTCCAACCTTGTCCGCCACGGCGACCCAAGGCAGGGCTGCAGCAAGGACGGCGGCGACGTGCAAGACGACTATGGCGGCAACTACACCAACTTTTACAGGCTCTTCGGCATGTAAAAGGCTCGGTGGCGGCGTAGTAGTTTTTTGTTTATTTTTAAATTATGCTTTGAGTTTGTACAAATATCAATGAAAATGCCTAAATTTCCTCCAAATTTGTATCATTTTGTACGAAGTTTGACCGAATTTAATTTTCAAAAAGCGGCGTCTGGGGTTAGCTTGGGGCGGCAGTTGGGAACCCGACCGCCCCGTGGCGGAAAAAGCGCCGGCTAGCCTCCAGAAGGTGCTATTTCAGTTCCGAGGCGTCGAACGGCTGAAGATGCTCTAATCACGGACGAAGTAGCTGTTTCATCCGCTTATAATAACATTAACATAATCCGCCGTGACGGAGAAAGGGGGTGATAGATACCTCGGCATCGACTGATTGATCGTTTGATTGGCCATGTGGATGGGCAAGCATGAGGGGGGGTCACATGATGGACTAATCTACAGAGATCTCATCTCAGGGAAGGTTCAGGGCATCATTCTGCTCGCCAGGTCAGGGAGAACGTGCCACGCCATGCTGCTGTTCCCGCAGCTTGGATCAACGACCCGCCCCTGTGTCATTCTACATTTCTACCTGCAGGTCCGTCAGTGGCCACGTGATGACTGACTGCGCATCATGCATGCAGACAGCCTAGAAGCAATACTGGTATACATGATTCTCAACAGTTGACCAGCACGGAGGTCGACCAGGGTTACGGATAACAATGCAGATTCTTGCATGATTAGCCATCGCAAGAAAAGAAAATGCATGCAGGGCTCTTCAGATGCAACACCACACCCACCCAAATCTGAATCTGAGGCCGCGATGCGATGCCCACGCCATTTATGCCGGTTCATGAATGCGGCGCCAAACCGGTTGTTTCTCTGCACACCAAAAAAGGAAGAACAATCTGGAGAGAGTGGGTATTCCCCTCTTTGGAAATCGTTGCCAACCTGTGGCATTTCCTTTCAGAGAAAGTGCCTGCTGCCTCCCTAGCAACCAGCTCATAACCACGGAAAACAACCTACTGCCGAGCTGACTGACCTCCAACAAGACGAGCTTAGCCACAATCTTAGCAAGCAATAATTAACCCCTAACGTCGCAGTTGCCGGCATAAATACATTTCAGTTTGATGCGGCAGCACCTAGACAGACAATGACAGTGAGCCGAAGCAGGCCATATTCTCAACATCTTTTGTTCGTCAGACAGACACGATTGGTTCGACTGCGGATGCAGATTGATTTCTTCACATCACAGATTAATTACAATCTTTCCCGTCTTCTTATTGGGTTCACGCACACTGACTAAAGGAAAACACTCATCATCGTCATCTAAATCTACGCTACCACTCGTATGAAAAACAGCAATGTACAGAGATTCGTACAGAGAAAAAGCATGCATGGACTGAGCTGAATCCGTGGCACAGACTGTACAAGGCAAGATCGATGATCGCAGTCGCAGGTTGGATGGCTCGCCGCCATGTCATGTCCGGGGGAACACGCCGAGCATCTTGCCCCGGCCGAGGCACTCGGAGAGCTTCTTCGCGCCGTCCACCTCGGCGGCCAGCAGCGCCTGCACGAACCCGCACGCGCCGGCGGCCACCATCTGCTTCCGGCACCGCCGGGACTGCGACACGCCCAGCAGCACCGCCACGGGGAACCGCTTGTCGCCGCCCCGGACGGCCGGGTCCAGCAGCCGGACCACCTTCACGATGCCCATCTCCTCCTTCCGGAACAGCGTCCGGTAGCTGCCGCTCGCGGCGACCAGCGTGGCCAGCGCCCTCGCGGCCGCGTCCCTCTCGGCCACGGCCTTCGCCTCCAGCATCCAGACCAGCCTCGGCATCGCCTCCCCGACCTCCTCCCTCGCCTTGCCGCTGCCGACGTGGCAGAGCTCCGCCAGCGCCATGGCGGCCTCCGTGCGGGTGTTGGTGCTGTCGCTGCCCAGCGCGGCCACCACATGGCTGAGGAAGGTGGCGGACACGGCTATCTCGGCGATGAGGCGGAAGGAGGCCATGTTGCGGAGCAGCCCGAACGCCGGCGCGAGGCCCGGCTCGTCGCCGCGGCACGAGTCCAGGAAGTCCTTGACGCAGCCGAGGGCGCCTGCTTGGAAGGCCTCGACCTTGAGGCTCTGGCCCTCGTCGCCGTCGCTGGCCGTTAGGTTCCGGAGGCAGCCGAGCGCGTGCTCCTGCGCCCGCGGGGTGCCGAGCGAGACGAGCTGCACGAGCAAGGGGATCGCGCCCTCGTCGCGGAACGCGGGCAGCAGGTCCGGGAACGCGGCGATGTTCCGGAGCACGCCCGCGGCAGCGGCCTGCGACGCCGGGGTGCCGGAGGCGCAGGCCACGAGGAGCGCGCCCACGCCTCCACGAGCCGACACAGTCGCCGCCGCGTCCCGCGACGAGGCGGTCAGCGGCTCCAGCGCGAGGCACGCCTGCTCGGTGCTGGCGCCGCCGGACTCCAGCGCGCGGCAGAGGTGGGGCACGACGGTGCCCGACTCCTTGGCCAAGAACCGGCACGCGGCCTCGGAGGACGCGAACGCGGCCAGCACGGACACGGCCTTGTCGCGGGAGGCCGGGAGGATGTCGCCGGAGTCGAGCATCGCGGCGACCGCGGACACAGCAGCGGCAGAGCACGACCCCGGCTGGGACGAGCGGACAGATTCGGCGAGCGTGTCGAGCGCCGCGGCGCGTGAGACGAACGAGCCAAGCCGGAGGCGGGGGAGCAAGTTGTCGGACGCAGACCCATCGCCGTCGACCGGGGAGACGAGCAGGCGCGCATCGGCTGCGAGCTGGGAGAGCGAGGCAGAGGAGGAGGAGAGGAGCGAGACGGTGTGGAGGTGGCCGAGGGGAGGGCCACTGCAGACGGACATGAGAGCCGAGAGCGCTGACGCCAGGGGGGCGAGGAGCGGCGCGGTGGGCGGGAAGGCGGGCTGCGAGAGGGAGGAAGAGAGCGACGAGAGGGAGGCGGAGATGGAAGGCCAGTGGCGGCGGAACGCCGGAGACAAAGCTGCCGCGGCTGGGAGCTCATCCAACAGACCGAAGCACTCCGCGAGCGCGTCGCCGGCGGACTCCGGGGGCGGTTGCATGGCGTGGTACTGGAGCGGAGACAAAAATGGGAGGGGAGACAAAATGGGAAGGAGCAAAGCCAAGCGGCTCGAACTGATGCTGTTCTCACCGATGAGGAATCAGGGATGGCTGCCCGGCCGTCGCCGTCGTGCTACAACTGCCCCTGCGCGAGAAGATGTCCTTACCTCAACCAACGACCTAAAATTGGTTGGGTCAACACCAAGGAGATGCGAGCACAAGGGAGACAAGTGTTGATCTAAAAAACAAACAAGTGAGAGAAGTGACCAACCAGTGAATGAAGGTCAAAACTCTATTAAAGGTTGAGTTTTTCAAAGGGATTGGTCATGGAAGTAGCTATGACATGGGGACACACATTGAGGCAGTAATTTACTGAGTCCAACTTGTGAACTTCATGCAAGTGGCACGGTTTGTAAGACATTGTTAATCAGTTAATCAGACACGTATCTGGTTGCACTTGCGAGAGAGAAGAGTTATCTCAGTGAAAGCTCATTGCTTGGGCTAGAAGACCTTCTTTGATGGATGCTTGCACTTAATTAAGTTGCTCACGGGACGCGAATGGTTCAATTTTTTCTGACTCGAACATGTAGGAATTTCTTCCAATAGAGTATTTTTTAATAAATTTTCAAATTGTTATGTGCAAAAGGTAGAACAAGGAGCTATGGTGTGAAACTATGGGCTAAATAACTGCACACACAAAAACAAAATGTGCTAAGGTTGCCTAGTCACCTCTTGAGAGGAAATTTTCGACAACAACGAAGAGCTCTAGTTGCAAAGATCGTGTGAAAGATCGGACCCATTCTGACAGAGCAACATATGAGTTCCTCTGGTGTAAACCAGGTTGGGCGTAACTCCTCTGAAGATGAACTGTTCGCGAGGATTCCAAATGGCCCACGATATCAAGATGATAATGTCCATGGCAAAGGGCAAGTGAATCATTGATCTCAATTGGGAGAGTTCCTCCTAAATACCTCCTCGCAGAGGTGAGCTTCAAAAAAACTCCCTGGCACAGGAGACCAATTAGGTCAAGAATGATGCCCTACTTAATAAATGGTTGTTCAAACTTTTTACTGAGGATGGTGTTTGCCAAACCATGTTGCGGAATAAGCATTTAGGCCAAAAGGATGTGTCTCAGATCTATTGGAAACCTGGCAACTCGCACTTTCTGGTTCGCCTAATGGCGGCAAAGAAACATTTTTTAGCTTTGGATCCTTCACGATAAAAGGACGGTCGGAGATTCATTTCTGGGAGGACATCTGGCTAAGGAATGCTAGTTTCCGAGAACAATATCCAGCATTGTACATAATTGTTTGCGATAAGATTAATGCTATTGCGCAGTGCTAAGTTCATCCTCGCCAAATATTTCTTTTAGGAGGGATTTGATTGGCCCTAGACAAGAAAAGGCTCCTAGAAGGAAAATACTTTAAAACAAATTTACAAAGAGGCCAAGAAGGCACTAATAAAGCTCTGGTGGACCTCTTTAGCTCTATGAGATAGCAGCAGAAGATTTGTCTTGAATCTTTGTCTCCAAGAGGCCTCACTTGGTGGGATCCTTCTAAAAGGTTTGTTGTTTCTTTCTTTCCAAATGATCCAAGCTGCCACTAAGAAAATTTCTATAGATAAGGGCTTATGCCACTCTCTTTTGGCATGATCAATCATTTGTAGACGGCAAGTAGAGGGCGGCCAAGTTATGTGTAGGGTGTCCCAACAATTCTTTCTAAAGGGGCAGATGAAGATCATATGATTGATGGTTTTTTCCGGACCGATTAAGAAACCGAGAAGTCTAGATTATGGAGACTCTCTAAGTTTTTCTCCGATTTCATGTGTCTGTACTACTTCACTTTAGACCCGGCTTATTGTACGTATCCTTCGGCCTTATTTTAAGTTCAGAGAATCTGCCTTCACCCTTGCGTGTGTAGGTCACACAGGAGGCAGTCATAGTCATCCTCCCCAATGTTGTAGTGATGCATTTGAGCATGTTACTTTGTGTTGAGCCTATCATGCAAGATCAGCCATCCAAAGACTTTCGGTTTCATGGTGCCTTTAGATTTCCAAAGCCAAGTGAATGCTTGGTGTGCGCGAGCCCCCATAAAGACAAACTGGTAGTATTTGCTGGCGTTGAAGTCGGTGGCGCCCCAGGAGTAAAACCACACATCATGGTCCATAGTTATGGGTTGCGTGCATACCATGGTGATCTTGAGGTTTTGCACTTCTTCATAGGCCGAAGGCGATAGCGGGAGATGGAACACATCCTACAGTGTCATGCACCCCAAGAAACTCTCAACCGAATCATCTTCATGTTCGACAAAGGAGAAGACTCGTGGGTGTTTGACCGCATCTATGTCATCAAGCCAAAGATCTTTCCAAAAGAGCGTCTTCCTGCCAGATACCACGATGACCTTTGAAGTTCCACGGTATATCAAAGATAGCTTGAGTATGTCACGCCACCATAGAGGTCCAATAGGGTTGGGTGCACGAGGAACCTTTTGGTTGTAATATGTGTCCCATGTGAGTTGCACCAAGGGATGTCAAGTTTATAAAATTTGTGGAGGAACTTGAGTAGTAGCGCCTCATTTTGAGTGTTGAGATCAAGGACCCCCAAACCGCCACACTCTTTAGGTATGCATACCATTTTCCATGCATCGAGGGAGTTACATTTCCCCCCTTGGTCCGTTTCTTTATCCAAAGGCATCTTCGATGAATTTTTCCCAGTATTTCAATGAGTTTTGGGGGAAACCTGAAGGTGCACATGGCTTATATCAAGAGCGATGTTATTGTTGAATTGGGGAGCGTGAGCTTCCCCTCATAGGACACCATGGACAGTGTAGAGGTAAGGTGATGTTTAGCGTGACAAAACGAGTGTCATAAGGTCCTGGATAGTTGGGCAATTGGTACCAAGCGGAAGGTCAAGGTAAGTGAACGACATGGATCCAATTTTGCAGTCAAAGATGTCGGTGATGTTGTTGCTCGGGTCACTGTCCATATTGATGGGATCAATGTTGACTTATGAAAGTTTAATCATGAGTCCGATGGAAGCCGCGTAGTCAGTGAGGATGTCCTTGATTTTTTTGCTTGGGTGACACATGCAGGTAGAGCGATGATCGTGTCATCCGCATATTGAATAAGGGAAGTCCATTTGTCTGGAGCATGGAAAAGTTAGTTGTATATCTCCTCTTCTAAAGGCGTTGTTGATGGATTCCTGAAGGAGTTCAGCAGCTAGAACAAAGATTAGAGGGGACAAGGGGTCTCCTTGGCTCACACCCCTTCTGCAATGGAACTGCCTTTCAGGCACTCCGTTGAGGAGGATGGAAGATTTCCCAGTGGAGAAGATGGTCTTAATCCATTATAACCAATGATCATTGAAACCCATGTGTTTCACAATGTCAAGCATAGCCATGTGTTCAATCATATCGAAACCTTTGGCAAAATCCAGTTTTAGTAGAATAATGTTTTTCTTCGATGTTTGGCATTGATGTATATATTGTAATGACCAAGCTAAGCAATCTTGTATGGATCGCCCCTTCAGGAAGTCGTGCTGATTCTTGAGAATGATTTGCAGGATATCCTTTTGGAGTCGGTTGGCAAGAAGCTTTATTATCACTTTTAAGCAGTAGTTTAGTAGTGTGATGGGGCGATAGTCGTTGACTATTTCAGGAGATATAGTCTTTGGAACGAGTGTGATCAGTCCATCGTTGGTGTCGGTGTCAAAACCGGCGGATCTCGGGTAGGGGGTCCCGAAGTGTGCGTCTAAGGCAGATGGTAACAGGAGGCAGGGGACACGATGTTTTACCCAGGTTCGGGCCCTCTTAATGGAGGTAAAACCCTATGTCCTGCTTGATTAATATTGATGATATGGGTAGTACAAGAGTAGATCTACCACGAGATCATAGAGGCAAAACCCTAGAAGTTAGCATATGGTATGATTGTATGTTGTATATGATCTATCGACTAGCCTGGCCTTGGTTTATATAATGCACCAGAGGCCTAGGATAACAAGAGTCCTAGCTGAATACGCCGGTGGGGAGGAGTCCTTGTCTTGATCGCCAAGTCTTGTGGAATCTTCCTTGTATGCGGCAGCTGTCCGAACTGGCCCATGAGTATACTGTCATGGGGGTCCTCGGCCCAATCTAACAAATCGAGAGATGACATGGTGAGTACCCCCTAGTCCAGGACACCGTCAGTTGGTGCTCTCAAGGTTGAGGGTACCTACATGGAATTGGTTGCAAAGTTCATAGAAATCATCTTCGATGATGTGCCAGCAAGCTTTTAGGAAAATCCCACTAAACCCATCAAGGCCAGGTGTACGATTGCTGACATTTCTTTGATGATTGAATCAATTTTTTTGCCTCTATGAAGGGTTATGTAAGCATGTCAAGTCCCGGGTTTTTCTTAATTCAATTTCATCTTGGCGGTTGAAGGAAATATGCCCTAGAGGCAATAATAAAGTTATTATTTATTTCCTTATATCATGATAAATGTTTATTATTCGTGCTAGAATTGTATTAACCGGAAACATAATACATGTGTGAATACATAGACAAACAGAGTGTCACTAGTATGTCTCTACTTGAGTAGCTCGTTGATCAAAGATGGTTATGTTTCCTAACCATAGACATGAGTTGTCATTTGATTAACGGGATCACATCATTAGGAGAATGATGTGATTGACATGACCCATTCCGTTAGCTTAGCACTTGATCGTTTAGTTTGTTGTTATTGCTTTCTTCATGACTTATACATGTTCCTATGACTATGAGATTATGCAACTCCCGTTTACCGGAGGAACACTTTGTGTGCTACCAAACGTCACAACGTAACTGGGTGATTATAAATGTGCTCTACAGGTGTCTCCAAAGGTACTTGTTGTGTTGGTGTATTTCGAGATTAGGATTTGTCACTCCGATTGTCGAAGAGGTATCTCTGGGCCCACTCGGTAATACACATCACTTAAGCCTTGCAAACATTGCAACTAATGAGTTAGTTGCGGGATGATGTGTTACGGAACGAGTAAAGAGACTTGCCGGTAACGAGATTAAACTAGGTATTGAGATACCGACGATCGAATCTCGGGCAAGTAACATACCGATGACAAAAGGAACAACGTATGTTGTTATGCGGTTTGACCGATAAAGATCTTCGTAGAATATGTAGGAGCCAATATGAGCATCCAGGTTCCTCTATTGGTTATTGACCGGAGACGTGTCTCGGTCATGTCTACATAGTTCTAGAACCCGTAGGGTCCGCATACTTGAAACATGATCTTTATGCCTAATATGTAAGCAGCTTCCCGGAGGTCTTTCATCGAAAAACTTTTATTCAAGTATCCCTTTATGCTATACAGAAATTCTATATCATTTCCAATCAGCAATATGTCATCTACATATAATATCAGAAATGCTACAGAGCTCCCACTCACTTTCTTGTAAATACAAGTTTCTCCAAAAGTCTGTATAAAACCAAATGCTTTGATCACACTATCAAAGCGTTTATTCCAACTCCGAGAGGCTTGCACCAGTCCATAAATGGATCGCTGGAGCTTGCACACTTTGTTAGCTCCCTTTGGATCGACAAAACCTTCCGGTTGCATCATATACAACTCTTCTTCCAGAAATCCATTCTGGAATGCAGTTTTGACATCCATCTGCCAAATTTTATAATCATAAAATGCGGCAATTGCTAACATGATTCTGACAGACTTAAGCATTGCTACGGGTGAGAAGGTCTCATCGTAGTCAACCCCTTGAACTTGTCGAAAACCTTTTGCGACAAGTCGAGCATTATAGACAGTAATATTACCGTCAGCGTCAGTCTTTTTCCTAAAGATCCATTTATTCTCAATTGCTTGCCGATCATCGGGCAAGTCAACCAAATTCCATACTTTGTTCTCATACATGGATCCCATCTCAGATTTCATGGCTTCAAGCCACTTTGCGGAATCTGGGCTCACCATCGCTTCTTCATAGTTCGTAGGTTCATCATGATCTAGTAGCATGACTTCCAGAACTGGATTACCGTACCACTCTGGTGCGGATCTCACTCTGGTTGATCTACGAGGTTCAGTAGTATCTTGTCCTGAAGTTTCATGATCATCATTATTAGCTTCCTCACTAATTGGTATAGGTGTCGCAGAAACAGTTTTCTGTGATGTACTACTTTCCAATAAGGGAGCAGGTACAGTTACCTCGTCAAGTTCTACTTTCCTCCCACTCACTTCTTTCGAGAGAAACTCCTTCTCTAGAAATGATCCATTCTTAGCAACGAATATCTTGCCTTTGGATCTGTGATAGAAGGTGTACCCAACAGTCTCCTTTGGGTATCCTATGAAGACACATTTTTCCGATTTGGGTTCGAGCTTATCAGGTTGAAGCTTTTTCACATAAGCATCGCAGCCCCAAACTTTAAGAAACGACAACTTTGGTTTCTTGCCAAACCATAGTTCATAAGGTGTCGTCTCAACGGATTTTAATGGTGCCCTATTTAACGTGAATGCGTCCGTCTCTAAAGCATAACCCCAAAACGATAGCGGTAAATCAGTAAGAGACATCATAGATCGCACCATATCTAGTAAAGTACGATTACGACATTCGGACACACCATTACGCTGTGGTGTTCCGGGTGGCGTGAGTTGCGAAACTATTCCACAATTTTTCAAATGTACACCAAACTCGTAACTCAAATATTCTCCTCCACGATCAGATCGTAGAAACTTTATTTTCTTGTTACGATGATTTTCAACTTCACTCTGAAATTCTTTGAACTTTTCAAATGTTTCAGACTTATGTTTCATTAAGTAGATATACCCATATCTGCTTAAATCATCTGTGAAAGTGAGAAAATAACGATATCCGCCACGAGCCTCAATATTCATCGGACCACATACATCGGTATGTATGATTTCCAACAAATCTGTTGCTCTCTCCATAGTACCGGAGAACGGTGTTTTAGTCATCTTGCCCATGAGGCACGGTTCGCAAGTACCAAGTGATTCATAATCAAGTGGTTCCAAAAGCCCATCAGTATGGAGTTTCTTCATGCGCTTTATACCGATATGACCTAAACGGCAGTGCCACAAATAAGTTGCACTATCATTATCAACTCTGCATCTTTTGGCTTCAACATTATGAATATGTGTATTACTACTATCGAGATTCATCAAAAATAGACCACTCTTCAAAGGTGCATGACCATAAAAGATATTACTCATATAAATAGAACAACCATTATTCTCTGATTTAAATGAATAACCGTCTCGCATCAAACAAGATCCAGATATAATGTTCATGCTTAACGTTGGCACCAAAAAACAATTATTTAGGTCTAATATTAATCCCGAAGGTAGATGTAGAGGTAGCGTGCCGACCGCGATCACATCGACTTTGGAACCGTTTCCCACGCGCATCGTCACCTCGTCCTTTGCCAGCGTTCGCTTAATCCGTAGTCCCTGTTTCGAGTTGCAAATATTAGCAACAGAACCAGTATCAAATACCCAGGTGCTACTGCGAGCTCTAGTAAGGTACACATCAATAACATGTATATCACATATACCTTTGTTCACCTTGCCGTCCTTCTTATCCACCAAATACTTGGGGAAGTTCCGCTTCCAGTGACCAGTCTGCTTGTAGTAGAAGCACTCAGTTTCAGGCTTAGGTCCAGACTTGGGTTTCTTCTCCTGAGCAGCAACTTGCTTGCCGTTCTTCTTGAAGTTCCCCTTCTTCTTCCCTTTGCCCTTTTTCTTGAAACTAGCGGTCTTGTTAACCATCAACACTTGATGCTCCTTCTTGATTTCTACCTCCGCAGCTTTCAGCATTGCGAAGAGCTCAGGAATAGTCTTGTTCATCCCTTGCATATTATAGTTCATCACTAATCTCTTGTAGCTTGGTGGCAGTGATTGGAGAATTCTGTCAATGACGCAATCATCTAGAAGATTAACTCCCATCTGAATCAAGTGATTATTATACCCAGACATTTTGAGTATATGCTCACTGACAGAACTGTTCTCCTCCATCTTGCAGCTATAGAACTTTATTAGAGACTTCATATCTCTCAATTCGGGCATTTGCTTGAAATATTAACTTCAACTCCTGGAACACCTCATATGCTCCATGACGTTCAAAACGTCGTTGAAGTCCCGATTCTAAGCCGTAAAGCATGGCACACTGAACTATCGAGTAGTCATTAGCTTTGCTCTGCCAGACGTTCATAACATCTGGTGTTGCTCCAGCAGCAGGCCTGGCACCCAGCGGTGCTTCCAGGACATAATTCTTCTGAGCAGCAATGAGGATAATCCTCAAGTTACGGACCCAGTCCGTGTAATTGCTACCATCATCTTTCAACTTTGCTTTCTCAAGGAACGCATTAAAATTGAACGGAACAACAGCACGAGCCATCTATCAACATAAACAAGCAAGATACTATCACGTACTAAGTTCATGATAAGTTTAAGTTCAATTAATCAAATTACTTAAGAACTCCCACTTAGATAGACATCCCTCTAATCCTCTAAGTGATCACGTGATCCAAATCAACTAAACCATAACCGATCATCACATGAGATGGAGTAGTTTTCAATGGTGAACATCATTATGTTGATCATATCTACTATATGATTCACGCTCGACCTTTCGGTCTCCGTGTTCCGAGGCCATATCTGCATATGCTAGGCTCGTCAAGTTTTAACCTGAGTATTCTGCGTGTGCAAAACTGGCTTGCACCCGTTGTAGATGGACGTAGAGCTTATTGTTGGGGAACGTAGTAATTTCAAAAAATTTCCTACGCACACGCAAGATCATGGTGATGCATAGCAACGAGAGGGGAGAGTGTTGTCTACGTACCAACGCAGACCGACTGCGGAAGCGATCACACAACGTAGAGGAAGTAGTCGTACGTCTTCCCGATCCGACCGATCCAAGCACCGTTACTCCGGCACCTCCGAGTTCTTAGCACACGTTCAGCTCGATGACGATCCTCGGGCTCCGATCCAGCAAAGCATCGAGGAAGAGTTCCGTCAGCACGACGGCGTGGTGACGATCTTGATGTACTACCGACGCAGGGCTTCGCCTAAGCACTACAACGGTATGATCGAGGTGGAATTTGGTGGCAGGGGCACCGCACACGGCTAAGGAACGATCTCAAGGATCAACTTGTGTGTCTAGAGGTGCCCCCTGCCCCCGTATATAAAGGATCCAAGGGGAGGGGCTGGCCGGCCAAGGTGGGAGGCGCAGGAGGAGTCCTACTCCTACCGGGAGTAGGACTCCCCCTCCAATCCTATTCCAACTAAGACTCCAAGGGGGAAAGAGAGAGAGAGGTGGCCAGCCACCTCTCCTAGTCCTAATAGGACTAGTTGAGGGGGGAGGCGCGCAGCCCTCCATGGCAGCCCCTTTCACCTTTCCACTAAGGCCCATGTAGGCCCATTTGGCTCCCGGAGGGTTCCGGTAACCCTCCCGGTATTCCGGTAAAATCCCGATTTCACCCGGAACACTTCCGGTGTCCAAACATAGGCTTCCAATATATCAATCTTTATGTCTCGACCATTTCGAGACTCCTCGTCATGTCCGTGATCACATCCGGGACTCCGAACAACCTTGGTACATCAAAATGCATAAACTCATAATAACTGTCATCGTAACGTTAAGCGTGCGGACCCTACGGTTCGAGAACAATGTAGACATGACCGAGACACGTCTCCGGTCAATAACCAATAGCGGGACCTGGATGCCCATATTGGCTCCTACATATTCTACGAAGATCTTTAGCGGTCAGACCGCATAACAACATACGTTGTTCCCTTTGTCATCGGTATGTTACTTGCCCGAGATTCGATCGTCGGTATCCAATACCTAGTTCAATCTCGTTACTGGCAAGTCTCTTTACTCGTTCCGTAATACATCATCTCACAACTAACATCTTAGTTATAATGCTTGCAAGGCTTATGTGATGTGTATTACCGAGAGGGCCCAGAGATACCTCTCCGACAATCGGAGTGACAAATTCTAATCTCGAAATACGCCAAGCCAACATCTACCATTGGAGACACCTGTAGTACTCCTTTATAATCACCCAGTTACGTTGTGACGTTTGGTAGTACCCAAAGTGTTCCTCCGGCAAACGGAAGTTGCATAATCTCATAGTCATAGGAACATGTATAAGTCATGAAGAAAGCAATAGCAACATACTAAACGATCGGGTGCTAAGCTAATGAAATGGGTCATGTCAATCAGATCATTCAACTAATGATGTGACCTCGTTAATCAAATAACAACTCTTTGTTCATGGTTAGGAAACATAACCATCTTTGATTAACGAGCTAGTCAAGTAGAGGCATACTAGTGACACTCTGTTTGTCTATGTATTCACACATGTATTATGTTTCCGGTTAATACAATTCTAGCATGAATAATAAACATTTATCATGATATAAGGAAATAAATAATAACTTTATTATTGCCTCTAGGGCATATTTCCTTCAGTCTCCCACTTGCACTAGAGTCAATAATCTAGATTACACAGTAATGATTCTAACACCCATGGAGCCTTGGTGCTGATCATGTTTTGCTCGTGGAAGAGGCTTAGTCAACGGGTCTGCAACATTCAGATCCGTATGTATCTTGCAAATCTCTATGTCTCCCACCTGGACTAGATCCCGGATGGAGTTGAAGCGTCTCTTGATGTGTTTGGTCCTTTTGTGAAATCTGGATTCCTTTGCCAAAGCAATTGCACCAGTATTGTCACAAAAGATTTTCATTGGACCCGATGCACTAGGTATGACACCTAGATCGGATATGAACTCCTTCATCCAGACTCCTTCGTTCGCTGCTTCCGAAGCAGCTATGTACTCCGCTTCACATGTAGATCCCGCTACGACGCTTTGTTTAGAACTGCACCAACTGACAGCTCCACCGTTTAAAGTAAACACGTATCCGGTTTGCGATTTAGAATCGTTCGGATCAGTGTCAAAGCTTGCATCAACGTAACCTATTACGGTGAGCTCTTTGTCACCTCCATATACGAGAAACATATCCTTAGTCCTTTTCAGGTATTTCAGGATGTTCTTGACCGCTGTCCAGTGATCCACTCCTGGATTACTTTGGTACCTCCCTGCTAAACTTATAGCAAGGCACACATCAGGTCTGGTACACAGCATTGCATACATGATAGAGCCTATGGCTGAAGCATAGGGAACATCTTTCATTTTCTCTCTATCTTCTGCAGTGGTCGGGCATTGAGTCTGACTCAACTTCACACCTTGTAACACAGGCAAGAACCCTTTCTTTGCTTGATCCATTTTGAACTTCTTCAAAATCTTGTCAAGGTATGTGCTTTGTGAAAGTCCAATTAAGCGTCTTAATCTATCTCTATAGATCTTTATGCCTAATATGTAAGCAGCTTCCCCGAGGTCTTTCATCAAAAAACTTTTATTCAAGTATCCCTTTATGCTATACAGAAATTCTATATCATTTCCAATCAGCAATATGTCATCCATATATAATATCAGAAATGCTAGAGAGCTCCCACTCACTTTCTTGTAAATACAGGCTTCTCTAAAAGGCTGTATAAAGCCAAATGCTTTGATCACACTATCAAAGCGTTTATTCCAACTCCGAGATGCTTGCACCAGTCCATAAATGGATCGCTGGAGTTTGCACACTTTGTTAGCTCCCTTTGGATCGACAAAACCTTCTGGTTGCATCATATACAACTCTTCTTTCAGAAATCCATTCAGGAATGCAGTTTTGACATCCATCTGCCATATTTCATAATCATAAAATGCGGCAATTGCTAACATGATTCTGACGGACTTAAGCATCGCTACGGGTGAGAAGGTCTCATCGTAGTCAACCCCTTGAACTTGTCGAAAACCTTTTGCTACAAGTCGAGCTTTATAGACAGTAATATTACCGTCAGCGTCAGTCTTTTTCTTGAAGATCCATTTATTCTCAATTGCTTGCCGATCATCGGGCAAGTCAACCAAAGTCCATACTTTGTTCTCATACATGGATCCCATCTCAGATTTCATGGCCTCAAGCCACTTTGCGGAATCTGGGCTCACCATCGCTTCTTCATAGTTCGTAGGTTCATCATGATCTAGTAGCATGACTTCCAGAATTGGATTACCGTACCACTCTGGTGCGGATCTCACTCTGGTTGATCTACGTGGTTCAGTAGTATCTTGTCCTGAAGTTTCATGATCATCATCATTAGCTTCCTCACTAATTGGTATAGGTGTCGCAGAAACAGTTTTCTATGATGTACTATTTTCCAATAAGGGAGCAGGTACAGTTACCTCGTCAAGTTCTACTTTCCTCCCACTCACTTCTTTCGAGAGAAACTCCTTCTCTAGAAATGATCCATTCTTAGCAATGAATGTCTTGCCTTCGGATCTGTGATAGAAGGTGTACCCAACAGTCTCCTTTGGGTATCCTATGAAGACACATTTCTCCGCTTTGGGTTCGAGCTTATCAGGTTGAAGCTTTTTCACATAAGCATCGCAGCCCCAAACTTTAAGAAACGACAACTTTGGTTTCTTGCCAAACCATAGTTCATAAGGCGTCGTCTCAACGGATTTTGATGGTGCCCTATTTAACGTGAATGCGGCCGTCTCTAAAGCATAACCCCAAAACGATAGCGGTAAATCAGTAAGAGACATCATAGATCGCACCATATCTAGTAAAGTACGATTACGACGTTCGGACACACCATTACGCTGTGGTGTTCCGGGTGGCGTGAGTTGCGAAACTATTCCACAATTTTTCAAATGTACACCAAACTCGTAACTCAAATATTCTCCTCCACGATCAGATCGTAGAAACTTTATTTTCTTGTTACGATGATTTTCAACTTCACTCTGAAATTCCTTGAACTTTTCAAATGTTTCAGACTTATGTTTCATTAAGTAGATATACCCATATCTGCTTAAATCATCTGTGAAGGTGAGAAAATAACGATATCCGCCATGAGCCTCAATATTCATCGGACCACATACATCGGTATGTATGATTTCCAATAAATCTGTTGCTCTCTCCATAGTACCGGAGAACGGTGTTTTAGTCATCTTGCCTATGAGGCACGGTTTGCAAGTACCAAGTGATTCATAATCAAGTGGTTCCAAAAGCCCATCAGTATGAAGTTTCTTCATGCGCTTTACACCGATATGACCTAAACGGCAGTGCCACAAATAAGTTTCACTATCATTATCAACTCTGCATCTTTTGGCTTCTACATTATGAATATGTGTATCACTACTATCGAGATTTAACAAGAATAGACCACTCTTCAAAGGTGCATGACCATAAAAGATATTACTCATATAAATAGAACAACCATTATTCTCTGATTTAAATGAATAACCGTCTCACATTAAACAAGATCCAGATATAATGTTCATGCTCAACGCTGGCACCAAATAACAATTATTTAGGTCTAATACTAATCCCGAAGGTAGATGTAGAGGTAGCGTGCCGACCGCGATCACATCGACTTTGGAACCGTTTCCCACGCGCATCGTCACCTCGTCCTTTGCTAGTGTCCGCTTATTCCGTAGTCCCTGTTTCGAGTTGCAAATATTAGCAACAGAACCAGTATCAAATACCCAGGTGCTACTGCGAGCTTTAGTAAGGTACACATCAATAACATGTATATCACATATACCTTTGTTCACCTTGCCATCCTTCTTATCCGCCAAATACTTGGGGCAGTTCCGCTTCCAGTGACCAGTCTGCTTGCAGTAGAAGCACTCAGTTTCAGGCTTAGGTCCAGACTTGGGTTTCTTCTCCTGAGCAGCAACTTGCTTGTTGTTCTTCTTGAAGTTCCCTTTCTTCTTCCCTTTGCCCTTTTTCTTGAAACTAGTGGTCTTGTTGACCATCAACACTTGATGCTCCTTCTTGATTTCTACCTCCGCAGCTTTCAGCATTGCGAAGAGCTCGGGAATAGTCTTGTTCATCCCTTGCATATTATAGTTCATCACGAAGCTCTTGTAGCTTGGTGGCAGTGATTGGAGAATTCTGTCAATGACGCAATCATCTGGAAGATTAACTCCCGTCTGAATCAAGTGATTACTATACCCAGACATTCTTGAGTATATGCTCACTGACAGAACTGTTCTCCTCCATCTTGCAGCTATAGAACTTATTGGAGACTTCATATCTCTCAATTCAGGCATTTGCTTGAAATATTAACTTCAACTCCTGGAACATCTCATATGCTCCATGACGTTCAAAACGTCGTTGAAGTCCCGATTCTAAGCCGTAAAGCATGGCACACTGAACTATCGAGTAGTCATCAGCTTTGCTCTGCCAGACGTTCATAACATCTGGCGTTGCTCCAGCAGCAGGCCTGGCACCCAGCGGTGCTTCCAGGACGTAATTCTTCTGTGCAGCAATGAGGATAATCCTCAGGTTACGGACCCAGTCCGTGTAATTGCTACCATCATCTTTCAACTTTGCTTTCTCAAGGAACACATTAAAATTCAACGGAACAACAGCACGAGCCATCTATCTACAATCAACATAAACAAGCAAGATACTATCAGGTACTACATTCATGATAAGTTTAAGTTCAGTTAATCAAATTACTTAGGAACTCCCACTTAGATAGACATCCCTCTAATCCTCTAAGTGATCACGTGATCCAAATCAACTAAACCATAACCGATCATCACGTGAGATGGAGTAGTTTTCAATGGTGAACATCGTCATGTTGATCATATCTACTATATGATTCACGCTCGACCTTTCGGTCTCTGTGTTCCGAGGCCATATCTGCATATGCTAGGCTCGTCGAGTTTAACCTGAGTATTCTGCGTGTGCAAAACTGGCTTGCACCCGTTGTAGATGGACGTAGAGCTTATCACACCCGATCATCACGTGGTGTCTGGGCACGACGAACTTTGGCAATGGTGCATACTCAGGGAGAACACTTCTTGATAATTTAGTCAGAGATCATCTTATAATGCTACCGTCAATCAAAGCAAGATAAGATGCATAAAAGATAAAGATCACATGCAATCAATATAAGTGATATGATATGGCCATCATCATCTTGTGCTTGTGATCTCCATCTCCGAAGCACCGTCATGATCACCATTGTCACCGGCGCGACACCTTGATCTCCATCGTAGCATTGTTGTCGTCTCGCCAATCTTATGCTTCCACGACTATCACTACCGCTTAGCAATAAAGTAAAGCATTACAAAAACCAGCATCATGCCTTGACCATATCACATCACAACATGCCCTGCAAAAACAAGTTAGACGTCCTCTACTTTGTTGTTGCAAGTTTTACGTGGCTGCTACGGGCTTAAGCAAGAACTCATCTCACCTACGCATCAAAACTACAACGATAGTTTGTCAAATAGACTCCGTTTTAACCTTCTCAAGGACCGGGCGTAGCCACACTCGGTTCAACTAAAGTTGGAGAGACAGTCGCCCGCAAGCCATCTATGTGCAAAGCACGTCGAGGGAACCGGTCTCGCGTAAGCGTACGCGTAAGGTTGGTCCGGGTCGTCTCGTCCAACAATACCGCCGAACCAAAGTATGACATGCTGGTAGGCAGTATGACTTGTATCGCCCACAACTCACTTGTGTTCTACTCGTGCAAATAACATCAAACCATAAAACCTAGGCTCGGATGCCACTGTTGGGGAACGTAGTAATTTCAAAAAAATTCCTACGCACACGCAAGATCATGGTGATGCATAGCAACGAGAGGGGAGAGTGTTGTCTGCGTACCAACGCAGACCGACTGCGGAAGCGATCACACAACGTAGAGGAAGTAGTCGTACATCTTCCCGATCCGACCGATCCAAGCACCGTTACTCCGGCACCTCCGAGTTCTTAGCACACGTTCAGCTCGATGACGATCCTCGGGCTCCGATCCAGCAAAGCGTCGAGGAAGAGTTCCGTCAGCACGACGGCGTGGTGACGATCTTGATGTACTACCGACGCAGGGCTTCGCCTAAGCACTACAACGGTATGATCGAGGTGGAATTTGGTGGCAGGGGGCACCGCACACGGCTAAGGAACGATCTCAAGGATCAACTTGTGTGTCTAGAGGTGCCCCCTGCCCCCGTATATAAAGGATCCAAGGGGAGGGGCTGGCCGGCCAAGGTGGGAGGCGTAGGAGGAGTCCTACTCCTACCGGGAGTAGGACTCCCCCCTCCAATCCTATTCCAACTAGGAATCCAAGGGGGAAAGAGAGAGAGAGAGGTGGCCGGCCACCTCTCCTAGTCCTAATAGGACTAGTGGAGGGGGGAGGCGCGCAGCCCTCCATGGCAGCCCCTTTCACCTTTCCACTAAGGCCCATGTAGGCCCATTTGGCTCCCGGAGGGTTCCGGTAACCCTCCCGGTATTCCGGTAAAATCCCGATTTCACCCGGAACACTTCCGGTGTCCAAACATAGGCTTCCAATATATCAATATTTATGTCTAGACCATTTCGAGACTCCTCGTCATGTCCGTGATCACATCCGGGACTCCGAACAACCTTCGGTACATCAAAATGCATAAACTCATAATAACTGTCATCGTAACGTTAAGCGTGCGGACCCTACGGTTCGAGAACAATGTAGACATGACCGAGACACGTCTCCGGTCAATAACCAATAGCGGGACCTGGATGCCCATATTGGCTCCTACATATTCTACGAAGATCTTTATCGGTCAGACCGCATAACAACATACGTTGTTCCCTTTGTCATCGGTATGTTACTTGCCCGAGATTCGATCATCGGTATCCAATACCTAGTTCAATCTCGTTACTGGCAAGTCTCTTTACTCGTTCCGTAATACATCATCTCACAACTAACATCTTAGTTATAATGCTTGCAAGGCTTATGTGATGTGTATTACCGAGAGGGCCCAGAGATACCTCTCCGACAATTGGAGTGACAAATTCTAATCTCGAAATACGCCAACCCAACATCTACCATTGGAGACACCTGTAGTACTCCTTTATAATCACCCAGTTACGTTGTGACGTTTGGTAGTACCCAAAGTGTTCCTCCGGCAAACGGGAGTTGCATAATCTCATAGTCATAGGAACATGTATAAGTCATGAAGAAAGCAATAGCAACATACTAAACGATCGGGTGCTAAGCTAATGAAATGGGTCATGTCAATCAGATCATTCAACTAATGATGTGACCTCGTTAATCAAATAACAACTCTTTGTTCATGGTTAGGAAACATAACCATCTTTGATTAACGAGCTAGTCAAGTAGAGGCATACTAGTGACACTCTGTTTGTCTATGTATTCACACATGTATTATGTTTCCGGTTAATACAATTCTAGCATGAATAATAAACATTTATCATGATATAAGGAAATAAATAATAACTTTATTATTGCCTCTAGGGCATATTTCCTTCACTTATCACACCCGATCATCACGTGGTGTCTGGGCACGATGAACTTTGGCAACGGTGCATACTCAGGGAGAACACTTCTTGATAATTTAGTGAGAGATCATCTTATAATGCTACCGTCAATCAAAGCAAGATAAGATGCATAAAAAGATAAACATCACATGCAATCAATATAAGTGATATGATATGGCCATCATCATCTTGTGCTTGTGATCTCCATCTCCGAAGCACTGTCATGATCACCATCGTCACCGGCGCGACACCTTGATCTCCATCGTAGCATCGTTGTCGTCTCGCCAATCTTATGCTTCCACGACTATCGCTACCGCTTAGTGATAAAGTAAAGCATTACATCGCGATTGCATTGCATACAATAAAGCGACAACCATATGGCTCCTGCCAGTTGCCGATAACTCGGTTACAAAACATGATCATCTCATACAATAAAATCATGTCTTGACCATATCACATCACAACATGCCCTGCAAAAACAAGTTAGACGTCCTCTACTTTGTTGTTGCATGTTTTACGTGGCTGCTACGGGCTTAAGCAAGAACCAATCTCACCTACGCATCAAAACCACAACGATAGTTTGTCAAATAGACTCCGTTTTAACGTTCGCAAGGACCGGGCGTAGCCACACTCGGTTCAACTAAAGTTGGAGAGACAGTCGCCCGCAAGCCACCTGTGTGCAAAGCACGTCGGGGGAACCGGTCTCGCGTAAGCGTACGCGTAAGGTTGGTCCGGGTCGTCTCGTCCAACAATACCGCCGAACCAAAGTATGACATGCTGGTAGGCAGTATGACTTGTATCGCCCACAACTCACTTGTGTTCTACTCGTGCAAATAACATCAAACCATAAAACCTAGGCTCGGATGCCACTGTTGGAGCACGTAGTAATTTCAAAAAAAAATCTACGCACACGCAAGATCATGGTGATGCATAGCAACGAGTCTGATCTACGTACCCTTGTAGATCGCAACAGAAGCGTTGACACAACGTAGAGGAAGTAGTCGTACGTCTTCTTCCCAATCCGACCAATCCAAGCACCGTTACTCCGGCACCTCCGAGTTCTTAGCACACGTACAGCTCGATGACGATCCCCGGGCTCCGATCCAGCAAAGCTTCGGGGAGGAGTTCCGTCAGCACGACGGTGTGGTGACGATCTTGATGTTCTACCGACGCAGGGCTTCGCCTAAGCACTACAACGGTATTATCGAGGTGGAATATGGTGGCAGGGGGCACCGCGCACGGCTAAGGAACGATCTCAATGATCAACTTGTGTGTCTAGAGGTGCCCCCTGCCCCCGTATATAAAGGATCCAAGGGGGAGGGGCTGGCCGGCCAAGAGGAGGGCGCAGGAGGAGTCCTACTCCTACCGGGAGTAGGACTCCCCCCCCAATCCTATTCCAAGTAGGATTCCCAAGGGGGAAAGAGAGAGAGAGGTGGCCGGCCACCTCTCCTAGTCCTAATAGGACTAGGGGAGGGGGGAGGCGCGCAGCCCATCATGGCAGCCCCTTTCACCTTTCCACTAAAGCCCAATAAGGCCCATATGGCTCCCGGGGGGTTCCGGTAACCTCCCGGTAATCCGGTAAAATCCCGATTTTACCCGGTACACTTCCGATATCCAAATATAGACTCCTCGTCATGTCCGTGATCACATCCGGGACTCTGAACTACCTTCGGTACATCAAAATGCATAAACTCATAATAACTGTCATCGTAACGTTAAGCGTGCGGACCCTACGGTTCGAGAACAATGTAGACATGACCGAGACACGTCTCCGGTCAATAACCAATAGCGGGACCTGGATGCCCATATTGGCTCCTACATATTCTACGAAGATCTTTATCGGTCAGACCGCATAACAACATACGTTGTTCCCTTTGTCATCGGTATGTTACTTGCCCGAGATTTGATCGTCGGTATCCAATACCTAGTTCAATCTCGTTACCGGCAAGTCTCTTTACTCGTTCCGTAATACATCATCCTGCAACTAACTCATTGGTTGCATTGCTTGCAAGGCTTAAGTGATGTGTATTACCGAGAGGGCCCAGAGATACCTCTCCGACAATCGGAGTGACAAATCCTATTCTCGAAATACGCCAACCCAACATCTACCATTGGAGACACCTGTAGAGCTCCTTTATAATCACCCAGTTACGTTGTGACGTTTGGTAGCACACAAAGTGTTCCTTCGGCAAACGGGAGTTGCATAATCTCATAGTCATAGGAACATGTATAAGTCATGAAGAAAGCAATAGCAACATACTAAACGATCGGGTGCTAAGCTAATGGAATGGGTCATGTCAATCAGATCATTCAACTAATGATGTGACCTCGTTAATCAAATAACAACTCTTTGTTCATGGTTAGGAAACTTAACCATCTTTGATTAACGAGCTAGTCTAGTAGAGGCATACTAGTGACACTCTGTTTGTCTATGTATTCACACATGTATTGTATTTCCGGTTAATACAATTCTAGCATGAATAATAAACATTTATCATGATATAAGGAAATAAATAATAACTTTATTATTGCCTCTAGGGCATATTTCCTTCACGCCGGCCCTAGGGAGATGGATCTCCAAGGGGGCGGCGGCCAAGGGTGGCTTCCCCCCCCCCCCCCAAGCCAAGTGGGGGGCGCCCCCACCCCTAGGGTTTCCCAACCCTAGGCGCAGGGCAGGCCCAAGGGGGCGCACCAGCCCACTAGGGGCTGGTTCCCCACCCAATTCAGCCCATGGGGCTCTCCGGGATAGGTGGCCCCACCCGGTGGACCCCCGGGACCCTTCTGGTGGTCCCGGTACAATACCGGTAACCCCCGAAACCTCCCCGATGGCCAAAACTTGACTTCCCATATATAAATCTTTACATCCAGACCATTCTGGAACACCTCGTGACGTCTGTGATCTCATCCGGGACTCCGAACAACTTTCGAGTTACTGCATACTAATATCTCTACAACCCTAGCGTCACCGAACCTTAAGTGTGTAGACCTTACGGGTTCGGGAGACATGCAGACATGACCGAGACGCCTCTCCGATCAATAACCAACATCGGGATCTAGATACCCATGTTGGCTCCCACTTGCTCCACGATGATCTCATTGGATGAACCACGATGTCGAGGATTCAATCAATCCGTATACAATTCCCTTTGTCAATCGGTACGTTACTTGCCCGAGACTCGATCGTTAGTATCCCAATACCTCGTTCAATCTCGTTACCGGCAAGTCACTTTACTCGTGCCGTAATGCATGATCCCGTGATCAACCACTTGGTCACATCTCGTTACCGGCAAATCTCTAGGGCATATTTCCAACAGGTCACGCCTTGGAGCTTATGCCAAAGATTGACGTACTCAAGGACCTCCGGGAGTCCAAGTCTGCCATGGATGTCGCGTATCCAAGTATGCTGCTCGAGGCCCTCCCATACCAGGGTTCGCCGCCTGCGGCGATTTGGCACAAGAGTGAAAACGCCGGGGGCGAGGTCAGAGACGGCCTGGCCGTCGAGCCAGTGGTCGCTCCAAAAGAGGCAGGTTCTCCCGTCACCAAGGTGCCAGGTTGTGGATGCGTGGAAGAAGCTGGACGTCACATCATCGATTGGGAGCTGAAGATGATGCCAAGGCCGCGAGGGGTCGATGGCTTTGAGCCAAAGCCAGCGGCAGGGCAGGGAGATCCCGGTGAGGTGCAAGTCACGCACGCCAAGCCCGCGAACTCGAGAGGTCGACAAACGCGCGGCCAGCTAACGAGGCAGCTGCCGGATCTGGCGTCACGCCGGCCATGCCATAGAAAGTCGCGGATGATCCGTGTGATCTTTTTGAGAATAGTCGGGTTGATGGCGATGGCCATGAGGATGTGCACGGGCATGGCGGAGAGCACGCGGCGCACGAGCGCAAGGCGTTCACCACGGGTCAGGAGTGCGGCTTTCCAAGTGGCCAGCTTTCGCGAGATCTTGTTCACGAGCGGCATCAAGGACGAGGAGGGTGTCTTACGCACGGACAGTGGGAGGCCTAGGTATACCAAGGGGAAACTGGTGATTGCGCACGCGAGCGTGGAGCTGATGATCGGAGCCACCTCCTCGTCGCACCGTATGGGGGTGGCCGAGCACTTAAGGAAATTTGTGCGGAGACCCGAGGCCTCGCCGAAAATCCGAAGCAACTCGCGGATGATAGCAAGCTCCGTGGTGGTCAGGTGGCATAAGACGACCACATCACCGGCGTACAGAGAGATGTTGGAAGCGGCATGTCGGTTGGTAAGCCGTTGCAACATGCCCGTGCGGACCGCATGCTGGAGGAGGGAGTTCAGGGTGTCGATCACGATCGCGAAGAGGAGCGGAGACATCGGGTCGCCTTGGCGGAGCCCGCAAGCATGGTCCATCGGAGGGCCTGGGTTGCCGTTGATGAGAACCCGCGTGGATGCAATGGAGACAAGGATGCATATCCATTCGCACCAGCGATGCCCGAAGCCAAGGTGGCGAAGAGCTTGAAGAAGAAAGGGCCAAGAGACGGTGTCGAACGCCTTCGCAATGTCGAGCTTGAGAAGGATGCGCGGGGCCTTGAGATTGTGAAGCAGTCGCGCCGTTTGCTGGACAAAGAGGAAGTTGTCGTGCACACTCCGGCCGGCGATGAATGCGCTCTGGTTGGTGGAGACGATCTGGCTCATCCTAGGCGCCAAACGAAGGAAGAGGACCTTGGCGAAAAGCTTGGCGACGATGTGGATCAAACTGATTGGCCTATAGTCAGAGAGCGCGGACGCGTCCGGTTTCTTGGGAAGCAGAACTAGCAATGCTTCGTTAAGCTTCTGGAACCCCATGCCATTCATGGAGAAAAGCTTGTCGAAGGCTTCACAAATGTCGGACTTGATCGTGGTCCAGCACGTGCACAGGAATTTCGCCGTGAACCCGTCCGGTCCGGGTGCTTTGCCCGTAGGCAGATTCTTCACAGCGTTCCAAATCTCATCCTCCGTGAAAGGTTGCTCAAGGTCGAGGAGATCAAAGTGGCGGGGGTCGATGCCATCTTGGTCGAGGGAGTGCTCTCTTTGGGCAGAGGAGCCAAGAATGGAGGTGAAATGCTCGAATGCAGCTTGCGCCATGTCCACGTTGTCGGTGAGGGCACGCGAGTTAAATGATCTATTTTTCTGTGATGTATAGGCCCAACCTTTCTTTTTGTGTGCGTGAGGGAGACGTATATGCCTACAGGAAAATCCTTGTGGAATGGATCCACATGGGTACGTCGAGTGCTAGTACGAATTCAGGGAGTGATTAATTAGAATCCACAGGAGAATTCAGGTAAAAATATCCACGGGGAAATTTTTCATGGTACGTGCTACAAATCAACTGACTAATCTTCAGGAAATCAATCGGGTCCTGGGCCGTTGGATCCGCCAGACACAGCCGCTGGATTCCGCCGCCACCCGCCACGGCATCATTCCCGTGCTTGGCTCACCTCTCGGTTGTAGCCGCTGCTCCGCGGCAGGGGCGCACCGGTCGGTCGGCTCACCTGCCACACCGCGTCTGCCCTTGCAATAGCTGGCGCTCCGCCACGTCCACTGACGAGCACTGCATCGACGCACAGACAATGCTGCATTGCAGCTTTGGTAGCGGCGAGGAACCCTGCATCCCAGCAACTGATGCATCGAAGCACCAGTGCCTCTCGGCAATTCTCACGAGCATTGCATCGTAGCTCCGGCAACACGGTTGAATGTTGCATTGCAACACCAACAACGGCGCTGCATCGGACCACCGGCGCGTCTATGCGGCGTCACGGGTGCCGCATCGCCGCGCCGGCGCCGCTGGCAAGAGCTGCATAGGAGCACCGACGCCTCTCTCCCGGGTCACTAGCGCTGCATCGCAGCGTGCGGCCGCCCTCGCAACACGGGGCACTGGCTGACGTGTGCCTATCTCGATTGGAGCGGCATAGACCATAGAAAGCGTGTGCGGAGAAGAAGCAGAGAGACATGAAAAAAAAAGAGCGAGGTTCCTTAGCGAACGAGATAAGGAAGGGCGATGGGTGGGACCCACGGACGCGTGGCGCGCGAGATACGCGACTTATTTGTTCCCGGAATCGGCCGGGCAATAATAATCGTTTTCCTTTTTCTCCACAGACGCAATCTGTATAAAGATTTCCCCGTAAGGTTTAGCACTTTGAGGCGAGGTGGGGAGTGACGTCCGAATCTGCCGTGTGCCAGCCGCGTCCTCGCCACCACTCCACTCCACCAGCGTGGCGAGTGGCGGCGGCATCGCATCCGTACGGTCCTTCTCCAACCACCCCTTCTCCTTCCCTCACGCCGTTCTTTCCTCTCCGCCCCTCTCCCTCTCTTCCATCCATCCTCCCCCGCCCCGCCGGCATCTAAGATTGCCGCAACCTACTCAACACCGTGAAACTTCTCTACCCAACGCAGATCCTCTCCATCTTCCGGCTGTCCACTGGTTGCTGACCAAGAAACGAAGGTAAACCTCGCCCCTGTTTCCAAAATTCTTCTGTGGGTTCTTGGCCGGCACATGTGCGTATGTGATCTCGATCTATTGGTGTTCTTGGGGGATCCTACTCCGGTTCTTGGACAATCGTCTTTCCTTTATAGGTATATATACTGAAATCTTTCGCCTTAATTAAGCTTCATAGCACTAGTCTTGGGCCGGGGAGGTTTCTGCCTCAAGGAAACCGCGGGTGTGGGAAACAACCTCGACTCCTCTGAATTCTCAATCATCCATTAGTTTTTGAGACTGTTTGTAGAGTAGGAGTAGTTCTTCATGCGTCAGTCTCTTGCTGTGATTCTGAACTAGCGGTTATTCACCGACTTCCTTTTCAAACAGAAGTGGTTACACAGTGCCTGGACGGGAAAACCAAGATCAGTTTCTCACCCAATTTACTGCCCCAATCGTGCTGCAATTCCCCCCTTGTCATTTTCTCCTTCTCGAACGGAAACGAACGGCCCCAGAGAAATTCGGAGGCTGGCACAACGGATCCGTACAGCGCATGAGCGTCTATTTTGCAGTTTGTTTGTTTCCTCTTATTGTTTCTGCTGTTGCGTGAATCAATTTCTTTTGTCCTGCTGCTGCAGCGGTTTGACTCCAATCAATCAGTCACACTCTTCCAAATCTGCTGATTGATTTATTGATTGATGATGCAGTGCTTCTGCTAGCTGCCAAGACGACTCCTCCGGCTCTTCCCGGCGTCCCGGGTCACTCTGGCCTTCCTCGTGGCGGCCCCGCTCCCCGCCATCTCCCCGCCGTCGCTGCTGCCGCGGAGAGCCTCTCCCATAGACAACGGCTAAGGACATGATCGCAAGCACGCTCTGTTTTGGGAGGTGATCGGGATTCAGTGGCCATGGCCAAGATGAGCTGCTTCTCCATCCTGCTCACCGGCCGGAGGCAGAAACGAGTGGTACGTGTTTGAATGGTTCTGTCTACCTGTGAGTTTGGAACTTTCGATCGGTGAAGCTTGGTTGCATGTTTTGATTTTGTGTCTCTACTCTGTTCAGCAGGTTGGTGATGCCGACAAGGGTGGCGGAACTGAGAACGATCGCGCCACGGTGAAGCCGGTGGCGGTGGAGTCTACTGACGCGCCGCCGGCGGTTGCCGCTGCCATGGTGGAGAAATGCGGCGACAAGATCGTCGCCGATGTGGTCATCGTGGTGGCGCACAAGGGCGCCAGTGAGGTGTCGCCAGCAAGATCGGACAGTCTGTCTGACGACATTGATTTCGAGTTCCACCCGCAGCACAAGTCCGTCGGCTTCGACGTCCAGGGACCGGAGAAGCATGCCACTGGCACCGTGCCGGACGCGCGTCCGGTGGCCGCGAGCGCCGGGGAGGAGGCCGCTACGGCGGTGGTGGAGGAGGCTGCGGCAGCGGAGGTGGAGGTGGACCCGTCGGCGAAGCTCAAGCGCTCGTGCTCCAACATCGAGACGAAGCGGCCTGGCCCGAAGGACGCCCCGGGCACGCGGGTGCGGTCGCGCTCCTACGGCGACCTGCCGGGCGACCTCCTCGTGGTCACCACCCCGCGGCGCGCGCACGAGGCGAGCCCCAATGCGTCGGTGAAGACGTCGCGCACCGCCGACGGCGTTATGCTCAAGCGGCGGTCGTCTAGCCAGGTGCTGCCGTCGCGGAGCCGGAAGCTGTGGTGGCGGCTCTTCCTCTGGAGCCACCGCAACCTGCACCGGCCCTGGTCGGCGCGCCCAAGCGACGCTGGCACTCCCCGCGGCGGGTACACCTCGGACACGCTCGAGGAGCCGGCAGACCGCAAGAACAAGAAGGCGATGGTGGACGAGTCGCCGCCGCAGCCGCCGTCGCAGAACCAGTGGGTCGCCTTCTGCGCCGACCACTCCCTGAGCGACCGCGTCAGCGACTGGGTTAGCAGCATCGACAACAGCGGGTGCCTCCGCATCGCCGAGGAGGAGGACGACGGTGGCGACCAGAGCATGGACCTCACCGACGACCGCGTGGCGCGTCCGCGTCCCATGGAGGCCGGGGAGACGTCGGGTAAGGGGGGCCACGGCAAGCTGGCCAAGCGGTGCGCGGCGGCGGACGACGTGGCCCAGGCCAACAGCATCGTCCAGTCCCTCAACGGCTTCTCCTCCGTGGCGCACATCTCCGGGATGGGCCTCAAGGTCGTGCCCATGATCGCGCCCTTCTCCAACCTCCGCGCCGTCAACCTCTCCGGCAACTTCATCGGTAAGCACAGCACTGCCGTCCGGCAAATACAATCCAGCAACGTCAATTGCTGCTGTACCAGACAGTAGCACTTTCAGACATTCTGCTGCTGAATTTGTGCTGTCCTGTTCGTCATGCAGTTCATATCTCCCCTGGATCGCTGCCCAAGGGCCTCCACACGCTGGATCTGTCGCGGAACAAGATCGCCAACGTCGAGGGGCTCCGGGAGCTGACGAAGCTGCGCGTGCTGAACCTCAGCTACAACCGGATCTCGCGCATCGGCCATGGTAAGTCGATGCCTTTTCAGACTTGGGGTTCTTGCATTGCACATCTTCAGTAAATTCCTTTCTGGTGCATGCACACCGCATGCTATCCAAGAGAGACATGCAGTAAAATTCTGGAGTAGCATGAATCATATTGTCGGAGCCGGGACCGACCATTGCAGTTGAGAGGGCCTTATCCTACTAATCAAAGATCGTCACTCATTGCTTAATCAAGTTGTGTACGTGTACAAATGTGATCTGTGAGGTGGTCCATTGCATAATTCACCCGACCACTGCTCCATCGCTAGTAACAGTACAATGCCAATTTAATATTGGGTTTTTATCATTCATGCCACTAGTTGCGTCCCACTACTCAGTTTTATCATTGGAAGTTGCAGTTGCTCAAAAATGCCATTGTGTTCCGTCAGATGCTTGTTCAAAAATGTCATTAGATATCTAAAAAATGTCATCATTCCATTAGATGTTTGCTCAAAAATATCATTAGACATTGTTATTGTCAGGTTAAACTCGTTGACCATGTTATATGATGAACATACCCCTATACCCAAATGTCAGATCTCTTTATCTCACAAATGATAAGTGTGGACCCCACTTGTCAGGAGTAAGCAAGCCAATAACTCAGAAAAATAAAAACGCTATTGGGATCAAGTGGGGCCCACATTTTATTGTACTGAGGTAGAGGGAGAACTGACATGGACATGTTGGTCTATAGGTATTTTGATCATTACAACATGGCAAATGAGATGTGAGATACAACCTATAAGGGTGTCTAGTGGTATTTTTGGGCACTGAGTAGTGAGATACAACCTATGGCATAAATGATAAAATCCCCAATATTGGTCTGTCTCTGCACAATGGCACAGCTCCAGCAATGTGATACTGCCATTTCAGCCGAGCAAGATTGTTTGTGTAAATTTCTCTGTGCTTAAACCTGCGAGAAACGTAATACGATTTGTGAATTCTGCTTACGAACTTCTTTGATGGATCAGGGCTGTCGAACTGCACGGCGATGAGGGAGCTGTACCTGGCGGGGAACAAGATCGGCGACGTGGAGGGGCTGCACCGGTTGCTGAGGCTGGCGGTGCTGGACCTGGGCTTCAACAGGCTCACCACGGCCAAGGCGCTGGGCCAGCTGGTGGCCAACTACCACTCCCTCCTGGCGCTCAACCTGGTGGGCAACCCCGTGCAGGCCAACGTCGGCGACGACGCCCTGCGCAAGGCCGTCACCGACCTCCTCCCGCAGCTCGCATACCTCAACAAGCAGCCCCTCAAGCCGCGGGAGGCGGCCACCGACAGCGTCGCGCGCGCGGCGCTCGGCACGGGAGGGCGCAGGAGGGGGGCGTCGCGGCGCCTGAGCCAGAGCCCCGTGTCGTCGTCGTCGTCGTCGAGGAGCAGGTCCAAAGGCAGGCAGCACCATGGCTCGAGCGTGACGGCAAGGAAGTGAACGATGATCAATTCTTCTTTTTACTCCTAGAAGAAGAAGGAAGGCCTCGGCCCCAACGGCAGAGGACACTGCCACATTGGTATCCATCGGTCCTCGCCGGCCGCTTCACGGAGCGTCGCCGCCGTCCTGCTGACCACTCTGGGAGTTGTGTGGACTCGTAGATGGTTGGAAATCATGCATTTGGGAGCATCCAAGGTGTGTATTATTTAGCCCCCAAGAAATTTCCGAGAGTTTGGAGTTTGCCATAAGAACTACCGGCATTGAAGGGAGCACCGGCATGGGTTGGTCGACGCTCTCGGACAAGAAGGGTGAGACATCAGTTGTTGTTGAGGGCATTCGTTTGCTCTATTTCTTCGACGGATATTAGCATTTCTTGAGGACGTGAACTTCGGGATACATCTTTGTCTCTACCACTTTGGTTATCTCGCTGCTTTTATCAATACTAGATGACCGGTTGCGTCAAATGGCATAGAGTTACATTTGAAACCATGAGTGCTCTGGAAATAATTGCATTTGTTAGTAACTTTAGATGTGAGGAACCACTTAGGGTACCCATACAAACCATTTTAATTAAAAAATAATAAGGATTTCTCTTTACAAACATATACTTAGCGTGTGCAATTTGTAATCAATCACATTTCAGAACATGGAATTGGAACGGTTATTAACATAGCTAACACTTTGCATTAAAGATAGCATATGATAAGATATAAATGAAGGTTTGGTTCTTCTTAGGGATTCACCAACTATTAGTGCACACATACACAGACCCAACAAAATATTTCTTCACTAGGAACTACATCACACAGCAAGGCTCCATCATCCGTGAAAATCGGACTCTTTGTGATATGAATATGTGCCTTTGGTATGGGGCAGACAAATTGATTCACGAGTAAGCCAGTCAAGGTCAGCAATAGCATCATGAAACTTCATAAGAGTTCTTATTGTAGAACTGGCTGGCGGCACACTGCCTTTAGCAAGCCAATGGATTCTCCGGAAGCATCAAACACATCATCTATGTAGTCTGCCCAGCTTCTGCTGAGTTCTTAAATCTTCATATCATGTTCATTCGTTCATTTTTCTGCCTTTCTAATCCACTAAACTGATGAAACGTAAGTTTCTCTTGTCAGGGCTTTAGTTATTCCAAGATAATATCATAAGGTCCAAGCTTGGTTTTCCAACCAAAGTACAATGACCATAACAACCTATTTAAGACTGGCAACATACGTAAGATTGCTGCTTGGCAAGGGACGAACTAATGTTCTGAATAAACATTATTACAATAATGAAGAGGAGAGAGTAGCTATAGGAATCAACGCAATCGTATTAACTCTGCTGGCTGGAACTATATACAGTTTACAGGAGCTTGTGATGCGCCACTACCTGGCTGATCGTGGGCGACATGCCCACTACTCACACGCATGCACTTGACCGCAGGTCGTGCTCTATACACGTATACATACACTCTACACTCTCTATACTCTAACACCCCCCGCAGTCTTGGCGTCGGCTGGCGCGACGCAGAGACTGGCCCGGAACTGAAGGAAAATGTCCGTGGGCAAGCCTTTCGTCATGACGTCGGCGAGCTGCTGTGTGGTGGGGATGTGGAGGACGCGGAACTGGCCGAGCGCCACTCGTTCCCGCACAAAATGGATGTCGAGTTCGACATGCTTGGTGCGACGGTGGTGCACAGGGTTGGCGGAGAGGTAGCAGGCGGACACATTGTCCGCAGTAGACCACGGTCGCCGAGCGGAGAGGAAGAAGAAGCTCGCCGAGGAGTTGACGAAGCCAGACGCATTCAGCGACAACGTTGGCGACGCCGCGGTACTCTGCCTCAGCGCTCGAGCGAGACACGGTGGCCTGACACTTGGAGGACCAGGAGACGAGCGCGTCGCCGAGGTAGACGCAGAACCCAGACGTCGAGCAACGTGTGTCCGGGCAGCCGGCCTAGTCAGCGTCGGTGTAGCCGCGTAGATCCAGTGTCGAGGACGCGCGGATATGGAGCCCAAGCGTGGGCGTCCCCCGGACGTAGCGCAGCACGCGCTTGATGGCAGGCCCGCGGATCGTGCATGTGCAAACAGATCTGCTGCACGGTGTACGCCAGCTCAGGCCGAGTGATGGTAAGGTACCGGAGCGCGCCGGCGATGCTGCGGTAGCCGGACGGATCATCCGCGCGCGGCCCCGCGGCCTGGGGAAGCTTGCCCTTCGTGTCGACTGGCGTGGGCGACGGCTTGCAGGTGTCCATGGCAGCGCGCTCGAGGATGTCCTCGGCGTACTGTTGTTGACAGAGGAAGAAGCCCGACGCGGTGCGTGTCACCTATATGCTGAGGAAGAAACGCAGAGCGCCGAGGTCCTTCATGGCAAACTCACTGGTGAGCGCGTGGACGATCTGTTGAAGCAGAGCCGGGGTCGACGCGGTGAGCACGATATCGTCGACGTAGAGGAGGAGGAAGGCCGCATCAACCCCGCGCGTGTAGGTGAACAGGGAGGAGTCAAAGCGTGTTGCAGTGAAGCCGATCGTGTTGATGAAGGTGGCGAACATCTGAAACCAAGCGCGCGGGGCCTGTTTGAGCCCATACAAGGACTTGTTGAGGCGGCAGACATGCTGAGGACGGTGCTCGTCGACGAAGCCGGCCGGTTGGAGACAGTAGACCTCCTCCGCAAGCGTACCGTGCAGAAACGCGTTTTTGACGTCCAGTTGATGGACCGGCCAACCACACGAGGCGGCGATGGTGAGGACGGAGCGGATCATCGCCGGCTTGACCACCGGTGAGAAGGTCTCACCGTAGTCCACGCCAGCATGCTGATTGAATCCTCGGACCACCCACCGCGCCTTGTAGCGTTCAAGAGAGCCATCCGCGCGAAATTTGTGTTTGAAAACCCATTTGCCAGTGATCAGGTTGGCGTTGGATGGGCGAGGAACCAGCTCCCAGGCCCGGTTGGCGACGAGCGCAGCAAACTCTTCGCGCATGGCAGCTAACCAGTTGGGATCGCGCACGGCGGTCCGAACAGAGCTAGGCAGCGGCGAGAGTGAGTTGGTGGAGGAGACAGCCGCGGCATCTTAGTACTTCAGATTGGGCTTGAAGACGTCGGCCTGGGCGCGGGTCATGGGGCGACGACAGGCCGCAGCGGGCACGAGAGCACCGGTCTCTGAACCTGAAGCGTTTCTGAAACTGAAGCAGAACATCGCTCCAGAGACGACGAAGAGGCGGAGCCGCTGGATGAGGATCGCGCGGCCTCAGTTGAATGAGCGGAGCGCGCGCTAGCGGAGACACTAGGAGAGCCGTCCAAGGATAATCCAACGGTCGCGTTTGAACGCGTGGAAGACGCGGGCGATCCGACGACTGTGTTTGAACGCGGCGAATGCGCGGGAGATCCAATGGCCCCAGTTGAACGTGGCGGAGGCGCGGGCGATCCAGGGATCGCAGACCATCGCGGTGCAGGTGGATGGAGCTGCAGGATCGGCGGAGCCCCGAGTGACGGCAGAGCGGGCGGAGCGGCAGGCTCATGGCGGGAGAAGGGGAAGTGATGACTCGCTTGGTCTGAAGGTCGAAGCAACGATACCCGCAGTGGTCGGCTGGATAGCCGAGGAAGACACACGTGGCCGAGCGATAGTCGAGCTTGTGGCGAGCGGTGGAAGTGAGGTTTGGGTAGCAAAGGCAGCCGAATACGCGCAGGCTGCTGTAATCAGGGGCGACGCCGAGCAGAAGCTCATAGGGCGTCCGCGGCGCACTGTGGTGACAGGGACGCTGATTCAGCAGGAAGGTCGCAGTGTTCAGAGCTTCGGCCCAAAACCACGGCGGCATTGAAGCGTGGAAAAGAAGGGCGTGCACGCTGTCGTTGAGCGTGCGGAGGATGCGTTCGGCCTTGCCGTTCTGCTGACTGGTGTAGGGACACGACAGGCGAAGCACGGTGCCGTGGGAAGCGAGAAGCTCACGCGAGGCATGGCTGTCGAACTCACGGCCGTTGTCAGTTTGGACAGAAAACACCGGCAGCTGAAACTGCGTGCGAGCATAAGCATAGAAATCACGCAATATAGGCAGGACGTCTGATTTGTTTTTGAGGGGAAAGCTCCAAACATAGTGAGTATAATCATCGAGCACCACTAAGTAGAACTGATAACCAGAGACACTAGGGACCGGAGATGTCCATACATCAAGATGCAGCAGTTGAAAAGGGAAATAAGTACAACTGGTAGAATCTGAAAATGGGATGCGCACATGTTTGCCAAGGCGACAAGCGTGGCAAGGTTGCGGCTCGGGTTTACTGAAAAGAAAGCTACTGTCGATGAGCTGAAGTTGAGCTGAACCAAGGTGACCAAGCCGCTGGTGGAGACGAGCAGCAGTGACGACGCCAGCGAAGGGAGACGCAGAGTGCTTGGGCGCCGCCGTCACGGAGTAGAGGTCACCAGTGGAATCACAGCGCAGGATCACCGCCCGAGTTCAGAGGTCCTTGATAGAGAAACCAAATAAGTCAAACTCCACCGAAACAGGATTGTCACGACAAATCTGACGAACGGAGAGGAGGTTTTTGATCAGTGAGGGAGAGACAAGGATGTTGCGTAGTTGAATGGGAGAGGTGCCAGAGATGAGCGAGCCGGTGCCTGTGTGTTTGATAGGCAGGTGTTCGCCACTACCAACGACAATGTGGGAGGAGGAAGAAGAGGGAAGAAGGGTTTGGAGAGTACCAGGGGAGTTGGTCATGTGAGACGCCGCACCAGAGTCCATGTACCACTCGGAGGCACTGCCAGAGGACGACAGCCCCGCCGTGGCGCTGTGAAGCACGGCCTGGAGGGAGGCCATGTCCAGCGGCTGCTGCTGCTGTGTGCCGGGAGGAGCAGCATAGGCGGGCGTCGGAGCGTAGCCGTACGGAGGTGCGTAGCCAGACGGGGGCCCATAGCCGTATGCACCGGGAGCGGCATACATGGCATGTTGAGGCGGCGTGCCAGGCCGCGGGCCGAGCACACCAGAGCCCGGCGCGCGCCACGGCATGGGCCAAGCCTGAACATGCCCCGTCCAGGAGTTGGTGTCGGGGGCGGGGGCGGGCAGGCCAGGAACTCGTGGGGGCGGAGGTGACGGCTGCGAGGCGCCGGCGCCATTGCCACACCCACGGCCACCGCGCGCACGGCCGCCACCGGCGGTGTCAGGCATGACCGGGGAAGGCACGGTAGGCGACGGAGGAGACGGCGAGGTACCACACCCGGCGTAGAGCGCGTGCGCACCCTGAAGGCGTGCGGTCTGCTCCGCGCGGTGCTCCTCAAGAAGCAGGAAGGAGCGCGTCTGGAGCGAGGGCAACGGCGACTGCGACGTGATGTGGGGGATGACGTTGTGGTACTGACGGTTGAGGCCGCGCAGAAGATGGAAGACCTGGCGCAGCTCCGAGACGGGCTGGCCAAGATCGCGAAGCTGGTCGGCGTATGTCTTCAGTTTGGTGCAGTACTGCATAACCGTCAGGTCGCCTTGCACAACGTCGTGGTACTCAGCGTCGACGTACACCGCCCGGGTGAGCTGGTTGTCGCGGAAGAGCCCGTCGATGGCCGTCCAGACGGTGAGGGCCGTGTCCTCATCTGCCATCACCACGTCCAGGAGATCAGGAGCGACCGTGGTGTTGAGCCAGTGGACCACGACGTGATCCGCCATGGCCCAATCGGGATCGTCGAAGCGTGGAGCAGCCACGGCGTCCACGTGATCGTGGAGCCCGAACATGTCGATCGCCGTGTCGAAATGGCGACGCCACTGCGTGTAGTTGCCGGCGAGGAGGTCGAGGGTGACCTGGACGTGACGACAAATGTCGATGGTTTGCAGCACCATGGGAGAAACGGTTGTCACCACCGGAGCAGGGGCTGATGAAGCTATGTACCTAGGATAGGGGCACGGACCTGTCCAAAGGAGCCCTACCCAATGACATCCCTAGAAGAAGTCACCTTTCAATCGACTTGAAGGTACCCACTCGACGGGTTTAAGACACTCGACCAAGAAGCTACCACTCGACAGTGAAGCCAACCACTCGACCGCCAGGAGATCTAAAGTCATTCCGCAGGCAAACGGTCAGCTATTAAGTAGTCTTTATGGTCATTATAGCACTTCATTACCAGCGTTACCAGTAACGCCCCACATTAATGTACATTGAACCCTTGATAACGTGGACTGGCAGGGGTCCTGGCGAACTCTATATAAGCCACCCCCACCTCAGTATCAAGGGTTCGCACCCCTGTTATTCACACGCCTATAATCCAATCGACCGCCTCCGGGCACCGAGACGTAGGGCTGTTACTTCCTCCGTGAAGGGCCTCAACTCATACATTTTGGTGTGTTTACAACTTCCCAATAGCTGAGATGTAGCCTCTCCATACACACCCCCCTACATCACTGTCAGAGTTAGAACCACGACAGTTGGCGCCCACCGTGGGGCAGGAATCTTAGCGCCTAAATTGGAGAAGTTGCGATTCTTTCGATCCCTTTGATCATGGTTTCGTGCGGAGTTTTGGTGGAGGGCCGCGAGATCCGTCTCGGCGCACTCACATTCATCGCAGACGACTCCGCTTGGCTTCAGGAGGCTCCACTCGACATCGACGCGCTCCCCGTCCGTGGTGCGACGCACTTCCGCGCATGCGTTCGTGGCGTCCTCCTGCGGCAGCCGTCGACCCAGTATCGGTCGGCCCCCGTGTCGTCTCCCCGCTCTGTCTCCCACCGGCGCAAGCGCTCCGGTAGGTCGAGACTTCAGAGGTGGGTGAGGCACGCCGTGGCTCGCCAATCGGCCGCCCCGCAAGTCGCGGCAATCGAGCCCGACGAATCCCTCTGTGGCCTGTTTGACCTGTCGACTGGCTCCGCGGAGACCGCATCCGAGTGTGACAGCAGCGACCCAGCGGCTGAGGTCCTGGCGGTTGATGGAGCACACAGTCCTCCCGGTTTCCCTCGCGCTGATGGAGGCGCGGGTGGGGGCGACCCGTCGCACCCCCACGATGAATATCTCCCCGAACCTCTCACGACATTGCAGCGGGAGGAGCTTCGCCGCCGGAACATAGACGCTCTCCACACTCCTATCGTCAGAGAAACCCCCGAGCCCCGGGCCTTGGAGGACGCGTGCTTGGCTAACTTGGCCGAGCGCACTCGACTGGAGAATCTCCAGCGAATACTCGACGAGCAAGCGCGTCAGCGAGCTCCTGAGTCCAGTTGACGTCAGCTCTTCCCGCCGATGCAGGTATATCGAACCCCAGTTCAGAATTTGGCTGCCGCGGCCCGTATAGCAGAGTCTATTCAGCCCTCCCAGTCAGAGGCTGGCAGGGGCTTGTTGTAGATCAGAGCGCTGCTCCGGGCGGCGGGGAACCAGAATTCCGTTGTTTCTCAGTCGCGGAATAGGATCCACAGTCGATCCGTTGCAACAGATACAGTCCAGTCGGCTCACAGCCCGAGATCGCCCCTGAGGCGTGAGGGACGTGGAGACCGGCACGATCAGTACAGAAGAAATGAGCAGTATGATCACCGATTCGATCGTGAGGATCGACGTCGAGTGCCAACCCCTCCCCCGTGGAGTGGGTCATATGCACCTCGACAGCGAGATGACAGGCGCCCTCATAGTGTTGGGCAGAGGATTCCAGTCGACCCCAGGGACCCAGGCTTCGATGCGAGATCCATCCTCGTTTAGGGTCTGGTTGACAGGAACAGAGCTCACCGAGAAGGCCACGACAGAGATGCGCCTGCCAGCAGCAGAGTACGTGTTTCAGGGCCAGAGTGTTTCAGTCGGGCCATCAGAGCCGCAGTGATTCCTCCCAACTTCAGGTTGGCGACTGGAGTCAGCAAGTTCACCGGTGAGTCTAAGCCTGACACTTGGCTTGAAGATTACTGAGTGGCTGTACAGATTGGCGGTGGCAATGATGAGGTGGCCATGAAGCATTTGCCTCTCATGTTAGAGGGCTCAGCCAGAGCATGGCTAAATCAGTTAGCGCCCAGCAGCATCTACACTTGGGAGGACCTCTCCCAAGTGTTTGTCACAACTTTTGAGGGAACATGCAAGCGACTTGCAGGCCTTACAGAGTTGCGGTCTTGCATGCAAAAACCGAATGAAACGCTGAGGGATTACATCCAGAGGTGGATCACATTGCATCACACGGTTGAGAATGTTCGAGATCACCAAGCAGTTTGTGCCTTCAAAGAAGGCGTTAAGTACAGAGAATTGAATCTGAAGTTCGGTCGGACTGGAGAGATGTCTCTGAATCTGATGATGGAGATTGCCACCAAATACGCCAACGATGAAGACGAAGATCGCCTCTGGAGTGGCAAGCACAAGGCAGTCACCCAGGAAACCGGAGGCAACTCCAGTCGGAAACAGAAGCGGAAGGCCGAGCCAGCCGCCCCTGGGGAGGCCCTGGCCGTAACCCAGGGAAATTTCAAGGGAAAAGCCAAGGGCCCCTGGAAGCCCAAGAAGGTCAAGGATCAAGATGGAAATGATGTTTTGGATCTGCCATGTCACATCCACACCAAGAAAGATGAAGAGTGTAATTTTATTTACCCAAAGCATACCACTCGACAGTGCCGGCTCCTGATCCAGCAGTTTCAGGGCAAGCAGCCCAAAGATAAGAATAAAGTTCCAGACAGAGTTGAAGACAAGGATGATAGTGACGATGGGTACCCCCAAGTCAATTCCACCCTGATGATTTTTGCTGATGTCGAAAGCAAAAGTCGACTGAAAGTCATTAATCGTGAAGTGAATATGGTTGCTCCGGCAACACCCAGCTATCTGAAGTGGTCTCAGACTGCCATAACATTTGACCAGTCTGATCACCCCACGCACATTGCCACCCCTAGGAGGCAAGCTTTGGTGGTCGACCCAGTTGTCGAAGGCACTCGACTGACCAAAGTCCTGATGGATGGAGGCAGTGGCCTGAATATACTGTATGCTGAAACACTGAAAGGGATGGGCATTCCGATGTCCAGGCTTAGTACCAGCAACATGAGCTTCCACGGGGTCATTCTCGGGAAGAAAGCCGAATCACTCGGCCAGATTGCTCTTGATGTGGTTTTCGGTGATTCGAAGAATTACCGCAAGGAAAATTTGACATTCGAGGTTGTGGACTTCCAAAGTGCCTATCATGCCATTTTGGGCAGGCCAGCTTATGCACGCTTCATGGCCCGACCATGTTATGTGTATCTCAAATTGAAGATGCCTGGTCTCAAAGGTGTGATCACTGTTACAGGCAATCAGAAGAAGACAGAAGAGTGCTTTCAGAAAGGCTCAAAGATTGCTGACGCTTAGATGGCAGTGGTTGAGCTGCAAGAGTACCAGAAGACTGCAGATCCGAGTGAGTTGCTACGAGCTAAGAAGCCCGCTTCAGAGTCAGCTTTTCAGTCGACCGGTGAAACAAAAGCAGTTCACATCCACCCGACCGACCCCGAGGCTGCCCCGACTCACGTCTCAAAGACGCTCGACTCCAAATAGGAAGAAGCGCTCATCCAGTTCCTCCGTGAGAACTGGGACATCTTCGCATGGAAGCCTTCTAACATGCCTGGAATTCCCAGGGGGCTGGCTGAGCACCGTCTATGAGTCGACCCAAAGTTCAAGCCTGTGAAAGAACATCTTTGACGGTCCGCCGTCCAGAAGAGGAAAGCTATTGGCGAGGAGGTGGCTCGGCTCTTAGCAGCGGAGTTCATCCGAGAGATTTACCACTCCGAGTGGCTCGCCAATGTTGTCATGGTCCCCAAGAAGGACAAGTCGCTCCGCATGTGCATCGAATTTAAACATATCAATCGGGCCTGCCCGAAAGATCATTTTCCTCTCCCTCGCATTGACCAAATAGTCGACTCGACCACGGGGTGCGAGCGATTGTCTTTTCTAGACGCCTATTCCGGGTACCATCAGATCCATCTGTATGGACCCGATGAAATCAAAACAGCTTTCATCACTCCATTCGGGTGCTTCTGTTATGTCACCATGCCCTTCGGCCTCAAGAACGCTGGAGCCATGTTCATGAGGATGATTCAGAAGTGTTTGCTCACTCAGATCAGTCGGAACATGGAAGCATACATGGATGATATTGTGGTCAAGTCACGGAAAGGTTCCGACCTGCTGACTGACCTTGCTGAAACCTTTGCCAACCTCAGGGGTATGATATCAAGCTTAATCCATCAAAGTGCACATTCAGAGTTCTGGGTGGAAAGTTACTCGGTTTTCTCGTTTCCGAACGAGGAATCGACGCCAATCCCGAGAAAATTGGCACCATACTCCGGATGAAGCGCCCTGTGCGTGTGCATGATGTCCAGAAGCTTACAGGTTGCTTGGCCGTTCTAAGTCGATTCATTTCTCGTCTCGGTGAAAAGGCGTTGCCTCTTTACCGACTGATGAAGAAATCTGACAAGTTCGAGTGGACTCCAGAAGCTGATGCAGCGTTTGCAGACCTCAAAGCTCTGCTCTCCACCCAGCCTGTGCTTGCTGCCCCAATCAGTAAAGAGCCTTTGCTGCTTTACATTGCGGCCACAGGACAAGTTGTCAGTACAGTACTTACGGTCGAGCGGGAAGAAGAAGGAAAGGCATTCAGAGTTCAGCGCCCAGTATATTACGTGTCTGAAGTTTTGACACCTTCAAAACAAAGATATCCTCATTATCAGAAGCTTGTATACGGGATTTATATGACCATGAAGAAGGTTGCACATTACTTCTCTGACCACTCCATTACAGTCGTCAGTGACGCCCCATTGTCAGAGATTCTGCATAACAGAGATGCAACTGGTCGAGTGGCAAAGTGGGCGATTGAACTCCTTCCCCTAGATATCATATTTGAAGCAAAGAAGGCTATCAAGTCCCAAGCAATTGCAGATTTCGTCGCCGAGTGGATCGAACAGCAGCTTCCGACTCAAGTTCACTCGGAGCATTGGACCATGTTCTTCGATGGATCTAAGATGCTGAGTGGTTCCGGTGCTGGGGTAGTATTGGTCTCCCCCGAGGAGATAAGCTCAGATATGTTCTCCAGATTCACTTTGATTCCTCCAATAATGAAGCAGAATATGAAGCACTTTTGTATGGGTTACGCATGGCCATTTCACTCGGCGTCCGTCGCCTCATGGTCTATGGCGACTCAGATTTGGTGGTTAATCAGGTGATGAAGGAGTGGGACGTCAGAAGTCCGGCAATGACTGGTTATTGCAATGCAGTGAGAAAGCTAGAAAAGAGATTCGAGGGGTTAGAGCTTCATCACATCCCCCGACTGAAAAATCAAGCAGCTGATGATCTGGCAAAGATAGGCTACAAGAGAGAAGCCATTCCCAGCAATGTGTTTTTGGAGCACATCCGCTCGCCGTCAGTCCAGGAGGACCCTTTTACAGAAGAAGCCCCGCAACCAAAAAGTGCCACAGATCTGACTGAAGTCGAAGTCCCTGCTGTGGTCGACCTAATCATGGAAGTCTTGGCAATCACTCCTGACTGGACGATACCGTACATCGTGTATATCCCGAGGAAAGAACTCCCGGAGGACGAAGAAGAGGCTCGACAGATCGTCCGCCGATCCAAAGCCTTCACAGTCATAAGAGGTCAGTTGTATAGAGAAAGCGCGACTGGAATCGGTCAGAAGTGTATAACACCAGAAGAGGGTCGGATAATCCTTGATGACATCCACTCGGTGACCTGTGGTCACCATGCGTCTTCTCGGACCATTGTGGCCAAAGCATACCGAGCGGGATTTTACTGGCCAAGAGCAAATGAGATGGCAAAAGAGATAGTCGACAAGTGTGGAGGGTGCCAGTTCTATTCCAACATGTCACACAAGCCTGCATCAGCCTTGAAGACCATTCCACTCGTCTGGCCCTTTGCTTTCTGGGGACTGGACATGGTTGGTCCACTGAGAACAGGCAGGAGCAGTTTCACTCATGTGCTTGTGGCAGTCGACAAGTTTACCAAATGGATCGAAGCTAAGCCCATCAAGAATCTTGATGCTTGCACTGCTATCAGTTTCGTCAGAGGGATAACATTCAGATATGGAGTCCCGCATAGCATCATCACTGACAATGGGTCAAACTTTGATTCGGACAAGTTCAGAGCTTTTTGCGCCTCTCAAGGCACACGAGTCGACTACGTATCGGTCGCGCATCCCCAGTCGAATGGACAGGCAGAGAGGGCAAATGGTCTGATTCTCAAAGGACTAAAGCCTCGACTGATGCGTGATCTCAAGCACGCGGCAGGTGCTTGGGTCGACGAGCTTCCGTCAGTTCTGTGGGGATTGAGGACCACCCCGAACCGGTCAACTGGAAGAACTCCATTCTTTCTTGTTTATGGAGCCGAGGCAGTTCTGCCGAGTGATCTTCTTCACAACGCACCCCGAGTCGAGCTTTATACCGAAGACAAAGCAGAACAAGCCCGGCAAGACGCAGTCGACCTCCTAGAAGAAGAAAGGGAGATGGCCATGATCAGATCGACCATTTATCAGCAGGACTTGCGTCGATTCCACGCCAGGAATGTAAAGAGTCGAGCCTTCCAGGAAGGAGATTTGGTCCTCCGAGTGGATCAGCAGAAACCGCACAAGCTTGCTCCTACTTGGGAAGGCCCCTTCATCGTCACCAGAGTCCTCCACAATGGAGCGTATCACCTCTACAATGTTGATCGCCAGATCGACGAGCCGCGAGCTTGGAATGAGGAACTGCTCCGCCCCTTTTACACTTGAGTTCTCCCGTAGACGAGATGTAATAAGAAAAAATTTCTGCAGATCATTTTTATCAAAGGCAAGAGTGTTCCAATAATTGTTGTCACTTTTGTTTGCATACGAAATCCCCCAGTGGGTGACTTAGCCGCGAATCCGTTTCGCTTAAGTTTGAAAAATCCTACCGAGTGGAGAGCCAGACTCCCACCCGGGGGCTTAGCTGCAGCCCAGTGCTTGCCTAAGTGTTCAAAAATCCTACCGAGTGAGAGCAATCCTCCCACTCGGGGGCTTAGCTGCAGTCCAGTACTCGCCTAAGTTCTCCCACTTAGAGACTTAGCTGCAGTCAGGCACTCGCCTAAGTTTGAAAAAAAAATCCTACCGAGTGAGAGCAATCCTCCCACTCGGGGGCTTAGCTACAGTCCAGTACTCGCCTAAGTTCTCCCACTTAGAGACTTAGCTGCAGTCAGGCACTCGCCTAAGTTTGAAAAAAAATCCTACCGAGTGGAGAGCAAACCTCCCACTCGGGGGCTTAGCTGCAGTCCAGTACTCGCCTAAGTTCTCCCACTTAGAGACTTAGCTGCAGTCAGGCACTCCCCTAAGTTTGAAAAAAAAATCCTACCGAGTGAGAGCAATCCTCCCACTCGGGGGCTTAGCTGCAATCCAGTACTCACCTAAGTTCTCCCACTTAGAGACTTAGCTGCAGTCAGGCACTCGCCTAAGTTTGAAAAAATCCTACCGAGTGGAGAGCAAACCTCCCACTCGGGGGCTTAGCTGCAGTCCAGTACTCGCCTAAGTTCTCCCACTTAGAGACTTAGTAGCAGTCAGGCACTCGCCTAAGTTTGAAAAAATCCTACCGAGTGGAGAGCAAACCTCCCACTCGGGGGCTTAGCGGCAGTCCAGTACTCGCCTAAGTTCTCCCACTTAGAGACTTAGCTGCAGTCAGGCACTCGCCTAAGTTTGAAAAAAATCCTACCGAGTGGAGAGCAAACCTCCCACTCGGGGGCTTAGCTGCAGCCCAGTGCTCGCCTAAGTTTGAAAAAATCCTACCGAGTGGAGAGCAAACCTCCCACTCGGGGGCTTAGCTGCAGCCCAGTGCTCGCCTAAGTGTTTAAAAATCCTATCGAGTGGAGAGCCAGACTCCCACTCGGGGGGCTTAGCTGCAGCCCAGTGCTCACCTAAGTACAGAACACAACCCAATCCGCAAAAGAGTTACGCCACAAATACAAGGTTATTCCGAGTGAAGATCAAGTTCCACTCGACAGATCAAACCATGAAGATATCCAACGAGGAAATCAAGTTCGGATAAAACCTAAAGGTCCCAGACCTCAGATCAAAGTACTCGAGCCCTCGGCTCGGCAGAGTTTAACGGTTACAAATCCACTCGGCATTCCGAGGCAAATTTAAAGTGAAGCATGAAAGTTTTTCATTCCTCGGGAGGAGGACTGGAAGGGGCGACGAACTCGTCCAAGTCGATCCCGTCTGCAATACGAGTGGCGGCAGTGATGAAGGTCTCCATGAAGTCTTGAAAGTTGTGCTTCCTGGTATTGGCAACTTGGATGGCGGCCAGCTTTTCTTCTCGCGCCTCCTTGCAATGGACACGGACCAGAGACAGAGCGACATCAGCACCACATCTAGCAGCAGATTTCTTCCATTCCGCCACTCGGCTCGGGACTTCATTCAGTCGAGTCATCAGAGACTCGGGGTCGTTCTAAAGCGTCGTCCCAGGCCAGAGTGATGTGTCGATCCGCGACATCGCGACCTTCAGTCGAGCAAGATAGTCAACAACGCTGGTAACACGAGACTCCAGTCGGAGCACGTTCATAGCAGCCTCATCCTTCACAAGAGAATTGGCGGGGTCCAAGCCTGGCTCCACTCGACTGGTTTCCTCTTCGAAGTTCTGACAGAATTCTGCAAACACGATTCAAGAGTCAGACAGTGGCTCTACACAGGCTTGGTAACTGTGAGATAGTCAGGGCAGAATAATTACCTTCGAGCATGACTTACAGCTTCTTGGCGAGTCCACCGAGATAAGCTTCTAGGTCGTTCTTCTTCCCCACCAGATCGCTTGCCTTGTCGCGCAGAGCTTCGTTGTCGTTCTTCCGTCGAGTGACCTCTTGATTTGCTACCCCGAGAGCGGTTTTCAGTCTGGAGTTCTCCTGCTCAAGAGTTACGACCGAAGCGAGTTTCTCTTCAGCAAGCCTCGTTCTGCTCAAGGCCTCCTTCTGTGCTTCTGCAAGATCTTGGTCCTTCTGCTTCAGAGCTTCCTCCAGTTTATCTGCGGCGCGTCGAGTGAAACCAACATCAAGAATGGACAAGGAAGAAAAGCCACTCGTCAAGAATGGAGAACCTCACCAGCCATATGTTGGAGAACGTTGCAGAAAACAAAAATTTTCCTACTCGTTTCACCAAGATCCATCTAGGAGTTCATCTAGCAACGAGTCATCAGATGCATCTAAATACCTTTGTAGATCGCATGGGGAAGCATTAAAAGAATGGGGATGGTGTAGTCGAACACGACGTGATCCAAATCACCGATGACAAGTGCCGAACGGATGGCACCTCCGCGTTCAACACACGTACGGGACGGGAGACGTCTCCTCCTTCTTGATCCAGCAAGGGGGGAGGAGAGGTTGATGATGATCCAGCAGCACGACGGCGTGGTAGTGGATGCAGGGCGTCACAGTAGCAGGGCTTCGTCTATACTACGCGAGAGAGAGACGTAACAGGGAGAGAGGGATGCACCAAAAGCCGTAGCCTCAAGTCCCTCCTCTCCCCCACTATATATAGGGGTGCCAAGGGGGGGTGCCGGCCCTAGGAGATGGATCTCCTGGGGGGGGGGCGGCGGCCAAGGGGTGGGGGGCTTGCCCCCCCAAGCAAGGGGGCGCCCCCCTTTAGGGTTTCCCCTAAACCCTAGGCGCATGGGCCCTTAGGGGTGGCGCCCTAGCCCATTAAGGGCTGGGTCCCTTCCCACTTCAGCCCATGGGGCCCTCCGGGATAGGTGGCCCCACCCGGTGGACCCCCGGGACCCTTCCGGTGGTCCCGGTACAATACCGGTGACCCCGAAACTTGTCCCGATGGCCGAAAAAGCACTTCCTATATATAATTCTTTACCTCCGGACCATTCCAGAACTCCTCGTGACGTCCGGGATCTCATCCGGGACTCCGAACAACATTCGGGTTACTGCATATACATATCTTCACAACCCTAGCGTCACCGAACCTTAAGTGTGTAGACCCTACGGGTTCGGGAGACATGCAGACATGACCGAGACGACTCTCTGGTCAATAACCAACAACGGGATCTGGATACCCATGTTGGCTCCCACATGCTCCACAATGATCTCATCGGATGAACCACGATGTCGAGGATTCAATCAACCCCGTATGCAATTCCTTTTGTCAATTGATATATTACTTGCCCGAGATTCGATCGTCGGTATCCCAATACCTCGTTCAATCTCGTTACCGGCAAGTCACTTTACTCATACCGTAATGCATGATCCTGTGACCAGACACTTGGTCACTTTGAGCTCATTATGATGATGCATTACCGAGTGGGCCCAGTGATACCTCTCCGTCATACGGAGCGACAAATCCCAGTCTTGATCCGTGTCAACCCAACAGACACTTTCGAAGATACCCGTAGTATACCTTTATAGTCACCCAGTTACGTTGTGACGTTTGGTACACCCAAAGCACTCTTACGGTATCCGGGAGTTACACGATCTCATGGTCTAAGGAAAAGATACTTGACATTGGAAAAACTCTAGCAAACGAACTATACGATCTTTATGCTATGTTTAGGATTGGGTCTTGTCCATCACATCATTCTCTTAATGATGTGATCTCGTTATCAATGACATTCAATGTCCATAGCCAGGAAACCATGACTATCTGTTGATCAACGAGCTAGTCAACTAGAGGCTTACTAGGGACATATTGGTGTCTGTTATTCACACATGTATTACGATTTCCGGATAACACAATTATAGCATGAATAAAGACAATTACCATGAACAAGGAAATATAATAATAATGCTTTTATTATTGCCTCTAGGGCATATTTCCAACAGTCTCCCACTTCACTAGAGTCAATAATCTAGTTACATTGTGATGAATCGAACACTCATGGAATTCTGGTGTTGATCATGTTTTGCCCTAGGGAGAGGTTTAGTCAACGGATCTGCTACATTCAGGTCCGTATGTACTTTACAAATCTCGATGTCTCCATCTTGAACATTTTCATGAATGGAGTTGAAGCGACGCTTGATGTGCCTTGTCTTCTTGTGAAACCTGGGCTCCTTGGCAAGTGCAATAGCTCCAGTGTTGTCACAGAAGAGCTTGATCGGCCCCGACGCATTGGGTATGACTCCGAGGTCGGTGATGAACTCCTTCACCCAAATTGCTTCATATGTTGCCTCCGAGGCTGCCATGTACTCCGCTTCACATGTAGATCCCGCCACGACGCTCTGCTTGCAACTGCACCACCTTACTGCCCCACCATTCAAAATATACACGTATCCGGTTTGTGACTTTGAGTCATCCAGATCTGTGTCGAAGCTAGCATCAACGTAACCCTTTACGACGAGCTCTTCGTCACCTCCATAAACGAGAAACATTTCCTTAGTCCTTTTCAGGTACTTCAGGATATTCTTGACCGCTGTCCAGTGTTCCTTGCCGGGATTACTTTGGTACCTTCCTACCAAACTTACGGCAAGGTTTACATCAGGTCTGGTACACAGCATGGCATACATAATAGAACCTATGGCTGAGGCATAGGGGATGACACTCATCTCTTCTATTTCTTCTGCCGTAGTCGGACTTTGAGCCGAGCTCAATTTCATACCTTGTAACACAGGCAAGAACCCCTTCTTAGATTGATCCATATTGAACTTCTTCAATATCTTATCAAGGTATGTGCTTTGTGAAAGACCTATGAGGCGTCTCGATCTATCTCTATAGATTTTGATGCCTAATATATAAGCAGCTTCTCCAAGGTCCTTCATTGAAAAACTCTTATTCAAGTAGGCCTTGATGCTGTCCAAGAGTTCTATATCATTTCCCATCAAAAGTATGTCATCTACATATAGTATGAGAAATGCTACAGAGCTCCCACTCACTTTCTTGTAAACACAGGCTTCTCCATAAGTCTGCATAAACCCAAACGCTTTGATCATCTCATCAAAGCGAATGTTCCAACTCCGAGATGCTTGCACCAGCCCATAAATCGAGCGTTGGAGCTTGCACACTTTGTCAGCATTCTTAGGATCGACAAAACCTTCCGGCTGCATCATATACAATTCTTCCTTAAGGTAACCATTAAGGAATGCCGTTTTGACGTCCATTTGCCATATCTCATAATCGTAGAATGCGGCAATTGCTAACATGATTCGGACGGACTTTAGCTTCGCTACCGGTGAGAAAGTCTCATCGTAGTCAACCCCTTGAACTTGTCGATAACCCTTAGCGACAAGCCGGGCTTTATAGATGGTCACATTACCATCTGCGTCTGTCTTCTTCTTAAATATCCATTTATTTTCTATGGCTCGCCGTTCAACGGGCAAGTCAGTCAAAGTCCATACTTCGTTTTCATACATGGATCCTATCTCGGATTTCATGGCTTCTAGCCATTTGTCGGAATCCGGGCCCGCCATCGCTTCTTCATAGTTCGAAGGTTCACCGTTGTCTAACAACATGATTTCCAAGACAGGGTTGCCGTACCACTCTGGTGCGGAACGTGTCCTTGTGGACCTTCGAATTTCAGTAGGAGCTAGATCAGAAGTATCTTGATCATTATCATTAACTTCCTCTCTAGTCGGTGCTGGCACCTCAGGAACATTTTCTTGAGTTGCGCCATTTTCCGGTTCAAGAGGCAATACTTCATCAAGTTCTACTTTCTTCCCACTTACTTCTTTCGAGAGAAACTCCTTCTCTAGAAAGGATCCGTTCTTGGCAACGAAGACCTTGCCTTCGGATCTGAGGTAGAAGGTATACCCAATAGTTTCTTTAGGGTATCCTATGAAGACGCATTTTTCCGACTTGGGTTCGAGCTTTTCAGGTTGAAGTTTCTTGACATAAGCATCGCATCCCCAAACTTTTAGAAACGACAGCTTAGGTTTCTTCCCAAACCATAATTCATACGGTGTCGTCTCAACGGATTTCGACGGAGCCTTATTTAAAGTGAATGCGGCAGTCTCTAAAGCATAGCCCCAAAAAGATAGCGGTAAATCGGTAAGAGACATCATAGACCGCACCATATCTAATAGAGTGCGATTACGACGTTCGGACACACCGTTACGCTGAGGTATTCCAGGCGGCGTTAGTTGTGAAACTATTCCGCATTTTCTTAAGTGTGTGCCAAATTCGTGACTCAAGTATTCTCCTCCACGATCTGATCGTAGAAACTTGATTTTCCTGTCACGTTGATTCTCAACCTCACTCTGAAATTCCTTGAACTTTTCAAAGGTTTCAGACTTGTGTTTCATTAAGTAGACATACCCATATCTACTCAAGTCATCAGTGAGAGTGAGAACATAACGATAGCCACCGCGAGCCTCAACACTCATTGGACCGCACACATCAGTATGTATGATTTCCAATAAGTTGGTTGCTCGCTCCATTGTTCCTGAGAACGGAGTCTTGGTCATTTTACCCATGAGGCATGGTTCGCATGTGTCAAATGATTCACAATCAAGAGACTCTAAAAGTCCATCTGCATGGAGCTTCTTCATGCGTTTGACACCTATGTGACCAAGGCGGCAGTGCCACAAGTATGTGGGACTATCATTATCAACCTTACATCTTTTGGTATTCACACTATGAACATGTGTAGCATTACGCTCGAGATTCATTAAGAATAAACCATTCACCATAGGAGCATGACCATAAAACATATCTCTCATATAAATAGAACAACCATTATTCTCGAATTTAAATGAGTAGCCATCTCGAATTAAACGAGATCCCGATACAATGTTCATGCTCAAAGCTGGCACTAAATAACAATTATTGAGGTTTAAAACTAATCCTGTAGGTAAATGAAGAGGCAGCGTGCCGACGGCGATCACATCGACCTTGGAACCATTCCCGACGCGCATCGTCACCTCGTCCTTCGCCAGTCTCCGCTTATTCCGCAGCTCCTGCTTTGAGTTACAAATGTGAGCAACTACACCGGTATCAAATACCCAAGAGCTACTACGAGTACTGGTTAGGTACACATCAATTACATGTATATCACATATACCTTTTGTTTTGCCGGCCTTCTTGTCTGCTAAGTATTTGGGGCAATTCCACTTCCAGTGACCACTTCCCTTGCAATAAAAACACTCAGTCTCGGGCTTGGGTCCATTCTTTGGCTTCTTCCCGGCAGCTTGCTTTCCGGGCGCGGCAACTTCCTTGCCGTCCTTCTTGAAGTTCTTTTTACCCTTACCCTTCTTGAACTTAGTGGTTTTATTCACCATCAACACTTGATGTTCCTTCTTGACTTCTACCTCTGCTGATTTCAGCATAGCAAATACTTTAGGAATGGTCTTTTCCATCCCCTGCATATTGAAGTTCATCACAAAGCTCTTGTAGCTCGGTGGAAGCGACTGGAGGATTCTGTCAATGACCGCATCATTCGGGAGATTAACTCCCAGCTGAGTCAAGCAGTTATGCAACCCAGACATAGTGAGTATATGCTCACTGACAGAACTGTTTTCCTCCATCTTACAGCTGAAGAATTTGTCGGAGACTTGATATCTCTCGACCCGGGCATGAGCTTGAAAAACCATTTTCAGCTCTTCGAACATCTCATATGCTCCGTGTCTCTCAAAACGTTTTTGGAGCCCCGGCTCTAAGCTGTAAAGCATGCCGCATTGAACGAGGGAGTAGTCATCGGTATGTGCCTGCCAAGCGTTCATAACGTCTTGTTCAGCAGGGAGGACAGGTGCGTCACCCAGCGGTGCTTGTCGGACATAATCTATCTTGGCAGCTATGAGGATGATCCTCAGGTTCCGGACCCAGTCCGTGTAGTTGCTGCCATCGTCTTTCAGCTTGGTTTTCTCTAGGAACGCGTTGAAGTTGAGGACTACGTTGGCCATTTGATCTACAAGACATATTGTAAATATTTTAGACTAAGTTCATGATAATTAAGTTCATCAAATCAAATTATTTATGAACTCCCACTTAGATAGACATCCCTCTTCTAGTCATCTAAGTATAACATGATCCGAGTTAACTAGGCCGTGTCCGATCATCATGTGAGACGGACTAGTCAACATCGGTGAACATCTTCATGTTGATCGTATCTTCTATACGACTCATGCTCGACCTTTCGGTCTTCTGTGTTCCGATGCCATGTCTGTACATGCTAGGCTCGTCAAGTCAACCTAAGTGTTTGCATGTGTAAATCTGTCTTACACCCGTTGTATGTGAACGTTAGAATCTATCACACCCGATCATCACGTGGTGCTTCGAAACAACGAACTGTCGCAACGGTGCACAGTTAGGGGGAACACTTCTTGAAATTATTATGAGGGATCATCTTATTTACTACCGTCGTTCTAAGTAAACAAGATGCAAAAACATGATAAACATCACATGCAATCAAATAATAAACGTGACATGATATGGCCAATATCACATAGCTCCTTTGATCTCCATCTTGGGGCTCCATGATCATCTTGTCACCGGCTTGACACCATGATCTCCATCATCATGATCTCCATCAACGTGTCTCCATGAAGTTGCTCGCCAACTATTACTTCTACTACTATGGCTAACGCGTTTAGCAATGAAGTAAAGTAATTTACATGGCGTTTCTCAATGACACGCAGGTCATACAAAAAATAAAGACAACTCCTATGGCTCCTGCCGGTTGTCATACTCATCGACATGCAAGTCGTGATTCCTATTACAATAGCATGAACATCTCATACATCACATATAGATCATTCATCATTCATCACAACTTTGGCCATATCATATCACAAAGCACTTGCTGCAAAAACAAGTTAGACGTCCTCTAATTGTTGTTGAAAGTTTTACGTGGCTGAAATAGGGTTCTAGCAAGAACATTTTCTTACCTACGTCAAAGCCACACGTGATTTGTCAACTTCTATTTACCCTTCATAAGGACCCTTTTCATCGAATTCGCTCCAACTAAAGTGGGAGAGACAGACACCCGCCAGCCACCTTATACAACTAGTGCATGTTAGTCGGTGGAACCGGTCTCACGTAAGCGTACGTGTAAGGTTGGTCCGGGCCGCTTCATCCCACAATACCGCTGAAGCAAGAAAAGACTAGTAGCGGCAAGAAAGTTGACAAATCCACGCCCACAAAAAATTGTGTTCTACTCGCGCAAGAAGAACTACGCATAGACCTAGCTCTGATACCACTGTTGGAGAACGTTGCAGAAAACAACAATTTTCCTACTCGTTTCACCAAGATCCATCTAGGAGTTCATCTAGCAACGAGTCATCAGATGCATCTACATACCTTTGTAGATCGCGTACGGAAGCGTTCAAAGAACGGGGATGATGTAGTCGAACACGACGTGATCCAAATCACCGATGACAAGTGCCGAACAGACGGCACCTCCGTGTTCAACAGACGTATGGGACGGGAGACGTCTCCTCCTTCTTGATCCAGCAAGGGGGGGGAGGAGAGGTTGATGATGATCCAGCAGCGCGACGGCGTGGTAGTGGATGCAGGGCGTCACAGTAGCAGGGCTTCGCCTATACTACGCGAGAGAGAGACGTAACAGGAAGAGGGGGATGCACCAAAAGCCGTAGCCTCAAGTCCCTCCTCTCCCCCACTATATATAGGGGTGCCAAGGGGGGGCGCAGGCCCTAGGAGATGGATCTCCTAGGGGGGGGGCGGCGGCCAAGGGGTGGGGGGCTTGCCCCCCCAAGCAAGGGGGCGCCCCCCTTTAGGGTTTCCCCTAAACCCTAGGCGCATGGGCCCTTAGGGGTGGCGCCCCAGCCCACTAATGGCTGGGTCCCTTCCCACTTCAGCCCATCGGGCCCTCCGGGATAGGTGGCCCCACCCGGTGGACCCCCGGGACCCTTCCGGTGGTCCCGGTACAATACCGGTGACCCCGAAACTTGTCCCGATGGCCGAAACAGCACTTCCTATATATAATTCTTTACCTCCGGACCATTCCGGAACTCCTCGTGACGTCCGGGATATCATCCGAGACTCCGAACAACATTCGGGTTACTGCATATACATATCTTCACAACCCTAGCGTCACCGAACCTTAAGTGTGTAGACCCTACGGGTTCGGGAGACATGCAGACATGACCGAGACGACTCTCCGGTCAATAACCAACAGCGGGATCTGGATATCCATGTTGGCTCCCACATGCTCCACGATGATCTCATAGGATGAACCACGATGTCGAGGATTCAATCAACCCCGTATGCAATTCCTTTTGTCAATCGATATATTACTTGCCCGAGATTCGATCGTCGGTATCCCAATACCTCGTTCAATCTCGTTACCGGCAAGTCACTTTACTCGTACCGTAATGCATGATCCCGTGACCAGACACTTGGTCACTTTGAGCTCATTATGATGACATTACCGAGTGGGCCCAGTGATACCTCTCCGTCATACGGAGCGACAAATCCCAGTCTTGATCCGTGTCAACCCAACAGACACTTTCGGAGATACCCGTAGTATACCTTCATAGTCACCCAGTTACGTTGTGGCGTTTGGTACACCCAAAGCAGTCTTACGGTATCCGGGAGTTACACGATCTCATGGTCTAAGGAAAAGATACTTGACATTGGAAAAACTCTAGCAAACGAACTATGCGATCTTTATGCTATGTTTAGGATTGGGTCTTGTCCATCACATCATTCTCTTAATGATGTGATCTCGTTATCAATGACATTCAATGTCCATAGACAGGAAACCATGACTATCTGTTGATCAACGAGCTAGTCAACTAGAGGCTTACTAGGGACATATTGGTGTCTGTTATTCACACATGTATTACGATTTCTGGATAACACAATTATAGCATGAATAAAGACAATTACCATGAACAAGGAAATATAATAATAATGCTTTTATTATTGCCTCTAGGGCATATTTCCAACACCATACCTTTTGCTTCTTCTTGCGCCTTCTTCAAATTCTCCTGAGCAAGCTTCAAGTTAAGGTTGAGCTGGATCTGCTGATTCTCCAACTCAGTATAGCGAGCTACAAGTTCACAGGATTTCTGCGAAAAGAAAAATCAGTGGACAGACGTCCAAGATAAGTTGCTTCCGAGTAACTAAGAGACAATGATGGCGTTTCTAAGACTACAGCCGAATCAAAAACATTCGACAGTAGTCTCGAGGACTACACCCAGTGGGTGCACTCAGCGTGCCCCCACTGTAAAAAAAAAGAGCCGACTGTCCGCAGTCGACCGGATACAGTTCCATTCGACATGGCCTGACCAAACAGAGTGAAGAAATACAGCTACAGCAACACAATATAAAGACTACAGTCGACTGCCAGCAGTCCACTGTAGTCTCGGGGACTACACCCAGTGGGTGCACTTAGCGTGCCCCCACTCATCCAAGAATTGGCAGACACACCCAGTGGGTGTACAGATATAAAGATCATTCGGAAAAAGATTCTTCAAATAGCACATCGTAACAGACCAAGGGTTGAGTCGACTGACCTTGACGTTACTCTGAAGAGCCGAGCTTGCGTCATAAGCTGCTTGGCTGGCCTCCCGAGCCACCTTCACTTGCTCCATCATGATCCCCGCTTGGTGTATAGCCTCTCTTGCAGCAGCCGCTTGGTCCTCAGGGGCGGGGTACGCGGCAAAAAGCGAAGGCGGATCCGCAGTCGACGTCGAGGGCTGCACACTTGTCAGAGGAACGGCGAAAGTCACAGAAGCCCGAGTGGTGTCGCCACCATCCCAAGCTACGGCCTCAGACGCCGAAGCAGATTGGAGGGCCTTGTCAGCCGACGCCCTCCTGTTCCTCCTCACTCTCAGCGGTTCGTTGTCGTCGTCATCCGGGAGGTCGATAACATGAGGAGGAGCTACAAGGAAAACATTCAATCGACCAGAGTTGCAATAAATGTTCAGTCGACTCAAAACGGAACGTCAGTAATCGTACCAGGGTTGGAGGTGACAGCATCCTCCATCTCTTGGTCATCGTCCTTGGCGGAGACCTCAGAAGTAGCAGCGCTGCAAGCCTCGAAAGTCAGTCAGTTGGCTCAATGAATCGACCAAGGACCCATCCATGGTCGACAAAGGAAAGCAAGTTTTGTTATTACCTGGAAATAGTGGGGACAGCCATCTTCATCTTGGGCAGAGCCTTGGGCGGCTTGGACGGCGTCACGCGTGGGTGCTTGGGAGCCTTCCCAGTCGGCGTAGGAGAAGAAGTCCGAGGGCGTTTCGACGACTGCCCAACAGGAGCAGTCGCCCTGCCACGTTCCCGCGCTGGATCGTGTGTGAGTTTGGATCGCCTCTCCAGGCGGGGGTTTCGGCCTCCTCCTCCTCCTCCTCTTCGCTGGAGTCAACGTCGTCGCCTCCCTCTCCCTCACCGTCGGACTCCCACTCGCCTTGACGGTCTCCGCTCTCACCTCCGCTCGCCTCCCCTTCCTCAGTTAGCTCCTGTGCCCCGTTGGGCGTCGAGTACATCTCGGTGGTCGCCTGGAAAACAACAAGACAAAAAGTCAATCGACCAACTCAAAGAAGACCAATGAAGAAAACAAGATCTCAGTCGGAAGCATGAAGACATACCTGCTCCACGTCGTACGAGTTGTCGAGTGGAATTACCCTCCTGGCTCCTCGGGGGTTGTCTTTGTTCCCCGTGATGCTCGACGGCCACCCCTCCAGCATCTCATCAGTGACCTCCTCCGGGTGGATCCGAGTGGTGTCGTCGAGACCCGAGTACAGCCACATCGGGTGTTCACGAGCCTGGAGCGGTTGGATGCGCCTCCGGAGGAAGACCTCCAGCAGGTCCATACCAGTCACGCCCTCGCGGACGAGCTCAACCACTCGACCGGCCAGCACTTTGACTTGGGCCTTTTCTTCTGGCGTCACTTTCAGAGAAGCATGTTTTTCAGCTCGGTCGAGAGAGAAAGGGGGAAGACCAGTCGACTGTCCTGGGGTTGGCTGGTCTCGACAGTAAAACCAGGTTGACTGCCAACCGCGGACCGACTCCGGGAAAGTGATAGAAGGAAAACAACTCTTTCCCCTCGTCTGGATCGCCAGGCCCCCACATAGCGGGACCACCTGCGTCCTTTCGTCACTCGACTTGGCCTTCTTGACCGATTGAGAACGGCAGGTAAAGATGTGCTTGAAGAGTCCCCAATGGGGGCGGCAACCCAAGAAATCCTCACACATGAAAATGAAAGCAGCGAGGTATACGATGGAGTTGGGAGTGAAGTGGTGGAGCTGCGCTCCGAAGAAGTTCAAGAAGCTCCGGAAAAAAGGATGGGGCGGCAGAGAAAACCCACGGTCGATATGGGTGGCTAGGAGCACGCACTCACCGTCGCGGGGCTGCGGTTCGATCTCTCTCCCCGGGAGACGCGGAGCTTCGTGGGGAATGACTCCCCCCTCAACCATGTCGTCGAGATCCTCTTGCCGGATCACCGACGGCATCCAATCCCCCTGGATCCAGCCCCGGGGCAGAGCAGACCTTGAGGAGGATCCGCCCCGAGCAGACCTCTTCCCTTTCCCCTGCGCCGCCGCCTTCTTCACGTGCTCCAGAGCAGATGTCTTGTCCTTCGCCATCGTCGTCGGCAAATCTTGCACGGGCCTGCAGCGCTAGGGTGAGAGCAGAGGTGGCGGAGGAACTTGCGAAGGAGGAGAGGAAGAAGAAAGCGCACTGTTTGGAAACCCCGAGCCAGCAACTTATAAGAGGCCGCTCCCGAGTGGCTGACTGGTAGGCCCAGGCTATCCAGTCAAATCCCGCAGCAGACGCGCGCATAGTACGTGGCGAAAAAGGTGGCGCGGAAATCGAGGAGCTTCCGCTTTATCGTTTCCGATTACTGCGGCCGCTCCCGTCCCGCGCGCTTCCCGAAATCCGAATCCTGCGACATCCGTGGGCTGCAGAACAACTTGTCAAAACAGAAGACCCCGCCCGTGCCGGCACTCGATACGTCACAAGTAAAGAAATTCACTCGACGTAAGACCTGGAATGGATCAAGGCGACTGAAAGAGGTTGATGACGTCATCTGTGACGATTGACCCAAAACGAGGCACTCATGTAGCCCAAAGAACCAGTCGGAAAGATCTACAACTCTTTCCCCACTCTAACCTCGATCCATTCGGGGGCTAATGATGAAGCTATGTACCTAGGGTAGGGGCACGGACCTGTCCAAAGGAGCCCTACCCAAGGACATCCCTAGAAGAAGTCACCTTTCAATCGACTTGAAGGTACCCACTCGACGGGTTTAAGACACTCGACCAAGAAGCTACCACTCGATAGTGAAGCCAACCACTCGACCGCCAGGAGATCTAAAGTCATTCCGCAGGCAAACGGTCAGCTATTAAGTAGTCTTTATGGTCATTATAGCACTTCATTACCAGCGTTACCAGTAACGCCCCAGATTAATGTACATTGAACCCTTGATAACGTGGGCTGGCCGGGGTCCTGGCGAACTCTATATAAGCCACCCCCCACCTCAGTATCAAGGGTTCGCACCCCTGTTATTCACACGCCTATAATCCAATCGACCGCCTCCGGGCACCGAGACGTAGGGCTGTTACTTCCTCCGCGAAGGGTCTGAACTCGTACATTTTGGTGTGTTTACAACTTCCCAATAGCTGAGATCTAGCCTCTCCATACACACCCCCCTATATCACTGTCAGAGTTAGAACCACGACAGGGGCCACAAGAGCAGCCGGAAGGAGAGCAGGGGGAGGTGGAGGGGGGACGACGGCGGCGGCAGGGGCGCCGGAGCCATCCTGAGCAGGGGAGGAGGGGGAATCGGGGTTGATCTCCATAGCGGCGGAAGCGGGATCGTCGACCGGAGCGAAGGGATTGAGTCGGTCGCCGGTATCTGATACCATGAAGAGGAGAGAGTAGCTATAGGAATCAACGCAATCGTATTAGCTCTGCTGGCTGGAACTATATATAGTTTACAGGAGCTTGTGATGCGCCACTACCTGGCTGGTCGTGGGCGACATGCCCACTACTCACACGCATGCACTTGACCGCAGGTCGTGCTCTATACGTGTATACATACACTCTACACTCTCTATACTCTAACAAATAATATTCTTGAAAAGGCACTGTACACATGCACAGTCGGAAGGAACTCATAACAACAAATTCTAACTACACATGAGTACTTGTTTAGTCAAACATGGAACATTTTAGGCAAGAACCACCAGCTTTGCAAATGAAATTCTTGAAACTAAATGTAAAAAGATAAGATAAAGGCATATAGCTATTCAGAAGCATGTAAAGAGGAGGGTAGTAAAACATTCTTTTGTGAAAGAACAACAAACATGTAACAAAGCAAAAATTAAGCACATCTACAAGATCATGTAAAAATATCAGCATATGTTGTAAGGATCTCATCATCCCCTCTCACACAAAGAATTTCACTTTTTGGAAAATAATCTTAAAAGGCCAGACATCAACTCAAACATGTATAGTGCTTCCCCCGTCCCCAAATAACTGTCTTAACCTTAGTACAATTTTATACTAAACTTGGTCCAAAGTTGAGACACTTATTTTGAGTCGGAGGGAGTAGTAACAACTTAAGATTCAAAGCTTTATCATCGTATTGTAGTATTGCAACACCACATTCAATGAGATTATGACAAAGGCCAACTAACAACTTGTTTTTGTGGGCATTTAAAACCATTTTGCATAGGCATTCAGCAGCAATGCTGGTTAGCATGCACCAGTCTACGAATCACGTTTTGCAGTCTGTTAGTTGCGCAATTGGGGAGGAGATTTCACCGGGGAAAAAGTTGGGTGGTGACTAAATATGCGTCGGGTCCCTGGTCCGGGTGTGAAGATGACAGCTCCTTCATGTGAATCTCGTGCGAATGTTTCCCTGCCCCAAATAGACAGTCGGATAGACGGATAGTGATATCACGCCGTCCCGTTCGTCCGGTTGCGACTAGAAAACCTTGCTTAACACGTACGGGTAGGAGTAGGATTTCTCAAGCCATTAGTAGATTGGATTGGATTACGCTGGCATGCATGCTACCCTGTATACAGTTGTGTAGGCAGTTCAGAGTTTTCGGGGTTTTTTTAGTTTTTCTGCCATTTTGTTATTCTACTGTTCACTGGGTGTGCACTGAATTGAATTTTCGTTTCAGAGACTCTTTTTCTGTGCGTGTTTTGGAGTGATAACGCAGCACAGAGACTGAAAGAGACTAGGGGTTCTTTTTTTTTTGCGAGGGAAAGAGACTAGGGATTCAAAGTCCACTTGTTGACGGTGCAACAGTTGAGTAGTCTCACGGCCGCGCGCGACCGGGCACCGGCTCTCGCTTAATATCAGCGGGACGTGTCCGGTGATTACATGAGCACGTTACGTTACGTACGTGGAGTTTTTTTTTATGTGGAAGGAGTGGTACAGAAAATATACTACGGATTAGGAAGACCGGTTGAGTTGTATACAGCGGAGATAGAGACGACCTGCATGCGAGTGTGAAAGCTCAAACTTGGGACGCGCGAGTAGAGTAGCCAGGAGTATTAGGTGCCGGGTCGTGGTCGACCGGAGCCGACTTCCAATTTGTTAGTAATACAAATTCCGACGCGCGTCGTGTGGTAGCGTTCGTCAGCACCGTCCGAATTATGTATGCACTTGTCCTAATCTCGATCGATGGGGCGGGAAGTTTCTACTCCTGCGCGGGCGGCTTTGAAAACCAAAATTTGGAGCGTGGAGTACGTATTAGTTAAATCGGTCAGCTGCACCGGCCGTGTGTGTATATATATCTACACAACACCCCTTACCGATGAAGGCCCTCAAATTTCAGCTTCGTCCTGTATATACTACGTCTCCTCCCCACGAGTGAAGAGAAAAACAATTCTGCCGTACACGAGATATTTCATGCGTATGGATCCATCGATCATTGTTGCTTTAAGATTCGCTACTCTTTTTTATTTTATCTGTTTCGCTCAAAAGCGTTACATTGTACTCTCTTTTTTTCTCTTGGTTACAAAGTGTATTCTAGTGTTCCAACGATCATGTATCAGCAAATCTGATTCAAAATAGGTGCATTATTTTTTGCCGGCACAAAATAAACACTGGTAGAAAAAGGGCCTATAGTCCCGGTTCGTAAGGGCCTTTAGTCCCGGTTCCTGAACCGGGACTAAAGTGTCGGTACTAATACCTCCCACCTTTAGTCCCGGTTCAATCCAGAACCGGGACTAAAGCCCATCCACGTGGGCAGTTTGCAGAGTCCAGTCAGGAGACCCTTTGGTCCCGGTTGGTGGCACCAACCGGGACCAATAGGCATCCACGCGTCAGCATTTCTGTGACTGGGGTTTTTGTTTTTTTTTTGAAAGGGGGGGGGGGGGGGGGTTTGGGGTTTTGGGGGTTAATTTAGGTGTTTCATATATTGTGTTAGCTAGCTATAATTAATAAAGAGAAGTGTCCTCTCTTATGTCCGTGCTTGGTCGACGCTACGTACTATACATACGTATAGAGAGGACTAGACACGCTGGCTAGCTAGTAAAGCAAACGAAGGAAACAGAAGATCGTCATGAACATATATGCATACAGAGAGAAGTGATATCGACCACCTCTCCTTCTCCGAGAGATTGGTCCAACAACAAGTTCTCGTATATCTATCGGACAGTACCGGCTACATATATACAGTAATTATCTCTTACAAATATAATCATACGGACTCAAGTTTAACATAGAATTCTCCGTCTTCAGGGATCACATGGTCAAGAAAGAATGCCGCCAATTCCTCTTGAATTGCTCGCATGCGAGCTGGTGCTAAGAGTTCATCCCGCTTCCGAAACATCTAATTTGAAGAAGGGGGTCAATGCATATATATATATGAATGAATGAAACTCAACACAAATGATGGTAATAAAATAAAATTGTGAATATTGTTATTTACGTACTTCATATTGTTCGTTAGAGTACCCGCCCCGCTCACACGTCGTGTGGCGGATGGACTCGCAGATGTAGTATCCACAGAAATCATTCCCTTGTTCCTGCCACAACCACTTTACAAGAAATAGAGGTCAATCAAACTGATAAGCAAGAATGCTAAATGGTATTGATGAAACTAGCGCTTGAATCACTAGGAGATGCGCGGAACATGCTACTATAGTACTTACTTTCGGGTGTCTAAATTCCAGCTCCTTCGGCAGTCCCGGAACTTTTTTGGTGAATTTTCTCCAAACCCTGTCGGACAAAGAAAACAATTACTTGATATCAGGAAATGAACAAAGTTGCTGATATGGTGGATAATGATCGATTTAACTTACTTCTTGAGGATTTCAGTCATGTCTGCATAGTCCTGGGGATCTTTTCGTTTTGAGTCTAAGACGGTTACTAGTCCCTCCTCAAGCTTAATCTCTAGGAGAATATAGTGGAAACTGCACACGCATGCATAACTCATGAATTACATTACTATAACCTTGAGTAATATATAAGGGAAACCGAATACGCACACAAGACAGTAACACTCACTTGAAGTTGTAAGGAAAGAGTATTATATCTTTGTTTTGATTTATTACGAACGATTGTAGCAAGTTGGCCTCGGTAGCTGCGGCATGAAGTTTAACCTCAGTTGCATCTATGAGATATGTGTTAATGAACCCAATATCACCGACTTGTCTTTTCTTCAATTCGACGATCTTCAATCTGCATAATATAGTGAGGATGATTATAAATACATGCAATGAAAGAGCTAAGCTATATAGAGAAACTTAATGACAGAAGTAGTACTACTTACAGACCGTAGCAGGCGATCGTTGTTTTATCGAGGGCCAATTGATTGAAAAACTGATAGAACTCCTCAAATGGAACAGGCAACAGATCAATTCCAACGAGGTCATGCTCCTTTGTAACTCTCACATACAAAGTAGTCCTCCCTCCAGAGTCTCTGCAGATTTTCAAGTACCAATCATGCAATCTTCGCATCATCGTTGATAGAGATCTTTCATCTTTGACGAGAGGCTTCCCGTACTCGTATCTTTGCATCCGCATGTCCATGGGTTCATAATGTACTTCGTCGGGCAGGTAATCTGCAAGATTATTATAACCGGGCACCATCCTCGGATCATTAGCGACGTTGTGGCTAGGCACCTTGAGCGGGGGGCATGATTGCTTCGCTTGTTTGCCGAGCTGGGCAATTTGTTTCCCAGCTCGTCGTTTTTTCAGCCTTTCATCACTCACAGTAGTTCCCGACCGCTCCGCTTCGGCAAATTCCTTTCCAATAATGCGGTCATAGTTTCCTTTCGGCGGATCAGACTTTGGTGGTTTTGTCAGGGCAGCCAGAGTGCGCTTCACTTTCACCCCATCTACCTTCTCCTCCGGAGGTGGATGTTTCTTTGCTTTCACCCCTTCAAAGAATTTCCTCACTTCTTCTCGCGCGATCTCGGCGTTCTCCTCCTGGGTCCTCTCATATGGTAACTTCTCTGGAGTCTTCAGAGAAGGACCGAATCTGTATGTCCTCCCGCCTCTGGTTGTACTGCTAGACGCCGACCGAGCAGACGAAGCGGTTGTCTTCTTTACTTGCTTAAGAGGTGGAGGAGAAGGACTACGACCCGCCGGAGCAGCTGGAGCGGCGGCAGGTCTCTTCTGTCCTTGCTGACGAGGCGGAGAAAGAGGAGGTTGGCTGCTCGGGCGCGTCGGTGCAGGCGGAGACGGAGGCGGAGTGCCGCCACGCGCCGGAGAAGGAGCCGGCCGAGGGCCCTGATCGTCACTCGCCGGAGGAGGAGGCGGTGAAGGAGGCGGAGTGCCCTGACTCGCCGGAGGAGGAGGAGGAGGCGGAGGCGTCCAGTTCTGAAGGTTGATGAGGTCCTTCCGCCATAGGCATGGAGTCTTCAGAGCAGACCCCAGCCGAGTCTCCCGTTCACCGGTAGGATGGTCAAGCTGGAGGTCCTCAAATCCCTCCGTTATCTCATCCACCATCACCCTAGCATATCCTTCTGGAATCGGCATGCAGTGAAAAGTTGCGCCGGGTTCAGTAGGATAAACAGAGCCAACAGCCGCCTTGACCTTCAAATTCATCCATTGCGTCATAAGGTGGCAATTTTGAGACTCCGTTATAGCATCCACAGGATAGCTGGCAGGAGCCGTCAAGGCATGCTGCAGCTGAAGCTGCTCGGTGGAAGCCACGCTGCTTCTGCGCTGAGATGGCGGGGTAGCTTCGGGGGAGGCTTCGGCAGTACGTTTGCTGCGATTTGCTTCTCGTTCCTCTATCGCTTGTACCCTTGCGTGCAGCGCCTGCAGTTCGGTCTGCTGCACTTTTTTCCTCCTCTCATGGGATTTGTAACCGCCTGCGTCCGGAAACCCAACATTCCATGGAACGGAGCCTGGCGTGCCTCGTGTCCGTCCAGGGTGCTCAGGATTCCCAAGGGCCATTGTGAGCTCGTCGTGCTCTCTGTCTGGAAAGAACGTCCCTTCCTGCGCTGCGTCGATATAGTGCTTAAGCCTACTGACTGGTATGTCCATTTGTTCGTTCGTCCAAATGCATCCCCCTGTTTCAGGGTCCAAGGTTCCGCCAGCCCCGAAGAACCAAGTCCGGCAACGGTCTGGCCAGTTATATGTCTCTGGTCTGATCCCTTTATGAAGCAGATCATTCTCAACCTTGGACCACTTAGGCCGGGCTACGAGGTAGCCACCTGACCCCGTGCGATGGTGAAGCTTCTTCTTCGCGGCATTCTGCTTGTTTGTTGCCGACATCTTCTTACTCTTTTCCGATGTCTTGTAGGCCACAAATGCGGGCCAGTGATCTCTGATCTTCTCATATCTGCCCTGAAATTCTGGTGTCTCTTTTTTATCGACAAACCTATTGAGCTCTTTCTTCCACCTCCTGAATAGATCCGCCATCCTCTTCAGAGCAAAAGACTTGATTAATTTCTCTTTAATTGGGTTCTCTGGATTATCCTCTGGCGGTAGGGTGAAATTTGACTTCAGCTCAGTCCAAAGATCATTTTTCTGCATATCATTGACATAAGACACCTCAGGATCTTCTTTAGCCGGCTTAAACCATTGCTGGATGCTTATCGGGATCTTGTCCCTAACCAGAACCCCGCACTGAGCAACAAATGCCCTCTTTGTCCGGAGGGGTTCAATAGGTTGGCCGTCGGGCGCGATTGCTGTGATCTCAAGCTTTTCATCCGAGCTCAACTTTTTCTTCGGGCCTCGTCTCTTTACCGAAGTTGTGCTCGATCCGGAGGGCTAGAAAAAAGAACAAAGACTTAATTAATATGTGTACATACCAAAACAATGAATGCATCAATCAGCTAGTCAGCATAGGCTTAACTAATATATATACCTGGCCGGACTCGGTTCGGTCACCGGAGCCGTCATCACTTTCTCCTTCTTGCACCGGCATTGGGTCACCGGCGCCGTCCTCATGTTCTTCTTCTTGCACCGGCATTAGGTCACCGTAGCCAGCTTGTTCACCCTCTCCTTCCGGACCATCGAAGATATCGTTGAGATAGTACGAGACGGCATCACTTCCTTCTGCGATTATCTCCCTCAACAACGCTTCTTTTCTTGCTTCGTCTAGGGCGGTGTCCATAGTTTCTACAAATATTTACAACATGGCAATTATTATTCAAACATGACAGATGGATATATTAGTGCCAAACGTAGAACTAGCTACCTAATCATAGTAAGCTATCGGGAGGGGGTATATATCGACAACGACGACACTACATCTATATATGTCCCTCGATGACCCTCGTTCCCGATAAAAAAAGAGGAAGAAGAAGAAAAAAAGAGGAGAAGAAAGAATAGAGGAGATCTTCTCCTCTATTCTTTCTTCTCCTCTTTTTTCTCCTCTATTCTTTCTTCTCCTCTTTTTTCTTCTTCTTCCTCTTCTTTTTTTATCCTCTTCTTCCTCTCATGTTCGAGAGGATCGCCTTGGGGTCGGGAGGTTGCCTAGTGTCAAAGGATTCAACAAAACCATGTCTTCATCATTAGGCGAAAGTAACATGTGCATGATGGTAGGAAGCTCTTCAAAGTTGTTCTGGAACGGAGTCCCAGATAGGATAATTCGCCTTTTGGTACAAAGTTCAGCAAGAGCCTTCCGAATATTGCTATTTGGAAGGCCTTTGCTGAATTCGTACCAAAAGGCGGATTATTCTATCCGGGACTCCATTCCAGAACAACTTTGCAGAACTTCGTACCAACATGCCCTGGTTACTTCCGGCTAATGATGAAGGCATGGATTTCTTCAATACTTTGACACTAGGAAACCTCTCTCGACCCCTCGGCGATTCTTGACCCCTCGAACCCTCAACGACCCTGAAACCCTCGACCCTTGACCCCTTAACGACCCTCGACCCTCTACCCTAGTTCCCGACCCTCGACCAATAGAGGAGAAGAAGAAAGGAATAGTGGAGAAGAAGAGAAAACTATTCCTTTCTTCTTCTCCTCTTCTTTTTCTTCTGTTTTCTTCTTCTTATTTATTTCTCCTCTTCTTTTCGGTAGAGGAAACCCTAAATAGCTAGCAAGTATCGTGGGTGTGAGATACATGTGGCCTTCGGTGTCGGACACTACATCCACGTCCCACAAGTGACGTGGGCGTCGAAACCCGCGCCACTTGTGGGATGTGGATTTAGTGTCCGACACCGACGGTACATGTATCTCACACCGACGATACTTTCTATTTAGGGTTTCTCCTCTACCACTCGGCGGCCCTCTCGACGACCCTCGTTCCCGATAAAATAAAGAGGAAGAAGAAGAAGAAAAAAAAGAGAAGAAAGAATAGAGGAGAAGAACCCTCGAACCCTAGACGACCCTCTTCTTCCTCTCATGTTCGAGAGGATCGCCGAGGGGTCGCGAGGTTGCCTAGTGTCAAAGGAAACCCCTAAATAGCTAGCAAGTATCGTGGGTGTGAGATACATGTGGCCTTCGGTGTCGGACACTACATCCACGTCCCACAAGTGACGTGGGCGTCGAAACCCGCGCCACTTGTGGGATGTGGATTTAGTGTCCGACACCGACGGTACATGTATCTCACACCGACGATATTTTCTATTTAGGGTTTCTCCTCTACCACTCGGCGGCCCTCTCGACGACCCTCGTTCCCGATAAAATAAAGAGGAAGAAGAAGAAGAGAAAAGAAGAGAAGAAAGAATAGAGGAGAAGACTTCCTCTTCTTCCTCTCCTCTTCTTCCCCTTCTTGCTCGCCTCTCTCATGAATGTCCGGCGTTCTCGACCCCCCCCCCCCCCCCACGTGTCGAAGAAAAAAAAGAGGAGAAGAAGAAAGGAATAGAGGAGAAGAAGAGAAAAATAGAATCTATTTTTCTCTTCTTCTCCTCTATTCCTTTCTTCTTCTCCTCTTCTTTTTCTTCTTTTTTCTTCTTCTTATTTATTTCTCCTCGTCTTCCTCTCCCCTCTCGGCGACCCTAGACCCCCTCTCGACCCTCGACCCCTAGGCGACCGTCGACCCCTCTCTTTTTTTTCTTCCTCTTCTATTTTATCCTCTTCTTCCTCTACCGCTCGGCGACCCTCGACGACCCTCGTTCCCGATAAAAAAAAGAGGAAGAAGAAGAAAAAAAGAGGAGAAGAAAGAATAGAGGAGAAGATATCCTCTATTCTTTCTTCTCCTCTTTTTTATTTTCTTATTCCTCTTCTTTTTTATCCTCTTCTTCCTCTCATTATATTTTCTACGAATGTTCTATATACAAACATCCATCAATATCATTCCATACATACATATACATCTACATTATATATGAACAAAAAAATATCAAAATTCATCATACATACATCTACAGTATATATGAACAGTATATATGAACAAAAAAAATCAAAATTCATCATACATACATACATCTATAGTATATATATATGAACAAAAAAATCAAAATTCATCATACATACATGCATCTACAGTATATATGAACAAAAATTATAAACTTTCTCCCCAACTCATACATACATACATACATACATACATCTACATCATATCAATATTTTGCAAATTTGGAGCAGGGAAGGAAGGAGAGGATGGGGCGGTAGCTACCTCTCCCGGAGGGATCGGGGAGGAGACGCGGGCGGCCGGCGTCGGGGCCGACGGCGACGAGGACGGGCTCGGGGTCGGCGAGGGCGAGGGCGATGGCGGGGCGCGCTCGGTGGCGGCGGACGGCGGAGCTCGGGCCGGGGGCGCGCGGGGCAGGAGCTCGGGGGCTCGGGGACGGCGGAGCTCGAGGGCGAGGGCGTGGGCGACGGCGGGGCGGCTCGGGGTCGGCGATGACGGCGAGGCAGGGCGCGCTCGGGGGCGGGGCAGGGGCAACGGTGGCGACGGCGAGGCGAGCAGAGGGGCAGCCTGGCGGCGATCGAAGAAACTGTACCAAAATTTTCACAAGGGTGGCTTATATAAACGGAGCATTGGTCACGGTTCGTGGCACCAACCGTGACCATTGCCCCCCTTTAGTCCCGGTTGGTGCCACCAACCGGGACCAAAGGCCTCTTTTCGGCAGCCCAAAGGGCGGGAAGCGGCGGCCTTTGGTCCCGGTTGGTGGCACCAACCGGGACTAAAGGGGGGCAATGGTCACGGTTGGTGCCATGAACCGTGACCAATGCAGCCTTTAGTCCCGGTTGGTGCCACCAACCGGGACCAATGCCCTTGTGCGTCCCGGGTCCAAAATTTTAGTCCCACATCGCTAGTTGAGAGGGCTCTGGAGTGGTTTATAAGCGCTGCTGCGCCCACCCTCCTGAGCTCCTCTCAACTGCAGGCTTTCGGGCCTAACTTGTCATTGCAATGCCTGTGGGCCTACTGTGCCTGCTGCGGGCCTGAATCCTGGCCCATGTAGGGTTTCTAGTCGTATTCAGGCCGTGGAGGCCCAGTAGGTGGCATTTTTTTTCTTTTTTTTTCTACATTTTTTTTGGTTTTTTATTTTTTGCTTTTAGGTCACAAAAATTATAAACTTTCTATTAGTGCCATTAGTTTTAAATTTTAAATAGTTTAAATTTGAATTTTTAAAAATTTGTGTGAATCACTAGTTTATGAATAACTTTACTATAAAATTAGAATTTTTTTCTATTTATTTTTTATTTCTACTTAAAACTAAATACTTACAGTTTTTTAGTGATTTCTTTTTGCTTTTAGGTCACAAAAATTATAAACTTTCTGTTAGTGCCATTAGTTTTAAATTTTAAATAGTTTAAATTTGAATTTTTAAAAATTTGAAGAATATTATAGTTTTATTTTAGTTTAATTACTTACAGTTTTTTTAGTGATACTTATAGTTTTATTTTACTTATAATTTAATTTTTTTATTTGTACTAAATACTTATAGTTTTAAAATGCACCATATTTTTTTTACTATGAAGTTAGATTATCTGTTACAAAGGGATTTCATTTTCTTGAACTTATTTGAACTCCATATTTTTTCTGTGTTCAAAATGCACCATTCAAAGACACATCATCAATTTTCAACCCTTTCTGACTTCATTTGTTATTTTTCATGCATTTATTGATTTTTTTGAGCTATAAGACCCTGAAATTGAAAAGCATTTCAAATGAACTCCGAAAAGGTTGAAAGTTGGCATGGTATCATCATTTCACCCACATAGCATGTGCAACAAAGTTGAGATGGTTACGGCAAAAACTGGATGCACTTCGTGTACAAAACGGACAATCTCTTTCGAAGTATCAGGGTTTCGGACGAAAGATCATCTGTTACAAAGGGATTTCATTTTCTTGAACTTATTTGAACTCCATATTTTTTCTGTGTTCAAAATGCACCATTCAAAGACACATCATCAATTTTCAACCCTTTCTGACTTCATTTGTTATTTTTCATGGATTTATTGATTTTTTTGAGCTACAAGACCCTGAAATTGAAAAGCATTTCAAATGGACTCCGAAAAGGTTGAAAGTTGGCATGGTATTATCATTTCACCCACATAGCATGTGCAACAAAGTTGAGATGGTTACGGCAAAAACTGGATGCACTTCGTGTACAAAACGGACAATCTCCTTAGAAGTATCAGGGTTTCGGACAAAAGATCATTTGTTACAAAGGGATTTCATTTTCTTGAACTTATTTGAACTCCATATTTTTTCTGTGTTCAAAATGCACCATTCAAAGACACATCATCAATTTTCAACCCTTTCTGACTTCATTTGTTATTTTTCATGGATTTATTGATTTTTTGAGCTATAAGACCCTGAAATTGAAAAGCATTTCAAATGAACTCCGAAAAGGTTGAAAGTTGGCATGGTATCATCATTTCACCCACATAGCATGTGCAACAAAGTTGAGATGGTTACGGAAAAAACTGGATGCACTTCGTGTACAAAACGAACAATCTCTTTCGAAGTATCAGAGTTTCGGACGAAAGATCATCTGTTACAAAGTTGGCATGGTATCATCATAATAGTTGCGGGAGAAAGTCTTCACTTTTTCTTCGCTTGTGTCATTTGCTTATTGCGCCGTAACCATGGATAATCTTCATTGTTTATCAGGATGCTTGGGTCAGCCTTGACATTGAAGGGAGGAATTTCATGAAACTTTTCATAATCTTCAGACATGTCTGTCTTGCCGTCCACTCCCAGGATGTCCCTTTTTCCTGAAAGAACTATGTGGCGCTTTGGCTCATCGTATGATGTATTCGCTTCCTTATCTTTTCTTTTTCTCGGTTTGGTAGACATGTCCTTCACATAGATAACCTGTGCCACATCATTAGCTAGGACGAACGGTTCGTCAGTGTACCCAAGATTTTTCAGATCCACTGTTGTCATTCCGTACTGTGGGTCTACCTGTACGCCGCCGCCAAACAGAATGACCCATTTGCACTTAAACAAAGGGACCTTAAAATCAGGTCCGTAGTCAAGTTCCCATATGTCCACTATGTAACCATAATATGTGTCCTTTCCGCTCTCGGTTGCTGCATCAAAGCGGACACCGCTGTTTTGGTTGGTGCTCTTTTGATCTTGGGCGATCGTGTAAAATGTATTCCCATTTATCTCGTATTCTTTGTAAGTCAATACAGTCAAAGATGGTCCCCTGGACAACAAGTACAACTCATCACAAACAGTGTTGTCACCTCTGAGATGTGTTTCCAACCAACTGCTGAAAGTCCTGATGTGTTCACATGTAATCCAGTCGTCGCATTGCTCCGGGTGTTTGGAGCGCAGACTGTTCTTGTGTTCATCGACATACGGGGTCACCAAGGTAGAGTTCTGTAGAACTGTGTAGTGTGCTTGAGACCAAGAATATCCGTCCCTGCATATTATTGAGTCTCTTCCAAGAGTGCCTTTTCCAGTCAGTCTCCCCTCATACCGCGATTTAGGGAGACCTATCTTGTTAAGGCCAGGAATGAAGTGAACACAAAACCCGATAACATCCTCTGTTTGATGGCCCATGGAGATGCTTCCTTCTGGCCTAGCGCGGTTACGGACATATTTCTTTAGGACTCCCATGAACCTCTCAAAGGGGAACATATTGTGTAGAAATACGGGCCCCAGGATGACAATCTCGTCGACTAGATGAACTAGGACGTGCGTCATGATATTGAAGAAGGATGGTGGGAACACCAGCTCGAAACTGACAAGACATTGCGCCACATCACTCCTTAGCCTTGGTACCATTTCTGGATCGATCACCTTCTGAGAGATTGCATTGAGAAATGCACATAGCTTCACAATGGCTAATCGGATGTTTTCCGGTAAAAGCCCCCTCAATGCAACCGGAAGCAGTTGCGTCATAATCACGTGGCAGTCATGAGACTTTAGGTTCTAAAACTTTTTCTCTGGCATATTTATTATTCCCTTTATATTCGATGAGAAGCCAGTCGTGACCTTCATACTAAGCAGGCATTCAAAGAAGATTTCTTTCTCTTCTTTCGTAAGAGCGTAGCTGGCAGGACCTTTATACTGCTTCGGAGGCATGTCGTCTTTTTCGTGCAAACGTTGCAGGTCCTTCCGTGCCTCCGGCGTATCTTTTGTCTTCCCATACACGCCCAAGAAGCCTAGCAGGTTCACGCAAAGGTTCTTCGTCACGTGCATCACGTCGATTGAGGAGCGGACCTCTAGGTCTTTCCAGTAGGGTAGGTCCCAAAATATAGATTTCTTCTTCCACATGGGTGCGTGTCCCTCAGCGTCATTCGGAATAGCTAGTCCACCGGGACCCTTTCCAAAGATGACGTAGGGTAAATCATTGACCATAGCAAGCACGTGATCACCGGTGCGCATGGCAGGCTTCTTCCGGTGATCTGCCTCGCCTTTGAAATGCTTGCCTTTCTTTCGACATTGATGGTTGGTCGGAAGAAATCGACGATGGCCCAGGTACACATTCTTCCTGCATTTGTCCAGGTATATACTTTCAGTGTCATCTAAACAGTGCGTGCATGCGTGGTATCCTTTGTTTGTCTGTCCTGAAAGGTTACTGAGAGCGGGCCAATCGTTGATGGTCACGAACAGCAACGCCTTAAGGTTAAATTCCTCCTGTCTGTGCTCATCCCACGTACGTACACCGTCTCCATTCCACAGCTGTAAAAGTTCTTCAACTAATGGCCTTAGGTACACATCAATTTCGTTGCCGGGTTGCTTAGGGCCTTGGATGAGAACTGGCATCATAATGAACTTTCGCTTCATGCACATCCAAGGAGGAAGGTTATACATACATAGAGTCACGGGCCAGGTGCTGTGATTACTGCTCTGCTCCCCGAAAGGATTAATGCCATCCGCGCTTAAAGCAAACCATACATTCCTTGGGTCCTTTGCAAACTCATCCCAGTACTTTCTCTCGATTTTTCTCCACTGCGACCCGTCAGCGGGTGCTCTCAACTTCCCATCTTTCTTTCGGTTCTCACTGTGCCATCGCATCAACTTGGCATGCTCTTCGTTTCTGAACAGACGTTTCAACCGTGGTATTATAGGAGCATACCACATCACCTTTGCAGGGACCCTCTTCCTGAGGGGCTCGCCGTCAACATCACCGGGGTCATCTCGTCTGATCTTATACCGCAGCGCACCGCATACCGGGCATGCGTTCAGATCCTTGTATGCACCGCGGTAGAGGATGCAGTCATTAGGGAATGCATGTATCTTCTCCACCTCCAATCCTAGAGGGCATACGACCTTCTTTGCTGCGTATGTACTGTCGGGCAATTCGTTATCCTTTGGAAGCTTCTTCTTCAATATTTTCAGTAGCTTCTCAAATCCTTTGTCAGCCACAACATTCTCTGCCTTCCACTGCAGCAATTCCAATAAGGTACCGAGCTTTGTGTTGCCATCTTCGCAATTGGGGTATAACCCTTTTTTGTGATCCTCTAACATGCGATCGAACTTCAGCTTCTCCTTTTGACTAATGCATTGCGTCCTTGCATCGACAATGACCCGGCGGAGATCATCGTCATCGGGCACATCGTCTGGTTCCTCTTGATCTTCAGCAGCTTCACCCGTGGCAGCATCATTGGGCACATCGTCTGGTTCCTCTTGATCTTCACCAGCTCCCCCCGTTGCAGCATCACCGTATTCAGGGGGCACATAGTTGTCATCGTACTCTTCTTCTTCGCCGTCTTCCATCATAACCCCTATTTCTCCGTGCCTCGTCCAAACATTATAGTGTGGCATGAAACCCTTGTAAAGCAGGTGGGAGTGAAGGATTTTCCGGTTAGAGTAAGATCTCGTATTCCCACATTCAGTGCATGGACAACACATAAAACCATTCTGCTTGTTTACCTCAGCCGCATCGAGAAACTCATGCACGCCCTTAATGTACTCGCGGGTGTGTCTGTCACCGTACATCCATTGCCGGTTCATCTGCGTGCATTATATATAATTAAGTGTCCAAATTAATAGAAGTTCATCATCACATTAAAACCAAAGTACATACATTGTTCTCATCTAACAACATATAGCTCTCCAGAGCATCTAATTAATTAAACCATACATTGAAACTATGTAAAACATTTCAATGCGAAAACAAATGCGATCATAATCGCAACCAAGGTAACAATTGATCCAACGGCATAATGATACCAAGCCTCGGTATGAATGGCATATTTTCTAATCTTTCTAATCTTCAAGCGCATTGCGTCCATCTTGATCTTGTGATCATCGACGACATCCGCAACATGCAACTCCAATATCATCTTCTCCTCCTCAATTTTTTTTATTTTTTCCTTCAACAAATTGTTTTCTTCTTCAACTAAATTTAACCTCTCGACAAGGTCGGTTGGCATTTCCGATTCACATACATCCTAGATAAATAAAATCTATGTCACGTTGGTCGGCATAATTTTCATAAACAATAAATGAACCAATAGTTATAAAGATAATATACATACCAAATCCGAATCATAGACAGGACGAGGGCCGGCGGGGGCGGATACCAAAACCATCGCACTATATAAGATGCAATAATAAATGTAAGAAAATGATACAAGTATCTATCTAAACATACAAGTAAGAATATTTTTCCTTTCAGAAAGAAGATAAGAATAAGAGGCTCACCACGGTGGTGTCGGTGATGAGATCCGCGCGGGTGATCGACGGCGGTGAAGACGGGGACGGGGCGTGACGGACCGCTAAATCTAGACAAATCTCGAGGAAAATGGAGCTTGGAGGTCGAGCTTCGAGAGGAGAAAGCTTAAGTAGTGTGGCTCGGGCATTCCATCGAACACCTCATGTGCATAGGAGGTGAGCTAGAGCACCACAAACCCCTCCCCTCGCCGGCCTGAGAAAAACAGAGCACTGGAATGCTCTGCTCCCGGGCGAGGGTATATATAGGCACCTCATTGGTCCCGGTTGATGACATGAACCGGGACTAAAGGGGAGCCTTTGGTCCCGGTTCACGCCACCAACCGGGACCAATGGTGGTGGGCCAGGAGGGAGGCCTTTTGGTCCCGGTTCGTCCCACCAACCGGGACCAAAAGGTCCAGACGAACCGGGACCAATGGCCCATGTGGCCCGGCCGGCCCCCTGGGCTCACGAACCGGGACCAATGCCCACATTGGTCCCGGTTCAAGACTGAACCGGGACTAATGGGCTGAGGTGGCCTGGACCATAGCCCCTTTTTCTACTAGTGAAAACATGGTAATGCACACTGAAACAAGAATAAAATCAGGCGAAACAGTTTGAAACATCTTTAAAAAAAAGTAGCATGAATCTCAAAGCAGCCACGGACGATGCATCCATGCACGGGACATTGTAGATACAGTACTATAAAACCATCCTATGCGCGCGAACAGGATCTCAAGTGCCGTGGAGCCACGTCATTTTCAGGGATCGATGTGACCATTTGGTTTTTCGTACGTGTTGGGTTCAATAATACACTCCACCGGTCCACTGTAGTTGTTCGGACAACATTCAAAAAAGGAGAATAAGTTGTTCGGACAGACAAAAGGAAGAAGCCGAAACCAAGGCCACCGGTTCGAAAACCGGTTCAATTATTTATGTCTCTTCATCTCACTGTCATCCCTTCCCTTTCCTTCCCTTCCCGTGGACGCACACTAATGGGGTAATAATTCATTGATCGCGTGCCCGGCCGACCGGCACCGTAGTACGTCGTTGCCGGCCAACTATTGAACGCTCCCCAACTAATCAAGTACTCCTACTGCTACCTCGGCATCGCACGACAATCTCGATATGGGAGGACCGCTGGATACCATCTACACACACAATGACTCCACTGTTTCGTCTACCCGCAGCAAACGTCACATTGGTCAGCGACCTAATTGACACGGACAACTGGACTTGGCAGCGGGACCTTATTCGTGAAAACTTCATCACTCCGGACGCAGAAGTAATCCTGAACATTCCATTACGTGCGGGAGGAGGGGATGATTTCTTGGCATGGGCACATGAAATATCAGGCAACTACACCGTTAAGTCGGCGTACCGAGCTCTAGTGACTCGTAACGAGTTTCAGGCTCTAGAGGAAGGGCAGGCTACCGGAGCTTCAACAGATAAACAACGGATGTGGAATGATCTCTGGAAATTGAATGTTTTGCCCAAGGTGCGTGTGTTCTTTTGGCGAGTGCTGCGTGGCATATTACCAGATGAGAGCACTCTTATGCACAGGCATATTCGACAACAAAATCCATGTAAGATTTGTCAGGCATCGCAGGAGAACCTAATGCATGCACTCTTGGAGTGTCCACATGCGAGACAGTTCTGGGAAGAGGCGCAACAACTCTTCGACTTCAAGCTACCGCGGACATCATTTGTGATGACCGCCTGACTTCCAGGGACCGTGCAGTGGCCGTTTCGGTCATGTGGTCCATTTGGCATTCGAGGAACAGATTGACACATGGTGAGGATCAGCTCGATCCAACAAGCTCTGTACGACGCACTTGGGAGGCGTTATCCCTTCTGGAGGTGCCACGGCAAATAGCACTGATCATGCCTGGACATGGGTGGCGGCCGCCCGACGCGGGCTTCGTCACCATCAACACTGATGCGGCAATCAAACGTGAAGATGGCAAAGGAGGAGCGGGGGGCGTAGCCCGATCCTCTTGCTCATTTCTGGGAGCATGGAGCAAGCCATATCCCGGAGTTACGGATCCCTTCATTGCAGAGGCGATGGCAGTGCGCGACGGAGTTATCTTTGCATGCTTGAGGGGTTATACACACGTCATTGTGGAGACGGATTGCTCGGAGATCGCTAACCTCTGGACCACTCGCCACGTCTCTCAATCGGCCGTGGCACCTATCTTGTTAGAAATTGGAGAGCTCTCTGATAGTTTTACTTTTTTTGATATCCGACATATTGTAAGATCGGCTAATGGTCCTGCTCATATTTGTGCCAAGCAAGCTTGCACAATTGACGTGACCGAAAACTGGATCGAAAGTACTCCTAGCTTCCTGATTAGTAGCCTCTTGGCAGACTTCCCAGCGAACGCTTTTAAGCAATAAAGCTCTCACTATTTTCCCCGCAAAAAAAAGGAGAGATTGGGCGTGCCAAATGATGATGAATTTGTTGCACTGGTCACTCGATGGTTGGCAACTGAACATTTGCTCGGGATCTGTATATATATGCGATCATTCCGTATCAGGATTGTTCCAGTTTCCCGGCACCTTCTTCCGCGACGACCAGCCCGGCGAGGAGGCATGCATATGTACAAATAACCGCGATCGAACCACGTGCACGCATATGTACAAATAACCGCCGTTTGTTGCTACATATACATCTCCGGCGTGTTTGGTTACCTGCACAGTTTTTTGCCTCTCTGCATATGTGACACCCTTTTTTTCTTTTGAACAACAACCACACATTGCATTAAACATGGGATTACATCGTGTACATACGTGGAAGCCATACAAGACTACTAGAAAGACCGGTGACATGAAGCTAACCACCGCCCACCATCGATCACCATCACCGGGAACAGAGGAGAGTACTAGGAGACTAGGTAGGAGCATTAGTTAATCGGTCAGCTGCGCCGGCCGTGCATGTGTACGCCTCACCAACAAAGATTTGCAAATTTCAGTTTCGTAGTACATTGTCTGGAAGCTTCGGGGCATCGGGAGCCGTGGAAAGTGTGATCATTTGGTTAACAATACATACATTCCACCAGCACCGGTCAATTCATTTGGTTGTTTGGGCAACTTGTCTAGAAAAGAAAAGTTGTTCGGACAAACGGAACTAGCCTGAAACGAAGGCCACCGGCTCCATTGTTTAACCTTTTTATTTATTATACTTCCTTTGTTTCTAAATATTGTCTTTCTAGACATTTTAAATGGTTACAATATATGGATGTATGTAGACATATTTTAGAGTATAGGTTCATTCATTTTGCTTTGGATATTTGAAATTTTTAAAAAGACAAATATTTAGGAACGAACAGAGTAGTACGATCACTTCACTGTCATCCCATCCCTCTCTTCCCGTGGACATTACACACTACACACACTATACTTAATCAATTGCGTGCCCGGGCGACCGGCAGGCACCGTACGTCGTTGCCGGCCAACTGTTGAACGCTCCCCGGCTAATCAGCTACTCCTCCTGCTATGCTTGATTGCCGAGATGGGCGGACCACGCAAGAGAGACCGGCCGTGTCAAACGTTGATGAAATTGTTGCACTGATCACTCGACGGGTGGTTGCTCTCGATCTGTGTGTAGGATTGTTCCACTTTTCCCATACAAAAGAAAAGATTGTTCCACTTTCCCGGCACCTCCCGCCCCGCGACGACCTGCCCGGCAGGCCGTGGCGAAGGCAGGGGGTGCTGGCAGGGGCCTTGGCCTTCCATGCTCTCATAAACACAACTATATATGCTCCAAATTCTTCATTTGTCAAGCAAAATTAGCTAGATTTAGATGATTGCCCTCCTCTAACATCATATGACATGTTTAGCCCCCTCTATATTGAGTTTTCGGATCCGCCACTGCCGGCAGGGAGGCTTTCCCAATTCGGACAACACGATCGGAGCACGTGCATGCATAATCACAAGGAACCGCCGTCCAGTATTGCCACCTCCCACGGATCGAGCACGCGCGTTTTTTTGCGTACGCGCTCTGCTCTCAGTGTATGGTCGGCATTTTCTTTTCATGTACGGCGAATAGTTTACACCGCTTGCACACGCTAATGAAGGGGCAAGTAGTAGTAATTAATTAATCAGTGGCCACGTCGTCCATGTGAATGTGATGTGAGCCAGTCTCACATCCTGGAGTCTGGAGTCTGAACTCTGAACTGGCTGGCCAGAGCGGTTAATAAGAAGCAGCAGACAAATTTCGCACTACTGTCACCAAAAAGAAAAGAAAATGCAAGGGACAAAATTTTGCTGTCAGCACGGGCCCACGCGCAGGGAGGGCAGGGGGAGGGGGTACAATAATGAGACAAGCGAGGATGCCGGAACGTGAGCGCAAATCCACGGGGGCGCGAGGCCAGAGGGCCGGTGGAAACAAAAGGGCAGGTGCGGAATTCCTTGCGCGCAACCGCCCGCTGCCGCGCGGGCGCAGCAGCGCAAGCGCCGCCACCCGACGCGCCTCCTCCCTCCCGGATTCCCCTCCCCCCCTTCCCCGACGCGACGCCACCGCCCAAAATCCAGCCCTTCCGCTCCCCCGCGCCGCTTCGGAGCGGCGCGCCTGCTCGCTCCCTCAAATACGCCCCCCGCCCGCTCCCGCCCGCGCGCTCGCAGGATCACCATCGTGCGCCGCGGTCCGGTCTCTTTGCTGGCCGGGATGATGGGCCGGCCGAGCGCGAGCGGCGGCGGGAGGCGGAGGTGGACGCAGCGGTCGTGCCGGGCGGGAGGAGCAGGCGGGGTCGTCACGAGGACGGTGGCGGCGCCGGAGGAGCGCGGCGCGAGCGCGGCTACGCGGCGGAGCACCACAGGTTAGCGTCCGGTCAAGTATACTTAGCTTAATTGTAATTATCACGGCGCTTTGGATTCGGGCTCGTATTTCTGCTGCTTGCTTTTATGCCTGCCCGCCTGCCTGCCTAATTCGTCTTGCTGTTTTTTGCTTGATTTCGCCGGGGGGTCGTTTCGAATGGGAGCTTGTTAATTTGTCCTAATTTGTTATGGCAGCCGAGCCGAAGACCAGTGGGGGTTGTTTGCTCTGTTTTGTTTGCATCGCCGCTTAATTAGTTGCTTCCAAGACAAAATCAGGGACAATCGACGGTGGAAATTGTAATTATTACTAGAAAAATACAGGCTTCCTCTGCTTAGCGTTTGTCCGAGGAAAACGAACAACGAGGAAGAGATCAGAGAGGTCATGGGAGATTTTAAGAAGAACTGGTCCGTCTGGAAAAATTCAAACAACAACATTAGATCGCAGAGAGACTACAATAATATTACGTAGTAGAGTAGGATAAAACTTGGGGGACGCAGGGGATGAGGACGAGTCAACGTCAGTATGAGCCAAAACTTGCATCGCAATTCCCGTTTATTTTTTTTCGTGCCGATTTAGATGCGTCTTCTTGACAATTCAGATGCGCGAACAATCTAAACAAGTAAGCAAGCAGAAGGATCCAACTTAATTTGGCCGTCCCTTGGGATGCCTCTGTAACTCTATTATATTTGGTGGCATGCGTATGCAACCATTTTAGATCGATGTGACTTCGCTTGCGTGCTGATCTTTGAATGGTTCTTGCTATGCGTCAAGGAAAATAAACTACCATAAAACAAAGAGGACTGCTTGCTTTGGAGTTGACCTCTTCTTGTTTTGCTTCAGGGTTTGCTCATGTGGACAAGCAGCAGCGTGTCTACGGACTATCATCACAAGATTCCACAAGTGGCAGTAGATCCACAATAATAGAAGATTTTGTAAGTTGTTAACTTGCTCACTATTCTTCCATCAACAATATATAGTACTCCCTCTGTTTTTATTTACTCTGCATATTAGAGTTGACTAAAGTCAAACTTCGTAAAGTTTGATCAAGTTTATAGAAAACAATATAGACATTTATTATAATAAATATATACGATGTGAAAGTACATTCAATAATAAATCTAATGTTGTTGATTTGTTATTGTATATCTTAATATTTTTGTTTATAAGCTTGGTCAAAGTTTGTAAAGCTTGACTTTGACCAAAGCTAATATGCGAACTAAATAAAAACGGAGGGAGTATAAAAGTTCTGCAACTTGGAAACATTTCATATTCTTAAACTGCTCCATTGCTTGTTGCTTTTTGTTTCTGATTTTTTTTCTTGATGCAGCTTCATTCGGATTTATGTGAATATAAGCGTAAGAGGTCCAGCGGCAATGCTACAAAATGCCTTCCTAACCACCATTCTCTGTCATCCATGATGTCAGAATCAAGGAATCATAGTGCAGCAACTGAAATGCCGACAGCTTCTGAAAAACCTTCCTTTTCATGGCCAACGGAGAAGCAAGTCCCCAACAACAAAAATCTTTTTCCTGCCACCAGTACTGTGTCGGATAATGGGTCGCCCTACCGTCCTAAATTTCATCTTGACAGAGGTAGGAACAATGCAAAGCAGACTCCAACACCAAAAGAATCCAGTGGCATGTGCAGTTTCAGTTATCAATTAGCTAGAGGTGCTGGAAGATCTGATTCTATTAAGATGGGCCCTACAAGTACAAAGTGCTCCCTTGCAGAGACAATGTCGATGTTACATCAACGGCGGTTTGGTCGCAGTTGCCAGAATCAAAACCGCATCGGTGCATTAAATCGGAGGCATAAGAACGCACAATCTGGAGGAGCAATCAACATGGTAAAGAAAGAGGAAACTTATAATCAGTCTGATTTGTCAACAGGAAGACACTGGCAAACTCTGTTGGATAATGCATTAGTTCGAAGGAGGTTACAGCTACTCAATGAGGAATCACCTGAACAACTATGGAGCTGTACAAACAGTGAATCTGATAAGGCGATATGCTTTTCCTCAGGTGGCAGCATTGATGGTTTGCAAGTATCTTTTTCAAGTGACACTAGTGACACAAGTGATAACTCCAATTTATCTTCTCTGGGTACAGTGTCAAATGATCAATGGAGGATGTCCTTCAAGAAGGTAATTACAAAAGAACTATTCGTAATAATACTGATCAAATGCTTCACCAGTAACTCATTTAGTATCTAGGAGTATTTTCTTATGATACTATGTTGCATAGGAGCTTTGGTTATTTTACAAGTCAGTAGAATCAGAAACATAGGGCAGGTCTCTGTTTGCTACTTGTTACTCTACACGACCTGCCATAAGTTTGGTTACTTCCACTTTTGGTTACTTTTTATAAGTCTGTAGAATCAGAAACATGGGGCGGGCTTCTGTTTCCAACTAGTTACGCTATTTACTTTCACTCAAGATAAGCTTACTACTAAGCTATAAATTGTCAGTATATTAGTAGAAACTATTTTATCTGTCTTCTAATTTTGCTTTAGCTCAAATATGGTAGCTAACCTGAGCCTCTTCTTCTGTTGTACATCAGGTACACTGTCCACTTGCTGCACGGATAAATTATATCCCCCGAGCTTCCTGCAAAGAGATTGAGCAGGCAAGCCCAGTATCTGTTCTTGAATATCCAGCTGGGGATTTTTCCGATGCTGAAAACATCAAGCAGGATACAACAGATCCTCATGGTCAGCTATCTTGCCATTAAAATGTTTCAATCATTCTTTTCTGTAGCTAATAATTCTGTGTTACTCTTCAATGCAGCTCCCCAGCTAAGGCATGGGCTTCCATCAGAAGAAAATATTACCGAGGTAGCAGTGGATGCTGCAATTAATAATTACTTGTGCTCTGAGATGGAGGCTACTGAAACTGATGAAACCATACAGCTGGTTGAAGACACCCCTTGTGAATTTGAAGACGAAGAGGAAAGAGAGTTCTGCTACTTGCTGGACATTCTAATTGCTTCTGGTATTCATGGCGTTGAGGAGGATCAGCTGTACAAGGTGTGCCAGTCCCTTGATTGCCCTGCAGGCTATGACGTGTTTGACAAGCTTGAGAAGAAATACAAAAAAGTGGCTCAATGGTCAAGGGCAGACAGGAAGCTCACCTTCGACATGGTAAACTCCATACTGTCAGAAATTCTTGCCCCATGTTTGGACATGCACCCTTGGGCAACTACCGCGAGGAATATGGCGCCAGCTTGGGGCTCAGAGGGCCTGTTGGAGAAATTGTTGCAGGTGTTGACTCGGCGGCGAGAGGAACTTGCGCCAAGAGTGCATAAGAAGGAGAAACAAGTGTTAAATCAGAAATGGCCAGATTTGGCAGATTACATCGAGAGGGCAGGTAGGGATGTTGAGAGGATGATAAAGGATGATCTTCTGGAAGAGCTGGTTCTGGAGTTGATGTCCAGCTAGTTGCAAAGCTACTGCTGGAGTTGCTGTCAGCTTTCTTAGGCCCAAGGAGGTTACAAAGTTGCTGTAGGAGTGTAGGTCATTGCTTTCTGTGTTAGGCCAGGTTGATCATTGGTTGTACGGAGTATTTGTTTCTTTGGTCCTTAAGGTCAGAGTTCCCCCAATTTTTTGTTAAACAAGTTGTTGACACTTTTTTGTGTCGAGTCGCCGTGCTTGTTGTAGCATATTATTCGAGAAGATGCTTGTTGTAGGATATAGGGTATGGGACAGGAAGTGGTGTGGTCTGTTAGGTTAGGTGAGGGAGGCACATAGTTGAAATTCATTCTTGGTACCAAAGGGGAGTAAAATGTGGGAGAGTTGTTTCCCCTTTTTTGGATTTTGTCAGTCGTTACAATTATGTAAATCAGGTCGGTAAGTTATAGTCATGAACATTTATATTCTCATTTTTGCAGCAACAGCTACATTGTTATTGCGTCAACAAGAAATAATACTCGTTGATAAAGTAGAGCGTATATGTTTCCTTCGTTACATGGAGTAGTATCTCTCTCTAGGACTGAATTTATAGTTTAACCATTGTTCTGTCGATATTGCATTCACTGAATATTGACTGAAAGATGTACATTTTTTTCTGAATGATGCTGGAGAACTGCATGTATAATACTGCCTCCATTCCAGAATATTAGGTGCATCAATTTTTGTAAAAATCAACACATGTAAATTTGACCTGGATTACACTGCAATACAAAAAATATATAATATGGTTCTAATGATACAATTTTGGTATTATTATATGATCAATACTTTTTTTTTCTAAAAACTTTGAACATGCACATGTTTGACTTTAAAAAAACTAATACATATTATTATTATTTTTGAACTCAATACATCTTATAATTTGAAATGGAGCAAGTATTAAAGAAGGGAAGGTTTTACACGACCAACATACACCCAGCAAACCAAGAAAAGGAAGAGAAGCAAAAGCAAAGCCGCAGGCACAACTCACTATAAATAGATGGCGAAAAAGAAAATATGACGGTCACACACAAAACGAAGACATGAAAAGAGAACACCAACTCTAGCGATCGTAATTTTTTTCTGAAAATATTACTATAAAAATGAAACGACCAAAACTTCCGTCCATCCATTGCCTAGCATTGGTTTTAATCTGATGGATGACTCTTCGCAATGGCAAGTGTTTCTTGTTGAAAATCCTGTCGTTCCTCTCCCTCCAAATGCGCCCTAGATTATTAGGAGTGCCGATGAATTTAGAGCCTTCCTCTTTGTGCCATGGGTCCTCGACCTGGCCTCCTGCCACCACTCATCTATTGGAAGAAGGGCCGAGGGAGCGATCTCGCTCATATTTCCCTATGGCAAGGCTGGCTCTTTGTTAGAATAAATCCGAGGCATACCGTTGATTATTCGAAAACCAAGCAATCACACGAGCACGACACCGAGATTTGTTAACGAGGTTCACCGATATGGCTACATCCTCGGGACTTGACTATGGGTGCTCCTCCCCATGACACCGCTACAATACCGCACCCGGTCGCCCTGGACGCCGGCACATGTCGCCGGCTTCCCCCACGTTCCGGTGCTATTATGTTGGCATATGTTACATCGTGTGTCTAGCCCCGCTATATATGAGAGGCCTAGGATACAAGTGTCCTATTAGGACACGACTCCATATCATATCTAAACACAATACAACTACAAGTCCAACTGTAACTTACCTCGTACACTATATTCGACACAACTCCAACAAACTCCACCTTGGCAAATATTCTCCATCATTCTGGATTCGTCAATGCGTCAAACTTCCATGTACATTGGACTTGAGCTTATCCCATGAGTACCGCTGCTACTACAAAGACTACATATGACTCCACCTGCAACTTGTAGTCCCTTCTTTTCTTGACCACAATCAACACTCGGGCAAAGTTAAGTTTCTATTACTCTAGTTTGCGCTCTCAACTTCCAGAGTATCAGTCCAACGACATCACACACTGATCACTCACCTGCGTGAAAGTGAACAACTCACATATTGGGTGTCACACATAAGAGTTACCTGAACTCAACATCACCGCTCCTTTCTTGTGTAGGGGAACGTTGCAGAAAACAAAAAAAATTCCTACTCGTTTCACCAAGATCCATCTATGAGTTCATCTAGCAACGAGTCATCGGATGCATCTACATACCTTTGCAGATCGCGAGCGGAAGCGTTCAAAGAACGGGGATGATGCTGTCGAACACGACGTGATCCAAATCACCGATGACCAAGCGCCGAACGGACGGCACCTCCGCGTTCAACACACGTACGGGACGGGAGACGTCTCCTCCTTCTTGATCCAGCAAGGGGGGAGGAGAGGTTGATGATGATCCAGCAGCACAACGGCGTGGTGGTGGATGCAGGGCGTCACAGTAGCAGGGCTTCGCCTATACTACGAGAGAGAGAGAGAGACGTAACAGGGAGAGAGGGATGCACCAAAGGCTGTCGTATGAAACCCCTCCTCTCCCCCACTATATATAGGGGTGCCTAGGGGGGGCGCCGGCCCTAGGAGATGGGATCTCCTAGGGGGGGCGGCGGCCTAGGGGTGGGGGCTTGCCCCCCTAGCAAGGGGGCGCCCCCTTTATGGTTTCCCCTCAACCCTAGCCGCATGGGCCCTAGGGGAGTGGCGCCCCAGCCCACTTTGGGCTGGGTCCCTTCCCACTTCAGCCCATGGGGCCCTCCGGGATAGGTGGCCCCACCCGGTGGACCCCCGGGACCCTTCCGGTGGTCCCGGTACAATACCGGTGACCCCGAAACTTGTCCCGATGGCCGAAATAGCACTTCCTATATATAATTCTTTACCTCCGGACCATTCCGGAACTCCTCGTGACGTCCGGGATCTCATCCGGGACTCCGAACAACATTCGGGTTACTGCATATACATATCTTCACAACCCTAGCGTCACCGAACCTTAAGTGTGTAGACCCTACGGGTTCGGGAGACATGTAGACATGACCGAGACGACTCTCCGGTCAATAGCCAACAGCGGGATCTGGATACCCATGTTGGCTCCCACATGCTCCACGATGATCTCATTGGATGAACCACGATGTCGAGGATTCAATCAACCCCGTATGCAATTCCCTTTGTCAATCGATATGTTACTTGCCCGAGATTCGATCGTCGGTATCCCAATACCTCGTTCAATCTCGTTACTGGCAAGTCACTTTACTCGTACCGTAATGCATGATCCCGTGACCAGACACTTGGTCACTTTGAGCTCATTATGATGATGCATTACCGAGTGGGCCCAATGATACCTCTCCGTCATACGGAGTGACAAATCCCAGTCTTGATCCATGTCAACCCAACAGACACTTTCGGAGATACCCGTAGTCTACCTTTATAGTCACCCAGTTACGTTGTAACGTTTGGTATACCCAAAGCACTCCTACGGTATCCGGGAGTTACACGATCTCATGGTCTAAGGAAAAGATACTTGACATTGGAAAAACTCTAGCAAACGAACTATACGATCTTTATGCTATGTTTAGGATTGGGTCTTGTCCATCACATCATTCTCCTAATGATGTGATCTCGTTATCAATGACATCCTATGTCCATAGCCAGGAAACCATGACTATCTGTTGATTAACGAGCTAGTCAACGAGAGGCTTACTAGGGACATGTTGGTGTCTGTTATTCACACATGTATTACGATTTCCGGATAACACAATTATAGCATGAATAAAGACAATTATCATGAACAAGGAAATATAATAATAATGCTTTTATTATTGCCTCTAGAGCATATTTCCAACAGTCTCCCACTTGCACTAGAGTCAATAATCTAGTTACATTGTGATGAATCGAACACCCATGGAATTTTGGTGTTGATCATGTTTTGCCCTAGGGAGAGGTTTAGTCAACGGATCTGCTACATTCAGGTCCGTATGTACTTTACAAATCTCTATGTCTCCATCTTGAACATTTTCACGAATGGAGTTGAAGCGACGCTTGATTTGCCTTGTCTTCTTATGAAACCTGGGCTCCTTGGCAAGTGCAATAGCTCCAGTGTTGTCACAGAAGAGCTTGATCGGCCCCGACGCATTGGGTATGACTCCGAGGTCGGTGATGAACTCCTTCACCCAAATTGCTTCATGTGCTGCCTCCGAGGCTGCCATGTACTCCGCTTCACATGTAGATCCCGTCACGACGCTCTGCTTGCAAGTGCACCAGCTTACTGCCCCACCATTCAAAATATACACGTATCCGGTTTGTGACTTAGAGTCATCCAGATCTGTGTTGAAGCTAGCGTCGACGTAACCCTTTACGACGAGCTCTTCGTCACCTCCATAAACGAGAAACATTTCCTTAGTCCTTTTCAGGTACTTCAGGATATTCTTGACCGCTGTCCAGTGTTCCTTGCCGGGATTACTTTGGTACCTTCCTACCAAACTTACGGCAAGGTTTACATCAGGTCTGGTACACAGCATGGCATACATAATAGAACCTATGGCTGAGGCATAGGGGATGACACTCATCTCTTCTATCTCTTCTACCGTGGTCGGACATTGAGCTAAGCTCAATTTCACACCTTGCAACACAGGCCAGAACCCCTTCTTAGACTGGTCCATATTGAACTTCTTCAATATCTTATCAAGGTATGTGCTTTGTGAAAGACCTATGAGGCGTCTCGATCTATCTCTATAGATTTTGATGCCTAATATATAAGCAGCTTCTCCAAGGTCCTTCATTGAAAAACTCTTATTCAAGTAGGCCTTGATGCTGTACAAGAGTTCTATATCATTTCCCATCAAGAGTATGTCATCTACATATAGTATGAGAAATGCTATAGAGCTCCCACTCACTTTCTTGTAAACGCAGGCTTCTCCATAAGTCTGCGTAAACCCAAACGCTTTGATCATCTCATCAAAGCGAATGTTCCAACTCCGAGATGCTTGCACCAGCCCATAAATCGAGCGTTGGAGCTTGCACACCTTGTCAGCATTCTTAGGATCGACAAAACCTTCCGGCTGCATCATATACAATTCTTCCTTAAGGAAACCATTAAGGAATGCCGTTTTGACATCCATTTGCCATATCTCATAATCGTAGAATGCGGCAATTGCTAACATGATTCGGACGGACTTCAGCTTCGCTACCAGTGAGAAAGTCTCATCGTAGTCAACCCCTTGAACTTGTCGATAACCCTTAGCGACAAGCCGAGCTTTATAGATGGTCACATTACCATCCGCGTCTGTCTTCTTCTTAAAGATCCATTTATTTTCTATGGCTCGCCGTTCAACGGGCAAGTCAGTCAAAGTCCATACTTCGTTTTCATACATGGATCCTATCTCGGATTTCATGGCTTCTAGCCATTTGTCGGAATCCGGGCCCGCCATCGCTTCTTCATAGTTCGAAGGTTCACCGTTGTCTAACAACATGATTTCCAAGACAGGGTTGCCGTACCATTCTGGTGCGGAACGTGTCCTTGTGGACCTTCGAATTTCAGTAGGAGCTTGATCAGAAGTATCTTGATCATTATCATTAACTTCCTCTCTAGTCGGTGCTGGCACCTCAGGAACATTTTCTTGAGTTGCGCCATTTGCCGGTTCAAGAGGTAATACTTCATCAAGTTCTACTTTCCTCCCACTTACTTATTTCGAGAGAAACTCCTTCTCTAGAAAGGATCCATTCTTGGCAACAAAGACCTTGCCTTCGGATCTGAGGTAGAAGGTATACCCAATAGTTTCTTTTGGGTATCCTATGAAGACGCATTTTTCCGACTTGGGTTCGAGCTTTTCAGGTTGAAGTTTCTTGACATAAGCATCGCATCCCCAAACTTTTAGAAACGACAGCTTAGGTTTCTTCCCAAACCATAATTCATACGGTATCGTCTCAACGGATTTCGACGGAGCCCTATTTAAAGTGAATGCGGCAGTCTCTAAAGCATAGCCCCAAAAAGATAGCGGTAAATCGGTAAGAGACATCATAGACCGCACCATATCTAATAGAGTGCGATTATGACGTTCGGACACACCATTACGCTGAGGTGTTCCAGGCGGCGTGAGTTGTGAAACTATTCCACATTTTCTTAAGTGTGTGCCAAATTCGTGACTGAAGTATTCTCCTCCACGATCTGATCGTAGAAACTTGATTTTCCTGTCACGTTGATTCTCAACCTCACTCTGAAATTCCTTGAACTTTTCAAAGGTTTCAGACTTGTGTTTCATTAAGTAGATATACCCATATCTACTCAAGTCATCAGTGAGGGTGAGAACATAACGATAGCCGCCGCGAGCCTCAACACTCATTGGACCGCACACATCAGTATGTATGATTTCCAATAAGTTGGTTGCTCGCTTCATTGTTCCTGAGAACGGAGTCTTGGTCATTTTACCCATGAGGCATGGTTCGCACGTGTCAAATGATTCATAATCAAGAGACTCTAAAAGTCCATCTGCATGGAGCTTCTTCATGCGTTTGACACCTATGTGACCAAGGCGGCAGTGCCACAAGTATGTGGGACTATCATTATCAACTTTACATCTTTTGGTACTCACATTATGAACATGTGTAGCATTACGTTCGAGATTCATAAAGAATAAACCATTCACCATAGGAGCATGACCATAAAACATATCTCTCATATAAATAGAACAACCATTTATTCTCGGATTTAAATGAGTAGCCATCTCGAATTAAACGAGATCCCGATACAGTGTTCATGCTCAAAGCTGGCACTAAATAACAATTATTAAGGTTTAAAACTAATCCCGAAGGTAAATATAGAGGTAGCGTGCTGACAGCGATCACATTGACCTTGGAACCATTCCCGACGCGCATCGTCACCTCGTCCTTTGCCAGTTTTCGCTTATTCCGCAGCCCCTGCTTTGAGTTACAAATGTGAGCAACTGCACCGGTATCAAATACCTAGGAGCTACTACGGACACTAGTAAGGTACACATCAATTATATGTATATCACATATACCTTTTGTTTTGCCGGCCTTCTTGTCTGCTAAGTATTTGGGGCAGTTCCGCTTCCAGTGACCGCTTCCCTTGCAATAAAAGCACTCAGTCTCGGGCTTGGGTCCATTCTTTGGCTTCTTCCCAGCAGCTTGCTTGCCTGGCGCGACAACTCCCTTGCCGTCCTTCTTGAAGTTCTTTTTACCCTTGCCCTTCTTGAACTTAGTGGTTTTATTCACCATCAACACTTGATGTTCCTTCTTGACTTCTACCTCCGCTGATTTCAGCATTGAAAATAACTCAGGAATGGTCTTTTCCATCCCCTGCATATTGAAGTTCATCACAAAGCTCTTGTAGCTTGGTGGAAGCGACTGGAGGATTCTGTCAATGACCGCATCATCCGGAAGATTAACTCCCAGCTGAGTCAAGCGGTTATGCAACCCAGACATAGTGAGTATGTGCTCACTGACAGAACTATTTTCCTCCATCTTACAGCTGAAGAATTTGTCGGAGACTTCATATCTCTCGACCCGGGCATGAGCTTGAAAAACCATTTTCAGCTCTTCGAACATCTCATATGCTCCATGTTTCTCAAAACGCTTTTGGAGCCCCGGCTCTAAGCTGTAAAGCATGCCGCACTGAACGAGGGAGTAGTCGTCAACACGTGTCTGCCAAGCGTTCATAACATCTTGGTTCTGTGGGACGGGAGCTTCACCTAGCGGTGCTTGTAGGACATAATCTTTCTTGGCAGCTATGAGGATGATCCTCAGGTTCCAGACCCAGTCCGTATAGTTGCTGCCATCATCTTTCAGCTTGGTTTTCTCTAGGAACGCATTGAAGTTGAGGACTACGTTGGCCATTTGATCTACAAGACATATTGTGAAGAATTTAGACTAAGTGCATTATAATTAAGTTCATCTAATCAAATTATTCAATGAACTCCCACTTAGATAGACATCCCTCTTCTAGTCATCTAAGTATAACATGATCCGAGTCAACTAGGCCGTGTCCGATCATCACGTGAGACGGACTAGTCAACGTCGGTGAACATCTTCATGTTGATCGTATCTTCTATACGACTCATGCTCGACCTTTCGGTCTTCTGTGTTCCGAGGCCATGTCCGTACATGCTAGGCTCATCAAGTCAACCTAAGTGTTTGCATGTGTAAATCTGTCTTACACCCGTTGTATGTGAACGTCTGAATTAAACACCCGATCATCATGTGGTGCTTTGAATCAACGAACTGTCGCAACGGTGCACAGTTAGGGGGAACACTTCTTGAAATTATTATGAGGGATCATCTTATTTACTACCGTCGTTCTAAGTAAACAAGATGCAAAAACATGATAAACATCACATGCAATCAAATAATAAACGTGACATGATATGGCCAATATCACATAGCTCCTTTGATCTCCATCTTGGGGCTCCATGATTATCTTGTCACCGGCTTGACACCATGATCTTCATCATCATGATCTCCATCATCGTGTCTCCATGAAGTTGCTCGCCAACTATTACTTCTACTACTAAGGCTAACGCGTTTAGCAATAAAGTAAAGTAATTTACATGGCGTTTCTCAATGACACGCAGGTCATACAAAAAATAAAGACAACTCCTATGGCTCCTGCCGGTTGTCATACTCATCGACATGCAAGTCGTGATTCCTATTACAATAGCATGAACATCTCATACATCACATATAGATCATTCATCATTCATCACAACTTTGGCCATATCATATCACAAAGCACTTGCTGCAAAAACAAGTTAGACATCCTCTAATTGTTGTTGCAAGTTTTACGTGGCTGAATTAGGGTTCTAGCAAGAACGTCTTCTTACCTACGTGAAAGCCACAACGTGATTTGTCAACTTCTATTTACCCTTCATAAGGACCCTGTTCATCGAATCCGCTCCAACTAAAGTGGGAGAGACAGACACCCGCCAGCCACCTTATGCAACTAGTGCATGTTAGTCGGTGGAACCGGTCTCACTTAAGCGTACGTGTAAGGTTGGTCCGGGCCGCTTCATCCCACAATACCGCTGAAGCAAGATAAGACTAGTAGCGGCAAGAAAGTTGACAAATCTACGCCCACAACAAATTGTGTTCTACTCGCGCAAGAAGAACTACGCATAGACCTAGCTCATGATGCCACTGTAGGGGAACGTTGCAGAAAACAAAAATTTTTCCTACTCGTTTCACCAAGATCCATCTATGAGTTCATCTAGAAACGAGTCATCGGATACATCTACATACCTTTGCAGACCGCGAGCGGAAGCGTTCAAAGAACGGGGATGATGTTGTCGAACACGACGTGATCCAAATCACCGATGACCAAGCGCCGAACGGACGGCACCTCCGCGTTCAACACACGTACGGGACGGGAGACGTCTTCTCCTTCTTGATCCAGCAAGGGGGAGGAGAGGTTGATGATGATCCAGCAGTACGACGGCGTGGTGGTGGATGCAGGGCGTCACAGTAGCAGGGCTTCGCCTATACTACGAGAGAGAGAGACGTAACAGGGAGAGAGGGATGCACCAAAGGCTATCGTATGAAATCCCTCCTCCCCCCCACTATATATAGGGGTGCCTAGGGGGGGGGGGCGGCCTAGGGGTGGGGGCTTGCCCCCCAAGCAAGGGGGCGCCCCCTTTAGGGTTTCCCCTCAACCCTAGCCGCATGGGCCCTAGGGGAGTGGCGCCCCAGCCCACTTTGGGCTGGGTCCCTTCCCACTTCAGCCCATGGGGCCCTCCGGGATAGGTGGCCCCACCCGGTGGACCCCCGGGACCCTTGCGGTGGTCCCGGTAAAATACCGGTGACCCCGAAACTTGTCCCGATGGCCGAAATAGCACTTCCCATATATAATTCTTTACCTACGGACCATTCCGGAACTCCTCGTGACGTCCGGGATCTCATCCGGGACTCCGAACAACATTCGGGTTACTGCATATACATATCTTCACAACCCTAGCGTCACCGAACCTTAAGTGTGTAGACCCTACGGGTTCGGGAGACATGTAGACATGACCGAGACGACTCTCCAGTCAATAACCAACAGCGGGATCTGGATACCCATGTTGGCTCCCACATGCTCCACGATGATCTCATCGGATGAACCACGATGTCGAGCATTCAATCAACCCCATATGCAATTCCCTTTGTCAATCGATATGTTACTTGCCCGAGATTCGATCGTCGGTATCCCAATACCTCATTCAATCTTGTTACTGTCAAGTCACTTTACTCGTACCGTAATGCATGATCCCGTGACCAGACACTTGGTCACTTTGAGCTCATTATGATGATGCATTACCGAGTGAGCCCAGTGATACCTCTCCGTCATACGGAGTGACAAATCCCAGTCTTGATCCATGTCAACCCAACAGACACTTTCGGAGATACCCGTAGTCTACCTTTATAGTCACCCAGTTACGTTGTGACGTTTGGTATACCAAAGCACTCCTACGGTATCCGGGAGTTACACGATCTCATGGTCTAAGGAAAAGATACTTGACATTGGAAAAACTCTAGCAAACGAACTATACGATCTTTATGCTATGTTTAGGATTGGGTCTTGTCCATCACATCATTCTCCTAATGATGTGATCTCGTTATCAATGACATCCTATGTCCATAGCCAGGAAACCATGACTATCTGTTGATTAACGAGCTAGTCAACGAGAGGCTTACTAGGGACATGTTGGTGTCTGTTATTCACACATGTATTACAATTTCCGGATAACACAATTATAGCATGAATAAAGACAATTATCATGAACAAGGAAATATAATAATAATGCTTTTATTATTGCCTCTAGGGCATATTTCCAACATCTTGACCGCCTGTCTGAAACTTGAAGAAATTTCACCATTGCTTGCAGTCATCTCGAGTCAAATTCGCAGTTGTCTCACCACATGTATGACCACCAGAGCCCTGGCGCGTGTCCATGCCCCGTGCATACCGCACGCCTCGCCGCTATTACCGCGTCGAGCCTCCGCTGTCCCGGTCGAGTCTCTAGGGTCGTGAAACCACACCACTCAACCTCCACTGCAGAGTACCACCGATCATCACCGACCGATGACGAGTTTCACACTTCCATCAGACCACTGGGCTCCAGTCCGAACTGCGTGTCACTCGCTTTTCCCCCTTGCTGAATAGGCTACGATTCCCTGGATCCTTACATCGTAGCCCCTCAATCCAGCTCCACCTTCAACATGACTCCATGATAGATGATCAGTCCACCCCCGCGCTCCGTCGACTTCAAGCTCCTTGTGTACATCTCCTTGAATCAACCCCGCGCCATAGTCTTGTCGAAGCCACACAAGCCTTCTGACCTGGGCCACGTGTTTCCACGCCCCAGAAGTCGGTCACCATCAGCATCACGCTCCTATGTCGCCACCGCTGATCCCGCACCGTCTTCTGTACCAACCGACTTGCGTCGATCCGTCAGACTGTCCAAGTCTGGCCCAGCCGAACTTATCCGACTGCATGACACACTCGAGACTCCCAAATCATCTTCCGTGAATCTTCATCCATCACCTGATAATTCCATCTTAGCTGACATGACTTCCTGCAACACCTTCAAGCATCCCTGTCGTACCAACAATTTTTTCATCTTGTGAAAAATTAACCGAGCTCCACCGCAATGCCCCAAGTACACAAGCAAAATCTGATGAGGTACACCCCTGTGTACTAATAGCAAAAATCGTGATATGCTCCTGGCTCAATATGATGCTAGTGTTGTCTTGCCAAGTCTCTGCTTTCCAATGGATGCACAATGTGATGGTCTTTTTCCCTCCGCTCAAAACGATCTGTTTGTGCCTCTTTCGTGTCCTACACGAGAACCTGGTCCTCTCTTTTTCTTTTCCAAAACAAATCTCACTACGGCTTCCCGATCAGTCTGGCCACGTCTTTGCGCTTCCACATACGCCCTCACGCTTCCAGCCCGGCCAGCATCACTAGCCCTCCAGGCTCCAAGCCTTCCGCCCCAGCACGCCATGCCGCACAGGGCTCAGCCAGCCATGCGCTTTTCCAGGCGACCTCCAAAGCCGAGCCGAGCCATCTGATATGCTGCTCCCTTGTTCCAGTCGCTGATTTCTAATTCCAATCGATCTCAACTGCTTCGATTAACAGCTTGATCACGCCAAGTACGACCTTTCGACCGCTTCCAACTCGACGCTCGTTATTAAACGAATTGGATTTCCTCACAGCAACTCCACGCAAATTCCTCGAGATCAACTCAATCACAGCCTCCGAACAACCTAGCTCATGATACCACTTGTAAGAATAAATCCAAGACATACCGTTGATCATCCAAGGACCAAGCAATCACACGAGCATGACACCGAGATTTGTTAACGAGGTTCACCGATATGGCTACATCGCCGGGGCTTGACTATGGGTACTCCTCCCCATAACACCGCTATAATACCGCACCCGGTCGCCCTGGACGCCGACACATGTCGTCGGCTCCCCCGCGTTCCGATGCTATTATGTTGGCATAGGTTACATCGTGTGTCTAGCCCCGCTATATATGAGAGGCCTAGGATACAAGTGTCCTATTAGGACACGACTCCATATCCTATCTAAACACAATACAACTACAAGTCCGACTGTAACCTACCTCGTACACTATATTCGACACAACTCCAACACTCTTCCCCTCGCGTCGATCCCGCGAGCAACCAAGGGGACTCACCCACCGCCGGCCTCTAGGCCTCCTCCTCCCCCTCCTTCGCCTCGCCGCCGCCGGTCTGCGCCGCCGGGCAAAGCCCGGTAGGTGCTGGCGGCGGCGGGGCCTCGTCTCTTCCTGGCGCGGCGGAGATCGGCGCGGGCCGGCGTCCCTGCGTGGAGGCACGCTGCTGTAGGGAAGGTAGTAATTTCAAAAAATTTCCTACGCACACGCAAGATCATGGTGATGCATAGAAACGAGGGGGAGAGTCTGATCTACGTACCCTTGTAGATCACAACGGAAGCGTTAAAACAATGTAGAGGAAGTAGTCGTACGTCTTCTTCCCGATCCGACCGATCCAAGCACCGTTACTCCGGCACCTCCGAGTTCTTAGCACACGTACAGCTCGATGACGATCCCCGGGCTCTGATCCAGCAAAGCTTCGGGGAGGAGTTCCGTCAGCACGACAGCGTGATGACGATCTTGATGTTCTACCGACACAGGGCTTCGCCTAAGCACTACAACGATATGATCGAGGTGGAATATGGTGGCAGGGGGCACCGCACACGGCTAAGGAACGATCACGTGGATCAACTTGTGTGTCTTGGGGTGCCCCTTGCCCCCGTATATAAAGGAGCAAGGGGGAGGGGGCGGCCGGCCTAGGAGGAGGCGCGCCAAGGGGAGTCCTACTCCCACCGGGAGTAGGACTCCTTCCTTCCTTGTTGGAGTAGGAGAAGGGGAAAGAGGGGGAGAGGAATAAGGAAAAGGGGGCTGCGCCCCTTGTCCAATTCGGACCAGAGGGGGGGCACATGCCTCCTTCCTTTTGGCCTCTCTCCTCTATTCCCGTATGGCCCAATAAGGCCCATATACTCCCCGGCGAATTCCCGTAACTCTCCGGTACTCCGAAAAATACCCGAATCACTCGGAACCTTTCCGAAGTCCGAATATAGTCGTCCAATATATCGATCTTTATGTCTCGACCATTTCGAGACTCCTCGTCATGTCCCCGATCTCATCCGGGACTCCGAACTCCTTCGGTACATCAAAACTCATAATATAACTGTCATCGAAACCTTAAGCGTGCGGACCCTACGGTTCGAGAACAATGTAGACATGACTGAGACACATCTCCGGTCAATAACCAATAGCGGGACCTGGATGCCCATATTGGCTCCTATATATTCTACGAAGATCTTTATCGGTCAGACCGCATAACAACATATGTTGTTCCCTTTGTCATCGGTATGTTACTTGCCCGAGATTCGATCGTCGGTATCCAATACCTAGTTCAATCTCGTTACCGGCAAGTCTCTTTACTCGTTCCGTAATACATCATCTCGCAACTAACTCATTAGTCACAATGCTTGCAAGGCTTATGTGATGTGCATTACCGAGAGGGCCCAGAGATACCTCTCCGACAATCGGAGTGACAAATCCTAATCTCGAAATACGCCAACCCAACATCTACCTTTGGAGACACCTGTAGTACTCCTTTATAATCACCCAGTTACGTTGTGACGTTTGGTAGTACCCAAAGTGTTCCTCCGGTAAACGGGAGTTGCATAATCTCATAGTCATAGGAACATGTATAAGTCATGAAGAATAGCAACAGCAACATACTAAACGATCGGGTGCTAAGCTAATGAAATGGGTCATGTCAATCAGATCATTCAACTAATGATGTGACCTCGTTAATCAAATAACAAGACCTTGTTCATGGTTAGGAAACATAACCATCTTTGATTAACGAGCTAGTCAAGTAGAGGCATACTAGTGACACTAAGTTTGTCTATGTATTCACACATGTATTATTTTTCCGGTTAATACAATTCTAGCATGAATAATAAACATTTATCATGATATAAGGAAATAAATAATAACTTTATTATTGCCTCTAGGGCATATTTCCTTCAGTCTCCCACTTGCACTAGAGTCAATAATCTAGATCACATCATCATGTGATTAACATTGATAGTTCACATCATCATGTGATTAGCACCCATAGTTCACATCGCCATGTGACCAATACCCAAAGGGTTTACTAGATTCAGTAATCTAGTTCACATCGCTATGTGATTAACACCCAAAGAGTACTAAGGTGTGATCATGTTTTGCTTGTGAGAGAATCTTAGTCAACGGGTCTGCCATATTCAGATCCACATGTATTTTGCAAATTTCTATGTCAACAATGCTCTGCATGGAGCTACTCTAGCTAATTGCTCCCACTTTCAATATGTATCTAGACCGAGACTTAGAGTCATCTAGATTAGTGTCAAAACTTGCATCGGCGTAACCCTTTACGACGAGCCTTTTGTCACGTCCATAATCGAGAAACATATCCTTATTTCACTAAGGATAATTCTGACTGCTGTCCAGTGATCTACTCCTAGATCACTATTGTACTCCCTTGCCAAATCAGTGCAGGGTATACAATAGATCTGGTACACAGTATGGCATACTTTATAGAACCTATGACTAAGGCATAGGGAATGACTTTCATTCTCTTTCTATCTTCTGCCGTGGTCGGGCTTTGAGTCTTACTCAACTTCACACCTTGTAATACCGGCAAGAACTCCTTCTTTGACTGTTCCATTTTGAACTACTTCAAAATCTTGTCAAGGTATGTACTCATGGAAATACTTATCAAGCGTCTTGATCTATCTCTATAGATCTTGATGCTCAATATGTAAGCAGCTTCACCGAAGTCTTTCTTTGAAAAAACTCCTTTCAAATACTCCTTTATGCTTTACAGAATAATTCTACATTATTTCCGATCAACAATATGTCATTCACATATACTTATCAGAAATGTTGTAGTGCTCCCACTCACTTTCTTGTAAATACAGGCTTCACCGCAAGTCTGTATAAAATTATATGCTTTGATCAACTTATCAAAGTGTATATTCCAACTCCGAGATGCTTGTACCAGTCCATAGATGGATTGCTGGAGCTTGCATATTTTGTTAACACCTTTAGGATCGACAAAAATCTTCTAGTTGCATCATATACAACTCTTCTTTAATAAATCCATTAAGGAATGCAGTTTTGTTTATCCATTTGACAGATTTCATAAAATGTGGCAATTGCTAACATGATTCGAACAGACTTAAGCATAGATACGAGTGATAAACTCTCATCATAGTCAACACCTTGAACTTGTCGAAAACCTTTTGCGACAATTCTAGCTTTGTAGATAGTAACAGTACTATCAACGTCCGTCTTCCTCTTGAAGATCCATTTATTTTCTATGGCTTGCCGATCATTGGGCAAATCCATCAAAGTCCATACTTTGTTCTCATACATGGATCATATCTCAGATTTCATGGCCTCAAACCATTTCGCGAAATTTGAGCTCATCATCGCTTCCTCATAGTTCGTAGGTTCGTCATGGTCAAGTAACATGACCTCCAGAACAGGATTACCGTACCACTCTGGTGCGGATTTCACTCTGGTTTACCTACGAGATTTGGTAGTAACTTGATCAGAAGTTTCATCATCATTATCATTAGCTTCCTCACTAATTGGTGTAGGAGTCACAAGAACAGATTTCTGTGATGAACTACTTTCCAATAAAAGAGAAGGTACAATTACCTTATCAAGTTCTACTTTCCTCCCACTCACTTTTTTCGAGAGAAACTCCTTCTCTAGAAAGTATCCATTATAAGCAACGAATGTCTTGCCTTAGTATCTGTGATAGAATGTGTACCCAACAGTCTCCTTTTGGGTATCCTATGAAGACATATTTCTCCGATTTGGTTTTGAGCTTATCAGGATGAAACTTTTTCACATAAGCATCACAACCCCAAACTTTAAGAAACGACTACTTTGGTTTCTTGCTAAACCACAGTTCAGATTGTGTCGTCTCAACAGACTTAGATGGTGCCCCTTTTTAACGTGAATGCAGCTGTCTCTAATGCATAACCCCTAAAACGACAGTGGTAGATCGGTAAGAGACATCATAGATCGCACTATATCTAATAAAGTACGGTTATGACGTTCGGACACACCATTACACTATGGTGTTCCATGTGGCGTGAGTAGTGAAACTATTTCACATTGTTTTTAACTGAAGGCCAAACTCGTAACTCAAATACTCTTCTCTATGATCAGATCATAGAAACTTTATTTTCTTGTTACGATGATTTTTCACTTCACTCTGAAATTCTTTGAACTTTTCAAATGTTTCAAACTTATGTTTCATCAAGTAGATATATTTATATCTCCTCAAATCATCTGTGAAGATCAGAAAATAATGATACCTGTCGCGAGCCTCAGTATTCATCGGACCACATACATCAGTATGTATGATTTCCAACAAATCTGTTGCTCGCTCCATTGTTCCGAAGAACAGAGTCTTAGTCATCTTGCCCATGAGGCATGGTTCGCAAGCATCAACTGATTCATAATCAAGTGATTCCAAAAGCCCATCAGCATGGAGTTTCTTCATGCGCTTTTACACCAATATGACCTAAACGGCAGTGCTACAAATAAGTTGCACTATCATTATTAACTTTGCATCTTTTGGTTTCAATATTATGATTATGTGTATCACTACGATCGAGATCCAACGAACTATTTTCATTGGGTGTGTAACCATATAAGGTTTTATTCATGTAAACAGAACAACAATTTATTCTCTTACTTAAATGAATAACCGTATTACAATAAACATGATCAAATCATATTCATGCTCAACGCAAACACCAAATAACACTTATTTAGGTTCAACACTAATCCCGAAATTATAGGGAGTGTGCGATGATGATCATATCAATCTTGGAACCACTTCCAACACACATCGTCACTTCACCCTTAACTAGTCTCTGTTTATTCTGCAACTTCCGTTTTGAGTTACTAATCTTAGCAACTGAACTAGTATCAAATACTGAGGGTTTGCTATAAACACTAGTGAAGTACACATCAATAACATGTATATCAAATATACTTATGTTCACTTTGTGTCGGGTGGTAGGATCGACATATGCCAACGGGTGCCTTATAATTGCGGGGGCCAATAGAACATCGCCGGTGCCTGGAAATGGGATGAGGCGTAGACATGCACGCCGGCGAATCTTACCCAGCTTCAGGGCTCTCCGGGGAGATAACACCCCTACTGCTGCTCTGCGGGGTCTCCGCATGGTTACTAAGTTCACAGGTGGCTACAATGCTCCTTGAGCTGCTTGGGGCGAAAGGAGGAAGAAGGGCTTGGCTCAGCCTGCTTCTTTTCCTTGTACGTGTCTATGTCTAGAAAGAGAGTCCAACCCTTTGCATGGGTGCACCGGGGGGTTTATATGAGCCTACCCCCCGGGGGTACAATGGTAATCCGACTGGGCACGGGGCCCAGCGGTCTGTGGCTATGTACGCCGGCTTCTCCGCCGGCCTCTGGGGCCCGCCGGCTAGTGGGTCCCGCCGATTGCCGACTCCTGGGTCGACAGGCCGGCCCCACGGGCCAGGGCCTGGTCGGCGGCTGGTTACTGTTGCTCCGTGTTTGCTGGCGCAGGCTTGGTCGGGGTAAGCGTGGCTACAGTAACGCCGCCCTGGCGGGCGGTTACTGTAGCTCCGCCGCACCTTGTCTCCTTAATGGGCGTCTCCTTCGAGGAAGGCGGCAGGCCGGCTACGCCAAGCCGGCCCTCTGTCTTGTCGGCTTGAGAGGGGGTGTGGCGGCCTTCGGCATCTCTCTGCCCGAAAGGGCCCACCGCCTCGGGGGCCACGCTGGTGGCCCGTCGTGGGCGGCGTCAGAGCCGCCGTGGCTACAGTGCCACGCCAGGCGGGCCGCGACTGCCCGTACGACGCGCTGTACCAGGCGTGCTCCGGGTTTTGGGGGTGGCAGGTTCCACTGTAGCCACGCTCCGCTTCATCACCACAGAGTGGACGCGTACATCGCGGGTACGGCGTTGACTGCTCTATCGGAGCCGGCCCAGCGGTAGCCGGCCGTCTTTAGCCGGCCTTGCCATAGCCGGCCCTGCCGTAGCCGGCCCTCCATAGTTTTCTTTGCGGGGGTAAAAGGAGCGGGCCACCCCCCAAGCCGGCCAGGAAGTCAGCCGGCTAGGGGGGAGCCGGCCCAAGTCTTGAGTCCTCTTATGAGCCGGACGGGCTCACAATTTTTTCTGAGGGGCCAGGGGAAGCCTGCCGGGCTACCCGTGGCTATTTACCCCGACAGTAGTCCCCGAAGGCGGGCGAGCTTCGCGGCAGATGAACGGACGGGAAGCTAGGCCGGCTTCATACCGTGCAGGGCCAACTGCGTTGTCGCCGCCGGCCTTGGAACACTTTTCTTTACTAGGGCGATCGTGGTGGACCCGCGGGCCGGCCGCGGGCCCCACAACGGGCCACGTGGCGAGGAAATCCTGCCGTCGCACGCGCGCGACGGGACGCCGCCGCAGGCCCGGGCCCGCCACTCCCCGGCCTCGGCCCGGGCGCAGATCTTCTGTGGCCCGAGGGGGCCGCTCGCCTCCCCGCGGCCGTTACCCTGCGCCATCAAGGCGCGTAAATGACGCGAGCGTAGGGGAGATGTGCACGATTGATCCCCACGACCCCCCACGCCGCGCCTCCTCGTCTCCGGCGCACGCGCCTACAAGTAGGAGGGGAGGGGGAGGGGCACGGGCCCGCTCGCTCCCCATCCCCCCCCCCCCCCCCCGCTCTTCTCCTTCCTGCTCTTCTTCTTGCTCGACACTGCTTCGCGCCGTAGCCCTCCCACGTCGCCATGTCGCTGGCCTTGTCGAGCTCGTGGGACGGGTCCAACGTCCACGACGAGCACATCGAGTTCCTCCGCCAGACCCGGCGTCTGCCCTCCGCCGACCTCGTGCAGGTGCGCCTAGCGCCCGCGAAGGAGGTCTCGCCGGCGCCGGAGGAAGGCGAGTGCGTCGTCTTCCGCGCGCACTTCCTCCGGGGCTTCGGCTCTCCGGCGAGCAGTTTCATGCGATCGTTCCTCGAGTTCTACAATCTTCAACCGCACCACGTCACGCCCAACGCGGTGCTCCAACTCTCGGCCTTCGTCACGCTCTGCGAAGGGTACTTGGGGGTGCTGCCGACGCTGGAGCTCTGGGCCGAACTGTTCCAGAACAAGCTCGGCACCGTCTCCGCCGGCGTGCCGGCTCCCCGTGGCGCCTTCATCGCGATGAAGAGGGCCTGCGACGACAACCCCTTCCCCCACATTCCTCTGATCCAGTCGGTCAAGCTGTGGCAAAAGTCTTACTTCTACGTCAAGAACGTCGCCCGGCACGGCGACTACGTCAACCTGCCGGCTTACGTAGCCGGCCCGCCGACTGGGAAGCGGCGGACTTGGGGCTACCGGTCGAAGTCCCTTTCTCCGGCGGGGAACGCTTCCATCTCCCGGCTTCAGGTGATGATCCAATCGGAGGGTCTGCTTGCGTCCGACTTGGTAACCGCCTTCGTCGAGCGCCGGATCTTGCCCCTCCAAAGCCGGCCGCACCTGATGTGCCAGATGAGCGGCCGGTTCGATCCCTGCCGGCTGAGCACCTGGGAGATGCCGCATGCCGAGGTGGCCCTGATGGCGAACTACGTCGCCAACTTGAAGCTCACCGACGAGTGGCAGTTCGGCAAGGCGCCGTACTCCCGCGCCCAGCCTCCGCCTATGGTAAGCCTTTCCTCTCGCCGTCTGCCGGCTTGGGATAGCCGGCTTCTGACCGGGCGACCCCTTTTCTCTTTCCCTTCATCAGAATCCTCTCCTCCCGCTGCCAGCCGGGGCAGCCGGAGTCGACCGTGAGTACGCCCCGGATCGCACGGAGGATGACCCTGACGACCCGGATCTCTCTGCCGTCGCCATGGAGGACGCCGCCACGGGGGGTGCCGTCGAGCTTGGCGGCACCGGGCTCTCGGCCAGCTTCGACAACTGGCCGGACGACTTCGAAGCCGGAGAACTCCCTCGCCGCCAGTCGGCAACCGACTGCCGCGGCGCGAGCTCGTCCGCCGCGCCGACTGCCGGCGGCGGGAAGGGAAAACGCCGGGCCGTGCTTCCGCTCTTCGGGAGCCGGCCGAAGAAACCGAAGGCCTCCGCCGCGGCCACGAAGCATGAGGAGGCGGCGGCGAAGGCGGCCCGCTTTCGGAAGGCGGTGAAGAAGCCCCCGTCAGTTTCCGCGTAAGTCTAGTAGCCGCCTGCGTGCTTATTATTCTGAAGTTTTCTTTCCTTGAATGTTTTCTGATTTCCTGAGCAGGGCGCCGCTCTCCCTCGAGAGAGGCCCAGCCGGCTCTGTGGTCGGGCCGGGTGCCGCCTCTTCAAGGTCCCGCCGAGTGGACCCCCGCGCCGAACTTGACGCAGCCACGCAGCGCAATGCACGCGAGGCACGCCGAGAGATGGAGGCGGCCGAGCGGGCGACGGTGGAGCGAGAGGCCGCCCAAACAGCGCCAGGGCGGGCGAGCGCGGCGGCTGAGGCTCCATCGGAGCGGGCGGCCGTGGAGGCGGAGGTGGAAAGCGCGCGCGGCCAGACTCCGCTGCTCGCCATCCCCCTCCAGACCCTGGATCCGGACGTCCCTCTGCCCACGGCGGAGGAGATTATCCCCGAGCAGCCGCCGGTGCAGAGGGGCGAGGCCGTCGAGGGATCCGCCGAGAGGACGTCGCCGGCAGCGCTAGCTGGAGCAGGCGAAGGCGGCCGACCGTCGGCGGTGCCGGAGGAGCCGGCCCGGGCTACACCCTAGGCCGGAGCCGGCCTCGAGATCGAGCCGGCGGTGGACCGGCCCGCCGGAGGGGGCATGGCCCCGCCGGACACGCGCCGAGCCACGGGAGCCGAGCGGACGGCGGATGCCCTGGAGGCGGCCAGCTCCGCCACGTCCGGGTGGACTCCCAGCGGAGGGAGCGGCGAGCTGAACGTCGCGGCCCAAGGGATTCGGAGCCGGTTGCAGGCGCAGGCCGGCCTCCTAAGGCAATTTACTCAGGAGTTTCTGTCGACGCGGTCTGCAATCCGGGTAGGTCTTCGCTCCTTGACCGCTCTGGTCCTTTGAGTTTTTTCCGTGGGGGCGCGCTAGCGCACCCACTGGGTGTAGTCCCCGAGATCCGGGCCGACTGCAGCTCAGTCGGGTCGGATCTTACTAGACGACTATGCTGACTGTTTTTTTCGATCTTCAGGATTATCACAACATCCCGCGCGGCCGCCTTCAACTCCCAGGCTCGGGAGCTAAGCCGGAGGACCGAGGACCTCGCCAGCAGCCGGCGTAAGTGTCTTGTCATGGTTAACTTCTCGTGGGGGCGCGATAGCGCACCCACTGGGTGTAGTCCCCGAGATCCGGGCCGACTGCAGTGCAGTCGGGTCGGATCTTTCTTGACGACTTTCCCTTTGCTGATTTTTCTCTTTGTTTCTTGCTCGAGCAGAGGCCAACGCCGACTTGCGGAGGGAATTCGGCGTGGTGCAGGCCGCTTTTCGTGCTAAGGACGCCGAGTACGCTGATCTGGCTCAAGAGCGCGACCGTCTGGCAACGAAACTGGCCGACCAGGAGAGGAGCCACAAGGCGGCCCTGCAAAAAGCGCAGGACGACGAGGCTGCCCTGAGGGCGGAGTTCGGGGCCAGGGAGGCGAGCTGGGCCGAGACGCGCCGGGCACTGGAAGAAGGCTTCGGCCGGGTCGAGGATCTTATTGACGGTAGGCTGTCTTCCTTGCTCTTCTTCCAATCGCCGGCCGCCTATGGTTTTGTTTTGACTTGTGTTTGCTGTCTTGCGCAGAGTACTTCCCCGGCCAGTCTGTCCTAGCCGCCCAAGCCATCGAAGCCTACCGCGAGGAGCGTCGTCAAGCCGGGGTCGTGATTCCGCCGGACGCGAACCGAACATTGTCGGAGCACCTTATCGCCGTCCAGGCGCGGCTGCAGCCGGCCCACCGGTTGCTCCGTCGGCTCCAGCGCGCCGGGGCGACGATGCTGGCCGCGCTCTGGCCCGGCCAGGCAATTCCCCGGACCCCAAGCCGGACGGCCGACTGTCTCGAGGTCGCAGTCGGCCGCTTCGAGGCCTGGAAGGCGTCCGCGGCCCGCCTTGGAGTCGGGCGCGCGCTGGAGTTCGTCCGCGCGTGGTACCCAGGGCTAAGCCTGGACCAGCTGCGGACGTGGCGGTCGGAAGCCGACGCCGAACTGGAGGAGGTGCGGCCGGCGATCGCGCAGCGCGCCTCGACGATCGCCGAGTGCACCGACACCAGCGTCTTCGCGCCGGAGCTTAACGACGATGGTGCCGCCCAGCCGGAGGAATGGTTCGGGCTGAACCCGGCGGACGGCGAAGACTCGGCGGAAGAGATCGCCTCTAGCGACGAGGGCGAAGACGACGAGGAGGAGGACAGCGAAGACGCCGAGCCGACTGGTGGGGCGGCCGACCGTCCCCCAGCCGACCGTGCCTCTAGCAACGAGCCGCGCAGGAGCGCGCCCTCTACCGGAGGCGACGATCAAGTCGAGGTTCGTCAGTCGGCCGCTCCTTCAGCCGGCGCGACTACCTCCGCCGCCTAATCCAGCTCGTCTGCGGTCCCGCCGGCTTGAGCTGCCTTTCGCTTCGTCCCTGTCTTTCTTTTTGTACAAGTTTAAGTTTCTGCAATTCCACCCACTGGGTGTATATCGAACAATGCTGAATGTCGACCTCTCTGGAGGTTTTTTGTGTAATATATTAATATATGCATGTGTTGGCGTTCATCCAAGTGTACTTTTTGTCCTTAGGCTCTTTCCTTTGCCGCCTTCCCTCTTTGGGAAGGCAAGTACTTGAGTTTTCTTGGATTTGAAGTAGACTGAATGTAAGCCGGCCGGCCGGCTACTCTGGTAGTCGGTCGGCGGGAGGCAGCAAGCCGGCTTTTGTTATATATGCGAGCCTGTTTGGTCCCTAGCCGTTTTTCATGTGCGCACCCTTTCCGGCTGGTGGCTCCTGCCAGTCGGGCAGTCGGTTCTTCGAGCTACGATTTCGGCAAGGGCCAAGCCTGGGTGTTGGCGCATTACTTGTCTGACTGCGGGTAGGGCTCTGAATATAACTCTAGCCGGCCAGTCCCCGGGCCGACTCGTCGGACCCGGTACCGGACGAAATAAATGAAGAGGTAAAATCATGCGCATGATAACTTTCATTCATAAGATAAAGGGTGGCAGTCCCCGAGTCTTTCTCGGGGAGCCTACTGTTTCATACTAAATACAAAAGTGGGCATAACACATACTGCGTTTTAACTGTAAAACTTCCGAAGGAGATTTGCGTTCCATGGTCGCTCCGACTCCTTGCCGGAGTCGTCTCTCTTGCGTGCCTTCGGCTTCTGCGCGTCGATGAGGTAGTAGGCGTCGTTGCCCAAGGCTCTGCTGATGATGAAGGGGCCTTCCCAGGGGGCTGCGAGCTTGTGCTGGCCGGCTGTTCGCTGGATCAGCCGGAGCACAAGGTCGCCCTCCTGGAAGGATCTTGGGCGGACCCTCCGGCTATGGTAGCGGCGCAGACCCTGCTGGTAGATGGCGGACCGGCTGAGGGCTAACAGCCGGGCCTCTTCCAGCAGGTCGACGCCGTCCTCTCGTGCTTCTTTGGCTTCCGCTTCCATGTACATGGTTACCCGAGGCGAGTCGAACTCGATGTCTGTTGGGATGACCGCCTCGGCACCATATACAAGGAAGAAGGGAGTGAAGCCGGTTGATCTGTTGGGAGTAGTGCGCAGACTCCATAGGACAGCCGGCAGCTCATCGAGCCAGCAGCCGGCTGAACGCTCCAGGGGTACGACCAGTCGAGGCTTGATGCCGGACAGAATGAGGCCATTTGCTCGCTCCACTTGGCCGTTTGACTGTGGGTGGGCGACTGACGCAAGGTCCAGCCGGATACCTTGCACAGCGCAGAACCGTGCCAGGGCGCCTTTGGCAAAATTCGTGCCGTTGTCGGTGATGATGCTGTGCGGTAGGCCGTACCGGGTTGTTATATCTGCAATGAACGTCACTGCAGTCGGCCCATTCAGCTTCTTGATCGGCTTCGCCTCGATCCACTTGGTGAATTTGTCAACGGCGACGAGCAAATGAGTCATGCCGCCGTGCGCCGTCTTAAATGGGCCCACCATATCCAACCCCCAGACGGCAAAGGGCCAGGTGATGGGAATGGTCTTGAGTGCCGAAGCCGGCATGTGTTGCTGCGAGCTGAAAAGCTGGCAGCCTTTGCAGTGTTTGACTAGCTCTTTGGCGTCGTCCAAAGCAGTCGGCCAGAAGAAACCGTGGCGGAAAGCTTTGGCGACCAGTGACCTTGATGCGGCATGATGGCCGCATTCTCCTTGGTGTATATCCCTGAGGATTGCGATGCCCTTCTCCTGCTCGACGCATCGCTGCAAAACTCCGGTGGTACTGCGCTTGACAAGCTCTCTGTTGACGATGGTGTATGCTCCAGCTTGGCGCTGGACTTGTCTTGCTTCGTTTTTGTCAGCCGGCAGGTCATGGTTTACCAGAAAGTTGCGGATGGCTTGGGCCCATGATGGGGCGACGACCTCCTCGGCCACCAATGTGGCCAGAGCCACCAGGGTGGGTGGGTTGGGTAGTGCAGCGCTGGAGTCGGCCGCCGCCTCCTGTGCTGAAGAAGTCCCCGGGCCGGCCACTGCAGCCCCCGGGCCGGGTGCGGCAGTTCCTGAGCCGAATATTGAAGTCCCCGGGCCGGCTGCTTGATTCTTCGAGCCGGACCCGGCCCCCTCGGGATTAGGCGGCACGAAAATGGAATCGGACTCCGGAGACGGTCTGATTGAAGGCTTGAGGAGGCGCTGCAGGGCAACGCTGGCTGGTATTGCTTGCCGCGTGGATCCTATTCGAGCCAGGGCGTCCGCCGGCTCGTTGTCGGCCCGCGGCACGTGAAGGAACTCACATCCGTCGAAGTATCCGCTGATTTGTTGTACCAGGAAACGGTAGCTCGCCATGTTTGCGTCCTTGGCGTCCCAATCGCCAGAAGACTGCTGCACCACCAAATCCGAGTCGCCATAGCACAGGATCCGGCGAATACCAAGCTCCTTGGCCAGCCGGAGCCCGTGTATGAGTGCCTCGTACTCGGCGACGTTGTTGGAGGCGGCGAAGTGGATCTGCAGCGTGTATTTGAGCTTGTCGCCCTTTGGAGAAGTTAGGACGACGCCGGCTCCCAAGCCGGTGCGCATCTTTGATCCGTCAAAGTGCATACACCAATGGGTGGAGTCGGGCGCCGGCGGTAAGTACTGGGTCTCGGCCCAGTCGACGAGGAAGTCGGCCAACGCTTGCGTCTTGATGGCGGTGTGGGGTTGGTAGAAGATGGTGTAGGGGGCCAGCTCGATGGCCCATTTGGCCACCCGGCCGGATGCGTCCCGGCTGCCTATGATGTCGGCAAGCGGGGCAGTGCATACGACCGTGATGGGATGCTCTTGAAAGTACGGCTTCAGCTTCTTGGCGGCGAAGTACACGCCGTAGCACATCTTCTGATAGTGCGGGTAATTTTGTTTCGAGGTGGACAGCACCTCGCTCAGGTAATAGACTGGTCTCTGCACCGGCTGGGCGCGGCCTTCTTCGGGGCGTTCGACCACAACGACGGCGCTGACCACCCGGCTGGTGGCGGCAATATATAGGAGCATGGGCTCCTTCTCAGTCGGTGCCGCCAAGACAGGCGGCGTGGACAGCATTTTCTTCAGCTCGTGGAAAGCTTGGTCGGCCCGGTCGTTCCACTCGAAGTGAGTGCTCTTCTTCATGAGGCGGTAGAGGGGGAGAGCCTTTTCTCTGAGCCGGCTGATGAAGCGGTTAAGGGAGGCCAGGCACCCGGTGGACTTCTGGATCTCTCTGAGCTTGGTTGGGACCGCCATCCTCTCGATGGCTTTGATCTTCACAGGGTTGCACTCTATGCCGCGTTCAGAGACCAGGAAGCCTAGGAGCTGGCCGGCTGGCACTCCGAACACGCATTTCTCTGGGTTGAGCTTGATTCGGAACCGGCGCAGGTTCTCGAATGTTTCCTTCAAGTCTTCCAGCAGAGTGCCACGCTTCTCCGTCTTCACCACAACATCGTCCACGTAAACGTGGGCATTCTTGTCGAGCTGCGTGAGGAGGCACTTCTGCATGCAACGCTGAAACGTGGCGCCGGCATTCCTCAAGCCGAACGTCATGGTCAGGTAGCAGAAGGCCCCAAACGGTGTGATGAAGGCGGTTTTCAGTTGGTCATCCGGGTTCAGCTTGATCTGGTGGTATCCCGAGTAGGCATCCAAAAAGCTCAACGGCTCGCATCCGGCTGTGGAGTCTATTACTTGATCGATCCTGGGCAGAGCGAAGGGATCCTTTGGGCAGGCTTTGTTGAGGCTCGTGTAATCTATACACATGCGCCACTTGTTATTCTTCTTCAGCACGAGAACTGGGTTCGCGAGCCATTCGGGGAAGAAAACTTCCATGATGAAGCCGGTCGCAAGGAGCCGGGCTATCTCCTCCCCTACGATCCTTCTCTTCTCTTCAGACAGTCGGCGGAGGGGCTGTTTGACTGGTTTGGCATCCTCCCGCACGTGCAATTTGTGCTCGGCGAAATCCTTCGGAACACCCGGCATGTCTTTGGGGGACCATGCAAAGATATCCCGATTCTCACGGAGGAAATCGGCGAGCTCGCCTTCCTATTTGCTATCTAGGCTCGCCCCAATGACGGCGAACCTCTCGGGGTGCTCGGGGTCGAGCTGTATCTTCTTGGTCTCCTTGGCCGGCTGGAAAGATCCTTGGGCATCATACTCCTTGGAGTCGGCGGGTTGGTTTAACTGCTTGCTGGCCAGGGCCACGACCCGGTCCAGCGTCTTCCTCTCGGCCGCGATCACAAGGGATTCGGCCAGCCGGCTGCTGGCCGCGGCGCAGTCGGCGGACTTCTTGTAGTCGCCGGCGATGGTGATGACGCCCTTAGAGCTTGGTATCTTCATCTTGAGGTAAGCATAGTGGGGGACCGCCATGAACTTGGCCAAGGCGGGTCGGCCAAGCAAGGCATGATAAGGGCTATCCAGGTCCACCACCTCGAACCAGATTGCTTCTCTGCAAAAATGATCCTTGCCCCCAAAGAGTACATCGATCTTGAGCTTGCCGATGGGGGCGCAGGACAGCCCGGGTACGATGCCGTGGAACACCGTTCGAGTCGGCGCAAGTTGCTTGGTCTTGACGCCCAGCTTCTCCATGGTGTCGCGGTATAGGATGTTGATGCTGCTTCCGCCGTCGATCAGCACGCGGGAGAAGCGTGCGGCGCGCGTATCAGTAGCGAGGGTGGCCTCCAGGACCAATGCGTAGGAGCCGGGGGAGGGCATCACCTCCGGGTGGTCGGCCCGGCTCCAGCTGATGGGTTTCTCCGACCAGTGCATGTGGCCGGCTGGGCTGGTAGCGGCCATGTTGACCTCCTGTTGCTCTCGGCGCCTGCTGCGCCGGTCTTTGGGCTGGCTCGTGAAGATGACATAAGACGCTTGCTCGTCGGGGAACTCGTCCTGCACGGCGTCGACCGCGGGCCGGGCGGCTTTGGGCGGCGGAGCCGGCGGCGGCGGGCCGGCAGGCGAAGTTGGCGTGAGCCCTTCGCCCTTCGAGATTCGGGCGAGCCAGTTGCATTTGCGGGTCGTGTGGTTGGACGGCTTCGCGCCGCTATGGAATTTGCACGGGGCATCAAGGGTTTGCTCGTAGGAGAAGGCCGGCTGCCAAGCCGGCCGGCCACCCTTTGGCTTCTTGGGCGCAGGCCGCCCTTCAGGCGACGCATCTTCGACCGTGGCCACCTGCCGGCTGGCGGGAGGCGGCGCAGGGCCCTTGCGTTTTTGATCGTTCTGGTGTTGGCGTCGGCCGCCGTCTCCAGCCGGCGCTTTGGGTGCCGGATTGAGTACCTTTCCGGATGCGTCCACCCGGAGCTCGGTCTTCATCGAGGAGTCGGCGGTGGCGTACTTGTCGGCGATGTTTAGGAGCTCGTCGAGGGTAGTCGGCTCATCGCAGAGAAGCTTGTGCTTGAGGAGGGTGCCCTCTCGGCACCCGGCGGTGAAGTATTCGATGGCTTGCACCTCGTGCACCCCCTCACAGGAGTTGCGGAGCTCGGCCCAGCGCGTCAGGTAGTCGCGAGTGGACTCGGCTGGGCCCTGTACACACAGGGAGAGCTGCCTGGGCTTGGGGGCCCGCTTGTAGGTGCTGGTGAAGTTGCGAACGAAAGCTTCAGTGAAGTCCACCCAGCTGTTGATGCTGAGCGGCTTAAGGCTGTTAAGCCACGTCCGCGCCGTGCCCTGCAGCATGAGGGGCACGTATTTTACGGCAACGCGCCGGTTGCCATTGGCGATGCTGACGGCCGTGGAGTAGTCGGTCAGCCAGTCTTCCGGCTTCACCGAGCCGTTGTACTTAGGCGTGTCTCTTGGGAGCGAGAACCCTTTGGGGAAGGGCTCGTCGCGGATGCGGGGGCCGAAGCAAGGCGGGCCGACATCATCTTCTTCTTCCAGCGCCAGAGATCGGGCCAGACGGTCGATCCGGTGGCGGGCGTCGTTTTCGCCGATTCCCTCCCGGCGACCAAGCCGGCCGCTGAGAGTCGGGTGAGCCACGGGAGGCGGGGTAGGATATCTTTCTCCGCGGGTTCGAGGCGGAGGCGGGGTGCCCCGCCATTCCATGGCTCGGGGGCGGCCGTCCGCGTCTCGCTCGATGGAGACTTGGGTCCGGCTTCGGCTGGGAGCCGGCTCTTTCTCGTGCCGCGCGCGGGTGTAGCTGGTAGTCGGCGACCGGGAGGTCGCGCCGTGTTCGCGGCGCGGGGGCGGGCTCCCCGCGCAGGCGTCGGCCTCGTGCCGTCGTGCGGCCGCGTCGATTAGCTGCTGGATGCGCCGCGTCATATGGGGGAGATCTTCGGCTTCCAAGCCGTCTAGCTCGTCGACGGCCGCCTGGGCGGCGCGCAGGTTCTCGAGCGGGGTGGCGTAGACCGGGCGATCCACGCCGAGCGTGTCGGCGATGACGGCGCCGCGTTGCCTGACGGCGCCGGCCCGGCTAGGTCCAGCCGGAGCCGGCGTGCCGAAGGCGGCGCGATCAGCTTCGCGCTGGTAGGCCTCGGTGAGGCGTCTTACGGAGGCCAGCCGCCGGCCCTCCGCGAGGAGAGCGAGGCGGCGTGTCTCCAGAACTTCGTCGCCGGCGTCAGCCGGAAGGGGGACGGACAAGTCTTGGGCTGCCGCGCGCGGGGAGTCGCGGGCGCCCTCGTCGGTCGGGCCGTCGAGGCCGATAACCATCACCTCGGAGGCGTCAGAATCGTGATCGCCAGCCGGAGGGAGCGGGTCATTGTAGACCGTGACGTTGGTGGGGAAGGTGTCGTAGGATACCGCGTCGGAATCGACGGGCATCGGGTCGGTGGAGCCAACCGACTCCAAGTCCGCAGCGGGCTCGCCGGAGACGTGGAGCTGGCTGAGGAGGTTGGCGAGGTGATATGCGCCCGCATCGGGGGCGAGTTCATCGGAGAGGCGGGCATTGTCGAAGAGGCTGGCGAGGCCGCTAGCCGCGCAGACGTCGGCGACGCCGAGCAGCGCGTCGCGGCATGCGCCATCGGGCGAGCCAGGCTGGCTGCGCCCGCGAGGGAGGAAAAGGGTTCCCGTCCAGAACAAGTCTCCGGACGACGGTGCACCTGGCCCCACGGTGGGCGCCAAATGTTGGGTGGTAGGATCGACATATGCCAATGGGTGGCTTATAATTGCGGGGGCCAATAGAACGTCGCCGGTGCCTGGAAACGGGATGAGGCGTAGACATGCATGCCGGCGAATCTTACCCAGCTTCAGGGCTCTCCGGGGAGATAACACCCCTACTGCTGCTCTGCGGGGTCTCCGCATGGTTACTAAGTTCACAGGTGGCTACAATGCTCCTTGAGCTGCTTGGGGCGAAAGGAGGAAGAAGGGCTTGGCTCAGCCTGCTTCTTTTCCTTGTACGTGTCTATGTCTAGAAAGAGAGTCCAACCCTTTGCATGGATGCACCGGGGGGTTTATATAAGCCTACCCCCCGGGGGTACAATGGTAATCCGACTGGGCACGGGGCCCAGCGGTCTGTGGTATGTACGCCGGCTTCTCTGCCGGCCTCTGGGGCCCGCCGGCTGGTGGGTCCCGCCGATTGCCGGCTCCTGGGTCGACAGGCCGGCCCCACGGGCCAGGGCCTGGTCGGCGGCTGGTTACTGTTGCTCCGTGTTTGCTGGCGCAGGCTTGGTCGGGGTAAGCGTGGCTACAGTAACGCCGCCCTGGCGGGCGGTTACTGTAGCTCCGCCGCACCTTGTCTCCTTAATGGGCGTCTCCTTCGAGGAAGGCGGCAGGCCGGCTACGCCAAGCCGGCCCTCTGTCTTGTCGGCTTGAGAGGGGGTGTGGCGGCCTTCGGCATCTCTCTGCCCGAAGGGGCCCACCGCCTCGGGGGCCACGCTGGTGGCCCGTCGTGGGCGGCGTCAGAGCCGCCGTGGCTACAGTGCCGCGCCGGGCGGGCCGCGGCTGCCCGTACGACGCGCTGTACCAGGCGTGCTCCGGGTTTTGGGGGTGGCAGGTTCCACTGTAGCCACGCTCCGCTTCATCACCACAGAGTGGACGCGTACATCGCGGGTACGGCGTTGACTGCTCTATCGGAGCCGGCCCAGCGGTAGCCGGCCGTCTTTAGCCGGCCTTGCCATAGCCGGCCCTGCCGTAGCCGGCCCTCCATAGTTTTCTTTGCGGGGGTAAAAGGAGCGGGCCGCCCCCCAAGCCGGCCAGGAAGTCAGCCGGCTAGGGGGGAGCCGGCCCAAGTCTTGAGTCCTCTTATGAGCCGGACGGGCTCACAATTTTTTCTGAGGGGCCAGGGGAAGCCTGCCGGGCTACCCGTGGCTATTTACCCCGACACTTTGCCATCCTCCTTATCTGCCAATCACTTGGGGTAGTTCCGCTTCCAGTGACCAGTCCCTTTGCAGTAGAAGCACTTAGTCTCAGGCTTAGGACCAGACTTGGGCTTCTTCACTTGAGCAGCAACTCGCTTGCCGTTCTTCTTGAAGTTCCCCTTCTTCCCTTTGCCCTTTTCTTGAAACTAGTGGTCTTGTCAACCATCAACACTTGATGTTTTTCTTGATTTCTACCTTCGTCCATTTCAGCATCACGAAGAGCTTGGGAATCGTTTCCGTTATCCCTTGCATATTATAGTTCATCACGAAGTTCTACTAACTTGGTGATGGTGGCTAGAGAAATCTGTCAATCACTATCTTATCTGGAAGATTAACTCCCACTTGATTCAAGCGATTGTAGTACCCAGACAATCTGAGCACATGCTCACTAGTTGAGCGATTCTCCTCCATCTTTTAGCTATAGAACTTGTTGGAGACTTCATATCTCTCAACTCGGGTATTTGCTTGAAATATTATCTTCAACTCCTGGAACATCTCATATGGTCCATGACGTTAAAAACGTCTTTGAAGTCCCGACTCTAAGCCATTAAGCATGGTGCACTAAACTATCAAGTAGTCATCATATTGAGCTAGCCAAACGTTCATAACGTCTGCATCTGCTCCTGCAATAGGTCTGTCACCTAGCGGTGCATCAAGGAAATAATTCTTCTGTGCAGCAATGAGGATAAACCTCAGATCACGGATCCAATCCGCATCATTGCTACTAACATCTTTCAATACAATTTTCTCTAGGAACATATCAAAGTAAACACAGGGAAGCAACAACGCGAGCTATTGATCTACAACATAATTTGCAAAATACTACCAGGACTAAGTTCATGATAAATTTAAGTTCAATTAATCATATTACTTAAGAACTCCCACTTAGATGGACATCCCTCTAATCCTCTAAGTGATCACGTGATCCAAATCAACTAAACCATGTCCGATCATCACGTGAGATGGAGTAGTTTCATTGGTGAACATCACTATGTTGATCATATCTACTATATGATTCACGCTCGACCTTTCGGTCTCCGTGTTCCGAGGCCATATCTGTATATGCTTGGCTCGTCAAGTATAACCTGAGTATTCCGCGTGTGCAACTGTTTTGCACCCGTTGTATTTGAACGTAGAGCCTATCACACCCGATCATCACGTGGTGTCTCAGCACGAAGAACTTTCGCAACGGTGCATACTCAGGGAGAACATTCTTGATAATTTAGTGAGAGATCATCTTATAATGCTACCGACAATCATCATCTTGCTTCTTTGATCTCCATCTCCAAAATACTATCATGATCTATGTTGTTACCGGCATGACACCATGATCTCCATCATCTTGATCTATATCAATGTGTCGTCACGTGGTCGTCTCGCCAACAATTGCTTTTGCAACTATTGCTATCGCATAGCGATAAAGTAAAGCAATTATTGGACGCTTGCATCTTATGCAATAGACAGACAACCATAAGGCTTTTGCCAGTTGCTGATAACTTCAACAAAATATGATCATCTTATACAACAACTTATAACTCATCACGTTTTGACCATATCACATCACAACATGCCCTGCAAAAACAAGTTAGACGTCCTCTACTTTGTTGTTGCAAATTTTACGTGGCTGCTACGGGCTTAGCAAGAACCAATCTTACCTACGCATTAAAACCACAACGATAGTTTGTCAATTTGACTCCGTTTTAACCTTCGCAAGGACCGGGCGTAGCCACACTCGGTTCAACTAAAGTTGGAGAAACAGTCACCCGCAAGTCACCTATGTGCAAAGCATGTCGGGGAAACCGGTCTCGCGTAAGCGTACGCGTAATGTCGGTCCGGGCCGCTTCATCCAACAATACCGCCGAACCAAAGTATGACATGCTGGTAGGCAGTATGACTTATATCGCCCACAACTCACTTGTGTTCTACTCGTGCATATAACATCAAACCATAAAAACCTAGGCTCTGATACCACTATGGGGGACGTAGTAATTTCAAAAAATTTCCTACGCACACGCAAGATCATGGTGATGCATAGCAACGAGGGGGAGAGTCTGATCTACGTACCCTTGTAGATCACAACGGAAGCGTTGACACAACGTAGAGGAAGTAGTCGTACGTCTTCTTCCCGATCCGACCGATCCAAGTACCGTTACTCCGGCACCTCCGAGTTCTTAGCACACGTACAACTCGATGACAATCCCCGGACTCCGATCCAGCAAAGCTTCGGGGAGGAGTTCCGTCAGCACGACAGCGTGATGACGATCTTGATGTTCTACCGACGCAGGGCTTCGCCTAAGCACTACAACGATATGATCGAGGTGGAATATGGTGGCAGGGGGCACCGCACACGGCTAAGGAACGATCACGTGGATCAACTTGTGTGTCTTGGGGTGCCCCCCTGCCCCCGTATATAAAGGAGCAAGGGGGAGGGGGCGGCCGGCCTAGGAGGAGGCGCACCAAGGGGAGTCCTACTCCCACCGGGAGTAGGACTCCTTCCTTCCTTGTTGGAGTACGAGAAGGGGAAAGAGGGGGAGAGGAATAAGGAAAAGGGGGCTGTGCCCCTTGTCCAATTCGGACCAGAGGGGGGGCGCAGGCCTCCTTCCTTTTGGCCTCTCTCCTCTATTTCCGTATGGCCCAATAAGGCCCATATACTCCCCGGCGAATTCCTGTAACTCTCTGGTACTCCGAAAAATAACCGAATCACTCGGAACCTTTCCGAAGTCCGAATATAGTCGTCCAATATATCGATCTTTACGTCTCGACCATTTCGAGACTCCTCGTCATGTCCCCGATCTCATCCGGGACTCCGAACTCCTTCGGTACATCAAAACTCATAATATAACTGTCATCGAAACCTTAAGCGTGCGGACCCTACGGTTCGAGAACAATGTAGACATGACGGAGACACATCTCCGGTCAATAACCAATAGCGGGACCTGGATGCCCATATTGGCTCCTACATATTCTACGAAGATCTTTATCGGTCAGACCGCATAACAACATACGTTGTTCCCTTTGTCATCGGTATGTTACTTGCCCGAGATTCGATCGTCGGTATCCAATACCTAGTTCAATCTCTTTACCGGCAAGTCTCTTTACTCGTTCCGTAATACATCATCTCGCAACTAACTCATTAGTCACAATGCTTGCAAGGCTTATGTGATGTGCATTACCGAGAGGGCCCAGAGATACCTCTCCGACAATCGGAGTGACAAATCCTAATCTCGAAATACGCCAACCCAACATCTACCTTTGGAGACACCTGTAGTACTCCTTTATAATCACCCAGTTACGTTGTGACGTTTGGTAGTACCCAAAGTGTTCCTCCGGTAAACGGGAGTTGCATAATCTCATAGTCATAGGAACATGTATAAGTCATGAAGAATAGCAACAGCAACATACTAAACGATCGGGTGCTAAGCTAATAAAATGGGTCATGTCAATCAGATCATTCAACTAATGATGTGACCTCGTTAATCAAATAACAAGACCTTGTTCATGGTTAGGAAACATAACCATCTTTGATTAACGAGCTAGTCAAGTAGAGGCATACTAGTGACACTAAGTTTGTCTATGTATTTACACATGTATTATGTTTCCGGTTAATACAATTCTAGCATGAATAATAAACATTTATCATGATATAAGGAAATAAATAATAACTTTATTATTGCCTCTAGGGCATATTTCCTTCAGCTGCTGGACCGGGGTGGCGCGGCATCTGGGCGGCTCGGCGGTGCCTTGGGCTTCCTTGGCGGCGGGGTGGGTTCTGCTCCTGGTGTGGGAGGGCCGGCGGTGTTCTGTGGCGGCGGGGTGTGCTCGGGGTGGTGGTGAGGGGCGGCCAGATCCGATCTGGAATGGCTTCTCCTCCGGCCGCTGTCGCGGGCGGCACGGGCTGTGGCGGCGCGGGCCGGCCGCCTCCGGTGGCTGCGTGTGCTGGTGGTGGTCCGGTGTGGTGGTTGGGCTGGTTCGGCGGATTCGTCCTGGCCCCCCGGCGGGGTCAGCTGGTGGTTGCGGCGGCCAGCCGTGCTGATGGTTGTGCGTGCCCGGCGTCTCTCATGCTTCGAGCTCGCTGGGCGGCGCGGGTTGGGCAGGGGCCTGGCGTGGCTCCTGTCCTGGCCGTGGGTGGCTCCACGGCGGCTTGGCAGGTCAACTGCGGCGGCGGCTGGCATGTTCCGGCGTCGGTTCGTCCGTGGCAGTCTTGTGTCGGCCTTCGCTTCCTCTCTTCATTGTCCGGCCGTTACTTCGTCGAAGGGTTGTCCATCTCCCAGCTACGGTCCATCGCTTGTCTCGCGACCGGTGCGGCAGGACCGACTTCGTCTCGCGCACGGTGTAGCAGGACCGAACTCATCTCGCGCACGGTGCAGCAGGACTGAGCTCGTCTTGCACATGGTGCCGCAAGACAGAGCTCGTCTCGCGCCCGGTGCTGCAGGACGGGTCGATGGAGGCCAGTTTGGCCGGCCTTTTGGGGCTCGGCGCTGGGGGCTGCCCAGGGGTATGAAAGGCGGGTCCTTTCCGTTCGTCTCTTTGGTTGGGGTAGCGGCGGATCCCAGGTGAGGTGGTGTCAAGGTTTTGGATGCCGGGACGGCGGTCCTAGTGGTGGTAGCGCGGTGCTCATGGGCAGAGCCCGTGGCTTGGCGCTGCTCGGTGGCCATGGCCGTGTGGGCGGCGTGGTAGCTGGGGTGTGGCGTTCGGTGACAGTGAGTGTTGGCCGGGGTGAAAACCTATTTTCGGACGGACCGGCGACGGCGAAGCTCGTTTCCTTCTTGAAGGCGTCATCGCGGCTCTCACTGCCCATCGTGATGCTCCAGGGGAAACTTTGATCCTCGGATCGGGCGGTGGCGGCGCTCTTGTGTCGTTTCCTTCCTGAAGGTGCTGCCTTGGAGCCCACGATTCGTCATATGCGGCTTCATTTCTTCGCGGTGGCGTGTTCCCGGTTGAGCCCCCGATTGCTCTTGTAGTGCTAGGGGTGTGTTGCTGCGATCATCGTCTATGTATCCTGCCTTGGATGTGTGCGTGTGTTGTGGTGTGGCGTGTATTTATACTGGGATGTTATTGATCATTGCTTTATATATAAAACGGGGCGAAACCTTTTTGGTATTTTCCTATTACAACACCGAGCTCCAAATGATCAAAATGCCACTGCGACCCATACGGAGGTGCAGAACCGTCTCTTGTGTAGAGTTATGAAAACAACAAGAATCGTTATGAGGTAAAGCCCTCTTGGATTTAGGGAACGGGCAGAAGTGCCTTTTCTGGAACTATCGCTGGATTCAAGGATGGTCCGTGGAGGATCTTGCCCCGAGGTTTTCAGTGATGTAAATCCGATCATCAGGTTGCACAAAACCGTTCCTAAAGCGACTGCGAATTGTACTTCAACGAAAGATATCAAGGGTCAAATCAACACAAACTTTCCTGGACAGATCTGACCCTTGATATCCCTGGACTCAAAGAATATCACTTTTCTGGGATTTGCCGTTGAAGTGCAAACTAGAAGTCTAGAACCTCCGTTCGAAATTAACGGTCGCTAATTTCAAACGAAGGGAGTATATCTTTGGCTCATCGTTAAAGGTATATTTTTTTAAAAAAAGGAGGCCAGTGCCCGACTTTAAATTAATGAAGCCCTTACAATCAACAATACAACTCAACGCAACCCGAACAACACGGAAACAAACAGATAGAAACAAAAACAAAAACTCCAGCAAGATATAAGGGTGCCCAAAAGCAGCAGCTAAGTCCAAAAAACAAAGTCCAAGGACTCTCGAACATGATCGAAGAATCGACGCTGCGCAGAAGAGAAGAACCGAAAGGGAGGCCTTCGAACACAACCACCTCGCCAGACCTAGCTCTTCGAAAGAGCACCATCGTTGAAGCATGGAACCATCACATGAAGAGAAGCAGCTGCCATCCACGAAACCACCCGACGGCCAAAAATGGAACCGTGCTCATGAAACGGAGCCTCCAAGGAGGGAACGACACCACAACGTTGCCATCGTCCGGTCTGGAACATGCCAGACCAATGTTTTCACCCAGAGCCCAAGGTGGACGGAGGCCACCCACGATGACACCTCCAGGAAGGGAAACAGCGCACGGGAGCGTCGCTATGACCGGCACCGACAAAATCGGGCAGAGCTTTCGCTCGGTATGTGACCCCCATCACCCAAGTCCATCCGCCATGGCTGACCACGGAGAGATGTAGACGTCGACCAAATCAGAGCAGGGTAGAAGCGAAGACCACACCCGCACAACGGACGCCTCCCGAGTGAGCCACCTCGTTGCCCACACAGCCGAGGGAACACACGAGCACCTGCGCAATGGCACCTGCCGGAATGGTGCCACCACGCCCACCATCTAGAGCCGCTGCTCCGGCAACCGAAGAGATCCACCCTCACCCACTACCAACCGGGCGGTGAACCGCAAGCACGCAGTAGGCCACCCCAGCTGCTGCACTAGCTCAACTCCGGCACCCGCTGCCACCCAAAGTTTACACCTTGCACACACGAAGACGAATCCTCACCGAGATCCTTGCTGCAGGGCGCCCAAAAGGAGCTGCCGCAAGGGCCAGCACCGACGAGGGGAGGGCCATGCCCATGGAAATCACCGAGCCCTGCCAGATCCATCCACGACCGTGAACCCCATCCACGACCGCTGGCTCTCACGCGAGGAGCCGCACCACCAGGCCTCGATAGCAGCAGCCCGCACCACCTCCGCACTCGCCACTGGCCGCGCCGCGCAGGCAAGCCCACAGACTGCGGGGAGGAGGGATTTCCATATCTGGGACGAGGTGTCGATGCGAGGAAGGAGCACTCCAGGGAGCAGGGGAGCGGAGAAGGAGGAGGAGGCACCCCAGCCGGAGGCCGGCGGCAGCGGCGGTGAGGGGGACGAGCGCGAAGGAGGGGCTGTTGAGGCGATGGCAGCGGCGTTCGCCTCATGAGTCGCAAGAGCAACCCGCGAGACGCGGGTGAAGAATCTGGCGTTGGCCATATTTTTCCTTTCTTTCAAAACGGAGGCAAAAGTTTACCATTAAGGGAATGTCTAGGGCACATCTAGATGTGCCCAACTTATTGCACATCTAAGTGAGTGAATCAAGCATGAAGAGAAAAAGAAAAAAGAAAAATAAAATATTCACACGAATCTCAACATAAGATCAATGATATAAGATTTAGATGTGCAATACTTATGGCACATCTAGATGTGCTTTAGTAAAACTATATCATTAATTAAGCAAAAAAGAATTGCCCAGTTAAGCACAAGATAATTCTAAAAGGTTGTGATTTTACTTGCAGTACAAACAATTGGAGCTTTTCCACACCCTACAAGGTGGTTTCTTTAATTCTGTTGAGATCGTTCTGCAGTGCGCGGTGCAGTTTTAGTTTTTTTTAGTTTTTTTTTAAACATGCAGTTTTAGTTTGGTGATATGTTGAGTTCCTTTCCTTTGCCAGACCGGCAGACCCTGCATCGGCCAACAGCACGAGCGTCTCGTCTGGGCTCGTGCGTGAGTTGAATGGTAGCTCGCTTGACCTCGCCGCAAAACCTGGCGCGCGGCCACGTCCGTCCTCTCAACGTGCCTCTCCTAACTACCACTAACCACGCCCCCAGACGCCCCCACAAACTACATCTTTGCCACAAGGCACAAGTTCACCCCCCGTCTATGCGTCGGCCAAAGAACTAGACCAGATTACGGCCGTGGCATAATCGCAATTACGGGCAGAGTCCACGGCCGTTTATGCAGCTGTTGGGGTGTCATATACCGGGGCACCACCACCCCAGCTAACCATCCCGTGCGCCCACGCCTCAACAGATCGCACCTACCCTGCCGGGCCGGCCTGCCCTCATCACATCTATACAAGCGTTCGCTCGCTACGTGCCGCCGTCTCCGGAGACCCTCCGTGCACCGCCGAGACCATGGCCGTGTCCGAGCTCGAGGTCGACGGCGTCGTCTTCCCGCCGCTCGCCCGCCCGCCGGGCTCCGAGCACGCCCACTTCCTCGCCGGCGCAGGTAAATTATTCCGTCAACGGCTCCGGGGCTGCGACCTTAGATTCCGTTTTAACGTATATCGTCTGGTGTTGGTCGGTTGAGATGCTAGATTTTCATTATTCAACCGTGTGCTCTGCTCTCGGCGCGTGCAGGCGTGCGCGGGATGGAGATCGGCGGCAACTTCATCAAGTTCACGGCCATCGGCGTCTACCTGCAGGCCGACGCCGCCGTCCCCGCGCTCGCCGCCAAGTGGGCCGCCAAGCCCGCCGCCGACCTCGCCTCCGACGCCGCCTTCTTCCACGACGTCGTCACCGGTAACTAATTCACGTGCAAACGTCCACGGTTCCACCTCCACAACGTGCAATAACCAATGGCCGGCGGTGCAGGCGAGTTCGAGAAGTTCACGAGGGTGACCATGATCCTGCCGCTGACGGGCGCGCAGTACTCGGACAAGGTGACCCAGAACTGCGTCGCCTACTGGAAGGCCAACGGCGTGTACACGGACGCCGAGGCCGCCGCCGTCGACAAGTTCAAGGACGCCTTCGGGCCCCACAGCTTCGCCCCCGGCGCCTCCATTCTCTTCACCCACTCCCCCGCCGGCGTCCTCACCGTCGCCTTCTCCAAGGACTCGACCGTGCCGGAGTCCGGCGGCGTGGCCATCGAGAACGCCCGGCTCTGCGAGGCCGTGCTGGAGTCCATCATCGGCGAGCACGGGGTGTCGCCTGCGGCCAAGCTCAGCCTGGCCACCAGGGTCGCCGAGCTGCTCAAGGGGGCCGCCGGCGGCGAGCCGGCCGTGGAGCCCGTGTCGGTTTCGGTGTGAATGACCAGGGGCACCGCGCGTCCGTCACTGGTGTGGTGGCATTGTGTGGCTGGTGGTGTCCGTGGTGGGAGGTCGTGTTCCCTGCAGTTCCTCACGGTTTGTCGGTTTTCTTCCCTGCATGTGCAACCATGTGTGGATAAGTGGATAACTATGAGTCTGTGATGATTTACTTGGATTAATAAAGAAATCTGCCCTTCTTTGCATCTTACTCCCTCTGTTAGTGAATATAATAAGGCCTTTAGAGGTTTCAATACCGACTACATACGGATGTTTAGGCATATTTTAGAGTGCATATTCACTTATTTTGCTTTGTATATAGCCTATATTGAAATCTGTTCTATATTTAGGAACCGAAGGGTGGATTTGATGACGGAGAGAAGAGACTAATAAAATTTTGTTTACCTGTTTATGCTCTTAAACGGGGACACGAATGTTTTTTTCTTTTTTGCATCGACCGGGGACACGAATGTGACCTTGGGCGCACGCGCGTGTGCGCAGTATTCCAGTCAAGTTCTACGCTTTTCCTTTTTTTTGAGGGGCGCTTTTCCTTTTCTTTGGCATGTCAAGTTCTACGTACACGTTTCATGTGAGATGATAAGTTCGACAAACCCTATTCGGCGCTGCAGGCGCCGGTTAAAGGGCAGTTTTTCTAACCGGCGCCTGCAGCCGTGTTAACTGGGCTGGCCCATGTATCTGTAGTTTTCTTTTCCCTTCTGTTTCCAAAAACGCAAAAGGATTGCGTGCAAGATGAATCGATCCCGTGACCGCTACACGCTAACTACCCGACCACACAACCTCATCTGATATTACTCAGCTTTCGCATCCTTTTATTACTTCTACATTTTTGTTCCTTTTTTCATTTTTTCTTGTTCCTTATTTTTCAAATTGATGAAAACAATAAAATGTTCTGAACTTATTTTTCAAATTGATGAACATTTTTTGCGAAGTTGATTTTTCAAATTGATGATATTTCTAAATAAAATTATGACCTTTTTTTGAACTTCTTTTCATTTTTTGATAATTTTTTTTCATATCGATGAACTTATTCCAAAATCTATTAACTTTTTTCAAAACACATGAACTTTCGTAGAAAATCGATGAACTTTTTTCAAATATGATGAACTTTTTTTGAAAATTGATGAACTGTTTTTCAATTCGATGAACTTTTTTCCAAAATTGATGGACTTTTTTCTAAATCAATAAAAAAATTTAATTTTTTTTGAACTTTCTATAAAATCGATGAACTTTTTCAACATTGAATATATATTTTTCAACAACGATGACCTTTTTTCAAAATCAATGAACTATTTTTCAAAATTGATGAACTTTTTCCAAATTCATGGAAATTCTTTGAATTCGGGGTTTGTTTTGAAATCCGTGAACTTCCAAATTTTCTGCACATTTTTTTTCCAGAAATCATGTTCTTCTAATTTATATATGCTGTAAATAGCGTGGCTATACTTCTTAAAAAGTTTGCGCCCTAATGATTCAACAGAGCCTGTTTAGTATAGCGGTTGGGCAACACTTGCCGGAGGTGGATGTCTGAGATTGAATCCTCACAAAAAGAGGTAAATACACTGGAAGTCACAGAACTTGCACGCAACGTTTAGTTTAGTGCATAAACTTGTAAAATACGTGTTTCTGGTCATCTAACTTGTCCTCTTGTTCATATACGGTGCTTTTTACGGTATCTAGTCGTATCCCTATGCATGCCATATGGAGGGGCCCACTATCAGTGGCTGAGATGGTGATAATCCGCATGCACTTTTTTAGATAGCACCGTTATATTTTATTTATTTATGCAAAAAATCTGAAATAAATGGAAAACGTTGGAACGTTTGTGGGATTTGAAACCCACGACCTGCTGTGATTCGCCCAGGATAGACAGCCACTCGACCAGCTGAAGTTTTACATTAAATGTATAAAATTTGCTTTATATAACATAGACCATACGAATTAAAGTAAAAATCAAACCAGGAAAAAGGGAAACCCCACTTCAAACCGGCGACCTGTTGCACTAAAGCGGGCGTCCTAACCAACCACCTAATGTTACTTCATGTTTATTTGAGATTGCTAAGATATATATTAAAGAGTAAAAGTACACATTCTGAACTATGTTTTCTCTTATCTAGATTATTAATTTAAAATTATTTGAATTCAGACAAAATTTCCGTTGATTTGTCCGAATTTTTTCATTACTAAAACCAAAGTTACTTGGACTACTATTATGAAAAAGTTCAGACCTCGGGCTCGAGGATGTACATTCATTCTACACTATATTTCCTTTTATCTAGATTTTAATTTAATTTTTTTTCCGAATTCAAACAAAAAATATTTGATTTGTCCAGAATAATTTATGTACATCGATTCTGCACTGTATGTTCTTTTATCTAGATTTTTAAATTTACATTTATTCGAATTCAAACATAAATTGAGTTTATTTGTCCAAAAACATACGTACATTCACTGTGCACTATATTTCCTTTTATATAAATATTTAAATTTAGAATTATTCGAATTCAAACAAAATTTTTGTTGATTTTTCCAAAAGAATTTACGTATATTCATTCTACATTTTATTTCCTTTATCCAGATTTTAGAATTTTGAAAAATCAAATTCAACCAAAAATTTCGTTGGTTTGTCCAAAAGAATTTGCATTAATTCATTCTGCACTATTTTTTGCGGGAATATATATTTAAAGTTAGGTACTATGTGCAAAAAAAGATCTATCTTTGCGTAAAAAAATTAAACATAGCTCGCTGCCATTGGAATACATAGATTTTATACTATACAATACATAGCACTTTTATCATTTTTATCCCTATTTATCACTGATAAACTAAAATCAAATCTATCTTACATAGAAAAAACAATATACAAGATAAAATTTGTTTATGTTACTAAGTGTCGGTGTGGCCTGATGGTTGGCACTTGTACACGATGCCATAGTATCAAACTGGGGCTTTTCCTTTTTCAGCAAACCCTTTTGTCGTTTTAATTTCTATTTTTATTTATGCAGTACGTGTTAAATAGCTTTAACTGTGCATTTTAGCGTTAACTGTTAGATTTTTTTTTGGAGGAAGTGTCAACTGTTAGTTGGTCTAGTGGCTCTCTATGCTAGGCGGATCGTGCTAGCTCCTCGGTTTGAATCCCATCATGCGCTGCAGCTTCTTTCATTTTATTTGAGGATTGCTTGTGTAAAAACAAATAGAATGTATGGGTCCTTTCTTACAAAAAAAAACAGCCTCAGCCACTGACGGTGGCCCTGCCACGTTGGCACCCGTAGGGATACGGTTGGATGCATCGTATATGAACGAGATGACAAATTAGATAACCAGAAATATGTATTTTACAAGTTTATGCACTAAACTGAACGTTGCGTGCAAGTTCTGTGACTTCTAGTGTATTTACCTCTCACAAAAACTAGGGCGAAATCATTGCAAAGATCATTCCAACTCCCCAGATCGCCACAAGTGACGCACATGCAGCGCGCCACTTGTCACAACATGGGAGTTTTCTTTTTTTGTAGATACGTTTATATAAGACGTTTTATCTCTGAAACCGTGCGTCCAAATCTGAAACCGTTTTCATCGTTGGATTCCTCGTGTCAAGATCTTCAAAATTAGATCCCATGTTGATAGGTTTTGATGAACTTTTTTTTACGGAAAAAATGGAAAAAAACGGACGAAAAAACCGAACCGGGAGCACGGAGTTTTTCCCTTTCCGGAAGAGGCACGATCGTGCCTCTCACGAAATCATAACCGTCCTTCTCGCGGAAGCAAAACCGTCGGAAGAAAAAAAAACGCATTTTTTGCCGTTTCCGAGGAGGCACGGCCGTGATTCTCGCGAAAGCACACCCGTGCCTCTCGCGGAAGCGAAACCGTGACTCTCGTGAAAGGAAAAAAACACGTTTTTTTCGTTTCCGAGAGGCACGGCCGTGACTCTCGCGAAAGCACAACCATGCCTCTCGCGAAAGCAAAACCGTGACTTCGCACCAGCCGGAACCAGAAGCGACCCCAGATGAGATGTTTCCTTCATTAGTATCTGCACACCATTGTTCAGCTTCTCCTTGTCGACACCTTCGAGCAAACCTGACCAGTACATCAAAAACAAGCAGATTGTAATAGTACCAATACCATATGATCATCAAAGGTTACTTTGTTTCTAACATTTCAGATCCCACAACATATTGCAGAAACTCCAATCATATAAAATTTATACGAGAGAGAAAACCACGACAAACTTTGGCAGGCATGCATTCCGCCCCCATGACTTTACCTACCCCCCCCCCCCCCCCTCTCCGCCACCTTAGGGCATGTACATTGGTGCCATCTTAAGAGTGACACATAGAATAAATGATGAGGTGGAGGAGAGAGAACTCGTACGAAAAGGCTTGTCTTCTCTTATTTAAGAGAAGACAAGAGATGATCTCTGAGCATAATATGTCTCACCATGTTTTTAGGAATAACTAGTTAATGAAGATAAGACTAAGAAATGACCCATTATAGACATCTTTTTTTGTCATCTCTAAATTATATGCAAGACCTAAGATAAGACTATCTTATCAATCATTGTACATGCCCTTAGCCATAGAACAATAAAAAAATGTCTTGAAGTTTCCGGGTCCAAGCAAAAAAAGAACATCTGGGAACCCCCAGCCATTTAACTTTTTTCAAATTATCTCTAGTAAGGAGAGCATTTCTGAAATTCTGCACATAAAAAAATTGAGGTTGAGAGGAACAGGAGCTTTCCAAATCCACTTATTATCAGCACCAACTATGTTTCTTTCCAACCAAGTGTATACACATTTAGTGGTAAAGAAACCTTTCTTATTAAGGGACCAAGTAACACTATCAGGGGTAGATTTTAGAGTCAATTACTCCGGTGGTGTTAGAACTTGACGCAAACGGTCACTTTAGTGCTACAACTTGTGGAATACATTGAAGTGGTGTAAAAACTTGGCTTGGACGTGCAAATACGGTGCTAATCACGTTTGTATATGTCCACGACGCTGACGAGGCATGCTAGCGTGGCGTGGGCCCGTTTGTCAGTGACCCAACAATGAAGACAAGGTGTGCGGCATACTCTTTTGCATGGAAAACTTTTATTTTTTCATATAGAAAAGCTGCTGACAAGCGGGTCCCAGCTATCTGCAGCACAAATTTTAATTGAATGAAATTAAAGGTATGCTCAGGATTCCAACCTGAGCAACCTCAAGTTCCCTGCTCGTGAAGTTAGCCAGCCAACCCATTCACCGTTCATGTACATTAAGGACACACAGGCTATATTTTTGCCAAAAAAAAGGAAACACAAGCTATATATCCTCAGTTGAATAAGAAAAAAGAAATGCCAGAGTTTTTGGGCGACTGGAGCAACAGAGGAGGCCGAGACAATTGATGCACCAAATCTTTGACGATCTTAGAGAATGGGATGAAGCCGGAGTTGGAAGAATACACCGTTTTGTGAGTAGTTAGGTTTTTTTCCTTTAGGTGTTGAGTGGGTTCCGCTAGCAGGATGTTCACATCTATGCCTAGCCTCTTGTAATTATGTTTGCTCTCTTCTATAAAAATATGGTACGCCATTGACGTATTCTCGAAAAAAAAGAAAATATAGTAAACAAGATGCAACAGCAGAGACTCGAACCCCGAGCGTACCGTTAGCTTTTCTTAAATTTTCAAAATGTTGTTTTTTTCCAAAATTTTATTGAAAAATAGAATTATATTTTTAAATAATATACATATAAATAAAATAAATAACATTAATTAAATCCTCATGTAGTTTCATAAAATGTTCACCTATTATATAAAAGTGTCCAGTCTTTAAAAGAATTGATTTGTTTTAAAACTGCTCATGCGGTTTTAACAAAGGTTTTTTTATGAGATGTTTTCTAATAAAGTTTGTGTGTTTTCAAAAAAATAATTTATATAACTAAAAATATAAATATATGTACGAAGACTATTGTTCCTCAAATGAATATGTATGTTATTTATAGTTATAATTAATTTTTATTACAAACTGCAAAAAATAAAAATAAAATAGTAACATATTAAAAATAGGCAACACTACCTGACAAACTGTTGTCAGTTTTGGCGCATGAGCACGTTCTGTTATAGACCTAAATTGTAGCATTGTCTAAAAAAAACGTAAAGAGTAACAAACCTTTGCAAATTTGTGTTGTTTAATTAAGGAATATTCACCTAAATTTATTAAAGAATATAAGGTTGTGTATCCTCTTCAGACAACGAGCATGATTTTTGTTAGATGGTTCGCAGCCGACACGTTAATTGGAGGTCACTGGTTTGAAACCTAAGCGCACCTTTTTCTGTTCAATTATTATTTTTGCTGCTGACAGGGTCTTTTTTCTGTTCAACCCGCCTCTCAGGGTCTTTTTGGTGAAAAAATATAAAAGACAAGGGGGTTTCTAGGAAAAAGGAAAAAAAAACCACACGCCTTGTCTTCATTGTTTGGTCACGGACAACGGGTCCTACGCCATGCTGGCAGGCCTCGTCAGTGTTGCGGACGTATACAAACATGATTAGCACCGTATTTGCACGTCTGAGCCAAGTTTTTGCACCACTTCAATGTATGCCACAAGTTCTAGCTCTAAAGTGACCGTTTACGCCAAGTTCTAGCACCACCGGTGTAATTGACTCTAGATTTTAACTAAAGTTTCTTAGCCTCAAATACCATATTATTCCACTGAATATGGAGCTCATCTACTAATCTTCTACGAAAGGGGCTCACACAATTATTCAAAATGAAATCAACAATGGTACATTTTTTATTTTGACAGGTTTCGTGTTGCTTTTCTAGTGTTGAACTTTCAACATAATTCATTTCCCTTAAAGAAAACTTACCTAAGTGCTATAGAACTGACGTCAGTTTAAAGTGAATTTTGAGTGAAAACTGTTACGGCCATCCGATCATGCCGCACAAATCTTCATGCTCGCTGGTTGACACGCCAGCCAGTGGAACCGTCCGCGGCCTATCACTAACCACACGAACGCCCAGTTTTATTCAGCCCACCTCACCCACCCGCCCAAAACCTCCTCTTATCTATTCCCTATGTGTGTGTGTGAGAGAGAGAAAGAGACTCAGAGGGGTTGTGTCGGTAGCACTGACAGCCATGGCAGGTCTTGTGATGGCAGCACCGACAACCATGGTGAGTCTCACGGCACGCAGCGGCATGGCTTAGATGCGGCAGCTGCTCATGGCGTTCGAAGGCAGCGCGAATCCCGCAACTCGTCCACCTTCCACTCAAAGCGACAACGACGACCACGGAGGACTAGCGGCAACCCTGACTGGTCTCAAAGCGGTGGGTGGTGGTAGAGCCAAGTGCAAGGGGAAGGTTAGCAAGAGGATGTGGAAGTACTAGCAGCTCGACGTGTGGAATCCGATTGGCATCAACGTCCGCCACTGCGCGCGCCTCGGCAAGGATGATGTCCTCCTCGTAGATGAGGACTAGACCTACAACATGCCCTGCGATGAGAAGCTTAACAAGAGAAAGGGATACAAGGTCGACCACATTGTCACCAAGAAGTAATCTATGACAACTCCCTCCCCCCTCCCCCTAATTTTTCCCCTTCACTGCTTCTCCTCCTAGCGACATGCGCCCTCATCTTCTTGATGATTAATTTGGTCTGTTTGGATTTTTAGTCACCGGTTGAGCTGATGAAGATGATGCCCCAGATGCTCCTCAACTATAAGGTTTGCCTCCTCGTCCCATTCTTGTGTGCTTTCTGTTGTTTCCATTTGCCATCAAGTGTCTACTTGTTGTTTATAATCAATGCCATACCTAGTCATTCTTTTATGTACCCAGCTCCCCCCTCCTCCCTCCCGGCGATCCTAGCAAACCATAATCTTTGAGAAATAGTACTCCCTCCAATCCATATTAACTGATGCACACTTAATACAACTTTAATATAAAGTTGCACTAAGTGTGCGTCAATTAATATAAACTTACAGTAAGTGTGCGTCAATTAATATTGATCGAAGGGAGTAATATTTTGCATTAACCAGACACATGGTGTCAAACCTAGGATTGGATTTTTTTTTGTGGAAGTAGGATTTGATTGGGTTTTATTTTGTTTTTTCTGCAGAAGTAGGATTTGATTAGTTTTCTTTTTGCTCTAATGGAGGAGAAGGCAATATGAAAGGTTGAGATTATTCGCAAAATAAAATAAAAATGAAAGGATGAGATAGAGCACATATATGTTACTGGAAGCGACGTGGCGACCAAAGTAAACCACGATAAACAATGGCAAATCCTACTTTGTTCAGTACCATACCTGGCTAACGATCCAAAATTGCCGTTCACATTGACAGCCCCCCACACATCCCGTGATTCATCACTCTTTGGATCAGAAAGTACGTTATGACAAAATATGATCATTGTACCAAAGGACGAGTGCGCTAATTAAGCTATTTCATCCGTCAATTGTGATCCATCCCCTAAAATACCCATTGTTACTCCAGACCAAAATTGACGATTCTTGCTAACTTTGTTGATTTCGCAATAAAAATATAGAAACCACTGCCGGAAAAGACGTGCCGGCCACCTCGGCCGTATCGACCGGCACATTCGATCTGAAGCAGACATCACCATCACCTCGGAATTATCCAACGGCACACACAACGTATAGATGAGCACGCGCCAATGCTATATAAGACCGAATTCACTGCGCAATTTATTTCCTACTTGTTGGAGCCTTGGATGCAGAGAAGCTTTGCCATGTCAAGTCCCTCCACCGGAGGGAAGGACGACGGAGAGGTTGGTACTGGCCGGAATAATATCTCAAGACGCTCGTTGAGGTCTCACCTGTTGTTGATTTTTGCAGTGGTCCGACTCGGAGATCGCCGGCTGGATGGGTCCTAGGCGCGGGCGCGGCACGAGCAAGGCCAAGCGCCGTCGTCTGTCCCTGGCCGCGGCGTCAAGGTCAAGGTCAAGGTCAAGGTCAACCGACGACACGGAGGACCCGGACTGTTCCGTCGTCGTCGACGGCGCCGCCGCGGTGCGTACCTACTTCTCCATGCCGGGAAAGGGTAAAGCCAGGAACGTCCTGCTGGTCAGCTTCACCGGCGCCACGGAGGAGACCAGGCGGCTGTTCGTCGCGACCGCGGCGACCATGTCGCTCCTCGGAAGCTGCTCCTTCAAGATGTCGGAGACGCCGGACGGAGACTTGTACGTCTGCACTAGCACGGAGCGAGACGCGGTTCTCCTAGACGGCCAGCTCTACAGCGGGTTCGGCGTGCAGGTCGCTTACCACCTTGTGAGTCGCATCGAGATCGAGCCTCGCTTCGTAGCAATGGGCGACGACGCAGCCTTCAAGCTATTTGACCGGGACTGCTGAAAAGCTCTTGGTTAGGAAGTGGCTGTAAATGATCCAAATATTTTATGTTCGTATTCGAGGAAACACCTATATATAGCAAGTCTATATTCTTCTTCGGCTTGCATCGACTTGATTTTGTCTTGTATCTCATTCATTTGGTTTTGCTTGTCGTAGATTTTCGGCTTGCATCGCGCGCGATGATCTGGTCTTGCTCTCCCTTGCATCTAGCAACGCATCATTTAGCTTCTCTCTTGATAGTAATTGTGTACGCGTGTTTAAAATGTTTTGAGCAACGAAATTCTCATCTATATGTAATTGCAAACATCAAAAGGGATTTGGGTTATACAATTGCTTTCTTGGCTACAACAAGTAAACAAGTCTAGCTTGGGATTTGTTTTTGGGTGTGTTGAATGTTTTTTTAATAACTGAATACTTGGTAAACTAAGATTTAACAAAGTCTCACTCAGGTGCAGAACCGTCAAGCACATTAAGATTAGTGCATAGGGGGGGGGGGGGGGGGGCTCTCTAGTAGTCGGCCTTTCTGTACACTAGGGCTACATCTCCCTTATTGCGAGATATATGCGTCTCACGTCTCGTATGTGCTGGCACAATGAACATGTTTCAGTCAGCACACTTTGCTTGCTCGGTCGATGTAGGTTATTTCTTCTTCTTCTTTGCTGTCTATTGGCAGGACTTGTTTGGTTTTTATTGTTTCCCCTCTTTTTTGCATTTTCTTTGTGGTTTTTCATCCGCTTTCATTAGTTTTTTCTTTTCTTTTTGTATGTGTTTTGTTTAGTGTTTTTGTTCATATTCTTCTGTTTTCATTATATTTCCTTTCTTTCTTTCCATTTTTCGTGTTTTTCTTCTTGGTATTCATAGATTTTCTTTGATTCCCCCTTTTTGTTTTAATTTTATGTGTTTTTTTGCTTTTTATTTGTACTTTTCTTTATTTTTTCCGTGGTTTTGTTTTTGGCTTTCATCAGTTTCGTCGGTCGGCTTTCATAATGTATTTCCTTTTTTTAATCTTTTGTGTGTGTTTTTTATGGTTTTCATCCATTTTCATTTTTTCTTAATTTTTCTGTGTTTTTCTGTACTCAGTCACCTGTTTTCTTATGTTTCTTTTATTTCTATTTTTTACTATTTTCTTTGGGTTTGATCAGTTTTTTCTAATGCATTGTACATTTTTGTATCCACGTGGAATATTTTTTTTAATCAGTTGAATTTTTATGAAATATATGTTCTGACATTTTTATGATCATATGTTAATTTTTTTTTCCAAATACACATGAGACATTTTTAGAATGGTAGAAAACATTTTTTAAATTGTGTAAAAAAATTAAGTTGTGGAAATATTATTTTTTTGAATAAATGTTAAACGTTTCAAAATACACATTGAACAGTTTTTAATATGTAATATGTACAATTTAACTAATGAATTATATTGATTAACAAAATATATTAATATCAAGGAGATGTCAATTACATCCGGCCTCTACAACAATATGATATCAAAAGCTAGTTAAAATAGATGTCAATTACATCCAGCCTATGCAAAAGTATAATATCAAAAGCTAGTTGAAATATCGAGAATGAACATGAAAAATAAAAGCAAACTTCTGCAGCAATCATCATGTTGTAAATGCAACATGCGTACTGTGCCGGCGATTTCTTGTTTTGGGGACAACAAATCGGAGTGTCCGTCTTTTTGAAGAGGGTATGAGTACTATATTGCCCCATGTGGGCTATGACGAAGCTAGGCAGAGAATCATGAAGGGGCCATGAAGATTATTATTTTTACATTGTGTAATCATTTTTTAGAAATACCATGAATATTTTTTAGGAACGTGTAGACATTATTTCTAAAACGTCACAAATATTGTTTTTGAATGATGCGAAACATTTTTTAAAACTCCATGAACATTTTTTACATTGGATAGACATCTTTTTAAAGGCGACCATTCATTTCAATGGTACAATTTTTTAAATTAAACAACAAAGATATTTTTACATTGTATATATAAGTTTTTTTGAACGGTACAAACATTTTTTTCTAAATTATGTTAATATATTTTTGCATTTTATTAACATTTTTAAGAAATATATGAATATATTTGAAAGGGGCAATTAAAGTTTTTAGCATGCTAGGAAGCCAGCCCTTACTCCCACGCCGGGCCGGCCCATTTATGGCGTCTTTCATTCATCTCGCGTAGAGAAACTAATCAGCAAGTACTCCTTCAGGAGCCCCCGCAAAGGTCACTTTTGGTGGGCTTGGAGCGCGCTACTTGGCACCCTCCCAAGTCGTAGCCACGATTCACGCCGTGGCCGCTCCCTTCAAATTTTATTTACTTTATTTTTCTGCATACGTTCGCGTTTTAGATGATTATTTTTTACTTTTCCTTGGGTTTTCTTTGATTTTGGACCAAAATTAAAAAAAAATCACGCAGAAATACATGTTTTTTTTCCTTTCATGAGAGACATGGATTTTTTTCCACATTAAGATTAGTGCATAGGGGAGGCTCTCTCTAGATCTTTTTTGTCGCGGTGTGCCAAGGCAAGGCGTAGCTAGTAGGCAGCCTGTCTATACTCCAGGGATACATCTCCCTTATTGAGAGATATATGCGCCTCACATCTCGTATGGGCTGGCACAACGAACATGTTTCAGTCAGCACACTTTGCTTGCTCGGTAGCAGTAAGTTATTTCTTCTTCTTCTTCTTTGCTGTCTACTGGCAGTACTTGTTTGGTTTTCATTGTTTCCCCCTCCTTTTTTGTGTTTCTCTTTGTGGTTTTTCATCTGTTTTTCTTTTCTTTTTGTATGTGTTTTGTTTATTGTTTCTGTTGGTGTTCTTCTGTTCATTATTTTTCCTTTCGTTCTTTCCTTTTTTGTGTGTTTTTCTTCTTGGTTTTCATAGATTTTCTTTGATTTCCCCCCTTTTTTATTTTTATGTGTTTTTTTCTGGTTTTCTTTGGATTTTATTTGTTCTTTTCTTTTTTTTTGTAGTTTTGTTTTTAGCTTTCATCGGTTTTGTTGGGTTTCATTATTTATTTCCTTTTTATCTCTTTTGTGTGTTTACTTTACGGTGTTCATCAATTTTCATTTTTTTTGTATTTTTTTATGCCTTCACCCGTTTTCTTAGGTTTCTTTTATTTCCATTTTTTATGGTTTTCTATGGGTTTCATCGGTTTTTTCTAATGCATGTTGTACTTTTTTGTATCCATGTGGAATATAATTTTGAAACCAGTTGATAATTTTCCAATACATGTTTTGAATTTTCTCGAATATACGTTAAGCATTTTCCAAATACACGTGAGACATTTTTAGAATGGTAGAAAACATTTTTTAAAATTATGTAAAAAAAGTTTACATTGTAAAAATATTATTTCAAATCCATGTTTGAACAGTTTTTTGAATACATGTTAACCATTTCAAAATACATGTTGAACAATTTTTTAATATGTGATATGTACAATTTTTATAAACAGATTATATTAATTAACAAAATATATTAATATCAAAGAGATGTCAACTACATCCGGCCTCTGCAACAGTATGACATCAAAAGCTAGTTAAGATATCGAGAATGAACATGGCAAAAAAGAGCAAACTTCTGCAACAATCATCATGTTGTACACACAACATGCGTACCATGCCGGCGACTTCTTGTTTTGGAGACAACAAATTGGAGTGACCATTTTTTTAGAGGATTGTCCATCTTTTTGAAGAGGATATGTGTACTACATTGCGTCATATAAATTTTTACATTGGATAGACATATTTTTAAATGTGACAATTAATTTTAGTGGTACAAACATTTTTATTAAAACAATGAGAATATTTTTTGCATTGTATATATAAGGTTTTTTGAACAGTACAAACATTATTTCTAAATTATGTGAATATATTTTTGCATTTTATTAATATTTTAAAGAAATATAGGAATATATTTGAAAGGAGCAATTAAAGTTTTTCGCACGCTAGGGAGCCAGCACTTACTCCCACGCTGAGCCTTGACTGCAATTGCAAGGGGTACAACGCACCCGCAACTAGAGGGGGCGGGGGGGGGGGGGGGGGGGAGGGGGGGGGGTTGAGAGTGTGTCCATTGTTTTCCGTTGTGCCGCCAGCTAGGGGCTGGGGAGCCCGACGATGTTGTCTTCCATTTTTTCCCCTTTTCCATTTTTTGGTCTTTTTACTCCGCCGTACGAAAAGAACATCCTAATGACGAGGTTGCCTAGGATGTTTTCACCCATAGGGTCTTTTTGCAAAAAAGAACTTGCAAGACATTTGCACGTCCACCCCGGACCTGCAATTGTACACGTCGTAAGTTGACTGCAATTGCAAGGGGTACAACACGCCTGCAACTAGGGAGATGGGTGGGGGTGAGAGTGTGTGCTTTGTTTCTGTTGTGCCACTAGGGGCGGGGGAGCACGACAATGTTGTTTTCTAAAAAAAAAATTACTCCACCGCAGGAAAAGAACATCGTAATGTTGTTTTCGCCCACAGGGTCATTTTGCAAAAAGAATTCGAGGGACAGTTGCATCCCCCCTCCCCCAAACCGACATACAACTGCACACGTTATAAGCTGACTGCGACTGTAAGGGATAAACATAAAACACACCTACTATCCCCTCGGTCTCGATGATATTTCAAGGATGATATTTCTAGTTCTAGACTACCTGCAAAAAAAAAAAGAGGATGATATTTGTAGATGATTGCTGAGGTCGATCTCAAGTCTTGTCAACTCAGTTGATTTTGCAATACAAACTCCATCAAGACCTCTTCTGAAAAAGATGTGCCGGTCACCTCGGCCGTATCGGCCGGCACACCTCGGAAGCAAAGGGGAATTTAACTCGCTGGCGAGTACGCGCCATTGATATATGAGACCGAATCCACTGCGGAATTTACTTCCTACTCGTGGACAGCAGAGAAAACTATGCCATTCAAGTCCTTGGACCGGAGGGAAGGACGGAGAGGTTGGTACTGGCCGGGTTCACACCCTTGTTGAGGTCTCAGCCGTTGTTGATTTTGTTGGCTTTTGCAGCGGTCAGACTCTGAGAGCGCCGGCTGGATGGATCCTGCGCACGGGCGCTACACGAGCAAGGCCAAGCGCCGTCGCCTGTCGCTGGCCGCGGCGTCGGGGTCAACCACCGACACCGAGGGTTCCATCGTCGCCGACGGCGCCGCCGCGGCGCGTACCTACTTTCGCATGCCTGGAATGGGTAAAGCCAAACGCGCCCTGCTGGCCAGGTTCACCGGCGCCACAGAGGAGACCACGAGCCTATTCGTCGCGACCGCGCTCCTCGGAAGCGGCTCCTTCAAGACGAGACGCCGGACGGAGACTTCTACGTCTGCACCACCGCGGAACGAGACGCGGCTCCCCTAGACGGCTAGCTCTACAGCGGGTTCGGCGGGCAGTCCCGTGTGAGTCGCATCTCGTACAACGTAGCCTTCAAGCTATTTGACCGGGGCCGCTGAATATCTGGATAATCCAAAGTATTGTACGTACGTTCATGTTCGAGGGAAAAATTATACTCCCTCCATCTCAGTTTACAAGTCTTGCACGTGTGTGATGGCTGCATCGCCTAGCGGAAAACCCAGCACCTCCAGGTAGGCGATTAGGGTTTCACGCGTGGACTTGGCGGCGCCCGGCGATCTCATTGGCGGTGCGAGCCCTCATCGTCGGGAGAGGATGGCTTCGTCATCATCAACCGGCGGGCATGGTGCTGCTGGCCCCCTGTCACCCAAGTCCGCAAGGGCGAGGCTGGCGGAGGCCCTCGGGAAACTTGATATCACTGAGGAGGAGGCTACACCTTTGGTGATTGACGATCGGGAAGAAGGCGACAATCGGAGATGGATGTTGGCGGGAAAGATCCTGAATCGCAACACGCTACACATATAGACCATCTTCAATGCTCTTCGTCCCGCTTGGGGAAACCCTAGAGGACTCGAGTTTCGATCTGTTGTACCAACACGTTCGTCGCCGAGTTTGCTAACCAGCGGGATCTAGATCGCATGTGGGAAGGTTCTCCTTGGCATGTTAGCAAACATGCTGTGATTTTGTCTGAGTTTGAGGACTGTATGCGGCCATCTGAACTAAAGTTCGATCGACTCCAAGTCTGGGCCAGAGTGGTGAACTTACCTTTCAATCTTCGGAATGACTTGCGGGGATCAGCGATCGCTAAGCAGATTGATAAGCAGGCGTCCCAAGTGCAGTTTGATCAACATGAGGGTATCTGAGAGCTTGGGTGACGCTAGATGTGAGCAAGCCCCTGAGGCGATGGATCTTGATAGAATCTGTCAGGAGGAACAACACGGACATGTATGATATACATACCATACTTTTGTTTCTCCTGCGGCCGCCTGGGCCATAGTGATTTGTTCTGCCCTACACCGGGAATCAGAGATGCCAATGGGGATTTGCCCTTTGGTAAGGGACTGCGGCCCCAAGAGGACTGGAAGAAACCGACCTCTAGTCAGGGCTCGAATAGAGAGGAACACACAAAAGGCTCAAAGCATGATGCAATGAACTCAAGAACTGCTAGAGATGCTGGTAGGGAGGTGAACTCTCCGGTTAAAAATAACAGGAACAAACGCAAGGGGGGAGAAACCACCAAGCAAGTGTATAGGAGAATTGATAACTCGGTTGCAGCTCCTCCGGTGGCTGATCGCGAGAATAACATGCAGATTGTGGTTAGTGGTGGCGATGCTGCTGCTACAACAGTGGAAAAGGATGACAATTCAGCCCTAGAGAGGGAGCCTAAGAAAAAGAAACCTACACCTGAAAATTCTGGGACATCGGCAGCGGCTGCGGAGCAGCCCTGCCGGTTCCAATGAATTGCCTGAGCTGGAACTGTCGAGGGCTTGGGAACCCATCGACAGTTCGAGACCTTCGCAAGATTGTGAAGCAAGAAGGCCCCTCCCTCCTCTTTGTCATGGAAACAAAGATTAGGGGACAGCATGTGGAGAACCTGAAATCTGTTCTAGGCTTCAAAGGTTGTTTCGCGGTGGATAGCGATGGTTTGAGTGGTGGCATTGGCTTGTTCTGGACTGATGATATACAAGTGGAACTGAAGAACTATAGCCGGGCGCACATCGATGTACTCATAAGGGGGCATGACAGTGGGGTGCCTCCTTGGCGGTTTACTGGTTTCTACGGAGCACCCCGAACAGAGAATAGGCATCACAGCTGGGAACTCTTATGGAGACTGTATGGTATCAGACATGATGGCTGGATTTGCATGTGTGATTATAATGAGACTATGTACGGCGAGGAACACTTTAGTGTGCACTCCCGGCCACAGTGGCAAATGCTAGCTTTTCGTGAAGTAGTTGATTACTGTTCTCTCCAAGACTTAGGTTGGAGAGGTGTTCCCTTTACATGGGATAATAGGCAACAAGGTGACTCTAATGTAAAAGCTCGACTTGATCGAGCGTTGGCCAATAATGAATTAATGCAAATGTTTGAGTACACCAATGTTAAGCACATTAGTTCAGCTGAATCTGATCATTGCTATGTGCTAGCTGAACTGAGACGTGAGCAACCGAATAGATGGCATGCGGGGCAACGATCCTTTCGGTATGAAAATGTGTGGCAGACCCATGTAGACTATGATCAGCTGGTGATGGATATATGACGGTCTGGGTCTGGTCAAGAAGGACTTGAAGGGGTGGTGCAAGCCCTTAATGTTGTACAATCCCGGCTCGGTTCCTGGGGTGAACGGGAGTTCGGTAACCTTGCAAAGAAAGTCAAGAAATTACAGAAAAATCTGGAGTGTTTGAGTGCTGCATCCATTGGCAGGGGTCCAACACAGGAAGAACTCTCGGTTGCAGCCCAGCTGAAGCTGGCGCTTCGCCAAGAGGAAATTTGGATCAAGCAGCGATCTAGGGTCCAAACTGTTCGTGCCGGGGACAGAAACACAAATTTTTTCCATGCCCGTGCATCGCAAAGGAGACGAACCAATCGGATCTCCTCTTTACAGAAACATGATGGCAATATTTGTACAGATCAAGATGAAATTAAAGAGGAGATCCAGAGTTTCTACCAAGGTCTGTACCTTTCCCAAGGTTACAGAGATATGTCTGAACTTCTAGCATTTGTCACTCCTCGTGTTACAACAGCCATGAACGAATCCTTAGAGAAGGATTTTACTGTCGAGGAGGTGAAGATAGCCTTATCCCAAATGGCCCCGTCCAAAGCACCCGGAATTGATGGATTCACGGCCGGTTTCTTTCAGAGACACTGGAGCTTGGTAGGGGAAGATGTGACAGCGGCCGTGTTGGATTTTTTAAATGATGGTGAGCTTCCTTTGGGACTAAATGATACTGCCATTACACACATTCCCAAGGTACGAAATCCCCAAAGAATTTCACAGTTCTGACCCATTGCTCTTTGTCCCGTACTATACAAAATTGCAGCTAAAGCTATTACTAACCGACTACGGAGTATGATGGATGAGATCATTGGGCAGGAGCAAAGTGCCTTTGTGCCAGGACGTTTGATCACGGACAATGTTCTTGTGGCTTATGAAAATATACATGCAATGAAGAGGAAAAGGAGAGGAAAAAATGCTTCATGCGCGGTAAAACTAGATATGCTTAAAGCATATGACAGAGTTGAGTGGCATTACCTTGAGGCAATGATGGCCAGGCTGGGTTTTGGCGATTCGTTTATTAGACTCATTATGAAATGTGTTTCATCAGTCAGGTTCTCGGTCAAGGTGAATGGTGCTCTTCTTCCGTTCTTTTAGCCAACCAAAGGACTTCGTCAGGGGGAACCAGTATCTCCCTTTCTATTCCTCATTTGTGCTGAAGGTTTTACATCCCTTCTGAACAGCTATGGTGGACCGGCAGTCGATCATGGAATACATGTGAGTGTGAACTCACCCTGGGTGAACCACCTGCTGTTTGTAGATGACAGTCTTATTTTTCTTGGTGCTCACTTGCAGAGTGCACGCAGATTGAATGACATTCTTCGGATCTATTCGGACTGCTCGGGACAAGCTGTGAATAAAGAAAAAAAGCTCAATCTACTTCAGTCCGAATACACCTGCACCCGTCCGTGAGGAGTTGAAACAGGAGCTGGGCATTTATCTTGAAGCCTTCATGGAACGTTATTTGGGCCTACCGACAACGGTGGGGCGCATCACTAGTGGCTCTTTCGAACATATCGGAGAAAGAAGCCGTAGTAGTATGCATGGATGGGCAGAACGCTACCTAGCGTGTGCTGGGAGGGAGGTACTTCTTAAATCTATTACACAGGCCATTCCCACCCATAGTATGAGTTGTTTCAAGTTAACAAAGAAGGTCTACAAACAGCTCAAATCATCCATGGCAAAATTCTGGTGGAGTAGCTCCATCGACAGGCGTTCGCTGCATTGGATATCTTGGGAGAAGCTGTCCACACCAAAAGTACAGGGCAGGATGGGCTTTCGGGAGTTTGAGAAGTTTAATCTAGCACTTCTCGGGAAGCATGGCTGGCGGCTCCTAACCCATCCGGATACCCTCTGTTCGCGAGTTCTCAAAGGAAAATATTTTCCTAATGGAGATTTTATGCAGGCTCATGCTCCAGCTTCTGCCTCCGCAACATGGAAGGCGATTATAGCCGGGCGTACAGCATTGCAAACATGCATAATCAAAAGGGTAGGCAATGGAGAGTCAATTTCAGTTTGGAATGACACTTGGATTCCTACCACCACCTATCTCAAGCCTACGGGACGGCAAGGGACTGATCATATTGAGCGGGTCTCTGAACTTATCGATCACCAGTCTGGAACTTGGGATGTTCAGGTAGTGAGGCGAAATTTTCTTGCACCTGATGCCGAGGCAATATTAAATATCCCAATTCGGCTCAATGGTGGAGAAGATGTCCTAGCGTGGGCTCTTGAAAAGTCCAGCGAATACACTGTGAAATCAGCTTACCGTGCTCTGGTGACTCGAGACGAGCTGCGTGCTCTAGAGGAAGGGACAGTAGTGGAAACTTCATCGTCAGAAAAACAGTTGTGGACCGCTCTTTGGAAACTCAAGGTCATACCTAGAGTTCGGGTTTTCTGATGGAGGGTGCTCAGGGGCATCCTTCCAGATTATGCTACCTTGCACTATCGTCATATCCGTACCACATCGCTCTGTGATCTTTGCAAAGCTATGAATGAGGATTTGATGCATGCCTTGGTCCTTTGTTCTCATGCTAAGGCCTTCTGTACAGCAGCAAAAGAAGTCCTTGGGATCAAACTTCCAAGGCTACACCCGCACACATGGGCAAGGGACCTAGTGGTGGATACTATGTTCTCAGATTCAGAGAGATGCAAAATTATTACTATTATGTACTCTATTTGGACATCACGGAACAAATGGACACATGATAAGGAAGGGTACAACCCAATGCAGGCGGTTAAATGGGCCTGAGATGATGTAGCTCTTTTGGAGCTCCCGAAGGACCATCGCCAATTGCGTTCTAGCCAGGGGTGGATTCCACCAGCTCCTGGTTGGATCAAGATCAACACGGACGGGGCGATCGACAGCCAAGCTCGAGAGGTGCAGGGGGTGGCACGCTCTGTTGGGGAACGTAGTAATTCCAAAAAAATTCCTACGCACACGCAAGATCATGGTGATGCACAGCAACGAGAGGGGAGAGTGTTGTCTACGTACCCACACAGACCGACTGCGGAAGCGTTGACACAACATAGAGGAAGTAGTCGTACGTCTTCCCGATCCGACCGATCCAAGCACCGTTACTCCAGCACCTCCGAGTTCTTAGCACACGTACAGCTCGATGACGCTCCCCGGGCTCCGATCCAGCAAAGCTTCGGGGATGAGTTCCGTCAGCACAACGGCGTGGTGACGATGATGATGTTCTACCGATGCAGGGCTTCGCCTAAGCACTAGAACGATATGATCGGGGTGGAATATGGTGGCAGGGGGCACCGCACACGGCTAAGGAACGATCACGTGGATCAACTTGTGTGTCTAGAGGTGCCCCCTGCCCCCGTATATAAAGGAGCAAGGGGAGGAGGCGGCCGGCCAGGGTGTGGCGCGCCAAGGGGAGTCCTACTCCCATCGGGAGTAGGACTCCTAGTTGGACTAGGAGATAGAGGAGGGAAATAGGAGGAAGAGAGGAAGGAAAGGGGGGGGGGCGCCCCCTTCCCTTGTCCTATTCGGACTAGGAAGGGGAGGGGCGCACGGCCACCTCTTGCCTCCTCTCCTCTTCTCCCTTAAGGCCCATGTAGGCCCAACAACCCTGGGGGGGGGGGGGGTTCCGGTAACCTCCCGGTACTCCGGTAAAATGCCGATTTCACCCGGAACAATTCCGATGTCCAAATATAGGCTTCCAGTATATTAATCTTTATGTCTCGGCCATTTTGAGACTCCTCGTCATGTCCGTGATCACATCCGGGACTCCGAACTAACTTCGGTACATCAAAATGCATAAACTCATAATAACTATCATCGTAACGTTAAGCGTGCGGACCCTACGTTTAGAGAACAATGTAGACATGACTGAGACAAATCTCCGGCCAATAACCAATAGCGGGACCTGGATGCCCATATTGGCTCCTACATATTCTACGAAGATCTTTATCGGTCAGACTGCATAACAACATACGTTGTTCCCTTTGTCATCGGTATGTTACTTTCCCGAGATTCGATCGTCGGTATCCAATACCTAGTTCAATCTCGTTACCGGCAAGTCTCTTTACTCGTTCTGTAATACATCATTCCGCAACTAACTCATTAGTTGCAATGCTTGCAAGGCTTATGTGATGTGCATTACCGAGAGGGCCCAGAGATACCTCTCCGACAATCGGAGTGACAATTCCTAATCTCGAAATACGCCAACCCAACATCAACCTTTGGAGACACCTGTAGAGCTCCTTTATAATCACCCAGTTACGTTGTGACGTTTGGTAGCACACAAAGTGTTCCTCCGGTAAACGGGAGTTGCATAATCTCATAGTCATAGGAACATGTATAAGTCATGAAGAAAGCAATAGCAACATACTAAACGATCGGGTGCTAAGCTAATGGAATGGGTCATGTCAATCAGATCATTCTACTAATGATGTGACCTTGTTAATCAAATAACAACACTTTGTTTATGGTTAGGAAACATAACCATCTTTGATTAACGAGCTAGTCAAGTAGAGGCATACTAGTGACACTAAGTTTGTCTATGTATTCACACATGTATTATGTTTCCGGTTAATACAATTCTAGCATGAATAATAAACATTTATCATGATATAAGGAAATAAATAATAACTTTATTATTTCCTCTAGGGCATATGTTGGGGAACGTAGTAATTTCAAAATTTTCCTACGCACACGCAAGATCATGGTGATGCATAGCAACGAGGGGGAGAGCATGATCTACATACCCTTGTAGATCGCAACGGAAGTGTTAACACAACGTAGAGGAAGTAGTCGTACGTATTCTTCCCGGTCCGACCGATCCAAGCACCGTTACTCCGGCGCCTCCGAGTTCTTAGCGCACGTACATCTCGATGACGATCCCCGGGCTCCGATCCAGCGAAGCTTCGGGGAGGAGTTCCGTCAGCACGACGGCGTGGTGACGATCTTGATGTTCTACCGACGCAGGGCTTCACCTAAGCACTACAACGATATGATCGAGGTGGAATATGGTGGCAGGGGGCACCGCACACGGCTAAGGAATGATCTCAAAGATCAACTTGTGTGTCTAGAGGTGCCCCCCTGCCCCCGTATATAAAGGATCCAAGGGGGAGGGGTTCGGCCGGCCCTATGGTGGCGCAGGAGGAGTCCTACTCCTACCGGGAGTAGGACTCCCCCCTTTTCCTAGTCCAAGTAGGATTGGTGGAGAAGAGAGGGAAAGAGGGGGGCGCCGCCCCTCCCTCCTAGTCCAATTCGGACTAGGGGGAGAGGGGGCGCGCGGCCTGCCCTGGCAGCCCCTCCCACTTCTCCACTTTAGGCCCATAAGGCCCATTGACCCACCGGGGGGGTTCCGGTAACCCCCCGGTGCTCCGGTTTTATCCGATACTCTTCCGGAACCCTTCCGGTGTCCGAATATAGTCATCCAATATATCAATCTTTATGTCTCAACCATTTCGAGACTCCTCGTCATGTCCGTGATCACATCCGGGACTCCGAACTAACTTCGGTACATTAAAATGCATAAACTCATAATAACTGTCATTGTAACGTTAAGCGTGCGGACCCTACGGTTCGAGAACAATGTAGACATGACCGAGACACGTCTCCGGTCAATAACCAATAGCGGGACCTGGATGCCCATATTGGCTCCTACATATTCTACGAAGATCTTTTATCGGTCAGACCGCATAACAACATACGTTGTTCCCTTTGTCATCGGTATGTTACTTGCCCGAGATTCGATCGTCGGTATCTAATACCTAGTTCAATCTCGTTACCGGCAAGACTCTTTACTCGTTCTGTAATACATCATCTCACAACTAACTCATTAGTCGCAATGCTTGCAAGGCTTATGTGATGTGCATTACCGAGAGGGCCCAGAGATACCTCTCCGACAATCGGAGTGACAAATCCTAATCTCGAAATACTCCAACCCAACATCTACCTTTGGAGACACATGTAGAGCTCCTTTATAATCACCCAGTTACGTTGTGACATTTGGTAGCACACAAAGTGTTCCTCCGTTCAATGGGAGTTGCATAATCTCATAGTCATAGGAACATGTATAAGTCATGAAGAAAGCAATGACAACATACTAAACGATCGGGTGCTAAGCTAAAGAAATGGGTCATGTCAATCAGATCATTCAACTAATGATGTGACCTCGTTAATCAAATAAAAACACCTTGTTTATGGTTAGGAAACATAACCATCTTTGATTAACGAGCTAGTCAAGTAGAGGCATACTAGTGACACTAAGTTTGTCTATGTATTCACACATGTATTATGTTTCCGGTTAATACAATTCTAGCATGAATAATAAACATTTATCATGATATAAGGAAATAAATAATAACTTTATTATTGCCTCTAGGGCATATTTCCTTCAGTCTCCCACTTGCACTAGAGTCAATAATCTAGATTACACAGTAATGATTCTAACACCCATGGAGCCTTGGTGCTGATCATGTTTTGCTCGTGGAAGAGGCTTAGTCAACGGGTCTGCAACATTCAGATCCGTATGTATCTTGCAAATCTCTATGTCTCCCACCTGGACTAGATCCCGAATGGAATTGAAGCGTCTCTTGATGTGCTTGGTCCTCTTGTGAAATCTGGATTCCTTTGCCAAGGCAATTGCACCAGTATTGTCACAAAATATTTTCATTGGACCCGATGCACTAGGTATGACACCTAGATCGGATATGAACTCCTTCATCCAGACTCCTTCGTTCGCTGCTTCCGAAGCAGCTATGTACTCCGCTTCACATGTTGATCCCGCTACGACGCTTTGTTTAGAACTGCACCAACTGACAGCTCCACCGTTTAATATAAACACGTATCCGGTTTGCGATTTAGAATCGTCCGGATCAGTGTCAAAGCTTGCATCAACGTAACCTCTTACGGTGAGCTCGTTGTCACCTCCATATACGAGAAACATATCCTTAGTCCTTTTCAGGTATTTTAGGATGTTCTTGACCGCTGTCCAGTGATCCACTCCTGGATTACTTTGGTACCTCCCTGCTAAACTTATAGCAAGGCACACATCAGGTCTGGTACACAGCATTGCATACATGACAGAGCCTATGGCTGAAGCATAGGGAACATCTTTCATTTTCTCTCTATCTTCTGCAGTGGTCGGGCATTGAGTCTGACTCAACTTCACACCTTGTAACACAGGCAAGAACCCTTTCTTTGCTTGATCCATTTTGAACTTCTTCAAAATCTTGTCAAGGTATGTGCTTTGTGAAAGTCCAATTAAACGTCTTGATCTATCTCTATAGATCTTTATGCCTAATATGTAAGCAGCTTCACCGAGGTCTTTCATTGAAAAACTCTTATTCAAGTATCCCTTTATGCTATCCAGAAATTCTATATCATTTCCAATCAGTAATATGTCATCCACATATAATATCAGAAATGCTACAGAGCTCCCACTCACTTTCTTGTAAATACAGGCTTCTCCGAAAGTTTGTATAAAACCAAATGCTTTGATCACACTATCAAAACGTTTATTCCAACTCCGAGAGGCTTGCACCAGTCCATAAATAGATCACTGGAGCTTGCACACTTTGTTAGCTCGCTTTGGATCGACAAAACCTTCTGGTTGCATCATATACAACTCTTCTTCCAGAAATCCATTCAGGAATGCAGTTTTGACATCCATCTGCCAAATTTCATATCCGATCATAGTAATTTCAGGATGCCACCATACGTCTTCACGATCCGACCGATCCAAGCACCGTTACTCCGGCACCTCCGAGTTCTTGGCACACGTTCAGCTCGATGACGCTCCCCGGACTCCGATCCAGCAAAGTGTCGGGGAAGAGTTCCGTCAGCACGACGGCGTGGTGACGATCTTGATGTACTACCGTCGCAGGGCTTCGCCTAAGCACCGCTACAATATTATCGAGGACTATGGTGGCAGGGGGCGCCGCACACGGCTAAGAATATGATCACGTGGATCAACTTGTGTGTCTATGGGGTGCCCCTTGCCTCAGTATATAAAGGATGGAGGAGGAGGAGGCCGGCCAAGGTTGGTGCGGCCAGGATGTGGAGTCCTACTAGGACTCCAAGTCCTAGTAGGAGTCCACCAAGAGGGGAGGAAGGGAGAAGGAAGTGGAGGAGAAGGAAAGGTGGCCGGCCCCCTTTTCCCTAGTCGAATTCGGACCAGAGGGGAGGGGGGCGCAGCAGCCCCTTGGCCCTTTCTCCTCTTCCCACTAAAGCCCATCAAGGCCCATTGCTTCTCCGGTAACTACCCGGTACTCCGAAAAATACCCGAATCACTCGGAACCTTTCCGATGTCCAAATATAGTCATCCAATATATCGATCTTTACGTCTAGACCATTTCGAGACTACTCGTCATATCCCCAATCTCATCTGGGACTCCAAACTCCTTCGGTACATCAAAACTCATAAACTCATAATATAACTGTCATCGAAACCTTAAGCGTGCGGACCCTACGTTTCGAGAACAATGTAGACATGACCGAGACACGTCTCTGGTCAAGAACCAATAGCGGGACCTGGATGCCCATATTGGCTCCTACATATTCTACGAAGATCTTTATCGGTCAGACCGCATAACAACATACGTTGTTCCCTTTGTCATCGGTATGTTACTTGCCCGAGATTCGATCGTCGGTATCTTATACCTAGTTCAATCTCGTTACCGGCAAGTTTGTTTACTCGTTCCGTAATACATCATCTCGCAACTAACTCATTAGTTGCAATGCTTGCAAGGCTTAAGTGATGTGCATTACCGAGAGGGCCCAGAGATACCTCTCCGACAATCGAAGTGACAAATCCTAATCTCGAAATACGCCAACCCAACATGTACCTTTGGAGACACCTGTAGAGCTCCTTTATAATCACCCAGTTACGTTGTGATGTTTGGTAGCACACAAAGTGTTCCTCCGGCAAACGGGAGTTGCATAATCTTGTAGTCATAGGAACATGGATAAGTCATGAAGAAAGCAATAGCAACATACTAAACGATCGGGTGCTAAGCTAATGGAATGGGTCATGTCAATCAGATCATTCATCTAATGATGTGATCCCGTTAATCAAATAACAACTCTTTGTCCATGGTTAGGAAACATAACCATCTTTGATTAACGAGCTAGTCAAGTAGAGGCATACTAGTGACACTCTGTTTGTTTATGTATTCACACATGTATTATGTTTCCGGTTAATACAATTCTAGCATGAATAATAAACATTTATCATGAAATAAGGAAATAAATAATAACTTTATTATTGCCTCTAGGGCATATTTCCTTCAGTCTCCCACTTACACTAGAGTCAATAATCTAGTTCACAACGTTATGTGATTAACACCAATAGTTCACATCTTTATGTGATTGGTTCACATCTCCATGTGACTAACACCCAAAGGGTTTACTAGATTCAATAATCTAGTTCACATTGCTATGTGATTAACACCCAAAGAGTGATCATGTTTTGCTTGTGAGAGAAACTTAGTCAACGGGCCTGCCAAATTCAGATCCGTATGTGTTTTGCAAAATTATATGTCTACAATGCTCTGCACGGAGCTACTCTAGCTGATTGCTCCCACTTTCAATATGTATCTAGATTGAGACTTAGAATCATCTGGATCAGTGTCAAAAACTTGCATCGACGTAACCTTTTACGATGAACCTTTTTGTCACGCCCATAATCGAGAAACATATCCTTATTTCACTAAGGATAATTCTGACCGCTGTCCAGTGATCTACTCCTAGATCACTATTGTACTCCCTTGCCAAAATCAGTGTAGGGTATACAATAGATCTGGTACACAGCATGGCATACTTTATAGAACCTATGGCCAAGGCATAGGGAATGACTTTCATTCTCTTTCTATCCTCTGCCGTGGTCGGGCTTTGAGTCTTACTCAACTTCACACCTTGTAATACAGGCAAGAACTCTTTCTTTGACTGCTCCATTTTGAACTACTTCAAAATCTTGTCAAGGTATGTACTCATTGAAAAAACTTATCAAGCGTCTTGATCTATTTCTATAGATCTTGGAGCTCAATATGTAAGCAGCTTCACCGAAGTCTTTCTTTGAAAAACTCCTTTCAAACACTCCTTTATGCTTTACAGAATAATTCTACATTATTTCCGATCAACAATATGTCATTCACATATACTTATCAGAAATGCCGTAGTGCTCCCACTCACTTTTCTTGTAAATACAGGCTTCACCGCAAGTCTGTATAAAACTATATGTTTTGATCAACTTATCAAAGCGTATATTCCAACTCTGAGATGCTTGCACCAGTCCATAGATGGATCGCTGGAGCTTGCATATTTTGTTAGCACCTTTAGGATTGACAAAACCTTCTGTTGCATCATATACAACTCTTCTTTAATAAATCCATTAAGGAATGCAGTTTTGTTTATCCATTTGCCAGATTTCATAAAATGCGGCAATTACTAACATGATTTGGACAGACTCAAGCATAGATACGAGTGAGAAGCTCTCATCGTAGTCAACACCTTGAACTTGTCGAAAACCTTTTGCGACAATTCTAGCTTTGTAGATAGTAACACTACTATCAGCGTCCGTCTTCCTCTTGAAGATCCATTTATTCTCAATTGCTTGCCGATCATCGGGCAAGTCAACCAAAGTCCAAACTTTGTTCTCATACATGGATCATATCTCAGATTTCATGGCCTCAAACCATTTCGCGGAATCTGGGCTCATCATCGCTTCCTCGTAGTTCGTAGGTTCGTCATGGTCAAGTAACATGACCTCCAGAACAGGATTACCGTACCACTCTGGTGTGGATCTCACTCTGGTTTACCTACGAGATTCGGTAGTAACTTGATCTGAAGTTACATGATCATCATCATTAGCTTCCTCACTAATTGGTGTAGTAGTCACAAGAACAGATTTCTGTGATGAACTACTTTCCAATAAGGGAGAAGGTACAATTACCTTATCAAGTTTTCTACTTTCCTCTCACTCACTTCTTTCGAGAGAAACTCCTTCTCTAGAAAGCTTCCGAATTTAGTAACAAAAGTCTTGCCTTTGGATCTGTGATAGAAGGTGTATCCAATAGTTTCCTTTGGATATCCTATGAAGACACATTTCTCCGATTTGGGTTTGAGCTTATCAGGTTGAAACTTTTTCACATAAGCATTGCAACCTCAAACTTTAAGAAACGACAGCTTAGGTTTCTTGCCAAACCATAGTTCATACAGTGTCGTCTCAACGGATTTAGATGGTGCCCTATTTAACGTGAATGCAACTGTCTCTAATGCATAACCCCAAAACGATAGTGGTAGATCGGTAAGAGACATCATAGATCGCACCATATCTAATAAAGTACGATTATGATGTTCGGACACACCATTACATTGTGGTGTTCCAGGTGGCATGAGTAGTGAACTATTTCACATTGTTTTTAACTGAAGGCCAAACTCGTAACTCAAATATTTTACCTCTGCGATCATATCGTAGAAACTTTTATTTTCTTGTTACGATGATTTTCCACTTCACTCTGAAATTCTTTGAACTGTTCAAATGTTTCAGACTTATGTTTCATCAAGTAGATATCCCCATATCTGCTCAAATTATCTGCGAAGGTCAGAAAATAATGATACCTGCTGCAGGCCTTAATATTCATCAGACCACATACATTAGTATGTATGATTTCCAACAAATTTGTTGCTTGCTTCAGTGTTCCGGAGAACGGCGTTTTAGTCATCTTGCCCATAAGGCATAGTTCGCAAGCATCAAGTGATTCCAAAAGCCCATCAGCATGGAGTTTCTTCATGCGCTTTACACCAATATGACCTAAACGGCAGTGCCACAAATAAGTTGCACTATCATTATTAACTTTGCATCTTTTGGTTTCAATATTATGAATATGTGTATCAATGCGATCGAGATCCAATGAACTTCTTTCATTGGGTGTATGACCATCGAAGGTTTTATTCATGTAAATAGAACAACAATTATTCTCTGATTTTAATGAATAACCGTATTGCAATAAACATGATCAAATCATATTCATGCTCAACGCAAAAACCAAATAATACTTATTTAGGTTCAACACTAATCCCGAAAGTATAGGGGAGTGTGCGATGATGATCATATCAATCTTGGAACTACTTCCAACACACATCGTCACTTCACCCTTAACTAGTCTTTGTTTATTCTGCAACTCCTGTTTCGAGTTACTACTCTTAGCAACTGATCCAGTATCAAATACTGAGGGGTTGCTATAAACACTAGTAAAGTACACATCAATAACATGTATATCAAATATACTTTTGTTCACTTTGCCATCCTTCTTATCCGCCAAATACTTGGGGCAGTTCCACTTCCAGTGACCTGTCCCTTTTGCAGTAGAAGCACTTAGTCTCAGGCTTAGGACCAGACTTGGGCTTCTTCACTTGAGCAGCAACTTGCTTGCCGTTCTTCTTGAAGTTCCCCTTCTTCCCTTTTGCCCTTTTCTTAAAACTAGTGGCCATGTCAACCATCAACACTTGATGTTTTTCTCGATTTCTACCTTCGTCAATTTAAGCATTACGAAGAGCTTGGGAATCGTTTCCGTTATCCCTTGCATATTGTAGTTCATCACGAAGTTCTACTAACTTGGTGATGGTGACTAGAGAATTCTGTCAATCACTATTTTATCTGGAAGATTAACTCCCACTTGATTCAAGTGATTGTAGTACCCAGACAATCTGAGCACATGCTCACTAGTTGAGCGATTCTCCATCTTTTAGCTACAGAACTTGTTGGAGACTTCATATCTCTCAACTTGGGTATTTGCTTGAAATATTAACTTCAACTCCTGGAACATCTCATATGGTCCATGACGTTCAAAACGCCTTTGAAGTCCCGATTCTAAGCTGTTAAGCATGGTGCACTAAACTATCAAGTAGTCATCATATTGAGCTAGCCAAACGTTCATAACGTCTGCGTCTGCTCCTGCAATAGGTCTGTCACCTAGCGGTGCATCAAGGACATAATTCTTCTGTGCAGCAATGAGGATAAACCTCAGAACACGGATCCAATCCGCATCATTGCTACTAACATCTTTCAACACAATTTTCTCTAGGAACATATCAAAATAAACACAGGGAAGAAACAACGCGAGCTATTGATCTACAACATGATTTGCAAAATACTACTAGGACTAAGTTCATGATAAATTTAAGTTCAATTAATCATATTACTTAAGAACTCCCACTTAGATAGACATCCCTCTAATCCTCTAAGTGATTACGTGATCCAAATCAACTAAACCATGTCCGATCATCACGTGAGATGGAGTAGTTTCATTGGTGAACATCACTATGTTGATCATATCTACTATATGATTCACGCTCGTCCTTTCGGTCTCCGTGTTCCGAGGCCATATCTGTATATGCTTGCCTCGTCAAGTATAACCTGAGTATTCCGCGTGTGCAACTATTTTGCACCCGTTGTATTTGAACGTAGAGCCTATCACACCCGATCATCACGTGGTGTCTCAGCACGAAGAACTTTCGCAACGGTGCATACTCAGGGAGAACACTTCTTAATAATTTAGTGAGAGATCATCTTATAATGCTACCGTCAATCAAAGCAAGATAAGATGCATAAAAGATAAACATCACATGCAATCAATATAAGTGATATGATATGGCCATCATCATCTTGTGCCTGTGATCTCCATCTCCGAAGCACCGTCATGATCACCATCGTCACCGGCGCGACACCTTGATCTCCATCGTAGCATCGTTGTCGTCTCGCCAATATTATGCTTCCACGACTATCGCTACCGCTTAGTGATAAAGTAAAGCATTACATCGCGATTGCATTGCATACAATAAAGCGACAACCATATGGCTCCTGCCAGTTGCCGATAACTCGGTTACAAAACATGATCATCTCATACAATAAAATTTAGCATCATGTCTTGGCCATATCACATCACAACATGCCCTGCAAAAACAAGTTAGACGTCCTCTACTTTGTTGTTGCAAGTTTTACGTGGCTGCTACGGGCTTAAGTAAGAACAAATCTTACCTACGCATCAAAACCACAACGATAGTTTGTCAAGTTGGTGCTGTTTTAACCTTCGCAAGGACCGGGCGTAGCCACACTCGGTTCAACTAAAATTGGAGAAACTGTCACCCGCAAGCCACCTATGTGCAAAGCACGTCGGGAGAACCGGTCTCGCGTAAGCGTACGCGTAATGTCGGTCCGGGACACTTCGTCCAACAATACCGCCGAACCAAAGTATGACATACTGGTAAGCAGTATGACTTATATCGCCCACAACTCACTTGTGTTCTACTCGTGCATATAACATCAACACATAAAACCTAGGCTCGGATGCCACTGTTGGGGAACTTAGTAATTTTAAAAAATTTCCCACGCACACGCAAGATCATGGTGATGCATAGCAACGAGAGGGGAGAGTGTGATCTACGTACCCTTGTAGATCGACTGCGGAAGCGTTAGCACAACGCGGTTGATGTAGTCGTACGTCTTCACGATCCGACCGATCCAAGCACCGTTACTCCAGCACCTCCGAGTTCTTGGCACACGTTCAACTCGATGACGCTCCCCGGACTCCGATCCAGCAAAGTGTCGGGGAAGAGTTCCGTCAGCACGACGGCGTGGTGACGATCTTGATGTACTACCGTCGCAGGGCTTCGCCTAAGCACCGCTACAATATTATCGAAGACTATGGTGGCAGGGGGCGCCGCGCACGGCTAAGAATATGATCATGTCGATCAACTTGTGTATCTATGGGATGCCCCTTGCCTCAGTATATAAAGGATGGAGGAGGAGGAGGCCGACCAAGGTTGGTGCGGCCAGGATGTGGAGTCCTACTAGGACTCCAAGTCCTAGTAGGAGTCCACCAAGAGGGGAGGAAGGGAGAAGGAAGTGGAGGAGAAGGAAAGGTGGCCGGCCCCCTTTTCCCTAGTCCAATTCGGACAAGAGGGGAGGGGGGGCGCAGCAGCCCCTTGTCCCTTTCTCCTCTTCCCACTAAAGCCCATCAAGGCCCATTGCTTCTCCCGTAACTACCCGGTACTCCGAAAAATACCCGAATCACTCGGAACCTTTCCGATGTCCGAATACAGTCGTCCAATATATCGATCTTTACGTCTCGACCATTTCGAGACTCCTTGTCATGTCCCCGATCTCATCCGGGACTCCGAACTCTTTCGGTACATCAAAACTCATAAACTCATAATATAACTGTCATCGAAACCTTAAGCGTGCGGACCCTACGGTTCGAGAACAATGTAGACATGACCGAGACACGTCTCCGGTCAATAACCAATAGCGGGACCTGGATGCCCATATTGGCTCCTACATATTCTATGAAGATCTTTATCGGTCAGACCACATAACAACATACGTTGTTCCCTTTGTCATCGGTATGTTACTTGCCCGAGATTCGATCGTCGGTATCTTATACCTAGTTCAATCTCGTTACCGACAAGTCTCTTTAATCGTTCCGTAATACATCATCTCGCAACTAACTCATTAGTTGCAATGCTTGCAAGGCTTAAGTGATGTGCATTATCGAGAGGGCCCAGAGATACCTCTCCGACAATCAGAGTGACAAATCCTAATCTCGAAATACGCCAACCCAACATGTACCTTTGGAGACACCTGTAGAGCTCCTTTATAATCACCCAGTTACGTTGTGACGTTTGGTAGCACACAAAGTGTTCCTCCGGCAAACGGGAGTTGCATAATCTCATAGTCATAGGAACATGTATAAGTCATGAAGAAAGCAGTAGCAACATACTGAACGATCGGGTGCTAAGCTAATGGAATGGGTCATGTCAATCAGATCATTCATCTAATGATGTGATCCCGTTAATCAAATAACAACTCTTTGTCCATGGTTAGGAAACATAACCATCTTTGATTAACGAGCTAGTCAAGTAGAGGCATACTAGTGACACTCTGTTTGTCTATGTATTCACACATGTATTATGTTTCCGGTTAATACAATTCTAGCATGAATAATAAACATTTATCATGAAATAAGGAAATAAATAATAACTTTATTATTGCCTCTAGGGCATATTTCCTTCATGTAGGCCCAACAACCCTCGGGGGGGTTCCGGTAACCTCCCGGTACTCCGGTACAATGCCGATTTCACCCGGAACAATTCCGATGTTCAAATATAGGCTTCCAATATATTAATCTTTATGTCTCGAACATTTCGAGACTCCTCGTCATGTCCGTGATCACATCCGAGACTCCGAACTAACTTCGGTACATCAAAATGCATAAACTCATAATAACTGTCATCGTAACATTAAGCGTGCGGACCCTACGGTTCGAGAACAATGTAGACATGACTGAGACAAATCTCTGGCCAATAACCAATAGCGGGACCTGGATGCCCATATTGGCTCCTACATATTCTACGAAGATCTTTATCGGTCAGACCGCATAACAACATACGTTGTTCCCTTTGTCATCGGTATGTTACTTGCCCGTGATTCGATCGTCGGTATCCAATACCTAGTTCAATCTCGTTACCGGCAAGTCTCTTTACTCGTTCTGTAATACATCATTCCGCAACTAACTCATTAGTTGCAATGCTTGCAAGGCTTATGTGATGTGCATTACCGAGAGGGCCCAGAGATACCTCTCCGACAATCGGAGTGACAATTCCTAATCTCGAAATACGCCAACCCAACATCTACCTTTGGAGACACCTGTAGAGCTCCTTTATAATCACCCAGTTATGTTGTGACGTTTGGTAGCACACAAAGTGTTCCTCCGGTAAACGGGAGTTGCATAATCTCATAGTCATAGGAACATGTATAAGTCATGAAGAAAGCAATAGCAACATACTAAACGATCGGGTGCTAAGCTAATGGAATGGGTCATTGCCAATCAGATCATTCTACTAATGATTTGACCTCGTTAATCAAATAACAACACTTTGTTTATGGTTAGGAAACATAACCATCTTTGATTAACGAGCTAGTCATGTAGAGGCATACTAGTGACACTAAGTTTGTCTAGGTATTCACACATGTATTATGTTTCCGGTTAATATAATTCTAGCATGAATAATAAACATTTATCATGATATAAGAAAATAAATAATAACTTTATTATTGCCTCTAGGGCATATTTCCTTCACGCTCTCACCTCTCCTTCATGGGTGCTTGGAGTGAACCTTTACCCGGTGTCACGGATCCCTTCATTGCTGAAGTTTTGGCCATGCGAGAAGGTGTTATATTTGCACAATTGAGGGGCTACTCGCATGTGGTAATGGAGGTTGATTGCCTAGAGGTCGTGAATCTCTGGAACTCGCATTACAACCCCAGGTCGGTTGTGACGCCTATCTTCGATGAAATCAAGGGAAGAGCCATGGAGTTTGCTTCTTTTTCGGTTCGGCACGTCAATAGGGAAGCCAATGTTGGGGCTGACTTATGTGCTAAACATGCTACTGCTTTATCAGTTTCTGATTGTTGGTTGGAGTCTGCTCCATCCTTTATAGTTGCAAGCCTTATGGCTGATTGTAACAGAATTTCTATTATGCAATAAAGATCCCTATTTCTAGTAAAAAAAAAGTCTTGCACGTGTACCTAGGTCATTAATTTGACCAACTTAATAAGAGGCATATATTACACAAAATATATCATTAGAAACTTTAGATATTCTATTTTCTAATGATATAATTTTTGTGTTAGACACTTTATTTTATATAAGTTAAATTGACGACCTAGATACACGTGCAAACCTTGTAAACTGAGATGGAGGGAGTATGACGATTCAACAGCCGCATTCAAGCTAAAATGAAAATGGATGTGTAAACTATCTGGATTTATTTTACAGATACAACCATAATGAAGAAACCTAGGCTACTACTATCCCGAATCTGTTCCCCCGAAATATCTAATCGCCCCCGCGTCGCTTGACTGGGCGACACGAGCGGATTCCCATCCAATCTCAAGTGCCGCGTCCTCCACATAACTTCTCCTTACCGCCGCCGCCGGGGCATGCCCTGCCTCTTTTCCTTCTTCTTCTTTGACTTCCCTGGCGACGGCATCTTTGTCCAAGCTGCTTATCAGTTCACCATTTGTTGATCTTCGACGGTCGCAGTGTGCTTGTTGCGTCCTCTCCCTGTTATCAGTTTTCATTGGCATTATTTGGATTTTCTTTTCTTTTTTCGTTATTTTTCAAATACATGGTAACTCTATTGAATCCATGTTGAACATTTTTCGTATACACTCTGTCCACTTTTTAAGATATACTTTGAACATATTTCAAATACATGCTGACCATTTTATCTGAATACATATTGTAAATTTGTCAAATGCACATTGAATGTATTTTTAAACAAGTATGCATTTCGTTAAATACACGTTGAACATTTTTCAAATACATGTTTAAGTTTTTTATGAATATAAGTTGAACGTTTTCCAAATGTTGGTTTAATCTTTAAATACAAGGCAAACATTTTTTAACACAAAAAATGAACATTTTCCATAAATGACATGAACATTTAAAAAAATTAGGAAACATCTTGTGAGTGTTATGAATTCTTTTTGGCTGGTACCAAATATTATTCCAAATTACATGCTTTTTATATTTTATTAATATTTAATAAAATGTTTTATCATATTTTTGAAACATGTGAATGTTCTTTAAACGTGATGAACTTTTTTAATAATATCAAAATTTTCTGTACAAATTATGCGATAATTTTCATTGCATTACATAATTTTTAATGCGTGGTGATATTTTTAAAATTAACTCAAATATTTTAAGAAATAAATAAAAATAAGTAAGTAAAAAGTAACCAAATATATAAAAGGAATGAATGAAGCAAACCAATAGCTCCCGACTGGCCAGCCCGCTATGAACTACCTTGTGACCAGTTGCTCTTCCATCTCACTAGAACATTTTTTATTCATCAATAAAGTTGTGCGTGACTCAAAAAAAATCAATAAAGTTGGGAGAGAATTCTCACGAAAAAATCTCACTAGAGGCAAGATAATGACGATATTCTGAATCCCAGCATACATCAATAGTTAGCGAGCAAACACACACCCTCACGCAATTGTAGGCACTATATTGTACCAGCCCAGTTCGGGGGTTTTTAGTGTGTTTCCCCCGTTTATAGAAAAGTACTAGAACATTCATAGATCGTTTTTTTCTTTTTCTTTTGTGTTTTTCTATAAGTTTTTTCCATTTACATTTTCTTTCCTTTTTGCTTTTCTCCATTTCCTTTTTTTGTATAAAAATGTAAAAGAAAAAAAGAGAAATGACTGTCCCCCTTATTTTAATTTTGAAATGCAGGGACATTTTTCAAATACATGAACATTTTTTGAAATTCAGGAACATTTTCAAAAATAAGAAAACATTTTTTAAACTTGTGATCAATTTTTTCAAATTCATCAACAATTTTTAAAATCCAAAAACATTTTTCAAATTCGTCAAATATTTTTCAAATTTGGATATTTTTTCAATAATGAAAAATTGTTGAAACAAGACAGGAGCCACATGGGACTCCGACACCCCCGGCCCACCCAATTCCCCCTCCCGGTCCCAATTTCGTCCACTCCGCCCTGCTCCTCCTTTCTTTACATCTGCACCCTCCACCTCCGCGGTCGCCACTGTATGTCTCCAGTCGCCACAGAGGCATTGCCAGACGTCCGCAACCTGCACCAATACGCCCGCTCCAAATGTATACAGACAGCGTTGGACGGCCCGCCTCCCGCATCCGCATTCGCAGACTGGCCCCCTGTTCACGGACAGATATGGGAGAAAATTTGCCCTTAACAACTCCAAACATGTGGGTTGTAAAAAAACACGCAAGCATGTGAACCCTCGCAGGCACCAGTGGCATATAGTCAACCATGCCACCCCTGTCTCCAGCGAGGTACGGGCCTAGTCCTGACGGGATTGCTATACTGAGTCATTTCAGTTCCGTTGGGCCTCGAAGCTTTGCACCTTATCTCCCAGGAAATCCACCTATCCAATGAATATCAACTGTGTATAAACATAAAACCGACATAAAACCAATAAGTAAAATCTTGAAATGGCGGAATATATTCATGTATGTAAGTATGAGATTATACTAGCCAGAAAGTACTAAAATATGTACATTTTCTTTTGTGTGTGTGTGTGTGTGTGGGTGGGGGGGTGGGGGGGGGGGGGATATTTGTGGCAGACTGGGACTAAAAGGATGTATATAATTCGCGCTTCTCATATTTGCATATGCAAAACATATGTTGGACGGCAATTTTATGGATGGACACAACATGAACTCGACATGTTTATTTATTTATATCATTCACTCATTCTGTGACATGTTTATTTATTTATATCATTCAGTCACTCTGCGACATGTTTATTCGACTTATTCAATACCCATGCAGATATACCCGCACAGCTACTTATTTCCCCCCACTCTTATGAAACAGCTCCAGCGCCTGGGCCACCGTCATCCCACCGGGCACTTGGACGAACAGCAGGATCCCCAGGGTGGCGGCCGCCTGCTCCGCCGTCCTCACGCCCATCTTCTCGATCGGCGTGAACTTCGCCGGCGGCTTTCCTGGCGGGGGCTTCGCGTCCGTCTTCAGCAGCGCTTCGGACAGGTCCTGCCACCCGTTCACCTGGGCCTTTAGCTCGTTGGAGATCTTCCCGCTCTTCTTCTCCACCACCTTGGGGTGCAGCAGGCCGGCCACGAACCCCGACACGGTCTGGAACCGCGTGGCCTCGTGCACCATGAGGAGCAGTGTCGTCACCGCCTCCCTCGCCTGCTGCTGCTTCGGGCCGGAGGTCTTGTCGGCCTTGGTGCGCCCGTAGAGCGCAGTCACCGCGTCGGCCATCTGCTGCCGGCCAAGGGCAACGTTGGTCAGCTTGTCGGTGTCGCCGAGAAGGTCGCGGTAGGTGCCGCCGAACCCGACATAGGTGGCACCGGGGATAAGGCCTGGGGTGAGCTCCCACCAAGTGCCGTCGCTGCTCTTGAAGCCCTCCCAGTAGAGGTTGTCGGCGCGGGTGGCGAGTGTGAGCCCTGTGTTGGCCGGCGATGTCTTGAGCACGATGTGGAACCACCTGCTCGGCGGGACGTTGGGCTCGATCGGTGGCAGCACGGGGCGGTTGTGGGAGGACTGCCCCGGGTTGCGGAGCTTGTTGCGGATGCTGGTGATGAAGGTGACATAGTCGGCGGAGCTGCTCTGGATGTTGAACGTCGCCGTGAAGAGCGGCTTGTCCACGTTCTTTGCCATCTTTGCTGCCATGGATACAAATCCAAGATGAGACAGACTATTAAGCGAGAGGGGATGAGATATGGAAGAGGGACAAACTGGAGATGTATTTATAGGCGATCGACAGGTCCATCCTGTTAAACGATAGGCTTGTATATGTGTACGTGTCATATATGTAACTTTTACGTGATGTGTGTGTGCGTATGTTCATGTATTGTACAAGCAGGTTGCCAGAGGCGATCCTTATCTTTGTATAGCTTGGCTTAGGTGATCCTTATCTCAGTATGTACCTTGTACGTGATGTGAGTGCGTGTGTTTATGTGTGCGCTAGTTGAGCTGTCCGCTTTGTCTCTTCTTTTCTTTTTTTATGGGCTTGTTGAGTTGTGTCCTCGGCAGAACCTCATACTTTATGTCTTGCTACTACTTTGCTTGTGTGTGGGTGTGAATCTTTATGTACCTTGTGGCTGTGGTTGTTTCCTTTATTTATAAAACGAGGCAAAAGTCTTTTTCGATAGCTGTGTGCTAGTATTAACTAACCTGCCGCCAATTGTAATCCTATTGATCTATATATAAGATGCACGCGTCCTTACATAGAGGTATACGCTTCCATGCCTTCACTTTTACATATGCTTGCTTTCCTAGCTAGCTAGTCCAAAGAAGGAGATGCCAAGATTCAATTTGGTTTGATTTGCAGCATTGCACGGCTATGCAGGCATATCGTTCTGGGATGGAGACGGCATGTTTTTCTTCTGGGTGATCCCTTTCTTAATGCTCAAGATCAGTTCCTCACACTTTCTAAGCTTTGGAACGGGTCGCAGCATCTCGAACACGATGACTAGGCCACACCATGGCTGCTAACCTTTTCTTTTTCAGTTGCCATGGCTGCTAACTTGAATAATAAGAAATCTGGAGCTGTCATGTCCTGATTTACTGATGCAGGGACCAGTTCTGTCTTTTGACTTCTGAGTGCATGTTACACATGATCAAAGGCGCTTCAGAGTGCTAACTTGAGCACGAGCTCGTATACATTCTTTGCTACATTAAAATTTTAAAAGAAAATCTTGAGATTGGCCTTAAAACAACAATCGAGAATCGAGGAAATGGCTCGTCCCACCCCGTCCCCACCCTCGTCCCCGTCCCCCACACCTCATCAGGAATCGCGTCGGCGACGAGTCCTGCTGAATTTACTCGCCTCCCTACCCACCCACCTCCTGATACGCCTTCCACTAGCCCCTCCCCCTGTTTTTCCCCATCTCTGGATCTGATCTCATCAGGCGCTCATGGCGAGGGGGCTGTGGAAGCGGATCCGCGTGCGGAGGCTGGGTCCGGCGACAAGGGTGGCGGAGCCAAAGACGCTGCCGCCTCCAGCGGTGGCACCATTGGCCCTGATCGACCCGGATTCGCCGGCGGCACGCAGGGAGATGCGTCGTGTGGTGCGGGAGCGATTTCCCGATCGCAACGAGTGGGGCGACATTCACCTTCAGGTGATCCAGCATTCGACCTTCGTGGAGAGGGCACGCTTCGTCGGCGACGAGGGGGCGGACGAGGTGGAGCTCCTATTTTGGGCAATCCAGGAGGCCGAATCGGAGAATCCAGAGCAGGCGGCTCGGTGGGCGTACTTCCGGATAGCAAATCCGTCGCGGCTCAACATCAGGCTCTTGATAACCCACAAGTATAGGGGATCGCAACAGTTTTTGATAAGTAAGAGTGTCGAACCCAACGAGGAGCTAAAGGTAGAACAAATATTCCCTCAAGTTCTATCGACCACCGATACAACTCTAGGCACGCTTGACGTTCGCTTTACCTAGAACAAGTATGAAACTAGAAGTACTTTGTAGGTGTTTTCGAAAAGGCTTGCAAGAAAGTAAAGAGCACGAAAATAAAACTAGGGGCTGTTAAGGTAAAGAAGAAACTAAAGTAAATATAGCGAGTGTGGAAAAGTGGTGGTAGGAGTTGCGAAATTGTCCCTTAAGCAATTGACTACTTTACTAGACCGATAGCAAGTATTATATGGGAGAGGCCACTGCTAGCATGTCATCCCTTACTTGGAATTCTATGCACTTATGATTGGAACTATTAGCGAGCATCCGCAACTACTAATGTTCATTAAGGTAAAACCCAACCATAGCATTAAGATATATTGGTCCCCCTTCAATCCTGTATGCATCAATTTCTATGCTAGGTTGAAGCTTCTGTCACTCTTGCCCTCCAATAAATAGTCCTATCAACATACAACTAACCCTATGGTGTGATCCACGCGCGCGCTCATATGATGGGCACCAAAGGACAGCAACATAACCACAAGCAAATTAAATCAATCATAGCAATTCATCAACCACCGACAGGACAATGAAAATCTACTCAGACATCATAGGATGACAACACATCATTGGATAATAATATGAAGCATAAAGCACCATGTTCAAGTAGAGGGTACAACGGGTTGCGGGAGAGTGGACCGCTGTAGATAGAGGGGGGAAGGTGATGGAGATGTTGGTGAAGATGGCGGAGGTGTTGGTGAAGATCGCGGTGATGATGATGATGGCCACGGCGGCGTTCCGGCGCCACCGGAGGAGAGGGGGAGAGGGGCCCCCTTCTTCCTCTTCTTCCTTGACCTCCTCCCTATATGGGAGAAGGGTTTCCCCTCTGGTCCTTGGCCTCCATGGCATGGGAGGGACGAGAGCCCATCCGAGATTGGATATATCTCTCTGTTTCTCTCTGGTTCTGCGTTCTGTCCTGGCTTTGTTTCACCATTTCGTATATATATGGAGATCCGTAACTCCGATTGGCCTGAAACCTTCGCCGTGATTTTTTTTCCGAATATTAGCTTTCTTGCGGCAAAAGAAGAGCGTCAACCGCCTTACGGTGGGCTCACGAGGGTAGGGGGCGCGCCCCAAGGGGGGGGGGGGCTGCCTCGTGACCACCTCGGGCACTGGTTCGCGTTGATTTTCCTTCCGAATTTTCCATATTTTCCAAAAATACGCTCCGTCCGTTTTTATCCCGTTTGGACTCTATTTGATATGGATATTCTGCGAAACCAAAAACATGCAACAGACAGGAACTGGCACTAGGCACTGGATCAATATGTTAGTCCCAAAAATAATATAAAAAGTTGCCAAAAAGTATATGAAAGTTGAATAATATTGGCATGGAACAATCAAAAATTATAGATATGACGGAGACGTATCAGCATCCTCAAGCTTAATTCCCGCCCGTCCTCGAGTAGGTAAATGATAAAAAAGATAATTTTTGATGTGGAATGCTACCTAGCATAATCTTGATCATATGTCTAATCATGGCATGAATATTAAGACACGAGTGATTCAAAGCAATAATCTATCTTTTGACATAAAGACAATAATATTTCAAGCATACCAACCAAGCAATTATGTCTTATTGAAATAACATAGCCAAAGAAAGCTCATCCCTACAAAATCATATAGTCTGGCTATGCTCCATCTTCAGCACACAAAATATTTACATCATGCACAACCCCGATGACAAGCCAAGCAATTGTTTCATACTTTTGACGTTCTCAAACCTTTTCAACTTTCACGCAATACGTGAGCATGAGCCATGGACATAGCACTTTAGGTGGAATAGAATATGATGGTGGGGGTTATGTGGAGAAGACAAAAAAGGAGAAAGTCTCACATCAACTAGGCGTATCAACGGGCTATGGAGATGCCCATTAATAGATATCAATGTGAGGAGTAGGGATTGCCATGCAACATATGCACTAAGAGCTATAAGCGTATGAAAGCTTAAACTGGAAACTAAGTGGGTGTGCATCCAACTTGCTTGCTCATGAAGACCTCGGGCGTTTGAGGAAGCCCATCATCGGAATATACAAGCCAAGTTCTATAATGAAAATTCCCACTAGTATATGAAAGTGAAGGCATAGGATACTCTCTCTATGAAGAACATGGTGCTACTTTGAAGCACAAGTGTGGAAAAAGGATAGTAGCACTGCCCTTTCTCTCTTTTTCTCTCATTTTTTATTTTCTCTTCTTTTTTTTCTTTTTTTGGTGGGTTTCTTTGGCCTCTTTCTTTTATTTGGGTTTCTTTGGCCTCTTTTTATTTTTTTTGTAAAGTCCGGAGTCTCATCCCAACTCTATGGGGGAATCATAGTCTCCATCATCCTTTCCTCACTGGGGCAATGCTCTAATAATGATGATCATCACACTTTTATTTACTTACAACTCGATATCTAGAACAAAGATATGACTCTATATGAATGCCTCCGGCGGTGTACCGGGATGTGCAATGATCTAGCGTAGCAATGACATAAAAAACAGACAAGCCATGAAAACATCATGCTAGCTATCTTACGATCATGCAAAGCAATATGACAATAAATGCTCAAGTCATGTATATGATGATGATGGAATTTGCATGACAATATATCTCGGAATGGCTATAGAAATGCCATAATAGGTAGGTATGGTGGCTGTTTCGAGGAAGATATAATGAGGCTTATGTGTAACAGAGCGTATCGTATCACGGGGTTTGGATGCACCGGCGAAGTTTGCACCAACTCTCGAGGTGAGAAAGGGCAATGCGCGGTACCGAAGAGGCTAGCAATGATGGAAGGATGAGAGTGCATACAATCCATGGACTCAACATTAGTCATAAAGAACTCACATACTTATTGCAAAAATCTATTAGTCATCGAAACAAAGTACTACACGCATGCTCCTAGGGGGGTAGATTGGTAGGAAAAAACCATCGCTCGTCCCCGACCGCCACTCATAAGGAAGACAATCAATAAACACCTCATGCTCCGACTTCGTTACATAATGGTTCACCATACGTGCATGCTACGGGACTTGCAAACCTCAACACAAGTATTTCTCAATTTCACAATTACTCAACTAGCACGACTCTAATATCACCACCTTTATATCGCAAAACTATTGCAAGGAATCAAACATATCATATTCAGCGATCTACAAGTTTATGTAGGATTTTATGACTAACCATGTGAATGACCAGTTCCCGTCATCTCTCTAAATAGATATAAGTGAATCAAGAGAGTTTAATTCTTTCTGCAAAAGATATGCCCATGCTCTAACAAATATAGGTGAAGCAAAAGAGTATTCTACAAATGGCGGTTGTCTAAGTGAAGAGAAACAGGCAATCCAAACTTCAAATGATATAAGTGAAGCACATGAAGCATTCTATAAAGCCATATTCAAAGAATACAAGTGAAGTGCAAAGAACATTCTATAAATCAACCAAGGACTATCTCATACCAGCATGGTGCAAAAAAGAAACATGAAAACTAAAGCAAAGACGCTCCAAGATTGCACATATCGCATGAACGAAACAAATCCGAAAACATACCGATACTTGTTGAGGAAAGAGGGGATGCCTCCCCAGCATCCCCAAGCTTAGACGCTTGAGTCTCCTTGAATATTTACTTGGGGTGCCTCGGGCATCCCCAAGCTTGAGATCTTGCCTCTCTTCCTTCTTCTCACATCGAGACCTTCTCGATCATCGAACACTTCATCCACACAAAACTTCAACATGAAACTCGGTAAGATCCGTTAGTATAATAAAGCAAATCACCACTATAAGTACTGTTGCAAACCAATTTATATTTTGTTTTTGCATTGTTTCTACTGTAGTATAACTTTTTCATGGCTTAATTCACTGATATAAATTGATAGTTTCATCAAAACAAGCAAACTATGCATCAAAAACAGAATCTTTCTAAAACAGAACAGTCTGTAGCAATCTGAACATTCACCATACTTCTGATACTTTAAAACTTCTGCCAAAATTAGGAAAAATAAAAAATTTGTACAGCAAGACAGTGCAAAAAGAATCAGAACCATTTGACGTTCCAGTAAAAAATTAAAATTCATGCACTACACCCAAAGTTTCTGTCCTGCACCGCACAAACCAACAAGCATCGTAAACATCCTAAAGGCAAACTTTGACACATTATTTTTATAATACAATGGAATTGTACAAGGGGATAATTATTTTTGTTGAAAAGTTTCTGTAATCAATATTCACAAAGTTGCCGTGAGCATGAACAAAGTTCAAGGAGCTCTCCCACTTCAACAGTGCTTGTCTTTCTCACTTTCACTTTCCTTTTTGAAAAGTTTTGGGTTCCCCTCTTTATTTTTGTTGTTTTTAAACTATATGAAAGCACTCAACAGAAATAAATTACTCTCTAAAACTTCCGGGTTGTCTCCCTGGCAGCGCTTTCTTTAAAGCCATTAAGCTAGTCATATAGTGCTCAAGTAGTGAATCCACCCGGATCCCAAGGTATATCAAAGCCAATTTTAATTAACAATGATTTGTAATTTAGTAGTGAGCACAAAGCAGCATATATCAAGCAATGACGAAGTCTAACTCTCTTCCTATGCATCGGCATGTCATAAAAGAACAATTCATGCACACCTAGTAAAGGCCAATGCATAGTATAAACAGTTTCTTGCAATTTTATCATGTTGGAAACATAGAGAGGTGGATATATAGTTCCTCTTTCATAATAATTGCAAGTAGGAGCAGCAGGCACATGCATATTATACTCATCAAAATCATCATGTGCATCGGTAAAAGGCAACCCATCAATGTAATCCTTAATAAGTGCAAACTTCTCTGATATAGTGTAGTCGGGAGAATTCAAAAAGATAATAGGACTATCATGCGTGGGTGCAATAGCAACAATTTCATGTTTAACATAAGGAACTATAGCAAGTTCATCTCCATAAGCATAATTCATATTGGCATCTTGGCCACAAGCATGGCAAGCATCATCAAAAAGGGATATTTCAAAAGAATCGACATGATCATAGCAATTATCATAGCATCCATCCTTCGGTAAGCACGAAGGGAAATTAAACAATGTATGAGTTGAAGAGTTACTCTCATTATAAGGTGGGCATGGGTGATCAATCCACTCTTCCTCCTTTTTGTTCTTCACTCTCTTCCTCATCTTTTTCATCCAATGAGCTCATAGTTTCATCAATTTCTTCTTCCATAGACTCCTGCAAAATATTAGTCTCTTCTTGGACAGCGGAGACTTTCTTAATAAGCGCATTAATTTCATAATTGTATTCATAATTCTCATAGCAATATTTGAGGATAGCTAACTTTTAAGATCTATAACAAGCATCATTAATATCATCAAACTCTTTAAACATAGATTCAATTTCATAAGCACCCATAAAAGCAACAAATTCTTCTATTTGTTCCACATCATAGTAATCATATATACCTCTAGCATAAGAAGCCAAGGTTTCATTATCATTAAATTCACATGAAAAGGGAAGGTGTGGAGCCTTCACCTTAGAGTAACAAGTATAATCATATTCCGAGCATAGTTGTCTAGCATACCACTTCAATATATAAATTTGATCCCATAATAGTTTCCCTTTTTGTGTCAAGCGGTAATCCCTAAAATATTCACGATGATCCAACGCTACTCCCATTACATAATTGAATGGGGTTTTCTCAGGATTATTAAAGTAGTACATAATATTTGTCACATAACCAGCATCGAGGGTTTTAGGAGGTTCCCCATCTCCATGAGCAGAAAGTACACCTATTTTTTTGTATTTCGTGTTCCATATCCATAACTAAAGATAGAGAACAACTAAGAACAGCAAATAAAAATTACTTAGTGATAAAGCAAACAAGCACATACGAGAATATTCACCCCACGCTATTGCTCGCCGGCAACGGCGCCAGAAAAAGGTCTTGATAACCCACAAGTATAGGGGATCGCAACAGTTTTCGATAAGTAAGAGTGTCGAACCCAACGAGGAGCTAAAGGTAGAAAAATATTCCCTCAAGTTCTATCGACCACCGATACAACTCTACGCACGCTTGACGTCCACTTTACCTAGAACAAGTATGAAACTAGAAGTACTTTGTAGGTGTTTTCGGAAACGCTTGCAAGAAAGTAAAGAGCACGAAAATAAAACTAGGGGCTGTTAAGGTAAAGAAGCAACTAAAGTAAATATAGCGAGTGTGGAAAAGTGGTGGTAGGAGTTAAGAAATTGTCCCTTAAGCAATTGACTACTTTACTAGACCGATAGCAAGTATTATGTGGGAGAGGCCACTGCTAGCATGTCATCCCTTACTTGGAATTCTATGCACTTATGATTGGAACTATTAGCAAGCATCCGCAACTACTAATGTTCATTAAGGTAAAACCCAACCATAGCATTAAGATATATTGGTCCCCATTCAATCCCGTATGCATCAATTTCTATGCTAGGTTGAAGCTTCTGTCACTCTTGCCCTCCAATATATAGTCCTCTCAACATACAACTAATGTAAGGACATATTTATCCCTAAGTGTTTTGGTGATTGATGACAATGCATTTGCGGATTAATCGTGTGACTTGAGTATTCCAGAAACTTCATTGCTAGGCACAAGACAATTGGGTGCCCCTCGAAGACTGATGAAGACGGCGTCTTTTCTACGTTTCTTTTTGGTGGATTTGAGTCGTAGGAAAGCCGTACTATTAAGAGGGGGTCCGCGTTGGAAAGGTTTGGGTGGAATCATCACGTACACGTCTCCTTCTTATCCCCTCCTTTTTCCTTGGAGCTTCCCCCGTTTTCTTGCCTTGCTTTGTCTGGCTGCTGTGATTGGTCGCAGTAGTACTGCTCCCAGAAAAACGGTAGTAGCGTAGGCATCCGTGGTAGTACCGCGCGGTGGCGCGGTAGTACCGCAGGTGCCCACGGTAGTACCGCTCCCCTGGAGCCGCACTACCGCTACCCACCAGGCTAGTGCCGCCCGTTTGCGGTAGTTGGGGCGGATGTAATTTTTTACATCCGCACCTGCCGCAGTAGTACCGTTTTCGCCGAGCGGTAGTACCGCGCTATGCAGTCAGGCAGTAGTACCGCCCCTCAGCGATACTACTGTGTCGGGTTTTTGCCACTTCTGTTTCTTTGCGGAAGTAGGCACGAAAGTTCCCTTCCCCCTGGCTGGGGGTTTTTGCCTTGCGGTATTACCGCATGGGGGCGCGGTAGTACCGCGCGTGCGGAAGTACCGCCCCCAGCTCCTGCGCGTCTGTTTATCTTTACTGTCGCTGGGGTTGCGGCAGTACCGTGGGTCGGTACGGTGGTACCGCACAGCCGTGCGGTAGTACCGCCTGGTTGCAAGCAGTAGTACCGCGCGGCCTTGCGGTAGTACCGCTGGCCAGGCGCGGTAGTACCGCTGGCCGCGGGCTGGTTGGTGGGTAACGGTTGGATCCTTTTCCCACACTATATAAGGAGTCCCTTCTTCCCCGTTGACTCACCTCTTCCACCCCTAAGCTCCATTATTGCTCTAAGCTCCATTTTCGCCCGATCTCACTCCCTAGCTGACCAAATTTGTTGATTTGCTCGGGAGTGGTTGAGAAGGCCTTGATCTACACTTCCACCAAGAGATATTTGATTCCCCCCACTAATCCCTTGCGGATCTTGTTACTCTTGGGTGTTTGAGCATCCTAGACGGTTGAGGTCACCGCGAAGCCATAGTCCATTGTGGTGAAGCTTCGTGGTGTCGTTGGGAGCCTCCAATTGAGTTGTGGAGATTGCCCCAACCTAGTATGTAAAGGTTCGGTCGCCGTCTCCAAAGGCACCAATAGTGGAATCACCGCATCTCGCATTGTGTGAGGGCGTGAGGAGAATACGGTGGCCCTAGTGGCTTCTTGGGGAGCATTGTGCCTCCACACCGCTCCAACGGAGACGTACTTCCTCTCAAAGGGAAGGAACTTCGGCAACACATCCTCGTCTCCAACGTCGCCACTCTTGGTTATCTCGTGCCTTTACTTGTGCAAGCTTATTTGTTTCATATATCTTGCTTGCTTGTGTTCCTATCCTTGTTGCATCATATAGGTTGCTCACCTAGTTGCATATCTAGACAACCTACTTTGATGCCAAGTTTATATTGTTAAAGAAAAGCTAAAAATTGTTAGTTGCCTATTCACCCCCTCTAGTCAACCATATCGATCCTTTCAATTGGTATCAGAGCCTCGTCTCTTTATTAAGGACTTTACCGTCCAAAAAGTATGGTTGATACCGTAGACGGTGTGGAGGAACACTCCGGTGTGAATCCGACCTCGTCTATGGGCGATGGGGGAACCTCGGTCTCTCGTGAGGAGTTCAATGTGGCCTTGAAGACATTGAAAACCTCCATGACGACCGTAGTTGAAAGCATGTTTACTAAATTTCTTGAGGGGCTTAAACTATCCACCGCACCGTTGAAAGTGGGTGACCCCACCGACAAAGTGACGGATGCTATCCCCGAAAAGGGGGAAGCTAGTAGTGAAAAGGCTCCTTCTTCTAGTGGTAAAAATGGCCCCGGCATGTTTGCTCATGTGGAACCACCACTTGTTTATGGTGGACCGGTTCCTTCCACTCATTTGAATCATGCCGGTCCTCCCCCTAAGATTGTGAAAAATGAGGACTTTGATTCTTGAGTTTACCGCTTTAAACGTCATTTAAATCATGTGAACACTAACCTTTGGAGAATCATTGAAGAAGGTTTCTATCCGCATGATCCAAGCAACTTCACTCCTCGAGAAGCCACGGACAATCAATTCAATGATAATGCTCTCTTCATCATTCAAGATGCAATTCCACCCGAAGACCTACCTCATCTTCGTCCCTTTGCCTTGGCCAAAGATGCATGGCATTGTGTTGTCTCTCTCTACCGGGGAAGCGCAAACACTCAACGCTCCAACTATGAAGTGGTGCAAGATGAGGCCGATGAGTTTGCAATGAAAGAAGATGAAGAACCTCGTGATCTTTATCGGAGAGTAACCAAACTCGCGGTCTCACTACGAGATCATGGGAGCAAGGACACGGATGACAATTGGATCAAGTGCAAATTCCTCAAGGCAATGATGCCCTATCACAAGGCCATGTCCTCCGTCATTCGTCAAAGACCGGACTTCCACACTTTGACCTCAAGCGAAGTGTTGGATGAGTTTGTGGCCATGAACATTTTGGACAAGACTGCCGACAATGCGGTGCTTCGTTCTCAAAGGGTAAAGAAGCCTAACCTTGCTTTGAAGGCCAAGCTCACCGTTGAAGAAGAAGAAGAGGAAGAAGAGGAGAGCAACCCCGAAGATACGAAGTATGCGTATCATGAACACATGGCACTTGCTTCAAGGCAATTTTGGAGCAAGAAAAACTCGAGGCCAAACTTTAGCAAAAACAACTCAAGTGGCACGAAGAGCAAGCAACGTGTAAGGACTTGCTACAATTGTGGCAACGTGAGTCATTTTGTTGCGGAGTGCCCGTATGAGAAGAGGGAAGACAATGGTGGCAAGCTCATCCGAAAGGACAAGGCCAAGTCGTTCCCCAACAAGAGCAACTTCACCAAGAAGACTCCTCCTAAGGCATTGGTAGTAAAAGAAGAGTACAATGAGGATGATGACGATGATGAAAGTGATGAGTCGGTTGCCATGGCCTCCGTTGCCATTGCGACGACTCCACGGGTGTCTCTCTTCGACTCACCCAATGAGAGCATCACCGCCAAGTGTCTCATGGCTAAACCCACCAACAAGGTAACCTCCAACATCAAAAATACCATCATTAATCATTCTTCTCCGACGGATAGCATTAATGAACTTGAGGAAGCTAATGTGGAGGCTAATGAGTTTGAGGACTTTATGGGCAAACTCAAGAGAAAATCCAAGAAGCACTTTGTTGCTCTCTTGGAACAACTTGGTGAAGCCAATGACATGATCGAGGCTCACGAAAACACCATCACTAAGATGGAAGGGCATAGTCGTGACTATGCCGATGATATTTCAGATCTTTCCAATGCTCTTGAGGAAGATCGTGGTCTTCGTTTGGCTCTTGAGGAGTCACACAACGTTGATCATGCTAAGTTAAGGAAAGATTATGATCATGTCCTCATTGTTTCTCATGTGCTAAACTCCGAGAAGGCCAAACTTGAGGTTGACTTAGCTAGACTCAAAGAGGAGTTTGATCTACTTGACAAGGCTCACAAGCTCTTGAAGGGTGCTCATGCTAGCCTAAAAGAGTCTCATGATCAACTTCAAGTAAAGCTAACCAAGGAAAAAGCCACTTTCCCTCGTATGATGTTAATTGATAATGCAAATGCTACTAACCCATGTTGTGAGCATGTGCATCTCGTTGAGGAGAACGCTAAGCTAAAGGGGCAACTTGAGAGAGGTCTTGCGACTTGCATACAAGTCAAGAAGAACCTCAACGATCTCTTGATCAACCAAAAGGGAGTTGTGGCCAAGGAAGGGGTTGGGTACGTGCCTGACTCCAAGAACAAGAAGAAGAATGACAAGACCAAACGACCTCCTCCTCTCATGCAAACCTTTGTGAAGGAGGGAGAGAGTGCCTCTGAAGAGAATAAGAAGAACAATGCAAAGGGTGGCAATGTCAAGAAGGGCAATGCCACCCCTCCCAACAAAGCCAGCGATTTTAATCCTTCTTATGTGTTATGCCGTGATAGTGATGGGCATGTTTATGCCAAATTTGTTGGTTCTCTTCATGAATACATTGAATGGTCTATTTGGGTTCCAAAGACCCTTGTTACTAACATCAAAGGACCCATTACAAAATGGGTACCTAAAACCAAGCATTGATCTCTTGTAGGTGTTTGCTTTCGGTGGGGGATCATGGTTGCTCGATAGCGGAGCTACAAATCATATGACCGGAAGCAAGGACTTGGTGGTGGACGTGCACAAGGTTCCATCTATGCCCACCAATGTCGAGTGGGGTGACGCTTCATCTTCTAAGGTATTGGGACTTGGCAAGGTGGTCATCTCTCATGATCTCACAATCGATAAGGTCATGCTTGTTGAGTCCCTTGCATACAATTTACTTTCCGTTCGTCAACTTGCAATCATGGGCTTTGCCACTTTCTTTGATATCGATATCGTGGCCCTCTTGTGGAGCAAGACTCTTAAAGTAGCCTTTGTTGGGCATGTCGAGAACGGTCTATATGTGATTAACTTTTTGGAGCGACCCACTAAGACCGCGACGTGCCTAATGGCTAAAGTTGATGTGGTATGGCTTTGGCATCACCGCTTAGCCCACGTCAATATGAGATCTTTGCAAAGTCTCCTCAAGGGGGACCATGTCCGTGGACTAACGAATGTTAGTTTTGCTAAAGATCGTGCTTGCAGTGCTTGTATCGAAGGAAAGCTACATGAGAAGGCTCACCCTCCCACGACTATCATTTATTCAAAGAGGCCTTTGGAGCTCCTTCACATGGATATCTTTGGGCCTCCATCCTTCGATAGTATTGGAGGTAGGAAGTATTGCTTGGTGATTGTGGATGACTACTCAAGGTACACGTGGGTGTATTTCTTCAAGAGGAAGAGCGAGACCCAACAAACCATCATTGACATTTCAAACGAAGCACAACATCAATACAATGCAAAGATCTTGACAATAAGAAGTGACAACGGCACCGAGTTCAAGAACTACACCTTGGATGAGTTTCTTAGTGATGAGGGGATCAAGCATCAATATTCCGCACCTTACACCCCTCAACAAAATGGTGTTGCGGAGAGGAAGAACCGGACGTTGATGGATGCGGCAAGGACCATGATGGCAGAGTTCAAGTCTCCATACAACTTTTGGTCCGAAGCCATCAACACCGCATGTCATGCATCCAATCGGCTCTACCTCCGCAAGGTCTTGAACAAGACTCCATATGAGATACTCACCGGTAACAAGCCCAACCTCAAGTACTTCCGGGTGTTCGGGTGTAAGTGTTTCATTCTCAAGAAAGGTGTTCGGTTGTCTAAATTTTAGGCTAGAGATTATGAGGGCATACTTGTTGGCTATGCTACAAACTCTCATGCTTACCGTGTCCTCAATAAATCCACGGGACTTATTGAGGAGACGTGTAACGTGGAGTTTGATGAGAATAACGGCTCCCAAGTGGAGCAAAGTGGCACTTGTGATGTAGGTGATGAAATTCCTCCCCAAGCCATAAGAAGAATGGGTGTTGGCTTTATCCTAGCCATTGAGGAACCCCTTGTGGCCGAAGGAGAAGGACAAAGATCCACTCAAGCGGAGCCATCACCAACCCAAGGCCCACATGCTTTTGAAGAACAACATGAAGGCCCTTATCCTCAAGAACATGACCAAGGGCAAGATCATGCTCAAGACGGTGTTGACACATCAAGTGATGCCCAAGGTCAAGTTCTCTCCTCCGAGCAAGTTCAAGAACAAGAACAAGCTCAAGACGACGCTCAAGATGATCAAGTGGCCACTCCTCGTCTCACCCCCGAGGAGGAATTAGAGCGTCATGCCGCCAAGGTTGCTTCCAAGCTCTCCACCAAGGATCATCTCATGACGAATGTGCTTGGAAGCTTACGAAAGGGGTAAGCACTCGTAGACAATTAGCAAATTATTGTGAGCATCACGCATTTGTCTCTTGTGTGGAACCCCACAAGGTCTATGAGGCGCTAGAAGATCCGGATTGGCTCAATGCCATGCATGAAGAACTCAACAACTTCGAGCGCAACAAAGTGTGGAGATTGGTGCCAAGACCGACGGCGAACCACAATGTCATCGGAACCAAGTGGATATTTAAGAACAAGCAAGATGCCCATGGGATTATCATTCGCAACAAGGCTCGTTTGGTAGCACAAGGCTACTCCCAAGTCGAGGGTATCGACTACAATGAAACCTTTGCTCCCATTGCTCATCTTGAATCTATTCGCATGTTGATTGCCTATGCTTCTCATCCTAACTTTAAGTTACAACAAATGGATGTGAAGAGTGCTTTTCTTAACGGTCCCATTAATGAATTGGTTTATGTTAAGCAACCCCCGGGTTCGAGGATCCCTACTTTCCCGATCATGTGTATCAACTCGATAAGGCACTCTATGGCCTTAAACAAGCCCCACGTGCGTGGTATGACCACCTTACCAAGTTGTTACAAGACCGTGGTTTCGAAGTTGGGTTAATCGACCCCACTCTTTTTACTAAGAAGGTCAAAGGGGAGTTGTTTGTGTGCCAATTATATGTTGATGATATTATCTTTGGTTCCCCTAACAAAGCTTTCAATGAGGAATTTGCCGCTCTCATGACCTCAAAGTTCGAGATGTCTTCCATGGGAGAGTTGAAGTTCTTTCTAGGGTTCGAAGTGAAGCAAAGAAGAGAAGGAACCTTCATCAATCAAGCCAAATATACTCAAGACATGCTCAAAAGATTCAAGCTAAGTGATGTCAAGCCGGCTTCCACTCCCATGCCCACCAAGTGCCAACTTGACACAGATCCCAATGGTAAAGCGGTGGATCAAAAGGTATATCGCTCCATGATAGGTTCCTTGCTTTACCTTTGTGCATCTAGACCGGATATCATGTTGAGTGTGGGAATTTGTGCACGTTTTCAAGCCGCACCTAAGGAAAGTCACTATGTGGCGGTCAAACGAATCTTTCGATATTTGGCTCATACCCCAAACTTTGGCCTATGGTACCCAAGAGGAGCAAACTTCAAGCTTGTAGGGTATTCGGATTCCGATTGGGCAGGAGACAAAGTGGATAGGAAGTCCACTTCCGGAGGGTGCCAATTTCTTGGTTGCTCTTTGGTAAGCTGGTCTTCCAAAAAGCAAAGTTGTGTGTCTCTCTCGTCCACCGAAGCGGAGTATGTGGCGGCCGGTAGTTGTTGTGCACAACTCTTATGGATGAGGCAAACCTTAAAGGATTATGGTGTCATTTGTGACAAAGTGCCTCTTTGGTGTGACAATGAAAGTGCCATCAAGATCTCTCTCAACCCAGTGCAACACTTCAAGACGAAGCATATTGAGATTCGGTATCACTTCATCCGGGATCACATTAGGCGAGGAGAGATCGAGCTCAACTATGTCAACACTCATGATAACCTTGCCGATATCTTCACGAAGCTCTTGGATGAAGCAAGATTTCGCGAGTTAAGGCATGAGCTAAATATCATTGATTCGAGCAATATTGCTTGAACCCTTGCACACCCCACCGTACTCAACGTGTTGTCCTGTTTAGATGTAGGCATGGACATAGGGGGGTGATGTTCTCTCAATGAACTCTCCCTCCCCCATTATGCATAAATCGATCAAGTCTTTCACATTAGCCATGTTTGATGGTACTTGCGCTTTAAAGACGAGTTTCGGTCATGGACCCAAGGATAATTCTTCGCGGTGCCATACCAATTGACTCAAACATAGGTGGCTATGGCCACCGCCCTCTCTTTGGAGAGGTGGTGTCTCGTGGTTGTTTCATTTGTCGTGTGCCTTTCTGGCTTTGTGTGTTGCGTGGTCTTGTGGTGTCGTGTTGGCTCGGAGTGTTTGTGCAAAGACCCAGTTTTTCGTGTGCTCGAAACGTGCATCTTCTTGAGCTCACGGTACTACCGCGGCTGGCCGCGGTACTACCACTTTGGGAGGCACGGTACTACCGCGCCATAGCACGGTACTACCGCTCAGGTGCGGTACTTCGGAAGTACCGCGCCGGGCGGTACTACCGCGTTGGGGCACGGTACTACCGCACCGTCGAGGGAGCGTGGGGGTTATGACTCGGGCAGGGGAGTTCCAACTCCCCATACCCATTCATTTGTCTCTCTCCCCACGTCTCTCTCTCTCGCTCAAGAACGGTGCCGGAGGCCCTCGCCGGATCTCCGTCTCCGGCCACTCTCCTCGGATTCCGACCGGTGGGATCGTTCCCCACCACTTCCTCTTGCCATGGACCAAGGTTTTTCCCCAAGTCCCTCTTTTTCTTGGCTGTTCTCTTGCTTCTAGGTTTTTGGGGAGAAACTTGTTGTTCTTGAGATTTTAGGCCAAATCTATGCAAGAGTAGGATGTAGGAGAATCGTGATGCGTAGGTGTTACGGCATATCTCTCTCAAGGTAGTTTTGGTGATTGATGACAACATATTGGCGAACTAATCTTGTGCTTTGAATTATTCTCAGATTCTCCCCTGGCACGAGACGCCCTCTTTCCCTCGGAGTGTATTTCAAGACAGTGTAGCTCTTTCGTTTCTTTCTCGGTGGACTAGTTGCATAGAGGGCACCGTACTATCAAGAGGGGGTCTGCTGGGGTTTTGCATGGGTGGAATCTTCACGTACATATCAGCTTCTCACCCTCCGAGTTTTTTCCTGTCCATTGAAGAGATCTCTCCTCTCTTCCTTGTCCTGTCTGGGTCTGAGCGACAGTACCGTGCACCCAGCGGTAGTACCGCTGAGAAGCCACAACGGTAGTACCGCTCCACAGCGGTAGTACCGCCGTGGCTCCACAGCAGTAGTACCGCTGGGGGCCCGGTACCTCCGCCTGGTCCTCAGCTTCTTTGAGGGATCGCCTCTCCCTCTCTCTCTCTCGCCCCAGCGGTAGTACCGCACCGCCTGCGGTACTACGGCCGAAGGGTCACAAGCGGTAGTACCGCTCCATAGCGGTACTACCTCCCTTGACCCCACTGTCGTAGTACCATTGGGCAGTCTGACTCCTACCGCCTCGATTCGAGAGGTCTTTTTCTCGTGTCGGGTTTTGCGGCACTAGTCACGGTTGTAGTGGCGGTAGTACCGTTCCTGGAGCGGTAGTATCGCCCTACCACCGCGGTAGTACAGCAGTTGGAGCTTTTCCCTTTTAGTCTCCTCAGCGCAGCAGTACCGCTAGATGGTGCAGCAGTACCGCTCCCCTGGCGGTAGTACCGCCCCCTCTCAGCAGTAGTACCGCCCTATGCGGGGCTGGTTGGTGGGGGGGGCAACGGGATTGTTGCCCCCACTATAAAAGGGAGCCCCCTTCTTCCTTTCCACCTACCTCTTCTACGCCCAAGCTCCATTTATTGCTCAAGCTCCATTAAATACTCCAAGCTTCATTTTGCCCGATCTATCTCCCTAGCCAATCAAACTTGTTGATTTGCTTGGGAGTGGTTGAGAAGGCTCCAATCTACACTTCCACCAAGGATTTTCGATTCCCCCACTCATCCCTAGTGGATCATGTTACTCTTGGGTGTTTGAGCACCCTAGACGGTTGAGGTCACCTCGGAGCCATATTCCATTGTGGTGAAGCTTCGTGGTCTTGTTGGGAGCCTCCGATTAAGTTGTCGAGATTGCCCCAACCTTGTTTGTAAAGGTTCAGTCGCCGCCTTCAAGGGCACCAATAGTGGAATCACGGCATCTCGCATTGTGTGAGGGCGTGAGGAGAATACGGTGGCCCTAGTGGCTTCTTGGGGAGCATTGTGCCTCCACACCGCTCCAACGGAGACGTACTTCCCCTTAAAGGAAGGAACTTCGGTAACACATCCTCGTCTTCACCGGATCCACTCTTGGTTATCTCTTACCTTTACTTGTGCAAGCTCTCTAGTGTTAGTTCCCTTGCTTGCTTGTATGCTTGTTCCTATTGCATCATATATGTTGCTCACCTAGTTGCACATTTAGACAACCTACTTTGATGCAAAGTTTAATTTGGTAAAGAAAAGCAAAAAATTGGTAGTTGCCTATTCACCCCCCTCTAGTCAACCATATCGATCCTTTCAATTGGTATCAGAGCCTCGTCTCTTTAGTAAGGACTTTACCGTCCGAAGAGTATGGCTGTTATCATAGACGGAGCGGAGGAACACTTCGGTGTGAATCCTATCTCGTCTACGGGCGATGGGGGAACTTCGGTCTCTCGTGAGGAGTTCAATGTAGCCTTGGAGACATTGAAAACCTCCATGACGACCGAATTTGGAAGCATGTTTACTAAATTTCTTGAGGGGCTTAAACTACCAACCGCACCGTTGAAAGTGGGGGATCCCGCCAACAAGGTGTCGGATGCTATCCCCGACAAGGGGGAAGCTAGTAGTGAAAAGGCTCCTTCTTCTAGTGGCAAGAATGGCACCGGCATCTTTGCCCATGTGGAACCACCACTTGTTTATGGTGGACCGGTTCCTTCTACTCATTTGAATCATGCCGGTCCTCCTCCTAAGATTGTGAAAAATGAGGATTTTGATTCTTGGGTTTACCGCTTTAAACGTCATTTAAATCATGTGAACACTAACCTTTGGAGAATCATTGAAGAAGGTTTCTATCCACATGATCCAAGCAACTTCACTCCTCGAGAAGCCGCGGACAATCAATTCAATGAGAATGCTCTCTTCATCATTCAAGATGCAATTCCACCTGAAGACCTACCTCATCTTCGTCCCTTCGCCTTGGCCAAAGATGCATGGCATTGTGTCATGTCTCTCTACCGGGGAAGCGCAAGCATTCAACGCTCCAACTATGAAGTGGTACAAGATGAGGTCGATGAGTTTGCAATGAAGGAAGATGAAGAACCCCGTGAGCTTTATCGGAGAGTCACCAAACTCGCGGTCTCACTACGAGATCACGGGAGCAAGGACACAGATGACAATTGGATCAAGCGCAAATTCCTCAAGGCAATGATGCCCTACCACAAGGCCATGTCCTCCGTCATTCGCCAAAGACCAGACTTCCACACTTTGACCTCAAGTGAAGTGTTGGATGAGTTTGTGGCCATGAACATTTTGGACAAGACCGCCGACAATGCGGTGCTCCATTCTCAACGGGCAAAGAAGCCTAACCTTGCATTGAAGGCCAAGCTCACCGTGGAAGAAGAAGAAGAGGAAGAAGAGGAGAGCAACCCCGAAGATACGAAGTATGCATATCATGAACATATGGCACTTGCTTCAAGGCAATTTTGGAGTAAAAAAACTCGAGGCCCAACTTTAGCAAAAACAACACGAGTGGCACAAGGGGCAAGCAACATGTAAGGACTTGCTACAATTGCGGCAACGTGAGTCATTTCGTTGCGGAATGCCCGTATGAGAAGAGGGAAGACAATGGTGGCAAACTCATCCGAAAGGACAAGGCCAAGTCGTTCCCCAACAAGAACAACTTCACCAAGAAGACTCCTCCCAAGGCCTTGGTTGTGCAAGAAGAGTACAATGAGGATGATGACGATGATGAAGATGATGAGTCGGTTGCCATGGCCTCCATTGCCATTGCAACAACGTCACGAGTGTCTCTCTTCGACTCACCCAACGAGAGCATCACCGCCAAGTGCCTCATGGCTAAAGCCACCAACAAGGTAACCTCCAACATCAAAACTACCATCATTAATCATCCTTCCCCATCGGATAGCATTAATGAAGTTGAGGGAGCTAATGTGGAGGCTAACGAGTTTGAGGCCTTTATGGGCGAACTCAAGGGAAAATCCAAGAAGCACTTTGTTGCTCTCTTGGAACAACTTGGTGAGGCCAATGACATGATCGAGGCTCACGAAGACACAATCTCGAAGATGGAAGGGCATAGTCGTGACTATGCCGATGAGATTTCGGATCTTTCCAATGCTCTTGAGGAAGAGCGTGGTCTTCGTTTGGCTCTTGAGGAGTCACACAACGTTGATCATGCTAAGTTAGAGAAAGATTATGATCACGCCCTCGTTGTTTCTCGTGTGCTAAATTCCGAGAAGGCCAAACTTGGGGTTGATCTTGCTAGACTCAAAGAGGAGTTTGATATACTTGACAAGGCCCACAAGGCCTTGAAGGATATTCACGCTAGTCTCAAGGAGTATCATGATCAACTCTAAGTGAAGCTAACTAAGGAGAAAGCAACTTTTCCTCATATGGTTTTGATTGATAATGCAAATGCTACTAACCCATGTTGTGAGCATATGCATCTTGTTGAGGAAAATGCTAAGTTGAAGGCGCAACTTGAGAGAGGTCTTGCGACGTTCATACAAGGCAAGAAGAACCACAGCAATCTCTTGATCAACCAAAAGGGAGGTGTGGCGAAGGAAGGGGTTGGGTACGTCCCCGACTCCAAGAAGAATGACAAGACCAAACGACCTCCTCCCCTCATGCAAACCTTTGTGAGGGCGGGAGAGAGTGTCCCCGAGGAGAAGAAGAAGAACAAAGTCAAGAAGGGCAATGTCACCTCTCCCAACAAAGCCGGCGATTTTAATCCTTCTTATGTGTTATGCCGAGCTAGTGATGGGCATGTTTATGCCAAATTTGTTGGTTCTCTTCATGAGCACATTGAATGGTCTATTTGGGTTCCTAAGACCCTTGTTACTAACATCAAAGGACCCATTACAAAATGGGTACCTAAAACCAAGCATTGATCTCTTGTAGGTGTTTGCTTCCGGTGGTGGATCATGGTTGCTCGATAGCGGAGCTACAAATCATATGACCGGAAGCAAGGACTTGGTGGTGGACGTGCACAAAGTTCCATCTATGCCCACCAATGTCGAGTGGGGTGACGCCTCATCCTCTAAGGTATTGGGACTTGGCAAGGTGGTCATCTCTCATGATCTCACGATCGAGAAGGTCATCCTTGTTGAGTCCCTTGCATAAGATTTACTTTCTGTTCGTCAACTTGCAATCATGGGCTTTGCCACTTTCTTTGACATTGATACCGTGGCCCTCTTGTGGAGCAAGAATCTTAAAGTAGCTTTTGTTGGGCATGTCGAGAACGGTCTATATGTGATTAACTTTTCGGAGCGACCCACTAAGACCGCGACATGCCTAATGGATAAAGTTGATGTGGGATGGCTTTGGCATCGCCGTTTAGCCCATGTCAATATGAGATCTTTGCAAAGTCTCCTAAAGGGGGACCATGTCCGTGGACTAACGAATGTTAGTTTTGTTAAAGATCGTGCTTGCAGTGACTGTATCGAAGGAAAGCTACAGCTCACCCTCCCACGACTATGATTTATTCAAAGAGGCCCTTGGAGCTCCTTCACATGGATCTTTTTGGGCCCCCATCCTTTGATAGTCTTGGAGGTAGAAAGTATTGCTTGGTGATTGTGGATGACTACTCAAGGTACACGTGGGTGTATTTCTTCAAGAGGAAGAGCGAGACCCAACAAACCGTCATTGACTTTGCAAATGAAGCACAACGTCAACACAATGCAAAGATCTTGACAATAAGAAGTGATAACGGCACCGAGTTCAAGAACTACACCTTGGAGAATTTCTTAGTGATGAGGGAATCAAGCATCAATATTCCGCACCATACACCCCTCAACAAAACAGTGTTGCGGAGAGGAAGAACCGGACGTTGATGGATGCGGCAAGGACCATGATGGTAGAGTTCAAGTCTCTATACAACTTCTGGGCTGAAGCCATCAACACCGCGTGTCATGCATCCAATCGGCTCTACCTTCGCAAGGGCTTGAACAAGACTCCATATGAGATACTCACCGGTAACAAGCCCAACCTCAAGTACTTCCGGGTATTCGGGTGTAAGTGTTTCATTCTCAAGAAAGGTGTTCGGTTGTCTAAATTTGAGCCTAGAGCTTATGAGGGCATATTTGTTGGCTATGCTACAAACTCTCATGCTTACCGTGTCCTCAATAAATCCACGGGACTTATTGAGGAGACGTGTAACGTGGAGTTTGATGAGAATAACGGCTCCCATGTGGAGCAAAGTGGCACTTGTGATGTAGGTGATGAAATTCCTCCTCAAGCCATAAGAAGAATGGGTGTTGGTTTCATCCTACCCATTGAGGAACCCCTTGTGGCCGAAGGAGAAGGACAATGCTCCACTCAAGTGGAGCCATCACCAACCCAAGGCCCACACGCTTCCGAAGAACAAAGTGAAGGCCCTCAACCTCATGAACAAGACCAAGGGAAAGATCATACTCAAGACGGTGTTGACTCACCAAGTGATGCCCAAGGTCAAGTTCTCTCCCCCGAGCAAGTTCAAGACCAAGAACAAGTTCATGACGACGCTCAAGATGATCAAGTAACCGCTCCTCAACTCACCACCGAGGAGGAGTTAGAGCGTCGTGCCGCCAAGGTTGCTTCCAAGCTCTCCACCAAGGATCATCTCATGACGAATGTGCTTGGAAGCTTAAGAAAGGGGGTAAGCACTCATAGACAATTAGCAAATTATTGTGAGCATCACGCGTTTGTCTCTTGTGTGGAACCCCTCAAGGTCTATGAGGCACTAGAAGATCCAGATTGGCTCAATGCCATGCATGAAGAACTCAACAACTTCGAGCACGGCAAAGTGTGGAGATTGGTGCCAAGGCCAACGGGGAACCACAATGTCATTGGAACCAAGTGGATATTCAAGAACAAGCAAGATGCCCATGGGATTATCATTCGCAACAAGGCTCATTTGGTAGCACAAGGCTACTCCCAAGTCGAGGGTATCGACTACGGTGAAACCTTTGCTCCTGTTGCTCGTCTTGAATCCATTCGCATGTTGATTGCATATGCTTCTCATCATAACTTTAAGTTACATCAAATGGATGTGAAGAGTGCTTTTCTTAGGGTGTGTTTGGTAGTATGTATGGACCTAGCCTAGTTGTTCTCTTCTCATACATGCTGAGTGTAAACATGCTGAGTCCATGCAGTTGCTGTTGTTTGGCAGCGATGTATGCGCTGAGACATGTTGAGCAGAGACTTTGTCTGGCAGCCTGCATGTGTTTAGACATGCTGAACAATTTTAAATTCTAATTTTTTGAATGATGAACAAAATTGAAATAACATGAAAACAAATTTAAACATATTTTGAAAAATTAAACAAAATTTAAAATTCTAAACATTTTTTCAAAATTAATTAAAATTTGAAATTCTGAACGTATTTTAAAATTTTGAACATATTTGAAATTCTGAACTTCTGAAAATTTAAACAAAATTTGAATATTTTATAAAAATTTAACTTTTTAAAATTCTGGTTTTTTTCAAAATTCTGATTTTTTGTAATTTTTAAAAAATTTATTGAAAATTCAAACAAATTTTGAAATTCAGAACATTTTTTTTAAATTCAAAATTTTTTGAAATGTTAAACTTTTTCAAAAAAATCGAAATTCTGAACTTTTTTTAAATTTAAACAATTTTTTTAATTCTGAATATTTTTTGAAAATTTGAACAAAATTTGAAATTATGAACATTTTTTGAACTATAAATATATCTGAACGTGATCTGATGGGTGGTGACGAGGGTCACGACCAGCATGGCTGCCTTCATGCACCCTGTTTAGGGTGCATGAGATGAGCATGGTTGAGGGCCCTTTTATGCATGAGATGGACATAGCTCAGGTGAGCCTGGGCACCCTACCAAACAAGCAAAAGTGGGTCGGATTGAGAACTTTTGCCTTCATGCACCCTACCAAACACACCCTTAATGGTCCCATTAATGAATTGGTGTACGTCAAGCAACCCCCCGGGTTCGAGGATCCCTACTTTCCCGATCATGTGTATCAACTCGATAAGGAACTCTATGGCCTTAAACAAGCCCCACGTGCGTGGTATGACCACCTTACCGAGTTGTTACAAGACCGTGGGTTTGAAGTTGGGATAATTGACCCCACTCTTTTTACTAAGAAGGTCAAAGGGGAGTTGTTTGTGTGCCAATTATATGTTGATGATATTATCTTCGGTTCTCCTAATGTCATGACCGGGTTTTCCGGGTATTAAATTTCCAGAAAATGGCCGTCGTGCTCACCAGCCCCAGGATTACTATTAGCTGATGAGGCACCAACTTGATACAGAAATTCCAAGCAAAAATACAAAATATGTAGTACAAGACCATTCTGGCCTATGAGTACAACAATTGGTTTCTAGTGGTCGATGGCGGAAGCGGTTTGTGAATCATCAGTGTCTATGGGACTCCATTTCCCACAGGAACAGCTGACCAGGTCAACTCCTATCTTCACGGGGCTGCTATCACCGTTGCTTAGTTTCCGGGGCTGTCACCGCAATGCTCCTCTCCATGCAGAAATCTGGCCAAGACAATAGCCAGGGACAAGCCAGTGAGTACTTTGAATGTACTCGCAAACATTATGAACACTGGGATAATATAATTGATAATCATGCACTGAAGTATTCTATGATCACATCGTCAGTCATAAATAAAACATCTATTATGCATGCAAGCATGTTCTTTATATGCAACATGAATAAGAAATAATGGAGTGGGAATAAAATGCCGCAGTCGGGCGTCTGTGCGACACCACATAAAGGGCTTATAAAGTAAATAAATAACAAGCAATGCCACAGTCGGGTGTCTCAGCGACACCACATAAAGGGCTTATAAAGTAAATAAATAACAAGCAATGCCACAGTCAGGCGTCTCAGCGACACCACATAAAGGGCTTATAAAGTAAATAAATAACAAGCAATGCCATAGTCAGGCGTCTCAGCGACACCACATAAAGGGCTTATAAAGTAAATAAATAACAAGCAATGCCACAGTCGGGCGTCTCAGCGACACCACATAAATGGCTTATAAAGTAAATAAATAACAAGCAATGCCACAGTCGGGCGTCTCAACGACACCAAATAAAGGGCTCATAAAATAAATAATCATAATGAATATCTAGGAGGTAGGACCATCCCAGGGATACTCGATAATACAAACGATGCAACGGGTTAGTCCATCGCAAAATAGTAATCACGGTCCTCACAAGTCACCAGTCGGTATCCAAGTTTGGTTTAACAATTTCACCTCCGAAGACCGACACTAAGACCAACACTTGACCCATCCCAGACTGTAATCCTTAACCACGGACACGGCTATTCGAATAGGTTTAATCTCTGCAGAGGGTGTACTCTTTACCCACGAGTAACAGATTCCTTTAGTCCATCGGGACTAATTCCGTCTACGGTCTTTTAATTGAGAACACACCTGACTTGCACACACCAGCTTAACTCACCGGTGTCTGGAATCACCCACGACACTTGTTAAGCAAAACTCTAAGTGGGGAGGCCACAACCTCGCGTAGCATGGGATCAAATTTGTAACACACGCTCTAAGGGGTGGCCTCCCCTCTCGGTCCCAACCGGAAACACCCATGCCCTCGGAACAGGTGGCCTGCCTACCAGCTACAACCGGTATCTTCCACCATGGCCTCTCTATACGGTGTGTGCTTGAAAGGGGTTGACGACTTACTGAACCGTACCCTACCTGCGGCAGGGACAAGTGTTAGTACGAGGCAAGTATGGGGGTTACTGGAACAAGACTTGATCTACGGTCGACTCAGGAGGTCTATAAATTCCTTGCTTGACATGTATAACAAATATATTTCAACCAACAAAATCACCACTCAATATACCTTACCATGCCATACCGGACATAACCGTCCCGACGGGGACCGGCAACAAGCTCACGCCTACCCAAGGGCGAGGCTTTCCCGGATTCCTTTCCGGCATGCATGCAAGGCACATGAAGATGATTACCATCACAATTATATTCATTTCCCACAGCAAGGAAATCACTAATATGCTTCCATGCAAATGACCATGTCACATTGTAACGCCCTCGATGCGGCTATGTCTCCCACGTGTCGAGGCACGACTTAGAGACATAGGCGCATTGAAAGCAATGTCGCAAGTCGGGAATCATTACACAACCCATGTACATATATAATATAAAGGGGAATAATATCATAGTTGGCTTACACTCGCCACGTCACATCAAAGTACATAAATAACATCCATCATACAATCACTCATGGCCCGACTACGGCGCCAAAATAGAAAAGACCCCCAACAAGCGACTAGGTCCTGGATCTAACCCCGAATAGGCATCCCTACTGATCATCCGGAAACGACACATAGTAACGCTGAGAGTCCTCGTCGTACTCCCACTTTAGCTCGAGCGCGCCATCCGGAGAAGTGTCATCGGTCCCTGCATCTGGTGTAATAGTAATCTGTGAGCCACAAAGGACTCAGCAATCTCGCACCCTCGCAATCAAGACTATTTAAGCTTAATAGGTAGGAAAGGGGTAATGTAAAGTGGAGCTGTAGCAAGCGACTAGCATATATGGTGGCTAACTTATTCGCAAAGTAGAGCGAGAAGAGGAAGCAAAGCACGAGCGGAAACTATATAGAGCAGCCTACGCAAACATAACTCCAACGCCGTGTCCACTTCCCGGACTCCGCCGAGAAGGGGCCATCACGGCAACACACGCAGTTGATTCATTTTAATTATTTAAGTTCAAGTTATCTACAACCGGACATTAACAAATTCACATATGCCCATAACCGCGGGCACGGCTTTCGAAAGATCAATCCCTGCAGGGGGGTCCCAACTTAGCCCATAACAAGCTCTCACGGTCAATGAAGGAATAGACCTCCACCCAGGACCCACCGGTCAGACTCGGTATCCCGGTACAACAAGATGATTCGACAGGTCAAAACTAGTCTAGCAACACCACCCGCTGTGCCGACAAATCCCGATAGGAGCTGCACATATCTCGTTCTCAGGGCACACCGGAAAAGCTAAGTTTACGGGAGCCAACGTAACCCAAGTTGCCAAGGGACGGCCCCGCACGGTGCTCTAGGGTGGACCAACACTCAGAGGAGCACTGGCCCGGGGGGGGGGGGGTTAAAATAAGATGACCCTCGGCCTCCGGAAACCCAAGGGAAAGAAAAGGGTAGGTGGCAAATGGTAAAACCAATGTTGGGCATTGCTGGAAAAGCTTTAATCAAGGCGAACTATCAAGGGGTTCCCATTATAGCCCAACCGCGTAAGGGACGCAACAATCCGGGAACATAACACCGATATGACGGAAACTAGGGCGGCAAGAGTGGAACAAAACACTAGGCGAGAGGCCGAGCCTTCCACCCTTTACCAAGTATATAGATGAATAAAGATAACATAGCAATATAATGATATCCCAACAAGTAAATAAATGTTCCAACAAGGAACGGCTCCAATCTTCACCTGCAACTAGCAACGCTATAAGAAGGGGCTCGAGCAAAGCGGTAACATAGCCAATCAATGGTTTGCTAGGACAAAGGTGGGTTAGAGGCTCAACATGGCAATTGGGAGGCTGACAAGCAAGTGGTAGGCATCGTAGCATTGGCAAAGCAAAAGAGCGAGCAAACTAGCATAGCAAAGATAGTAGTGATTTCAAGGGTGTGATCATCTTGCCTGCACAGTTGTCAGAATTGACTGGATCCTCAAAAGCAAACTCAACGGGCTGCTTGTTAGCGAACTCGTCTCCCGGCTCTACCCAACAACACAAACAAGCAACAAGGATACAATCAACCACGTGCAAGGGCAACCAATAATATGCGAAGATGATATGCTATGCGGGATGCGATGCGGGATGCAAAATGCAAGATGTAACAGGAAATGCATGAACCTGGCCTCAACTTGGAAAACCAAGTGTGCCACTGGATATAGGGGAAGAAATCCCCTGAAAATGATATAAAGATCATGGCAATCGGAGCTACGGTTTAGAAATGGCAAGCGTTTTACTAAACGAACCGATCTGCGTTTTACAGCAAGTAGGCTCCTAAATGCAACAAAATGAACATGCTACAGCCACCAAACATGAAAACAAATTGCATGGCAGCGATTTACTCAAGAAGCTTAACAATTCACCAGGACTGAGGCATAGGCAAATTCATCCATTAAGGGCTTCAAACAAGCATGGCAAAACTGAATAAGCAAAACAGATTTCAGACTTAGCGAAATTAACGCTAGTCTGAAATTTCAGACCACGATGCTCTCTTCGGAGCAGCAAAACAACATGAAGAAAAACCTGAACATGGCAAGTAAGGGCATGGCATGGAGCTACTCAACAAGCTTAACAAAACACCCAAAATGACCTGGGGCCAAAAGGGTTCACAAAATACTCTACCGAGCACACGAACATCGATGAAACACAATCAGTTTTCAGACTTAGTGAAAACTGGGACATGCTGAAATAATAACTCACGGAGGCATGTAAACGAGCTCGATGCACTCACTACGGTGCAAGTCATGGCAAGGCAAGCATATATCCATTAAGAAGGAACAAAATTCTAGCTAGACATGGCAAGAACAATGGCATAGCATGCATGGATCACAAGCAATAGCTCCGGCAAAATCGCAAAAGAGTTCACGATCTGCCCAAAACAGCAACTATGCAAAAGTTGATCTCGATTGAGTCAACCTAGGGTGCTCCAACATAACAAGTAAAGACATGGATGGATTAAGCACAACAAGCATAACAAATCACTCTTACTAATCATCCTCAAAAGAGGCACGGATCACTAGGAAACAAGCTGGACATATAGCATCGTGAACTAAAACATCCCAGACTTAGTGATTTTCACTAAGTCCCTGAAATCAGTAAACTCAGGTACCCCTCTTTGCAATCTTGCACAAGACAACACACACATCCTAAAAATGCATGGGAGGCACCACTTGAAAGAAGACAACATGCTTAACAATTCATCCCAAAGGGGCACAGGCATATCATGCACGGATTAAACATGGCAAAAATGACAAAAGTGCATGATGAACTAACGGATCTGCAATTTAACTCATGATGCCTCCTTCTAACAGCATTTTGGGCAACAAGATGACCTCAAATGCAAATGATGCAATGGAATGAAATGATGTACTCGTCGAGACGAAGATTTTGACATATCATATGCCCAAAACGGAGCTACGGATGAGGAGATATCACCGGTCAAAGTAGGCATAAAAATTAGGGGGGAGAAGGAGAAGTCAACCCTAGGGTTTACTGTAGCAGTGGATCCAGATCTGGCGATGTGCACTGTTCACCGGGGCATGGTCCACGAGGTCGGCCGGCCGGAGTGCTCGCCGGAGTCGGGGACGAGGCCGGCGTGGAGGAGGTGGTCGCCGGGGTCGGATCCGGCGACCGGGGCGGCGTACGGCGGCGGAGAATGCCGGGCGGTGGCGGCGCTGGGCGAGGCCGCCTCGGGCGGCGTACGGCGGCTTGGGGACGCGGCGGCGGCCAGGAGAAACGGCCCGCGGCGGCGCCGGACGGGAAGGCGAGCGGCAAAGGCGGCGCTGGGCGGCGGACGCAGGCAACAGGCGGCGGCCCGCGGTGGAGGAGACGGGGGCCGGGCGTGGGCCTCGCGGGCCTCAGGCGGCGGCGGCGCTGGGTGCCACATGGCGCGACGTGAGAGGCGGCGGGGTGGAGCGGACGCTGTCCGGCGCGGGCCGGACACGTCTGTCGGCGGCGGAGGAGGGAGATTTGTTTTTTTTTAGGGTTTGGAGAGGGGATCCGGGATTTGGAGGGGGGGTCTATTTATAGACCTAGAGGGAGCTAGGAGAGTCCAAATGAGGTGCGGTTTTCGCCCACACGATCGTGATCGAACGACCGAGACGATGGAGCAGAGTTTGGTGGGTTTTGGGCCAAAATGGAGGGGTGTTGGGCTGCACACACACGAGGCCTTTTCGGTCCCTCGGTTAACCGTTGGAGTATCAAACGAAGTCCAAATGACCCAAAACTTGACATGCGGTCTACCGGTAGTAAACCAAGGCCACATGACAAGTCTCGGACCAATCCGGAAATGTTTAATCCCCACACACGAAAGAAAGCTAGAAATGGCCACCGAAGGAGAACGAAGCGCCGGAATGCAAAACGGACAACGGGGAAAATGCTCAAATGCATGAGATGAACATGTATGCAAATGCAATGCGCGTGACGACATGATATGAGATGCACGAAAACCAAAACAACACACGGAGACAAAGACCCGAACCCGAGAATTAAATATAACTTAATGCCGGAAACGGCAAGAGTTGGAGTACAATTCGGGAAGGTTACATATGGGGCGTTACAACACTCCACCACTACGAAAAGATCTCGTCCCGAGATCTAGGACTGAAAGAACTCCGTGTACTCAGAACGGAGGTGATCCTCGCGTTCCCAGGTAGCTTCACGGTCGGAATGGTGTGACCACTTGACTTTGAGAAACTTGATTGACTTGTTGCGAGTTTTGCGTTCAGTCTCTTCAAGGATTGCAACTGGGTGCTCACGGTAGGAGAGATCTTCTTGGAGCTCAATGTCCTCGAAGTTGACGGTGCGCTCAGGCGTCTTGAAGCACTTTCGGAGTTGCGAGACATGGAACACATCATGAACATTGGCAAAGTTTGCAGGAAGCTCGAGTTGATAGGTGAGGTCGCCTCTCTTGCTGACGATCTTGAAAGGCCCGACGTATCTGGGGGCAAGCTTCCCTTTGATACCGAAGCGACGAGTCCCTTTCATAGGAGAGACGCGGAGGTAGACATGATCTCCGATCTCGAAAGCCAAATCACGGTGCTTACTATCATAGTAGCTCTTCTAGCGAGATTGGGCTGCTTTGAGGTTATCACGAATGACCTTGCACATTTCTTCTGCCTCTGTGATCAGGTCATTACCCAGCAGCTAACATTCACCGGTTTCAGACCAGTTGAGAGGTGTACGGCACTTCCTACCATACAGAATTTCAAATGGGGCCTTGCCGGAACTTGCTTGGAAACTGTTGTTGTACGAGAATTCAGCATAAGGAAGACAATCCTCCCACTTCATGCCGAAGGAGATAACACACGCTCTGAGCATATCTTCAAGAATCTGGTTGACACGCTCGACTTGACCGCTTGTTTGAGGATGGAAAGCAGTGCTGAAGCGAATGTTGGTGCCCATGGCCTTCTGAAAAGAATCCCAAAACTTTGAGGTAAAGATGCTGCCACGATCTGAAGATATCAGTTGAGGAATACCGTGCAGAGAGACAATTCGAGAGGTATAGAGCTCCGCCAATTGAGCTGTAGTGATTGACTCTTTGATAGGCAGGAAATGAGCTACTTTGGTGAGCTTGTCGATGAAAACGAATATAGCATCATTGCCACGCTTGGACTTCGGAAACCCAGTCACGAAGTCCATTTCAATGTGGTCAAACTTCCATTCTGGAATGGCGAGAGGTTGGAGGAGACCTGCTGGCCTTTGGTGTTCTGCTTTCACTCTTCTGCGGACATCACATTCATTCACGAATTGAGCGATCTCGCGCTTCATTCGAGTCCACCAATAGGTTTGCTTGAGATCTTGATACATCTTCGTGCTCCCCGGGTGGATGGAGAGGAGAGAGTTGTGAGCCTCATTCATGATCACTTTACGAAGTTCACCTTTGGGCACAACAATTCGATCCTCGAAGAAGAGAGTGTCCTTGTCATCAAGTCGGTAGCACTTGTACTTGGACTGACTCTTTGCAATACCAATCTTCACCTTTTTCACCATAGCATCAAGAAGCTGGGCTTGGCGAATCTGGTCTTCCAAGGTAGGAGAAACTTGAAGGTTGGCGAGGAAACCCTGAGGAACAACTTGCAGATTAAGTTTGCGGAAAGCTTCACAGAGCTCGGGTTGATAAGGCTTGAGAATCAGACTGTTGCAATATGCTTTTCTGCTCAAAGCGTCAGCAATCACATTAGCCTTGCCTGGAGTATACTCGATACTCGGATTATACTCTTGAATCATTTTGACCCATCGAGTCTGCCTGAGGTTGAGATTAGGCTGAGTGAAGATGTACTTGAGACTCTTGTGATCAGTGAAAATGTCCACTTTCCTTCCCAAGAGAAGATGTCTCCAAGTCAACAATGCGTGCACAACTGCCGCCAACTCGAGATCATGAGTGGGGTAGTTCTTCTCATTGGGCTTCAACTGGCTAGAGGTATAAGCAACAACTTTCTTCTCTTGCATCAGTACAGCACCTAGACCTTGGAGAGAGGCATCACAAAAGACCTCGTACGGCTTGGCTTCATCAGGCGGAGTTAGAACTGGAGCAGTGATCAATTTCTCTTTCAAAGCGTTGAAAGCAATATCACACTCCGGAGACCAAACGTACTTGATGTTCTTCTGAAGAAGATTTGAGAGAGGCTTCACGATCTTGGAAAAGTTTTCAACGAATCTTCGGCAATAACTTGCAAGACCGAGGAAGCTATGGAGTTGCTTCACATTCTGAGGAGGTTCCCAATTAACAATTGCAGACACCTTCTCAGGATCCACGGAAACGCCCTTGGCAGAGATAATATGACCAAGATAAAGAACCTCATCGAGCCAAAACTCACACTTGGAGAACTTGGCGTAGAATTGATGTTCCCTGAGCTTGTCAAGAACCAAACGCAAGTGTTTGGCATGATCTGCCTTGTTCTTCGAGAAAACCAGGATGTCGTCGAGATAGACCAAAACAAAGTCGTTGGTGTAGGGGTTGAAGATGAAGTTCATCATGCGAGAGAACGTCGGAGGAGCGTTGGCGAGGCCAAAAGACATAATAGTGTATTCATATGACCCATAGCTTGTTCTGAACGCCGTCTTTGGAATATCTTGCTCACAAATGCGAATTTGATGATAACCCATACGGAGGTCAAGCTTGGAGAATACTTGGGCACCCTCGAGTTGTTCGAACAGCTCATTAATGTTGGGAAGTGGGTATTTGTTCTTGATGGTCTTCTTGTTCAATGGACGGTAATCAACACAAAGTCGGTCAGTTCCATCCTTCTTCTTCACAAAAAGAACACCACAACCCCACGGAGAGGTACTAGGCCGAATGAGACCCATCCTTTCTTGCACATCGAGTTGTTTCTTCAACTCCTTCAACTCTTCGGGGCCGAGCTTGTAGGGACGTTTGCACACAGGTTCTGTACCGGGCTCAAGTTCAATAACAAATTCAACCGGCCGATTTGGAGGCATGCCTGGGAGTTCTTCAGGGAAGACATCTTGATACTCACAAACAACCGAAATCTGCGAAATAGCATCCAATTCACCCTTTTCATTGAGAGAGAACAACCGGATGGTATTATCCCGAGCAGAAAAGACAATTACTTCCTCAGACGAATGAGTCAGTTGAATCTGCTTGGCTGCGCAATCGAGGTGAGCCTTGTGTTTAGAGAGCCAGTCCATCCCAAGAATAAGATCGATATCAGAATTACCAAGGACCATTGGAGAAGCCAAGAACTTGAAATCACCCAACATGATAGAAATATCCGGGACTATTGACGTAGCCCTCATAGACTTAGCCGGAGAAACCACTCCCATAGGTTTACCCAACATCTTTGAAACAAAGTCATGCTTGGAAACAAAAGATCTTGACATGAAACAATGCGATGCACCCATGTCAAAAAGAACTCTTGCAGGAATAGAATTAATTGGAAAGTTACCCATGATCACATCTGACGAATCCTCTACCTGAGCTGCATTCACCATATTGACCTTGGCGTGCTTGGGATTATGCTTGACCACAGCTGTACTTGCCGATCTGACAGGAGGAGGAGGAGGAAGACGCCTCTGGTTGAAACACTTGTTGGCATAGTGACCCTTCTGTTGGCACTTGTTGCACGTGACCTCTGAGAGCGGACGATGGTACGGAGCACTTGATCTTGGAGCTTGAGACGAAGTCTTGTTCTGAAAGCCTGGGTTGGGTGGGTGGGATGAACCACTGCCACCTTTGCTCTTCTGCTGATACGGCTGACGGAACGGAGGAGGAGGAAGCCAATACTTCTGCTGCTTGGCCACTTGAGTAGAGGAAGAAGGCGTAGTGTCTCTGACTCGCTTCCTGGAAGCATCACACCTTAGCTGAGCAGCATCTTGCTTCAGTGCCATGTTGTAGAACTCATCGTATCTCAGCGGCTCGAAGAGGACAAGAGCGAGCTGAATTTCTTCACGGAGACCACCTCTGAACTGATAGATCATGCTCTTCTCATCAGGAACATCCTGCTTGGCAAAACGGGCGAGCTTCTGGAACAACTTGTTGTAATCATAGACAGACAAAGAGCCTTGCTTCAGATTGCGGAATTCTTCACGTTTGCTTTCAGTCACACATTGAGGGATGTGATGAGCTCGGAAATCACGACGGAAATCATCCCAAGTGATCAAACGTCCACCTCTGGAATCCCGGTACTGCTGAAACCACTCTGCGGCCTGATCCTTGAGCTGGAAAGACGCGAACTTGACGAAATCTTCAGGTCTGACATTGCTACATTCAAAATGCATGCCCAGATCGACTAACCAATCATCAGCATCGGTAGCCTCAACGCAGTTACTGAACGTCTTTGGACCATTTGCGAGGAACTGATTCAGAGTTGCAAATTGGTTTTGGTTGTTGCCTTGATTCGCTTGACTGCTTTGATTCCGCTCTTGGATGATTTGCATGATCAGCTGAGTATTTGCATTAGTAGCGGCCATCACAGCTTGCCATGCTTCCGGAGGAGGCGGAGGTGGCGGAGGATCTTGATTCTGGTTCTGACTGGTGCTCTTAGCGGGAGCCATCCTGAAGAGGTTGACCACCGTTAGCACACAAATAGAGAAATAGTGAAGCTGAATCCAACGGAATGAAAAATTGCAACATAAAGTCTTCACATCCGAACAAAATGAACGAATGCACTTCTCTTGAAGTGGTCACATATTCCTAAATTGCGAAGCCACGAAGAATCAGGTGGAAGAGGTACATCAACGAGGGATGGAATCAACATATGACGTCAAAGCAGAACGAATACCACAACTCGAAATAAAACCAAGGGTTGGCTTGCGGAATAAGCCGGAACAAACACATGATAGAAATTTCGTCCGAAGTGTTCGTGGTAGGACCTACACGGGCTCGACCGTACAGCACCATCATGTACAAGGCAGTGCACATGACATACGAAGCGTCCCCGAGTCAGCATAGCCAAGGACTCTTTAAGACACAACGAGACCACTGTAAAATTGACCGTGAATAGGCGAACCACTAGACGTCGAACCCCAATTTCATATCACACATCTGTTGGAAAGATATCCTAAGGCTACTTGAATTCCCACCTATGAAACTCCCGAAACTTTCTGGTTATGCAATCAGGTGTTGGGGATACAGGGGAAGCATAATATCTCACCCAAGCTAGCAAATCCTACATCCAGCTACATCCATCCTTCAACACATAACCAAGAAACCTTCGGAAACCATCTATCTCAACCTTTGAAAAGCATCCGTTATACAAGTTATGGCGATACTCCCGAACTCCCGCCCCAGTACTGGGTGGCATCGAGGTTATCTCACCAACGAACTGCATAAAGGAGATTTTCTATGTCGCGCACATATCTCAAGTATGCCAGAATTGCAACGATAGAATTATGATGACAACACCTCAGAGCTCAACTCCCCGGGACACTTCCACTAAACCCCTGACAGGAGGCACCAAGACAGTATTCTCATCATAAGCCATCGGAACAAAACTAAGATACTCGCGTGATCCTAAAAAAAATTTAGTGAAATTTGAGAAGAGAAGAGTCAAAACTCTACGTCAGGATGCCTTACCAGAGCGATGAGGAGACTGTTAAGTAAAAAGAATTCCTAAGCTCTCCGATATATAATTCCTAAGGACTCAAAACATTTTTCTAGACACAACTCGGCTGCTAAAAATGATCAAGCAATGGGGCTCCTAAGGTCGGGGAAGGCTCTGATTACCAACTTGTAACGCCCTCGATGCGGCTATGTCTCCCACGTGTCGAGGCACGACTTAGAGACATAGGCGCATTGAAAGCAATGTCGCAAGTCGGGAATCATTACACAACCCATGTACATATATAATATAAAGGGGAATAATATCATAGTTGGCTTACACTCGCCACATCACATCAAAGTACATAAATAACATCCATCATACAATCATTCATGGCCCGACTACGACGCCAACATAGAAAAGACCCCCAACAAGCGACTAGGTCCTGGATCTAACCCCGAATAGGCATCCCTACTGATCATCCGGAAACGACACATAGTAACGCTGAGAGTCCTCGTCGTACTCCCACTTCAGCTCGAGCACGCCATCCGGAGAAGTGTCATCGGTCCCTGCATCTGGTGTAATAGTAATCTGTGAGCCACAAAGGACTCAGCAATCTCGCACCCTCGCGATCAAGACTATTTAAGCTTAATAGGTAGGAAAGGGGTAATGTAAAGTGGAGCTGCAGCAAGCGACTAGCATATATGGTGGCTAACTTATTCGCAAAGTAGAGCGAGAAGAGGAAGCAAAGCACGAGCGGAAACTATATAGAGCAGCCTACGCAAACATAACTCCAACGCCGTGTCCACTTCCCGGACTCCGCCGAGAAGGGGCCATCACGGCAACACACGCAGTTGATTCATTTTAATTATTTAAGTTCAAGTTATCTACAACCGGACATTAACAAATTCCCATCTGCCCATAACCGCGGGCACGGCTTTCGAAAGATCAATCCCTGCAGGGGGTCCCAACTTAGCCCATAACAAGCTCTCACGGTCAACGAAGGAATAGACCTCCACCCAGGACCCACCGATCAGACTCGGTATCCCGGTACAACAAGATGATTCGACAGGTCAAAACTAGTCCAGCAACACCACCCGCTGTGCCGACAAATCTCGATAGGAGCTGCACATATCTCGTTCTCAGGGCACACTGGATGAGCTAAGCGTACGGGAGCCAACGTAACCCAAGTTGCCAAGGGATGGCCCCGCACGGTGCTCTAGGGTGGACCAACACTCAGAGGAGCACTGGCCCGGGGGGGTTAAAATAAGATGACCCTCGGGCTCCGGAAACCCAAGGGAAAGAAAAGGGTAGGTGGCAAATAGTAAAACCAATGTTGGGCATTGCTGGAAAAGCTTTAATCAAGGAGAACTATCAAGGGGTTCCCATTATAGCCCAACCGCGTAAGGGACGCGACAATCCGGGAACATAACACCGATATGACGGAAACTAGGGCGGCAAGAGTGGAACAAAACACTAGGCGAGAGGCCGAGCCTTCCACCCTTTACCAAGTATATAGATGAATAAAGATAACATAGCAATATAATGATATCCCAACAAGTAAATAAATGTTCCAACAAGGAACGGCTCCAATCTTCACCTGCAACTAGCAACGCTATAAGAAGGGGCTCAAGCAAAGCGGTAACATAGCCAATCAATGGTTTGCTAGGACAAAGGTGGGTTAGAGGCTCAACATGGCAATTGGGAGGCTGACAAGCAAGTGGTAGGCATCGTAGCATTGGCAAAGCAAAAGAGCGAGCAAACTAGCATAGCAAAGATAGTAGTGATTTCAAGGGTGTGATCATCTTGCCTGCACAGTTGTCAGAATTGACTGGATCCTCAAAAGCAAACTCAACGGGCTCCTCGTTAGCGAACTTGTCTCCCGGCTCTACCCAACAACACAAACAAGCAACAAGGATACAATCAACCAGGTGCAAGGGCAACCAATAATATGCGAAGATGATATGCTATGCGGGATGCGATGCGGGATGCAAAATGCAAGATGTAATAGGAAATGCATGAACCTGGCCTCAACTTGGAAAACCAAGTGTGCCACTGGATAGAGGGGAAGAAATCCCCTGAAAACGATATAAAGATCATGGCAATCGGAGCTACGGTTTAGAAATGGCAAGCGTTTTACTAAACGAACCGATCTGCGTTTTACAGCAAGTAGGCTCCTAAATGCAACAAAATGAACATGCTACAGCCACCAAACATGAAAACAAATTGCATGGAAGTGATGTACTCAAGAAGCTTAACAATTCACCAGGACTGAGGCATAGGCAAATTCATCCATTAAGGGCTTCAAACAAGCATGGCAAAACTGAATAAGCAAAACAGATTTCAGACTTAGCGAAATTAACGCTAGTCTGAAATTTCAGACCACGATGCTCTCTTCGGAGCAGCAAAACAACATGAAGAAAAACCTGAACATGGCAAGTAAGGGCATGGCATGGAGCTACTCAACAAGCTTAACAAAACACCCAAAATGACCTGGGGCCAAAAGGGTTCACAAAATACTCTACCGAGCACACGAACATCGATGAAACACAATCAGTTTTCAGACAGTGAAAACTGGGACATGCTGAAATAATAACTCACGGAGGCATGTAAACGAGCTCGATGCACTCACTACGGTGCAAGTCATGGCAAGGCAAGCATATATCCATTAAGAAGGAACAAAATTCTAGCTAGACATGGCAAGAACAATGGCATAGCATGCATGGATCACTAGCAATAGCTCCGGCAAAATCGCAAAAGAGTTCACGATCTGCCCAAAACAGCAACTATGCAAAAGTTGAGCTCGATTGAGTCAACCTAGGGTGCTCCAACATAACAAGTAAAGACATGGATGGATTAAGCACAACAAGCATAACAAATCACTCTTACTAATCATCCTCAAAAGAGGCACGGATCACTAGGAAACAAGCTGGACATATAGCATCGTGAACTAAAACATCCCAGACTTAGTGATTTTCACCAAGTCCCTGAAATCAGTAAACTCAGGTACCCCTCTTTGCAATCTTGCACAAGACAACACACACATCCTAAAAATGCATGGGAGGCACCACGGGAAAGAAGACAACATGCTTAACAATTCATCCCAAAGGGGCACAGGCATATCATGCACGGATTAAACATGGCAAAAATGACAAAAGTGCATGATGAACTAACGGATCTGCAATTTAACTCATGATGCCTCCTTCTAACAGCATTTTGGGCAACAAGATGACCTCAAATGCAAATGATGCAATGGAATGAAATGATGTACTCGTCGAGACGAAGATTATGACATATCATATGCCCAAAACGGAGCTACGGATGAGGAGATATCACCGGTCAAAGTAGGCATAAAAATTAGGGAGGAGAAGGAGAAGTCAACCCTAGGGTTTACTGTAGCAGTGGATCCAGATCTGGCGATGTGCACTGTTCACCGGGGCATGGTCCACGAGGTCGGCCGGCCGGAGTGCTCGCCGGAGTCGGGGACGAGGCCGGCGTGGAGGAGGTGATCGCCGGGGTCGGATCCGGCGACCGGGGCGGCGTACGGCGGCGGAGAACGCCGGGCGGTGGCGGCGCTGGGCGAGGCCGCCTCGGGCGGCATACGGCGGCTTGGGGACGCGGCGGCGGCCGGGAGAAACGGCCCGCGGCGGCGCCGGACGGGAAGGCGAGCGGCAAAGGCGGCGTTGGGCGGCGGACGCAGGCAACAGGCGGCGGCCCGCGGTGGAGGAGACGGGGGCCGGGCGTGGGCCTCGCGGGCCTCAGGCGGCGGCGGCGCTGGGTGCCACATGGCGCGACGTGAGAGGCGGCGGGGTGGAGCGGACGCTGTCCGGCGCGGGCCGGACACGTCCGTCGGCGGCGGAGGAGGGAGATTTGTTTTTTTTAGGGTTTGGAGAGGGGATCCGGGATTTGGAGGGGGGTCTATTTATAGACCTAGAGGGAGCTAGGAGAGTCCAAATGAGGTGCGGTTTCGCCCACACAATCATGATCGAACGACCGAGACGATGGAGCAGAGTTTGGTGGGTTTTGGGCCAAAATGGAGGGGTGTTGGGCTGCACACACACGAGGCCTTTTCGGTCCCTCGGTTAACCGTTGGAGTATCAAACGAAGTCCAAATGACCTGAAACTTGACAGGCGGTCTACCGGTAGTAAACCAAGGCCGCATGACAAGTCTCGGACCAATCCGGAAATGTTTAATCCCCACACACGAAAGAAAGCTAGAAATGGCCACCGGAGGAGAACGAAGCGCCGGAATGCAAAACGGACAATGGGGAAAATGCTCGAATGCATGAGATGAACATGTATGCAAATGCAATGCGCGTGATGACATGATATGAGATGCACGAAAACCAAAAAAACACACGGAGACAAAGACCCGAACCCGAGAATTAAATATAACTTAATGCCGGAAACGGCAAGAGTTGGAGTACAATTCGGGAAGGTTACATATGGGGCGTTACACACATGAAATAACAAGTCCTCCGAAATAAGGTGGTGTTATAAACGTGTCAACCAAGACATCAAAAATATTATGCCAGGGTTCAAGATGCTTGCCTGTAAGTTGTGGAGGGGTGAGGTGCTCTCCAAAACTTTTGAAAGTTTCTTCTCTCTCTCCAAAATCCTATTTTAAAATACATTTGAAATAACACACGTTTCAAAAACAGTACAAAAAAGTTGTTTGGAAAATTTTCAAATAAATCTTAAAATAAACTAGACCAAATTTGAGGAAGGTAGGAAAAAGAATCAACTCATTTGGAGTTAAAATTAGAAAGTTATAGCCAGTCAAAGATGTGGTCAAAATCTGTTATTAAAAAAATAAACAGAAAAGAAAACGTTTCGAATAAACACGTACACGTCGAAAGCGTATTTTGGACTTACATTTTCACTTACTCCAGCGTGGACGGCGCGCGTGTCACTGACAGTGGGCCCGCCTGGCCCACTGGTCAGGTTTGACTGGTCTAATTCTCCCTCCTCTTCCTCTGCCCGAACGGAGGCGGGGCAACGGCGGTCGTCGACGGTGAACGGCGGCTCCCCGCGGGTCCCAGAGGGTCTGGATGGATCCGCGAGACCAAGGCGGTCCCCCCGGTGGTCGTTGGGTCGACGGGGGTGGAAGGAGTCGTCGGCGGTGAGCTTCGCGGCGGAGGGGGCTTCGGGAGCAAAGTGGGTTTGGGGCTACGGTGGTTCCCGATCAAAATCGGTTCACGGGAGGATGAGAAGGTTCCTGGTGAAGAGAACGGAGAGGGGAAGGCTCTGGTAGCGCCAGAATGGCCGGGGCAGTGGTGGCGGCTGCGGTTGCCGGAGATGGGGAAGGAGACCTCCCCGGGTCGATTGGCTGCCAATGGGGGTCCTAGGGAGATGGCTTGGGACTGCCTGCGTGCGGAGACGAGCTCGGGGCTCCTTAAATAGGCGATCGGGGTCGGTTCCGACGGTGGCCGCGGATAGGGTACGGCGACCGTCATTCTGTAGCTAGGGTGTCGTGGCGGCGACGAGCGCTAGTGGACACGCTTGTGGATGAGCTCGCGCTGTTCCAGGAGCCAGGTGGCGAGCAGGAGAGGCTTGGGCGGCGCTGAACGGAGCAGGGGCTGTCGGCGGCCGTGGCGGCTAGCTCCTGGCCCGTCGGGGACGTGGCGCGGGCTCTTGGCATGATGCGGTGAGAAGGGGAGTGTGTGGCGTGGCTCTGCAGGGCGGGCAGAGCCCAGGGGTGCGACGCGTCAGCTCGGGCGCGGCACGTGCAAAATGCGTGCTCTGCTCGCGCCCAGAGCACGCATGGAACGTGCTCGACGAAATGCCAATGCATGCTAGTGGGCTCTAAACCACAAGGGAGTTAGTAGGGTGGGGTTATAGTCTAGGGCAAAACTATGGGACATGCTGGTCTGGTCAGACGATCAAGTTGATAATACAAACTTACAATCATGCCAAATCTGTTCATGCCCATGGGGTGTTTGACAAAATGCCAGAGGCATCTAGGCAGTACTTGGAGTGGCCAAAACTTCCAGAGTGGGGTCTCTTTAGATGCATAAGAGGGTGGTAAGGTCATTTGGATAAAAGGAGAAACTTGCTAATGCAAGTTTTACAAAACTTCAATTCTGGACAAGAGATAAATGGCATCATTTCATGAACCAAAAATGATCCAATAGGTGCATGCTCCTGGAATTAGAGGTTTTGTAGGGAGGACTACAAGCAGGAGAAAGCACAAGGTCATTGGAGCAAAAATGAATAAGGTTGCAGTAGAAATCACAAGGCAGGATCAGAATGGAAAAGTGGTTGATTCACTCAAAATTTTCAAATAACAACACTGGGTTTTTGCATAAAGTTGAATCATATGCTACTACTAACATCCCATAATTTTGGTGGAGGCTAGAAGGAAGGATTTAAATGAGTTGTAGTGCAAAATTGCACTCTGGACCAGAGAAGAAAATTGGGTGTAGATCTCAAAGTAATTCAAGAATAAAAGATATTTTCGTATAAAAGAGATTTGAAAACATCACATGACATCTGCAAATTTTGGTGGGAGTATTAAGTGAATTTATCAAATGGTTGTAGTTCAAATATGGCCATTTAACCTTGAAAAATCCATTTTCAAGAAAGTAAAGATCAAGCAACTTAATTATTTAATTAGTTCTATTAAATAAGGAAAAGTTTCTCTTGAGAGATTAAATAAGTCCAATAGCATATTTGAAAGATTTTCACTTTGGGAAAAACTCCAACACAACAAGGAAGAAAATGGTTTAAAAATCAAAAGGAGCTCAGAAAGTCAAAGTTTTAAATTCCTGGCAAAATTTTAATCCATTAAAACAAGGTCAAAATTTTGGGGTGTCACACCTAACAAAGCTTTCAATGAGGAATTTGCCGCTCTCATGACCTCAAAGTTTGAGATGTCCTCCATGGGGGAGTTGAAGTTCTTTCTAGGGTTCGAAGTGAAGTAAAGAAGAGAAGGAACCTTCATCAATCAATCCAAATACACTCAAGACATGCTCAAGAGATTCAAGCTAAGTGACGTCAAGCCGGCTTCCACTCCAATGCCCACCAAGTGCCAACTTGACTTAGATCCCAATGGTAAAGTGGTGGATCAAAAGGTATATCGTTCCATGATTGGATCCTTGCTTTACCTTTGTGCATCTAGACCGGACATCATGTTGAGTGTGGGAATTTGTGCACGGTTTCAAGCCGCACCCAAGGAAAGTCACTATGTGGCGGTCAAACGAATCTTTCGATATTTGGCTCATACCCCAAACTTTGGCTTATGGTACCCAAGAGGATCAAACTTCAAGCTTGTAGGGTACTCGGATTCTGATTGGGCGGGAGACAAGGTGGATAGGAAGTCCACTTCTGGAGGGTGCTAATTCCTTGGTTGCTCTTTGGTAAGTTGGTCTTCCAAAAAGCAAAGTTTTGTGTTTCTCTCGTCCACCGAAGCGGAGTATGTTGCGGCCGGTAGTTGTTGTGCACAACTCTTATGGATGAGGCAAACTTTAAAGGATTACGGTGTCACTTGTGACAAAGTGCCTCTTTGGTGTGACAATGAAAGTGCCATCAAGATTTCTCTCAACCCGGTGCAACACTTCAAGACGAAGCATATTGAGATTCGGTATCACTTCATCCGGGATCACATTAGGCGAGGAGAGATCGAGCTCAACTATGTCAACACTCATGACAACCTTGCAGATATTTTCACGAAGCCCTTGGATGAAGCAAGATTTCGCGAGTTAAGGCATGAGCTAAATATCATTGATTCGAGCAATGTGGTTTGAACCCGTGCACACCTTACCACGCTCAATTTGTTGTTTAGTTTAGGTGTAGGCATGGACATAGGGGGAGTGTTGTTCTCTCAATGAACTCTCCCTCCCCCCATTATGCATAAATTGATCAAGTCTTTCACTTTAGCCATTGTTCATGGCACTTGTGCTTAAAAGACGAGTTTTGGTCATGGGCCCAAGGTTAAAATCTTCGCGGTGCCATACCTTTTGACTCAAACATAGGTGGCCTTGGCCACCGCCCTCTTGTGAAGAGGTGTGTCTTGTTCGTTTGCTGTTGTGTTTGCTGTTTTTTCGTTTTGTTGAGCCTAAGCCGGGTATGTTCAGTTGCCGTGGCGTGCTGGGCGGTACTACCGCTGGTGGTGTGCGGTACTACCGCTTGTAAGCGGTACTACCGCCCCCCAGCACGGTACTACCGCTGGGGGATGAGGACAGGGGGTTAAGTCGGGGGCAGGGGGAGGTTTCTTCTCCCCCATACCCATTCTCTTCACCCCTCTTTTCTCTTCCTCTCTCTCCAGCCTCCACTCGCTGTGGGAGGGCTCCAGCGGATCTCCGTCTCCGGGGCATCCCTCTTCATTTCCTTTGGTGGAATCGATCCCCACCATGTCCTCTTGCCATGGATGCCGGTATTGCCCCCGTTCCTTCTTTCATTTTGTCTCCTTTTCAGTTCTTGTTTCTTGGGGCAATGGTGGTTGCATCTCTAGATTTTTGGCTAAATCTAGGCTTGAGTTGGTTGGAGAAGGCAACTAGACTATCTAGATTAGAGTTTGGTAGGATTATTTTTGAATTTGGTAGGCCGGTAGTGCCGGATCTGACCACGGAAGTAGGAAACCGCTGTTTCTCTGCCTCGCGCTAGGAAACTGTTGTTTATCCGCCTCAAGCAGTACTACCGCTCCCTTTGGAGCGGTACTACCACTTGACCTAGAGCGGTACTACCGCTCCCTCTGGGGCGGTACTACCGTGGACAGGTCACGGTACTACCGCTGTATGCCAAGTTCCATCATTTTCCTACCTCACCTTGATCTTTTTGTTGTAATTGTTGGCTTATGCTCTTTCTTTCTGGTTGCTTTGCGTTTTCTTGTGTTTGGCTCCAGGTGATGACCCTTCCGAGCAGCAAGGTCGTCGTATCAACCCCGGGCATGCCACATCAAAATGCTACCGTACCTCTGAGCCTGCCGGTGGTTCCTCGAGCACCCAACCGCCTCCAGCAAGTGCATCTGCAAGTGTTCCTCCACCTCCTCAGCATTCGAAGCGGGCCGCCCAGAAACCCAAAGGGAAGACTGTGACTGAGGTGACAAACAAAGACTTTTGGGAGAAGCGTCGCCACAACCCCTATGCGGTGGCCCAAGAACCCACTTTGGTCAACCACCCATTCTGGAACCGTTTTCAGTTTGCCATCTACTTCGATGTGATCAAGGCCAAGAAGAATCTTTTTGTTGATGTTCGCTCCATTGATACTGATGCTATGGAGAAGGACCCAGAGTACTTTGGCGAAGCTCTTCAGATGTGCACTCAGCTGAACATTCTCAGGATCATGCAATTCAACAAGGATTTTGATGCGGATTTGGTAGCTCAATTCTATGCCACCGTCCATCTTGGGACGGATGTCGATAGGACTCTGACATGGATGACCAATGGCAAGCTGCTTTCTGTCAAGTGGAAGGCTTTCATGGAGTTACTTGATGTGGTGGATACCGGGCTTGAGACTCCTGTCGGTTTCCGCCCTCACCACAATGCTACATCCACCCACAAGCAAGCCCTTTGGCACTACTGCACTGTGAAGGTTCACCCGGTGACTGAGAAGAAGACCTATGAGCTGTCTCCGTATCTGGATATTCTTCATCGCATTTTTCGTGAGACTCTCTTCCCTCGGATCGGGAATCTGGATATGGTCCACTCTTACCTCGTGGACATGCTACTTTTCTGTCAGCATGAGAAGGAAGCAAGCACTGGAGAGAGCCTGGATATCTCTCATGTCATGTGGTCTGAACTTCTATCTGCCGTGTCTGAGCGCAAGTGTCCTATCTATGGTCCATTCATCATGAGGCTCATTGAGAGGGCCTGGGCACACACTTATCCCAGAGTGTTGCTAGAGACTGGAGACTTGGTGTCTCATGAGATCAAGCGTCCGAGGAAGAAGGACAACTGGACAACGCCTCACGCAGGGGGTCCATCTGCTACTGCTGCCATGGGGGGTCCGTCTGCTGATGCTGCTGCTGCTGCCATGGGGACCGAGGGTGAGGCTGCTACTGATGATCATGAGGAGAACTTTGGCCCCTCTAGTGCAGAACCGTCGTGGGCACATAAGCTTAAGCGTAAGATGAAGAAGATTTTCTGCATGGAGTCTCATGGTCAGTACATGACTCATGTGGCAGAGAAGCATGCCAGGATGCGCCACAAGGAGCTCATGCGTCAGATGGGGGCTACAGTTGTCAGTGGGTCTGAGGATCAGATCACTGAAGAGGAGGACTGGATTCATCAAAATTGCCACTGGACCGACTCCGATGCCGAGCAGTTTTCGACCCACGATGAAGATGCAGAGATGTGATGCTCGAGCTCTTCCTCCTCCCATCACCTGGAGTTGTAGTGTCACTCTATGCCCTTTTTGGTGTCTCTGTGCCAAAGGGGGAGAGAGTGTAGGGACTTTGCTTCTTGTGGTTTGTTTGAGTCGTCTTGTGGTTTCTTGCGGGTTTCTTTTGGTTTGGTTTGGTGTGAGACCTAAGTTCTAGACATATGGTGTGAGACATATGCTCCCTATCGCTACCTTATTACTTATGTCTTTTCAGAGTACTGTATGTTATTATGAGATGCATGCTTATCCTGTCTATTCTCGTCTCTCATAGATCCTGTGCTTAGTATTATTGGACTATAAAATATAGGGGGAGTGTTGATCCGAATGTGTGTGTCGTGCCATCTCTAGGTGCACACATTCTGGGGGAGCCCGTCTATATTTTGTAGTTCTTAGCTTTCTTCGTTTCATTTCCTTTCCTTGCGCAAATCCCTAGTTGTCATCAATCCACCAAAAAGGGGGAGATTGTTATGGCATATCTCTCTCAAGGTAGTTTGGTGATTGATGACAACATGTTGGCGGACTAATCTTGTGCTTTGAATTATTCTCAGATTCTCCCCTAGCACGAGACGCCCTCTTTCCCTCGGAGTGTATTTCAAGATGGTGTAGCTCTTTCGTTTCTTTCTCGGTGGACTAGTTGCGTAGAGGGCACCGTACTATCAAGAGAGGGTCCGCTGGGGTTTTGCATGGGTGGAATCTTCACGTACACATCAGCTTCTCACCCTCCGAGTTTTTTCCTGTCCATTGAAGAGATCTCTCCTCTCTTCCTTGTCCTCTCTGGGTCTGAGCGGCAGTACCGTGCACCCAGCGGTAGTACCGCTGAGAAGCCACAAGCGGCAGTACCGCTCCACAGCGGTAGTACCGCCGTGGCTTCACAGCAGTAGTACCGCTGGGGGCCCGGTACCTCCGCCTGGTCCTCAGCTTCTTTGAGGGATCGCTTCTCCCTCTCTCTCTCGCCCCAGCGGTAGTACCGCACCGCCTGCGGTACTATGGCCGAACGGTCACAAGCGGTAGTACCGCTCCACAGCGGTACTACCGCCCTTGACCCCACTGCCGTAGTACCGCTGGGCAGTCTGGCTCCTACCGCCTCGATTCGAGAGGTCTTTTTCTCGTGTCGGGTTTTGCGGCACTAGTCACGGTTGTAGTGGTGGTAGTACCGTTCCTGGAGCGGTAGTACCGCCCTACCACCGCGGTAGTACCACAGTTGGAGCTTTTCCCTTTTAGTCTCCTCAGCGCGGCAGTACCGCTGGATGGCGCAGCAGTACCGCTCCCCTGGCGGTAGTACCGCCCCCTCTCAGTGGTAGTACCACCCTGTACGGGGCTGGTTGGTGGGGGGGCAACGGGATTGTTGCCCCCACTATAAAAGGGAGCCCCCTTCTTCCTTTCCACCTACCTCTTCTACCCCCAAGCTCCATTTATTGCTCAAGCTCCATTAAATACTCCAAGCTTCATTTGGCCCGATCTATCTCCCTAGCCAATCAAACTTGTTGATTTGCTTGGGAGTGGTTGAGAAGGCTCCGATCTACACTTCCACCAAGGGATTTTCGATTCCCCCACATCCCTAGCGGATCTTGTTACTCTTGGGTGTTTGAGCACCCTAGACGGTTGAGGTCACCTCGGAGCCATATTCCATTGTGGTGAAGCTTCGTGGTCTTGTTGGGAGCCTCCTATTAAGTTGTGGAGATTGCCCCAACCTTGTTTGTAAAGGTTCGGTCGCCGCCTTCAAGGGCACCAATAGTGGAATCACAGCATCTCACATTGTGTGAGGGCGTGAGGAGAATACGGTGGCCCTAGTGGCTTCTTGGGGAGCATTGTGCCTCCACACCGCTCCAACGGAGACGTACTTCCCCTCAAAGGAAGGAACTTCGGTAACACATCCTCGTCTTCACCGGATCCACTCTTGGTTATCTCTTACCTTTACTTGTGCAAGCTCTCTAGTGTTAGTTCCCTTGCTTGCTTGTATGCTTGTTGCTATTGCATCATATAGGTTGCTCACCTAGTTGCACATTTAGACAACCTACTTTGATGCAAAGTTTAATTTGGTAAAGAAAAGCTAAAAATTGGTAGTTGCCTATTCACCCCCCCCCCCTCTAGTCAACCATATCGATCCTTTTAGTAGGAATCATACTTGATATGCTGTCTTGTGGTAGCTTTGTCCAACCGTAGTACCGCCGTGGTTTCGCGGGCTTTTCTCAGATTTGAACTTGTTCAGATCTGACACGGTGCGGTACTACCATGTCTGATGTGCGGTACTACCGCCCGTCAGGTGCGGTACTACCATGCTAGCCTGTGCGGTACTACCGCTCAGCAGACGCGGTAATACCGCGCTAGCCGGGGCGCTAAGGTCGTACTACCGCTCCTAGACCCGGTACAACCGTGACCTTGCACGGCACTACCGCGTCTAAGAGCAATACTACTATCTTAGCTTCGCAACACTTGGCAGTACTACCGTAGGGATCAAATCTCTCTCTAGGCATTTATCATGTGTGCTTTCTGCTTGTTTCTCTTGCTTTGTTGTGGTCTTTGCATTAATCCCTCTTGGCTGTTGTGGGTGTTTTGTGTTTTTGTGTCTTAGGTGGTGGCTCTCGCCGTTCCAATCCCAGTCGTGACATTGGCTCCAAGCGTGTGCGCAACCCCCAAGATGAAGCCCCAGAGGGCTCCAATGCCCCCAAGCGCAATGTTAAGACCACTGCCAGCAAGCAAAAGGAACCTGCTAAGGGCATGGATGAGATTTCTGTCTCTGAGTATGTCAAACGCCGGAGGATCAATCCCTATGTGACTCCTCTGGCTGTGCTCAGAGGCACCGAGATGTTCTGGAACAAGCAACAGGTTCTCATCTATCTGGATGTGATCAAGAGCACGCAGAATACCTTCGTGGATGTCAAGTGGATAGACATGCATCACATGCGGAAGGACAAGTTTCGTGACTATTTTGGAGAGGCTCTGGACTTGGTGGAGCAGTTTGCTATTGAGCCGGTGATCTCTTTTCACCATGACTATGACCCTGAGCTCATCTGTTAGTTCTTTGCCTCAGTGTACTTTCATCCCGGGGAGGAGCGGAGGATGACCTGGATGACCAACGGCCGTCAGCTGTCAGCTACATGGAAAGAGTTCATGGATCTGCTGCACATTCCTGATGACGGGCTTCACACCCCCGTTGGTGCTCGCCCCCATGCCAATTCTGAGTCTGCCAAACCTACTTCAGCCTTTCCTTGTTGAGAAGGTGCTCCCCAATGGCAAGTCAACTTGGCTGTTAAACTCCTTTCTGGATATCATGCATCGCATCTTCCACAACACTCTGTTCCCACGCATTGGCGACAAGGACAAGGTCCATGCATATCTAGTGGACATGTTGCTCCTGTGTGCAGAGGCACGTTTTTCTCAGACTCAGCCACTTGATGTCTCACACATCATGTGGTGTGAGCTTTGGTTTGCGGTGTTCACTCGCAAGGTACCTATCTATGGACCGTACCTATTTCGGCTGTTCTCCACCACTTGGGAGAAGATGTACCCTGGTGATGAGTTCCTTGCACCAGACTGGATTCACCATGAGTCCATCAGCCTCCGCGTCAAGTCCAACTGGGCCAACAGCACTACCCATGCCGAAGCCTCTTCTGCTAGGAGGGCTGCTAGTGAGGAGGCGGCTGCTGCTAAGAATGTTGCTGAGGACCATGCTGCTAGGTCCACCACTCCTTCCTCTGAGCCGTCATGGGCCAAGAAGCTAAAGGACAAGATGAAGACTCTCTTCTGCATGCAGGCAAAGGGACAGTACAGGGCTCACGTGGCAGACAAGGAGAGTCGCCGCCGTGACAAGAAGGTTATGAGGCTCTTTGGAGAGGATGTGTCTGGCGGGTTTGAGGACGTCATCACACCTGAGGCTGCCTGGGTGTCAAAGCAGGGATACAAGTGGACCAGTTCAGAGGATGACTTCGAGGAGACTATCCCCGCCGCTGAGTCTGACGAGGAGCAGTGGGACGACTTCTCTACCTGAGCCACCCCGTGTGTGTAGGTGTCCTCTCTGCCTTTTTGGCATCTTGATGCCAAAGGGGGAGAGAGTGTAGGGATTTGCATTGTGTCGTGCTTGGTGCGTTTATTTGCTTTGTCTTTTGGACCTCGTTTGTGCTTGTTTGCTCTTGTTTGGTTTGTGCTTTCGAGACCTTTCCTCATATGGTGTAAGACATATGCACTTTATCTATCGTAGTTAACTTATGTGTGTGCTATCTTGTCTACTGATAGATATGCCTTGTCTCTATAATATAGGGGGAGCTTTGATCCTAGTATTCGTGTGTCGTGCAGTCCAAAGCACTCATCTAGGTGGCACACATCTAGGGGGAGCTCGTCTATATTCTAGAGAGGAGGGGTTTGCTTTTACTTAATTTTATTTTCCTTGTGCAAATCCCGTATTGTCATCAATCCACCAAAAAGGGGGAGATTGCAAGGGCATATTTATCCCTAAGTGTTTTGGTGATTGATGACAACGCATTTGCGGACTAATCGTGTGCCTTGAGTATTCCAGACACTTCATTGCTAGGCACAAGAAGATTGGGTGCCCCTCGAAGACTGATGAAGACGACGTCTTTTCTACGTTTCTTTTTGGTGGATTTGAGTCGTAGGAAATCCGTACTATTAAGAGGGGGTCCGCGTTGGAAAGGTTTGGGTGGAATCATCATGTACACATCTCCTTCTTATCCCCTCCTTTTTCCTTGGAGCTTCCCCCGTTTTCTTGCCTCCCTTGTCTGGCTGCTGCGATTGGTCGCGGTAGTACTGCTCCCAGGAAAACGGTAGTACCGTAGGCATCCGCGGTAGTACCGCGCGGTGGCGCGATAGTACCGTAGGTGCCCATGGTAGTACCGCTCCCCTGGAGACGCGCTACCGCTGCCCACCAGGCTAGTGCCGCCCCTTTGCGGTAGTAGGGGCAGATGTAATTTTTTACATCCGCACCTACCACGGTAGTACCGTTTTCGCCGAGCGGTAGTACCGCGCTATGCAGTCAGGCAGTAGTACCGCCCCTCAGTGGTACTACTGTGTCGGGTTTTTGCCACTTCCGTTTCTTTGCGGAAGTAGGCACGGAAGTTCCCTTCCACCTGGCTGGGGTTTTTTGCCTTGCGGCAGTACCGCATGGGGGGCGCGGTAGTACCGCGCGTGCAGAAGTACCGCCCCCAGCTCCTGCGCGTCTGTTTATCTTTACTGTCGCTGGGGTTGTGGTAGTACCGTGGGTTAGTACGGTGGTACCGCACAGCCATGCGGTAGTAGCGCCTGGTTGCAAGCAGTAGTACCGCGCGGCCTTGCGGTAGTACCGCTGGCCAGGCGCGGTAGTATCGCTGGCCGCGGGCTGGTTGGTGGGTAACGGTTGGATCCTTTTCCCACACTATATAAGGGGTCCCTTTCTTCCCCGTTGACTCACCTCTTCCACCCCTAAGCTCCATTATTGCTCTAAGCTCCATTTTCACCCGATCTCACTCCCTAGCCGACCAAACTTCTTGATTTTCTCGGGAGTGGTTGAGAAGGCCTCGATCTACACTTCCACCAAGAGATATTTGATTCCCCCCACTAATCCCTTGCGGACCTTGTTACTCTTGGGTGTTTGAGCATCCTAGACGGTTGAGGTCACCGCGAAGCCATAGTCCATTGTGGTGAAGCTTCATGGTGTCGTTGGGAGCCTCCAATTGAGTTGTGGAGATTGCCCCAACCTAGTTTGTAAAGGTTCGGTTGTCGCCTCCAAGGGCACCAATAGTGGAATCACGACATCTCGCATTGTGTGAGGGCGTGAGGAGAATACGGTGGCCCTAGTGGCTTCTTGGGGAGCATTGTGCCTCCACACCGCTCCAACGGAGACGTACATCCTCTCAAAGGGAAGGAACTTCAGCAACACATCCTCGTCTCCACCGTCGCCACTCTTGGTTATCTCGTGCCTTTACTTGTGCAAGCTTATTTATTTCATATATCTTGCTTGCTTGTGTTCCTATCCTTGTTGCATCATATAGGTTGCTCACCTAGTTGCATATCTAGACAACCTACTTTGATGCCAAGTTTATATTGTTAAAGAAAAGCTAAAAATTGTTAGTTGCCTATTCACCCCCCCCCCCTCTAGTCAACCATATCGATCCATTCAACTAACCCTATGGTGTGATCCACGTGCACGCTCATATGATGGGCACCAAAGGACAGCAACATAACCACGAGCAAATTAAATCAATCATAGCAATTCATCAACCATCGATAGAGCAACAAAAATCTACTCAGACATCATAGGATGGCAACACATCATTGGATAATAATATGAAGCATAAAGCATCATGTTCAAGTAGAGGGTACAGCGGGTTGCAGGAGAGTGGACCGCTATAGATAGAGGGGGGAAGGTGATGGAGATGTTGGTGAAGATGGCGGAGGTGTTGGTGAAGATCGCGGTGATGATGATGATGGCCACGGCGGCGTTCCGGCGCCATCGGAGGAGAGGGGGGAGTGGCCCCCTTCTTCCTCTTCTTCCTTGACCTCCTCCCTAGATGGGAGAAGGGTTTCCCCTCTGGTCCTTGGCCTCCATGGCATGGGAGGGGCGAGAGCCCCTCCGAGATTGGATCTATCTCTCTGTTTCTCTCTGGTTCTGCATTCTGTCCTGGCTCTGTTTCACCGTTTCGTATATATATGGAGATCCGTAACATCGATTGGCCTGAAACCTTCGCCGTGATTTTTTCCGAATATTAGCTTTCTTGCGGCAAAAGAAGAGCGTCAACCGCCTTACGGTGGGCTCACGAGGGTAGGGGGCGCGCCCCAAGGGGGGGGGGCTGCCTCGTGACCACCTCGGGCACTGGTTCGCGGTGATTTTCCTTCCGAATTTTCCATATTTTCCAAAAATAAGCTCCGTCCGTTTTTATCCCGTTTGGACTCCGTTTGATATGGATATTCTGCGAAACCAAAAACATGCAACAGACAGGAACTGGCACTGGGCACTGGATCAATATGTTAGTCCCAAAAATAATATAAAAAGTTGCGAAAAAGTATATGAAAGTTGAATAATATTGGCATGGAACAATCAAAGATTATAGATACGACGGAGACGTATCACAGGCCACCACGGGTGGACGCTCTGGCCAGCATCCCACCGGAGGAGTTGCCGTAGGGGGGTACTACCTCCAGCTCGTCAGTAACCCGGTAGGGGCGTTTGCGGCGACACGCCATTGAAGCTCCTCCCTGGTCAGGTAACCTTGAGGTACCCCCTGTCCATCTCCCATCAAAATTTTGCTCCAGATTACTTGCATTTCACGAGAAACTGCATAGAATTCGTTTGAACGATGCCCCCACTGTTGGGATCCCGAATTTGATTGGAGGTAGAGTGGTTGGTGCTTCTGAAGTAGGGACTGAATCGAAGAGTTTGAATGTCATCTCAGGCTTGCCGGTGGCCTTCAATCCGGGGGCTAGCGCTAAGGTGGGGATTTTCAATCTGCCACCACACCCAAAAGCATATTCCTGGTCCATATTTCAGTGGGCGTCTTGTTAAAGGGAAGACGGGATTTAGAAAAGCGTGTTCATTCTCTGACGAAGCCCTAGAAATAAAGGAACATTTCAGCTAGCTTTGGCTCATTCCGTCTCCTCCCCGCCGCCGCCCCCATAACCTACCCCATCCAGCCCGCAAAACTGATACATCCACCGGATTCCTTTGTTGGATCCGGAAAGATCTCGTGGAAAACAGACCATTTCTTGCATCTGACTGCTTCCCGGCCACCCTTTGCCCCTTTGATCCCACTCCAAAAACCATCAAGCTCATCCGAGAAGGGATTGGCCCAGGATATCTGTCCTTTGCCGAAATGGTCAAACAAGGTTCGTAGATGGCTGATCGCTGTGGTGTCAACCCTTCTGGTGTTGCTGGGCCAACCAAACGTGCGATACAGAAACCCACCTTGAGGGCTGGTGGATCTAAGCTGGTGAATTCGACTGGTAAGGATCCTGTCCCTCCTCAAAGACCAACTAGATCCACTGGATCCACGGCCACCTCCTCTCAGGTGCAGTCATCCCAGGTGAATGAGATGGAAAAGGAACAACCACTAGGCCCTAGGCACAAAGATATGATATGCTTCAACTGCGGTGGCCCTGGGCACTATGTGGGCAACTGTGTTAGACCTAAAGCCTGTTTTATCTGTCAGCAATCTCATAATGTGAACAATTGTTCTTCTTGGACTAGGGTTCAACCCACTGCAGCATTCTTTGGAAGTGGTGCTAGTGGTTTAGGTTTTTACCATGTTGAGTTCCTGTGGCAAATGAGTCCAAGTGGGTCAATTTCGAGAACTGTGGTGTGGTTAACATTACCAAAGGTGAGGTGGACAAAGATAAACTGATGAGTCTTCTGACTGCTACTTTTTGCAAAACCAGAGCTTGGCCTTGACAGATTAGGGAATTATCAGACAAGGAGTTCCTAGTTAGATTCCCTCCCTGGAAGAAAGTAGAGGATCTAATTGAACTGCATGGTTTCAGTTTACCCCAGGATGTGTCTGTCAAGATGACTGAATGGGCTGGGTCATGTGACCCATTTGGTGAACTTCTTGAGGCATGGGTGATGATTGAGGGGATTCCCCCTAAGTGGTGCTCATGGAAAGTGTTTGCTCAAATTGCATCCATGTTTGCGGTGCTCACTGATGTTGATTGGAATGGTATGTTTAGAACTTTTTATGAAAATGTGAGGATTAAGATTGCTTGCAGGGACCCTAGGAAAATTCCTTTTGAGAGACTAATTGAGATGAAGAAGAAGTTATTCTTACTTGGCTTCACTGTGGAAGGCTTTGAACAGGTGGGAGGCAAAAATTATGTGGTAGAAATTGAAGATGAGAATGGAGATGATGATCTTGAGGAAGATAATGGTAACCAAGAACCAAATGATTTATCCAAGAACAATGATGATGATGATGATGAACTTATTGATGATGACACTGCCATTGATGATCTTGATAAGGCAAACTTTAAAACACAAGGGGGTACTAGTTCTTCTGCTGGGGAAAAAAGGTGCAACACAATATTTGACTGCCAGGGGGATGACCAGGAAAATTTCACTATGGAGTGTCTTTCAAACAAGGAGAATGTGGTTGAGAATGAGGTGAATGAGAAGATGTGCTCTTTGACTGAGGGTGCCCTGACTAACAAAAGTGAGGGAATTTGTACTCCTGAAAAAACCTGTCCTAAAAAAGATGATGATGGTAATCAAAGTAACAATGTGAGCTACTATTTGAACCTCCTAAACTCTGTAGACATGTCTATGTCTGATGATGATAAATATGAGGAAGAGGTGGATGTGGGAGTTCTCTCCCCTGAGACTGTTCAGAAAATTCAGGAATCTGGCATTAAACGTTCATTATTGGGAATTTTGGACCAAGCCAGATATGGTGGAATCAAGGAAGATAGGAACTTAAAGTGGGGCCCTGTTAAAGCCCAGAAGTATGACACAAGGCTGCATGGGAATGTGGACATAATTAAAAAAGTTGCCCAGTATAAGATGAAGATGAATCTGGAGATTCCTCCAACTTTCAAAGGTAAATCTTTCCCTACCAATGATTCTTTCCTCCTTGCTAGTCAAGCTGTTCAAGTAGGCCTTGCCATTGGTAGGAATAATGATAATATGTTTGACATTATAGAAGATCTTAGAGTTCAAGAACAAAAAAATGCGTGGCTTTTGTTGATAATGAACCTGAAGTAGCTTTACGTGGTAATATCTGACACAAGAAGATTTAGTTGGGACTCCTGCTAGTGATGGTTCTGTGACATCAGTTGGCACTACTGATGGTACAGTTCAATCCCCTGCTGTCCTTACTAAGGTTAAGCCTTGTGGCTTGTCTCACCCTTTTAGAATAAACTGATGATAGGTCTTATATGGAATATCAGAGGTCTAAGTAAGCCTGGTAAAGTGCGGTGCCTTTGTGATATGATTGCTAAAGCTAATCCTGATTTCATTGGTTTTCAAGAGACTAACAAAGAAACCATTTATGAGGGTTTCCTCAGAGCTTTGGATGGAAAAAAGTTGTTTAGCTGGCATTTTCTCCCAGCTATAGGGACTGCTGGGGGTATTTTAGTTGGCCTTAAAAATGACTTATTTGAGGTGATTGGGTTTACCAATAATAGATTTTCTGTTAGGGCTACTGTTAAGAATGAATGGGATGGTTTTGTGTGGCATTTAGTCATAGTTTATGGCTCTGCCTACCCTGAATTCAAAGTGGATTTTGTTTCTGAGATGCATGACATCTTTGAATCCAGTTCTTATCCTATTTTGATTTGTGGTGACTTCAACCTAGTGAGAGAGAGTAAAGAGAAGAGCAATGGCCTTGTTGATCAACAAAGTTCTTTGTTGTTCAATGACTGGATTAACAGATGGGGTCTTATGGAAATTTCTATTTCCAACAGGAGATTTACTTGGTCTAATAATCAGGAAAACCTAGTTTTTGCTGTCCTTGATAGGGTTTTTTCTTCCATAGATTGGGATGCTCATTTCTCCATGTCTTCCCTGGTTTCCCTACCCAGGGCTGGCAGTGACCATGCCCCCCTGGTGTTAGATATTGGGGGGAGAAGAAATCATGGATCTAAGATGTTCAGATTTGAGAAGTGGTGGCTCTCCCAACCTGACTTCAATCAGGTTGTGGAAAAAGCTTGGAAATCTGTTTCTTCTAATATTTCCTCGGTGGATAATTGGATGGTTAAGTCTAGGGTTCTCAGGAAGAAAATCAAAGGATGGAGTGCCAACATCGAGGCTGAGCTTAAAAAAAGGAAAAAAACCCATCCTGGTGGAACTAGACAAGCTGGATGTCTCTTCTGAGACACAAAACCTTTCCCCAAGTGATTTTGCTAGATTAGAAAATCTTAAAAATGAATTATAAGAGATTTGACAAAAAAGAAGAAACTGCTTTGTGGCAGAGGTCTAGAGATAAAAAGATCTTGGAAGGAAATAGGAACAATGCCTATTTCCAAGCATTAGCAAATCATAGGCATAGGAAAAACCATCTTTCAGAATTGCATGGCCCCAATGGGGTAGTGACCTCTACTTCTGACATGCTTAAAGTGGCTACTGACTTCTATAAGAAGCTTTTTGCTTTTGAGACTAAACCTGATATTCATCTTGAGGCTGATTTTTGGGAAGAGGATGAGAAAGTTTCTAAAATTGATAAAATTAACTTAGAGAAACCTTTTTCTAAAGAATAAATTAAGCAAGCTATCAAGAGCTCTTATGCCTGTGGGGCTCCTGGCCCTGATGGTCTTTCCTTTTTATTTTACCAAACGTTTTGGGACATCATAAAAGAGGACTTCATGTGGATGGTCAGGGATTTTGAAGTTGGTTCTCTAGATATTTCTAGACTTAATTTTGCTTTGATTACTCTTATTCCAAAAACTCCTTTTGCTAGAGAAATGAAAAATGTTAGGCCTATTAGCCTAAGTAATTGTGTTGTTAAGATTTTCTCTAAAGCTATGACTACTAGAGTTGCTCCCTTGTGTGATAAACTTATTTCATCTAACCAGACTGCCTTCATTAAGGGGAGGTTTATTCTGGAAAGTGTTGTGATGGCTCATGAAGTGATTCATGAGGTTCACAGGTCTGGGAGCACTGGACTTATTCTTAAGTTGGATTATGAGAAGGCCTATGATAGGGTCAATTGGGATTTTATTAAAGAAATGCTCCTTTCTAGGGGGTTTGGAACTAAATGGGTAAATTGGATCTTTCATACCCTACATCAAGGGACCTTTCAGGTCAGGATCAATGAGACCAATGGGCCACATTTTGTGGCTGGGAAGGGGCTAAAACAGGGTGATCCTCACTCTCCTTTACTTTTCAACTTGGTTGCAGATGTGTTTACTAAAATGCTATCCAAAGCTGCTAGAGCTGACCTTATTGATGGCCTCTTGCCCCAGGTGATTCCTAGAGGTGTCATCAGCTTGCAGTATGCTGATGACACTATCCTATTTTTGCAAGATTCCATGGCTTATGCCAAGAACCTGAAATGGATCCTGACCTGTTTTGAAAACCTTTCGGGTATGAAAATTAACTTTAATAAAAGTGACCTGCATACCATCAATGTTCCTTTGGAGTTGTCCAACAATTTTGCTCAAATTTTCTGCTGTCAGTTTGGAGATTTTCCATTTAAATATCTAGGAGTGCCTCTCCATTATAAAAAAACTCAGGATGGAGGACATCCAGCATATTATTGATAGGATTATCAAAAATATTGCTGGTTGGCTGGGTAAACATCTTTCCTACAGAGGCAAATTAATTATGTTAACTACTTGTTTAGCTAGCATCCCTACCTATCTGATGTCTGTCATGAAATTCCCTAAGTGGGCCATTGATGCCATTACCTCTCAGATGTCTCATTTCTTTTGGGGCAATATGGGTGATAATCATAAATACCATCTGGCTAGTTGGGGGCTGATTGCTCAGAAAAAAATAATTTGGGGGTCTAGGGGTTCCTAATCTTAGAGAATATAACATGGCCCTCCTTGCCTCTTGGGGAAGGAGATTCTATGATTGTAGGGATAGTGATTGGAAAAAAGTCATTAACTTCAAATATGCTACTGATAGACCCAATCTATACTGGGGGAAACCTGGGTTAGGCTCTCCTTTTTGGAAGAGCCTGCTCTGGAAGGTTCTAAAACTTCTACTAGTTGGATCCCTGGAAATGGTTTAAACATTGCCTTCTGGCATGATTCCTGGATTGGGGGATACTCCCTTAAAACCAGGTTCTGGGAGTTTTTTGACATTTGCTAACAACAAGATGCCACTGTGGCCCAGGTTTGGGATGGTAATACTCTACAACTGACTTTCAGGAGATGTGTAGATGATAGCATTATGGAAAATTGGCATGAGCTATGCGAGATAGTTAGTGCTTTTATCCCTGGATCTGTTCCAGATTCTCCTAGATGGAATCTTGAACCTTCTGGGATATATACAGTTAAATCCTTTTACAAAAATATTAACTTTGGTGGAATATCTTCTAATATTAAAGAGGCCATTTGGAAAATTAAAGTTCCACCTAACATCCATGTTTTTCTCTGGCTGGCCTATAACAACAAGTGCTTGACTAGAGATAACCTGGCCAAGAGGAGACACGTGGATGATCCTACCTGTGTTTTCCATGGGGAAAATGAATCGATTAATCATCTATTTTTTGAATGTGTGGTAGCTAGTCAGATTTGGATTACAATTGCTGAGGGGATGGACATCCCTATTCCATCTTCCTTTTTGTCCTTGTCTACTTTGTGGAAAGTGAAAAAGAAGAATGAAGCTATCAATACTGTTACTTCTGCTACCTTGTGGGGCTTATGGCTTCTACGCAATGAATTTATGTTTTAGGGGCGAAAATGGCGAAGCATTCACTACATCATGGACCTGGTGGGAGGGATGATGAGACAATGGAAGATTTTGTGCTCCGACGCCCAGCGTGCGCTTCTGAAGGAAATATGCCCTAGAGGAAATAGTAAAGTTATTATTTATTTCCTTATTTCATGATAAATGTTTATTATTCATGCTAGAATTGTATTAACCGGAAACATAATACATGTGTGAATACATAGACAAACAGAATGTCACTAGTATGCCTCTACTTGACTAGCTCGTTAATCAAAGATGGTTATGTTTCCTAACCATGGACAAAGAGTTGTTATTTGATTAACGGGATCACATCATTAGGTGAATGATCTGATTGACATGACCCATTCCATTAGCTTAGCACCCGATCGTTTAGTATGTTGCTATTGCTTTCTTCATGACTTATACATGTTCCTATGACTATGAGATTATGCAACTCCCGTTTGCCGGAGGAACACTTTGTGTGCTACCAAACGTCACAACGTAACTGGGTGATTATAAAGGTGCTCTACAGGTGTCTCCAAAGGTACATGTTGGGTTGGCGTATTTCGAGATTAGGATTTGTCACTCCGATTGTCGGAGAGGTATCTCTGGGTCCTCTCGGTAATGCACATCACATAAGCCTTGCAAGCATTGCAACTAATGAGTTAGTTACGAGATGATGTATTACGGAACGAGTAAAGAGACTTGCCAGTAACGAGATTGAACTAGTATTGGATACCGACGATCGAATCTCAGGCAAGTAACATACCAATGACAAAGGGAACAACGTATGTTGTTATGCGGTCTGACCGATAAAGATCTTCGTAGAATATGTAGGAGACAATATGGGCATCCAGGTCCCGCTATTGGTTATTGACCGGAGACGTGTCTCGGTCATGTCTACATTGTTCTCGAACCCGTAGGGTCCGCACGCTTAAGGTTTCGATGACAGTTATATTATGAGTTTATGAGTTTTGATGTACCGAAGGAGTTCGCAGTCCCGGATGAGATCGGGGACATGACGAAGAGTCTCGAAATGGTCGAGACATAAAGATTGATATATTGGACGACTATATTCGGACATCGGAAAGGTTCCGAGTGATTCGGGTATTTTTCGGAGTACCGGAGAGTTACGGGAATTCGCCGGGAGAAGTATTGGGCCTTATTGGGCCATACGGGAAAGAGAGAGAGGCTGCCTAGGGCAGGCCGCGCGCCCCCCCAAGGCCTAGTCCGAATTGGACTAGGGGGAGGGGCTGCGCCCCCTCCTTCCTTCCCTTCTCCCTTCCCCTTCCTTGTCTCCTACTCCTAATACTTGGAAGGACTCCTAGTTGGATTAGGAAAGGGGGAATCCTACTCCCGGTGGGAGTAGGACTCCCCTAGGGCGCGCCATAGAGAGGGCCGGCCCTCCCCTCCTCCACTCCTTTATATACGGGGGCAGGGGGCACCCCATAGACACACAAGTTGATCTTCGTGATCGTTCCTTAGCCGTGTGCGGTGCCCCCCTCCACCATATTCCACCTCGGTCATATTGTAGCGGTGCTTAGGCGAAGCCCTGCGACGGTTGAACATCAAGATCATCACCACGCCGTCGTGCTGATGGAACTCTTCCCCGACACTTTGCTGGATCGGAGTCCGGGGATCGTCATCGAGCTGAACGTGTGCTAGAACTCGGAGGTGCCGTAGTTTCGGTGCTTGATCGGTCGGGCCGTGAAGACGTACGACTACATCAACCGCTTTGTCATAACGCTTCCGCTTTCGGTCTACGAGGGTACGTGGACAACACTCTCCGCTCTCGTTGCTATGCATCACCATGATCTTGCGTGTGCGTAGGAAATTTTTTGAAATTACTACGTTCCCCAACAGTGGCATCCAAGCCTAGGTTTTATGTGTTGATGTTATATGCATGAGTAGAACACAAGTGAGTTGTGGGCGATATAAGTCATATTGCTTACCAGCATGTCATACTTTGGTTCGGCGGTATTGTTGGATGAAGCGGCCCGGACTGACATTACGCATACGCTTACGCGAGACTGGTTTTACCGCCGTGCTATGCACACAGGTGACTAGCGGGTGTCAGTTTCTCCAACTTTAGTTGAACCGAGTATGGCTACGCCCGGTCCTTGCGAAGGTTAAAACAGCACCAACTTGACAAACTATCGTTGTGGTTTTGATGCGTAGGTAAGATTGGTTCTTGCTTAAGCCCGTAGCAGCCACGTAAAACTTGCAACAAACAAAGTAGAGGACGTCTAACTTGTTTTTTCAGGGCATGTTGTGATGTGATATGGTCAAGACGTGATGAGATATAAGTTGTTGTATGAGATGATCATGTTTTGTGGAAGTTATCGGCAACTGGCAAACGCCTTATGGTCATCTCTCTATTGCATAAGATGCAAGCTCCAAACAATTCCTTTACTTTATCGCTATGCGATAGCAATAGTTGCATGAGCAATAGTTGGCGAGACGTCCACGTGATGACACATTGATATAGATCAAGATGATGGAGATCATGGTGTCATTGAAGGAAATATGCCCTAGAGGCAATAATAAAGTTATTATTTATTTCCTTATATCATGATAAATGTTTATTATTCATGCTAGAATTGTATTAACCGGAAACATAATACATGTGTGAATACATAGACAAACAGAGTGTCACTAGTATGCCTCTACTTGACTAGCTCGTTAATCAAAGATGGTTATGTTTCCTAACCATGGACAAAGAGTTGTTATTTGATTAACGGGATCACATCATTAGATGAATGATCTGATTGACATGACCCATTCCATTAGCTTAGCACCGGATCGTTTAGTATGTTGCTATTGCTTTCTTCATGACTTATACATGTTCCTATGACTATGAGATTATGCAACTCCCGTTTGCCGGAGGAACACTTTGGGTGCTACCAAACGTCACAACGTAACTGGGTGATTATAAAGGAGTACTACAGGTGTTTCCAATGGTAGATGTTGGGTTGGCGTATTTCGAGAATAGGATTTGTCACTCCGATTGTCGGAGAGGTATCTCTGGGCCCTCTCGATAATACACATCACATAAGCCTTGCAAGCATTATAACTAAGATGTTAGTTGTGAGATGATGCATTACGGAACGAGTAAAGAGACTTGCCGGTAACGAGATTGAACTAGGTATTGGATACTGACGATCGAATCTCGGGCAAGTAACATACCGATGACAAAGGGAACAACGTATGTTGTTATGCGGTCTGACCGATAAAGATCTTCGTAGAATATGTAGGAGCCAATATGGGCATCCAGGTCCCGCTATTGGTTATTGACCGGAGACGTGTCTCGGTCATGTCTACATTGTTCTCGAACCGTAGGGTCCGCACGCTTAAGGTTTCGATGACAGTTATATTATGAGTTTATGAGTTTTGATGTACCAAAGGAGTTCGGAGTCCCGGATGAGATCGGGGACATGACAAGGAGTCTCGAAATGGTTGAGACGTAAAGATCGATATATTGGATGACTATATTCAGACATCGGAAAGGTTCCGAGTGATTCGGGTATTTTTCGGAGTACCAGGTAGTTACGGGAGAAGTAATGGGCCTTGATGGGCTTTAGTGGGAAGAGGAAAAAGGCTGCTGCGCCCCCCCTCCCCTTTGGTCCGAATTGGACTAGGGAAAAGGGGGCCGGCCACCTCTCCTTCTCCTCCACTTCCTTCTCCCTTCCTCCCCTCTTGATGGACTCCTACTAGGACTTGGAGTCCTAGTAGGACTCCCATCCTGGCCGCACCAATAGCCTTGGCCGGCCTCCCCCTCCTCCATCCTTTATATACTGAGGCAAGGGGCACCCCAAAGACACACAAGTTGATCCACGTGATCGTTCCTTAGCCGTGTGCGGTGCCCCCTGCCACCATATTCAACCTCGATCATATCGTTGTAGTGCTTAGGCGAAGCCCTGCGTCGGTAGTACATCAAGATCGTCACCACGCCGTCGTGCTGACGGAACTCCTCCCCGAAGCTTTGTTGGATCGGAGCCCGGGGATCGTCATCGAGCTGTACGTGTGCTAAGAACTCGGAGGTGCCGGAGTAACGGTGCTTGGATCGGTCGGATCGGGAAGAAGACGTACGACTACTTCCTCTACATTGTGTCAACGCTTCCGTTGCGATCTACAAGGGTACGTAGATCAGACTCTCCCCCTCGTTGCTATGCATCACCATGATCTTGCGTGTGCGTAGGAAATTTTTTTGAAATTACTACGTTCCCCAACAGTGGTATCAGAGCCTAGGTTTTATGGTTTGAAGTTAATTGCACGAGTAGAACACAAGTGAGTTGTGGGCGATACAAGTCATACTGCCTACCAGCATGTCATACTTTGGTTCGGCGGTATTGTTGGACGAGACGACCCGGACCAACATTACGCGTACGCTTACGCGAGACCGGTTCCCTCGACGTGCTTTGCACATAGATGGCTTGCGGGCGACTGTCTCTCCAACTTTAGTTGAACCAAGTGTGGCTACGCCCGGTCCTTGAGAAGGTTAAAACGGAGTCTATTTGACAAACTATCGTTGTGGTTTTGATGCGTAGGTGAGATGAGTTCTTGCTTAAGCCTGTAGCAGCCACGTAAAACTTGCAACAACAAAGTAGAGGACGTCTAACTTGTTTTTGCAGGGCATGTTGTGATGTGATATGGTCAAGGCATGATGCTAAATTTTATTGTATGAGATGATCATGTTTTGTAACCAAGTTATCGGCAACTGGCAGGAGCCATATGGTTATCGCTTTATTGTATGCAATGCAATCGCGATGTAATGCTTTACTTTATTACTAAGCGGTAGTGATAGTCGTGGAAGCATAAGATTGGCGAGACGACAACGATGCTACGATGGAGATCAAGGTGTCACGCCGGTGACGATGGTGATCATGACGGTGCTTCGGAGATGGAGATCACAAGCACAAGATGATGATGGCCATATCATATCACTTATATTGATTGCATGTGATGTTTATCTTTTTATGCATCTTATCTTGCTTTGATTGACGGTAGCATTATAAGATGATCTCTCACTAAATTATCAAGAAGTGTTCTCCCTGAGTACGCACCGTTGCCAAAGTTCGTCATGCCCAGACACCACGTGATGATCGGGTGTGATAAGCTCTACGTCCATCTACAACGGGTGCAAGCCAGTTTTGCACACGCAGAATACTCAGGTTAAACTTGACGAGCCTAGCATATGCAGATATGGCCTCGGAACACGGAGACCGAAAGGTCGAGCGTGAATCATATAGTAGATATGATCAACATAACGATGTTCACCATTGAAAACTACTCCATCTCACGTGATGATCGGTTATGGTTTAGTTGATTTGGATCACGTAATCACTTAGAGGATTAGAGGGATGTCTATCTAAGTGGGAGTTCTTAAGTAATATGATTAAATTGAACTTAAATTTATCATGAACTTAGTCCTGGTAGTATTTTGCAAATTATGTTGTAGATCAATAGCTCGCGTTGTTGCTTCCCTGTGTTTATATTGATATGTTCCTAGAGAAATTGTGTTGAAAGATGTTAGTAGCAATGATGCGGATTGGATCCGTGATCTGAGGTTTATCCTCATTGCTGCACAGAAAAATTATGTCCTTGATGCACCGCTAGGTGACAGACCTATTGCAAGAGCAGATACAGATGTTATGAACGTTTGGCTAGCAAAATATGATGACTACTTGATAGTTTAGTGCACCATGCTTAATGGCTTAGAATCGGGACTTCAAAGACGTTTTGAACATCATGGACCATATAAGATGTTCCAGGAGTTGAAGTTAATATTTCAAGCAAATACCCGAGTTGAGAGATATGAAGTCTCCAACAAGTTCTATAGCTAAAAGATGGAGGAGAATCGCTCAACTAGTGAGCATGTGCTCAGATTGTCTGGGTACTACAATCGCTTGAATCAAGTGGGAGTTAATCTTCCAGATAAGATAGTGATTGACAGAATTCTCTAGTCACCATCACCAAGTTAGTAGAACTTCGTGATGAACTATGATATGCAAGGGATAACGGAAACGATTCCCAAGCTCTTCGTGATGCTGAAATCGACGAAGGTAGAAATCAAGAAAAACATCAAGTGTTGATGGTTGACAAGACCACTAGTTTGAAGAAAAGGGCAAAAGGGAAGAAGGGGAACTTCAAGAAGAACGGCAAGCAAGTTGCTGCTCAAGTGAAGAAGCCCAAGTCTGGTCCTAAGCCTGAGACTAAGTGCTTCTACTGCAAAGGGACTGGTCACTGGAAGCGGAACTGCCCCAAGTATTTGGCGGATAAGAAGGATGGCAAAGTGAACAAAAGTATATTTGATATACATGTTATTGATGTGTGCTTTACTAGTGTTTATAGCAACCCCTCAGTATTTGATATTGGTTCAGTTGCTAAGAGTAGTAACTTGAAACATGAGTTGCAGAATAAACAGAGACTAGTTAAGGGTGAAGTGACGATGTGTGTTGGAAGTAGTTCCAAGATTGATATGATCATCATCGCACACTCCCCTATACTTTCGGGATTAGTGTTGAACTTAAATAAGTGTTATTTGGTTTTTGCGTTGAGCATGAATATGATTTGATCATGTTTATTGCAATATGGTTATTCATTAAAGTCAGAGAATAATTGTTGTTCTGTTTACATGAATAAAACCTTCGATGGTCATACACCCAATGAAACAAGTTCATTGGATCTCGATCGTAGTGATACACATATTCATAATATTGAAACCAAAAGATGCAAAGTTAATAATGATAGTGCAACTTATTTGTGGCACTGCCGTTTAGGTCATATTGGTATAAAGCGCATGAAGAAACTCCATGCTGATGGGCTTTCGGAATCACTTGATTATGAATCACTTGATGCTTGCGAACCATGCCTTTTGGGCAAGATGACTAAAACGCCGTTCTCCGGAACAATGGAGCAAGCAACAGATTTGTTGGAAATCATACATACTGATGTATGTGGTCCGATGAATATTTAAGGCTTGCAGCGGGTATCATTATTTTCAGACCTTCATCGATGATTTGAGCAGATATGGGTATATCTACTTAATGAAATAGAAGTCTGATACATTTAAAAAGTTCGTATAATTTCAGAGTGAAGTGGAAAATCATCGTAACAAGAAAATAAAGTTCCTACGATCTGATCGTGGAAAAGAGTATTTGAGTTACGAGTTTGGTCTTTAGTTAAAACAATGTGAAATAGTTTCACTACTCATGCCACCTGGAACACCACAGCATAATGGTGTGTCCGAACGTCATAACCGTACTTTATTGGATATAGTGCAATCTATGATGTTTCTTACCGATTTACCACTATCGTTTTTGGGGTCATGCATTAGAGACAGCTGCATTCACGTTAAAAAAGGGGCACCATCTATATCCGTCGAGACGACGCCTTATGAACTATGGTTTGGCAAGAAACCAAAGTTGTCGTTTCTTGAAGTTTGGGGTTGCGATGCTTATGAGAAAAAGTTTCATCCTGATAAACTCAAACCCAAATCGGAGAAATATGTCTTCATAGGATACCCAAAGGAGACTGTTGGGTACACCTTCTATCACAGATCCTAAGGCAAGACATTCGTTGCTTATAATGGATCCTTTCTAGAGAAGGAGTTTCTCTTGAAAGAAGTAAGTGGGAGGAAAGTAGAAAACTTGATAAGGTAATTGTACCTTCTACCTTATTGGAAAGTAGTTCATCACAAAAATCGGTTCTTGTGACTACTACACCAATTAGTGAGGAAGCTAATGATGATGATCATGTAACTTCAGATCAAGTTACTACCGAATCTCGTAGGTAAACCAGAGTGAGATCCGCACCAGAGTGGTACGGTAATCCTGTTCTGGAGGTCATGTTACTTGACCATGACGAACCTACGAACTATGAGGAAGCGATGATGAGCCCAGATTCTGCGAAATGGTTTGAGGCCATGAAATCTGAGATATGATCCATGTATGAGAACAAAGTTTGGACTTTGGTTGACTTGCCCGATGATCGGCAAGCAATTGAGAATAAATGGATCTTCAAGAGGAAGACGGACATTGATAGTAGTGTTACTATCTACAAAGCTAGAATTGTCGCAAAAGGTTTTCGACAAGTTCAAAGTGTTGACTACGATGAGAGTTTCTCACTCATATCTATGCTTAAGTCTGTCCGAATCATGTTAGCAATTGCCGCATTTTATGAAATCTGGCAAATGGATAAACAAAACAGCATTCCTTAATGGATTTCTTAAAGAAGAGTTGTATATGATGCAACCAGTAGGTTTTGTCAATCCTAAAGGTGCTAACAAAATATGCAAACTCCAGCGATCCATCTATGGACTAGTGTAAGCTTCTCAGAGTTGGAATACACGCTTTGATAAGTTGATCAAAGCATATAGTTTTGTACAGACTTGCGGTGAAGCCTGTATTTACAAGAAAGTGAGTGGGAGCACTACAGCATTTCTGATAAGTATATGTGAATGACATATTGTTGATCGGAAATAATGTAGAATTATTCTGTAAAGCATAAAGGAGTGTTTGAAAGGAGTTTTTCAAAGAAAGACTTCGGTGAAGCTGCTTACATATTGAGCTTCAAGATCTATAGAGATAGATCAAGACGCTTGATAAGTTTTTTTCAATGAGTACATACCTTGACAAGATTTTGAAGTAGTTCAAAATGGAGCAGTCAAAGAAAGAGTTCTTGCCTGTATTGTAAGGTGTGAAGTTGAGTAAGACTCAAAGCCCGACCACGGCAGAAGATAGAAAGAGAATGAAAGTCATTCCCTATGCCTTGGCCATAGGTTCTATAAAGTATGTCATGCTGTATACCAGATCTATTGTATACCCTGCACTGATTTGGCAAGGGAGTACAATAGTGATCTAGGAGTAGATCACTGGACAGCGGTCAGAATTATCCTTAGTGAAATAAGGATATGTTTCTCGATTATGGACGTGATAAAAAGGTTCGTCGTAAAGGGTTACGCCGATGCAAGCTTTGACACTGATCTAGATGACTCTAAGTCTCGATCTAGATACATATTGAAAGTGGGAGCAATTACCTAGAGTAAATCCATGCAGAGCATTGTTGACATAGAAATTTGCAAAATACATGTGGATCTGAATGTGGCAAACCCGTTGACTAAGATTCTCTCACAAGCAAAACATGATCACACCTTAGTACTCTTTGGGTGTTAATCACATAGCGATGTGAACCAGATTACTGAATCTAGTAAACCCTTTGGGTGTTGGTCACATGGCGATGTGAACTATGGGTGTTAATCACATGATTGTGTGAACTATCGATGTTAATCACATGGTGATGTGATCTAGATTATTGACTCTAGTGCAAGTGGGAGACTGGAGGAAATATGCCCTAGAGGCAATAATAAAGTTAATATTTATTTCCTTATATCATGATAAATGTTTATTATTCATGCTAGAATGTATTAACCGGAAACATAATACATGTGTGAATACATAGACAAACAGAGTGTCACTAGTATGCCTCTACTTGACTAGCTCATTAATCAAAGATGGTTATGTTTCCTAACCATGGACAAAGAGTTGTTATTTGATTAACGGGATCACATCATTAGATGAATGATCTGATTGACATGACCCATTCCATTAGCTTAGCACCGGATCGTTTAGTATGTTGCTATTGCTTTCTTCATGACTTATACATGTTCCTATGACTATGAGATTATGCAACTCCCGTTTGCCGGAGGAACACTTTGGGTGCTACCAAACGTCACAACGTAACTGGGTGATTATAAAGGAGTACTACATGTGTTTCCAATGGTAGATGTTGGGTTGGCGTATTTCGAGAAAAGGATTTGTCACTCCGATTGTCGGAGAGGTATCTCTGGGCCCTCTCGGTAATACACATCACATAAGCCTTGCAAGCATTATAACTAAGATGTTAGTTGTGAGATGATGCATTACGGAACGAGTAAAGAGACTTGCCGGTAACGAGATTGAACTAGGTATTGGATACCGACGACCGAATCTCGGGCAAGTAACATACCGATGACAAAGGGAACAACGTATGTTGTTATGCGGTCTGACCGATAAAGATCTTCGTAGAATATGTAGGAGCCAATATGGGCATCCAGGTCCCGCTATTGGTTATTGACCGGAGACGTGTCTCGGTCATGTCTACATTGTTCTCGAACCGTAGGGTCCGCACGCTTAAGGTTTCGATGACAGTTATATTATGAGTTTATGAGTTTTGATGTACCAAAGGAGTTCGGAGTCCCGGATGAGATCGGGGACATGACAAGGAGTCTTGAAATGGTCGAGACGTAAAGATCGATATATTGGATGACTATATTCAGACATCGGAAAGGTTCCAAGTGATTCGGGTATTTTTCGGAGTACCGGGTAGTTACGGGAGAAGTAATGGGCCTTGATGGGCTTTAGTGGGAAGAGGAAAAAGGCTGCTGCGCCCCCCCTCCCCTTTGGTCCGAATTGGACTAGGGAAAAGGGGGCCGGCCACCTCTCCTTCTCCTCCCCTTCCTTCTCCCTTCCTCCCCTCTTGATGGACTCCTACTAGGACTTGGAGTCCTAGTAGGACTCCCATCCTGGCCGCACCAATAGCCTTGGCCGGCCTCCCCCTCCTCCATCCTTTATATACTGAGGCAAGGGGCACCCCAAAGACACACAAGTTGATCCACGTGATCGTTCCTTAGCCGTGTGCGGTGCCCCCTGCCACCATATTCCACCTCGATCATATCGTTGTAGTGCTTAGGCGAAGCCCTGCGTCGGTAGTACATCAAGATCGTCACCACGCCATCGTGCTGACGGAACTCCTCCCCGAAGCTTTGCTGGATCGGAGCCCGGGGATCGTCATCGAGCTGTACGTGTGCTAAGAACTCGGAGGTGCCGGAGTAACGGTGCTTGGATCGGTCGGATCGGGAAGAAGACGTACGACTACTTCCTCTACGTTGTGTCAACGCTTCCGTTGCGATCTACAAGGGTACGTAGATCAGACTCTCCCCCTCGTTGCTATGCATCACCATGATCTTGTGTGTGCGTAGGAATTTTTTTTGAAATTACTATGTTCCCCAACAGACATGCCGGTGACGATAGAGATCATGATGGTACTTTGGAGATGGAGATCAAAGGCACAAGATGATCATGGCCATATCATGTCATATATTTTGATTGCATGTGATGTTTATCTTGTATACATCTTATTTTGCTTATTTCGATGGTAGCTTTATAAGATGATCTCACACTAAATTTCAAGATAAAAGTGTTCTCCCTGAGTATGCACCGTTGCCAAAGTTCGTCGTGCCTAGACACCACGTGATGATCGGGTGTGATAAGCTCTACGTCCATCTACAACGGGTGCAAGACAGTTTTGCACACGCAGAATACTCAGGTTAAACTTGACGAGCCTAGCATATGCAGATATGGCCTCGGAATACTGAGATCGAAAGATCGAGCGTGAGTCATATAGTAGATATGATCAACATAGTGATGTTCACCATTGAAAACTACTGCATTTCACATGATGATCGGTTATGGCTTAGTTGATTTGGATCACGTGATCACTTAGAAGACTAGAGGGATGTCTATCTAAGTGGGAGTTCTTAAGTAATATGATTAATTGAACTTAAATTTATCATGAACTTAGTCCTGGTAGTATTAGCATATCTATGTTGTAGATTAATAGCTCGCGTTGCTGCTTCCCTATGTTTGTTTTGATATGTTCCTAGAGAAAAACTATGTTGAAAGATGTAGTAGCAATGATGCGGATTGGATCCGTGATATGAGGTTTATCCTCATTGCTGCACAGAAAAATTATGTCCTTGATGCACCGCTAGGTGACAGACCTATTGCAGGAGCAGATGCAGACGTTATGAACGTTTGGCTAGCTCAATATGATGACTACTTGATAGTTTAGTGCACCATGCTTAACGGCTTAGAATCGGGACTTCAAAGACGTTTTGAACGTCATGGACCATAGAGATGTTCCAGGAGTTGAAGTTAATATTTCAAGCAAATACCCGAGTTGAGAGATATGAAGTATCCAACAAGTTCTATAGCTACAAGATGGAGGAGAATCGCTCAAGCAGTGAGCATGTACTCAGATTGTTTGGGTACTACAATCGCTTGAATCAAGTGGGAGTTAATCTTCCAGATAAGATAGTGATTGACGGAATTCTCTAGTCACCATCACCAAGTTAGTAGAACTTCGTGATAAACTATAGTATGCAAGGGATAACGAAAACGATTCCCAAGCTCTTCGTGATGCTAAAATCGACGAAGGTAGAAATCAAGAAAAACATCAAGTGTTGATGGTAGACAAGACCACTAGTTTCAAGAAAAGGGCAAAAGGAAGAAGGGGAACTTCAAGAAGAACGGCAAGCAAGTTGCTGCTCAAGTGAAGAAACCCAAGTCTGGTCCTAAGCCTGAGACAAAGTGCTTCTACTGCAAAGGGATTGGTCACTGGAAGCGGAACTACCCCAAGTATTTGGTGGATAAGAAAGGATGGCAAAGTAAACAAAGGTATATTTGATATACATGTTATTGATGTGTACTTTACTAGTGTTCATAGCAACCCCTCAGTATTTGGTACTAGTTCAATTGCTAAGATTAGTAACTCGAAACGGGAGTTGCAGAATAAACAGAGACTAGTTAAGGGTGAAGTAACGATGTGTATTGGAAGTGGTTCCAAGATTGATATGATCATCATCGCACACTCCCTATACTTTCGGGATTAATGTTGAACCTAAATAAGTGTTATTTGGTGTTTGCGTTGAGCATAAATATGATTTGATCATGTTTATTGCAAGATGGTTATTCATTTAAGTTAGAGAATAATTGTTGCTCTGTTTACATGAATAAAACCTTCTATGGTCATACACACCAACGAAAATGGTTTGTTGGATCTCGATTGTAATGATACACATATTCATAATATTGAAGCCAAAAGATGCAAAGTTAATAATGATAGTGCAACTTGTTTGTGGCACTGCCGTTTAGGTCATATTGGTGTAAAGCGCATGAAGAAGCTCCATGCTGATGGGATTTTGGAATCACTTGATTATGAATCACTTGATGCTTGCGAACCATGTCTCTTGGGCAAGATGACTAAAACGCCGTTCTCCGGAACAATGGAGCAAACAACAGATTTGTTGGAAATCATACATACTGATGTATGTGGTCTGATGAATATCAAGGCTTGCAGCGGGTATCATTATTTTCTGACCTTCACAAATGATTTGAGCAGATATGGGTATATCTACTTGATGAAACATAAGTCTGAAACATTTGAAAAGTTCAAAGAATTTCAGAGTGAAGTGAAAAATCATCATAACAAGAAAATAAAGTTTCTACGATCTGATCGTGGAAGAGAATATTTGAGTTACGAGTTTGGCCTTCAATTAAAACAATGTGGAATAGTTTCACAAAACTCATGCCACCTAGAACACCACAGCATAATGGTGTGTCCGAACATCATAACCGCACTTTATTGGATATAGTGCAATCTATGATGTTTCTTACCGATTTACCAATATCGTTTTGGGATCATGCATTAGAGACAGCTGCATTCACATTAAAAAGGGGCACCATCTAAGTCCGTTGAGACGACACAATATGAACTATGGTTTGGCAAGAAACCAAAGTTGTCGTTTCTTAAAGTTTGGGGTTGCGATGCTTATAAGAAAAAGTTTCATCATGATAAGCTCAAACCCAAATCGGAGAAATGTGTCTTCATAGGATACCCAAAGGAGATAGTTGGGTACACCTTCTATCACAGATCCGAAGGCGAGACATTCGTTGCTGAGAATGGATACTTTCTAGAGAAGAAGTTTCTCTCGAAAGAAGTGAGTGGGAGGAAAGTAGAACTTGATAAGGTAATTGTACCTTCTCCCTTATTGGAAAGTATTTCATCACAGAAATCTGTTCCTGTGACTCCTACACCAATTAGTGAGGAAGCTAAATGATGATGATCATGTAACTTCAGATCAAGTTACTACCGAATCTCGTAGGTTAACCAGAGTGAGATCCGCACCAGAGTGGTACGGTAATCCTATTCTGGAGGTCATGTTACTTGACCATGACGAACCTACGAACTATGAGGAAGCGATGATGAGCTCAGATTCCGCAAAATGGCTTGAAGCCATGAAATCTGAGATGGGATCCTTGTATGAGAACAAAGTGTGGACTTTGGTTGACTTGCCCGATGATCGGCAAGCCATAGAAAATAAATGGATCTTCAAGAGGAAGACGGACGCTGATAGTAGTGTTACTATCTACAAAGCTAGAATTGTTGCAAAAGGTTTTCGACAAGTTCAATGTGTTGACTACGATGAGAGTTTCTCACTCGTATCATGCTTAAATCTGTCCGAATCATGTTAGCAATTGCCGCATTTTATGAAATTTGGCAAATGGATAACAAAACTGCAATCCTTAATGGATTTCTTAAAGAAGAGTTGTATATGATGCAACCAGAAGTTTTTGTCAATCCTAAAGGTGTTAACAAAATGTGCAAACTCCAGCGATCCATCTATGGACTGGTGTAAGCATCTCGGAGTTGGAATATACGCTTTGATAAGTTGATCAAAGCATATAGTTTTATACATACTTGCGGTGAAGCCTGTATTTACAAGAAAGTGAGTGGGAGCACTACAGCATTTCTGATAAGTATATGTGAATGACATATTGTTGATCGGAAATAATGTAGAATTATTCTGCAAAGCATAAAGGAGTATTTGAAAGGATTTTTTCAAAGAAAGACCTCGGTGAAGCTACTTACATATTGAGCATCAAGATCTATAGAGATAGATCAAAACGCTTGATAAGTTTTTTTCAATGAGTACATACCTTGACAAGATTTTGAAGTAGTTCAAAATGGAACAGTCAAAGAAAGAGTTCTTGCCTGTGTTACAAGGTGTGAAATTGAGTAAGACTCAAAACACGACCACGACAGAAGATAGAAAGAGAATGAAAGTCATTCCCTATGCCTTGGCCATAGGGAATATAAAGTATGCCATGCTGTGTACCAGATCTATTGTATACCCTACACTGATTTTGGCAAGGGAGTACAATAGTGATCTAGGAGTAGATCACTGGACAGCGGTAAAAATTATCCTTAGTGGAATAAGGATATATTTCTCAATTATGGACGTGACAAAAAGGGTTCGTCGTAAAGGGTTACGTCGATGCAAATTTTGACACTGATCTAGATGACTCTAAGTCTTAATCTGGATACATATTGAAAGTGTGAGCAATTAGCTAAAAGTAGCTCCGTGCAGAGCATTGTTGACATAGAAATTTGCAAAATACATACGGATCTGAATATGGCAGACCCGTTGACTAAGATTCTCTCACAAGCAAAACATGATCACACCTTAGTACTCTTTGGGTTTTAATCACATAAGCAATGTGAACTAGATTACTGAATCTAGTAAACCCTTTGGGTGTTGGTCACATGGCGATGTGAACTATGGGTGTTAATCACATGATGATGTGAACTATCGATGTTAATCACATGGTGATGTGATCTAGATTATTGACTCTAGTGCAAGTGGGAGACTGAAGGAAATATGCCCTAGAGGCAATAATAAAGTTATTATTTATTTCCTTATTTCATGATAAATGTTTATTATTCATGCTAGAATTGTATTAACCGGAAACATAATACATGTGTGAATATATAGAGAAACAGAGTGTCACTAGTATGCCTCTACTTGACTAGCTCGTTAATCAAAGATGGTTATGTTTCCTAACCATGGACAAAGAGTTGTTATTTGATTAACGGGATCACATCATTAGGTGAATGATCTGATTGACATGACCCATTCCATTAGCTTAGCACCCGATCGTTTAGTATGTTGTTATTGCTTTCTTCATGACTTATACATGTTCCTATGACTATGAGATTATGCAACTCCCGTTTGCCGGAGGAACACTTTGTGTGCTACCAAACGTCACAACGTAACTGGGTGATTATAAAGGTGCTCTACAGGTGTCTCCAAAGGTACATGTTGGGTTCGCGTATTTTGAGATTAGGATTTGTCACTCCGATTGTCGGAGAGGTATCTCTGGGCCCTCTCGGTAATGCACATCACATAAGCCTTGCAAGCATTGCAACTAATGAGTTAGTTGCGAGATGATGTATTACGGAACGAGTAAAGAGACTTGCCAGTAACGAGATTGAACTAGGTATTGGATACCGACGATCGAATCTCGGGCAAGTAACATACCGATGACAAAGGGAACAACGTATGTTGTTATGCGGTCTGACCGATAAAGATCTTCGTAGAATATGTAGGAGCCAATATGGGCATCCAGGTCCCGCTATTGGTTATTGACCGGAGACGTGTCTCAGTCATGTCTACATTGTTCTCGAACCCGTAGGGTCCGCACGCTTAAGGTTTCGATGACAGTTATATTATGAGTTTATGAGTTTTGATGTACCAAAGGAGTTCGCAGTCCCGGATGAGATCGGGGACATGAAGAGGAGTCTCGAAATGGTCGAGACGTAAAGATCGATATATTGGACGACTATATTCGGACATCGGAAAGGTTCCGAGTGATTCGGGTATTTTTCGGAGTACCGGAGAGTTACGGGAATTCGCCGGGAGAAGTATTGGGCCTTATTGGGCCATACGGGAAAGAGAGAGGGGCTGCCTAGGGCAGGCCGCGTGCCTCCCCAAGGCCTAGTCCGAATTGGACTAGGGGGAGGGGCTGCACCCCCTCCTTCCTTCCCTTCTCCCTTCCCCTTCCTTGTCTCCTACTCCTAATACTTGGAAGGACTCCTAGTTGGATTAGGAAAGGGGGAATCCTACTCCCGGTGGGAGTAGGACTCCCCTAGGGCGCGCCATAGAGAGGGCCGGCCCTCCCCTCCTCCACTCCTTTATATACGGGGGCAGGGGCACCCCATAGACACACAAGTTGATCTTCGTGATCGTTCCTTAGCCGTGTGCGGTGCCCCCCTCCACCATATTCCACCTCGGTCATATTGTAGCGGTGCTTAGGCGAAGCCCTGCGACGGTTGAACATCAAGATCGTCACCACGCCGTCGTGCTGATGGAACTCTTCCCCGACACTTTGCTGGATCGGAGTCCGGGGATCGTCATCGAGCTGAACGTGTGCTAGAACTCGGAGGTGCCGTAGTTTCGGTGCTTGATCGGTCGGGCCGTGAAGACATACGACTACATCAACCGCGTTGTCATAACGCTTCCGCTTTCGGTCTACGAGGGTACGTGGACAACACTCTCCCCTCTCGTTGCTATGCATCACCATGATCTTGCGTGTGCGTAGAATTTTTTTTGAAATTACTACGTTCCCCAACAGCTTCTTCTCCGGTGCTTAAGGCTTTTGGACCGGCGAAGAGGGGAACTGCTTAGAATAGCCTGGGAGATATGAAGCTATCTGAACAACCTGAACTTAATCCGCTACTTTTGGTGCTTCAGGCGCTGGCCGGACTCATCTGTTTTACCTTGTAATAGGGGTAGTTTCGCTTCGTCCTTCTGTGACAGCTACTTTGATTGTTGCCGAGCGCTGTACATTGTCCTGGTTGTGTTGGTTTCGCCTTTGCTTTTTAATAAAAGTTTGGGCAGGGGGGAAACCCCTGTCTTTCAAAAAAATACTTGAAAAATTCAAGAAAAGACATTAAAAAAATCACAACAAACAATGATTTGTGTTTTACATGCGTGCAAATTTTGTGATGGAATGACATTCAGGGTTGTCTCTGAAAAACTGATGCTCCAAAATGCTTCCAAAGACAATCTTTTTCAAGCAACAATTTTGCATTTTTTGCCCAGACCTCCACAAATGGCATTCCATTGGAAAAAATTGTACGCATGCGAAAACACATTAAGTTTGTTGCAAAAAAATCAGATTTAATTTTCTTGAGATTTTTTACTATATTTTTAGATTCAACTGTAGCAAAGCGACGAAGCACCACCAGGAGCCATTCACAAACCCTAGCCACTATCATTTTCCATCTGATCTCCATTACCATCACCTCCATCACAACTATAGACATTCTTCCCGGAGTTATCCATACTTGTAATCGGTGCACCCTGTGATCTGATCGCAATGTGTGATTAATTCTTTGAAGGCAATGGGCTGAGGAATGGCCTTGCAAGTTGCAACCATACGTCACGATAATCGTTGGATGACTTTACTTAATTGACGTTACTTTTATGTGTGACGTTATTTTTATGTGTGATTCTAAGGCCCCGTAGGTACCTGAGAGCCCGTAGATCGATCCGGTAGAAAGTAAGAAGCGAGAGTACGTGGAATGCTATTCTGAAAACCGGTGATAGTAAGGAATAGTATGGTAATGAAAAGCATTTTCTTGGGGATATATGAGGTGTAGTCATTAAACGACCAATGTTTTTGTGTGGAGAAATCTCTAATAACCTAGATATAAGAAAAATGGTTTCTCCCCGCTTTGTATTACAAAGCAACCATCCGATACAACCAACGAAAGGTAATGGGGCGGAAGCAGCACAAGCACGCCCAAATAAGAAAAAAGGAAAAGGAAAAGAAACAAATGCCGATAACGGCGGATCGACAAAAACGACGAAGCCTCGTGACCGCTGCGTCCACCAGAGATCGCCCACCAAGCTTCGAGACTCCGAAGCGTCGGTACCAATCAACACCTCCAAGAAGGAACACGATGATGACGACGCTGCTGCCAAGGGTTTCCCCCGATACGCGGCGAGAAGAGAGGCAGGGTAGCCCCGACGCCCTCCAGGAAGGTCTTGCGGCACCCTCAAGAGCCACCGCGTTGGTGTCGGCCAAGCCAACAGGGATTTCTCCCGATCCCAGCCTCTACCTCAGGCACTTCGGAGCTCGCCACCGAACCGACCACCACCCAGTGCCACCACGGACACGAAGCTTCCCACGCTGAAGATGGTCTACACAACGAAGAAGAGGAGCCGGGACTAGTGCAGCAGCACCGTCGGCATACCGGAGGGCCCCACCTCCACCGCACACGACGGTAGCCGATCGGACGACATAGCAGGAGCCTACCGGGCCCGTGGCCCCACAGGCCCGGTCGGGCCCTCAAAGGCCTAGATAGCTCCCGTCTCCGCGCAACAGCTGGCACGCCGTCGGCGTCACTGTCCCAGCCCAAGCCGCTCCCTGCCTCCTCATACAAAGGGCATCGCGGTCGCGCTGGAGCCGACTCGCAAGGACCCAGAAGGGACCCTACGGGCCTAGATCTGGGCCGGGGACAAGCCGCCGGCCGACTAGCACCACCAGACCGCCCTGCCGCCAAGAGGCGGCACCACCACAGCGAGCGCCACCAGCCTCCGCACCAGGACGCCGGACCGCCACCGGCCGAGCAGCACCGCCGCCTCCCCCACCCCAAGAAGAAGGAGCGCGCGGGGGGGAGGAATGACCCGCCGCCGCCGACACCACCCGGCCAGATCCGGGGGCGCCCGCCGGCGGCGGCAGGGAGGGGGGACAAAGGGGGCGGATGAGGAGGGAGGGGGTCGCGCGCCACCCCGGCCGCCTCCCGGGGAGACGGCAGAGGCGGCGGGACGAGGAGGAGGGGAAAGATGGGAGAGGCGGGGCGGGGAGCCCGCGCTCGCGCTGGGCGGCGGCGGGAATGGGGAAGCGGGGGCGGGGAAGCGGGAGCGGGGGAGCGGGGGAGCGGGGCGCCGCGCCAGGCGGGCGGCGGCGGCGAGGGCCTAGGGCCCGCTAGCGGGAGGGGGGAGGGAACCCTAGCGGGAGCGGGAGAGCGGGTCACTCAACCAAAAGCCGCCCATCTGGAAGGAAGGAACCCTAGAAAAACAAAGCCTTGCTAATAACCTAGATAATTCTGCGAGTACATAAGGGCTTGCGGTTGGATGACGGAGAGGTTGTTGTCGAAATAGTGTCTCAAGCCACTTGTTAAGGTCGCTCAGCTGTTGTTGATTTTTGCAGTGGGCGGACTCGGAGGGCGCCAGGTGGATGGATCTTAGTCCTACACACTGGCGTGTAACGAGCAAGGCCAAGCGCCGTCGGCTGTCCTTGGCCGTGGCAGCAAGGTCAACTACCAGCGCCGAGGATTCCGTCCCCATGCTTACACGAACAACGCGCACGGTTCCATCGTAGTCGGCGGGGCCGCCGCGATGTGCACTTTCTTCCGGATGCCTGAAATGGGTAAAGCCAAGAGCGTCTTGCTGGCCAAGTTCACTTGCGCCACAGAAGAGACAAGGCGCCTATTCATCGCGACCGAACTCCTCGAGAGCGGCTCTCTACGTCCGCACCACCACGGAACGAGACGTGCCTCTCCTAGTGACTTGCATCTCATAGTCATGGGCGACGACGCAACTTTGAGGCTATTTGACCGGGACCGCAGAATATCTAGATAATCCAAAATATTGTACGTTCATATTCGAGCGAAAAGTATATGAGGATTCAGTATCTGCATTCAAGCTAAAATGAAAATGGATGTCCAAAATATCTGGGTTTTTACAGATGCAACTATAAATGTGTTGCTGGATTTTACAGTAAATGTGGATAAGGAAGATGGTAACTGAGCGGGTCTTTCTTAGAAGGGCCTCCAACTCTATCTTCAAAAATCATTGCACAGTATGCAGCACTGGCACCCGTTCTCTAGGCATCAGGATCGCAACCGGCTTAAACTCATGGTGGACGCCTTGATTGCTACAGCGCGCCGTCTTGCCTCGCCATTGATCACCCGAGCTTCCGTCCACTTGGTGGCTTTTTTTTTCATCTTTCTTTTATGCTTTCTTTTCGGCATATTTGTGTTGTTGTCTCAGCGGACTTATTTATTTTCAGTGTGGTATTTGAACTTGTTGTATGGACATGGTGGTTGCTTTATTTATAAAGCTAGGCGAAAGCCTATTTCGAGATATTTTCGGTCCAAACTTTAGGATATTTTCGTCTGTGCAGTTTTTCTTCTTCTTTGTTTCCGTGTGTTCTTGTATCAGTTTTCATTGGCATTATTTGGTTTTTTGTTTCGTTGTTCCTTATTTTTCAAATATATGTTAACCCTATTTAATCTATGTTGAACGTTTTTCATATACACTCTGTCTACTTTTTTGATATACTTTGAACATCTATCAAATACATGTTGAACATTTTATCTTAATACATATTGTAAATTTGTCAAATGCACATCGAATATATTTTTATGCAATTATGACTTTTTTTATATACTTCTTGAATATTTTTCAAATACATGTTTCATTTTTTTATGAATATAAGAGGAACATTTGCCAAATGCCCATTTCATCTTTAAATACAAGGAGAACATTTTTTAACACAATGAATATTTAAGAAAAAATAAAACATCTTGTAAGCATAATGAGTTCTTTTTTCACTGGTACGAAATATTATTCCAAATTCATGAACAATTTTTTACATTTTATCAAGATATAATAAAATGGTTGGTCATATTTTTGAAACATGTGAATGTTCTTTAAATGTGATGAACATTTTTTTAAAATATTAAAAAATTACAAGTTATGCGAAAAACTGCTTTACATCACATAAATTTAATGCGTGAAGATTTTTTTAAATAATTGAAGTAGTTTAAAAAATAAATAAAGTAAGCAAAAAAATGAAAGTAAAAAAAATGCTGAAACCAAATGAATAAAAGGAATGAATGAAGCAGACCAATACTTCCCGACTAGCCGGCCCACTATGAACTCCATTGTGACAAGTTGTTCTTCCATCTCACTAGAACATTTTGATTCATCAATAAAGTTGGGCGTGACTAAAAAAATCAATAAAGTTGAGCGAGAATTCTCAAGAAAAAAAAATCTCACTAGAGGCAGGATAAAGATGATAATTCAGAATCCCATCATAGGTCAACAGTTAGCAAGCAAACGCACACCCTCACGCAATTGTAGGCAGTATATTGTGCCAGGCCAGTTCGGGGTTTTTAGCGTGTTCCCCCCGTTTATAGAAAAGTACCAGAACCTTCCTAGACTGTTTTACTTTTATTTTTTCCTTTTGTGTTTTATCTATAAGTTTTTCCCATTTGCTTTTCTTTCCTTTTTGCTTTTGTTGATTGCTTTTTTATGATTTTTACAATTTCGTATAAAAATGTAAAATCAAAAAGGGGAATAATTGCGCCGCATATTATTAATTTTGTGAATATTTCTTGAAATGGAGGGACATTTTTTAAATACATGAATATCTTTAAAATTCAGGAACACTTTAAAAAATGAGGAAACATTTTTTTTCAAACTGGTGATAATTTTTATTTTCAAATTCAGGAACAGTTTTTAAAATCCGGAAACATTTTTCAAATTTGTCATCATTTCTTGAAATTCAAATATTTTTTAAATTTAATGAAAAACTATTCAAACCAGACAGCAGCCATGTAGGACTCCGACACCCCCAGCCCACCCAGTCCCCTGTTTTAGTCTCGTTTCCTTCCACTCCGCCCCTTCCCCTCCTTACTTTGTATTTGCACCCTCCAGCTCCGTCGCCACCGCTATACGTCTCTTACCGTCACAGAGGCATTGCTGGATGTCCGCAACCAACACCGACGCGCCCCACTAGCCTTTACGATGGCATTGTCCATCCTGGAGCCGGTTTTCATGAATTTCGTCAGGTTAGTTCAAATGCGGGTTGAAATGTATGCGGACAACGTTGGATGGCCGCCTCCCGCATCCTTGATCTTGGACTGGTCTCTCCTATTCGCGGACGGATGCGAGAGTAAATTTGCAGGTCGCGATTGGAGATGCCCTTAACACCTCCAAACATGTCGACTGTAAAAAAACACACACATCCCAAACATGTGAACCCTCATAGGCACCACTGGCACTATAGTCAACCTCGTCGCAGCGAGGTACTGGCCTAGTCTCGACGGGATTGCTATACTGAGTCATTTCAGCTCCATTGGGCCTCGAAGCTTTGCACCTTCTTTCTCAGAAAATCCACCTATCCAATGAATATCAACTGTGTATAAACATAAAACCGATAAATAAAATATTGAAATGGCGCAATATATCCATGTGTGTAAGTGTGAGATTATACTAGCCAAATCGCGCATTTGCATATGCGAGACATATGTTGGATGGCAATTTTATGGTTGGACACAACATGAACTCGACATGTTTATTTATTTATATCATTCACTCACTCTGTGACATGTTTATTTATTTATATCATTCAGTCACTCTGTGACATGTTTATTCGACTTATACGATACCCATGCAGATATACCTGCACAACTACCTATTTCCCCCCACTCTTATGAAACAGCTCCAGCGCCTGAGCCACTGTCATCCCACCGGGCACCTGGACGAACAGCAGGATCCCCAGGGTGGCGGCCGCCTGCTCTGCCGTCCTCACACCCATCTTCTCGATCGGCATGAACTTTGCTGGCGGCTTTCCCGCCAGGGGCTTCGCATCCGTCTTCAACAGCGCTTCCGACAGGTCCTGCCACCCGTTCACCTGGGCCTTTAGCTCGTTGGAGATCTTCCCGCTCTTCTTCTCCACCGTCTTGGGGTGCAGCAGGCCAGCCACGAACCCCGACACGGTCTGGAACCGCGTGGCCTCGTGCACCATGAGGAGCAGCGTCGTCACCGCCTCCCTCGCCTGCTGCTGCTTCGGGCCGGAGGTCTTGTCGGCCTTGGTGCGCCCGTGGAGCGCAGTCACCGCGTCGGCCATCTGCTGCCGGCCGAGGGCAACGTTGGTCAGCTTGTCGGTGTCGCCGAGGAGGTCGCGGTAGGTGCCGCCGAACCCGACATAGGTGGCACCGGGGATAAGTCCGGGGGTGAGCTCCCACCAGGTGCCGTCGCTGCTCTTGAAGCCCTCCCAATAGAGGTTGTCGGCGCGGGTGGCGAGTGTGAGCCCGGTGTTGGCCGGCGATGTCTTGAGCACGATGTGGAACCACCTGCTCGGCGGGACGTTGGGCTCGATCGGTGGTAGCACGGGGCGGTTGTGGGAGGACTGCCCCAGGTTACGGAGCTTGTTGCGGATGCCGGTGATGAAGGTGACATAGTCGGCGGAGCTGGCCTGGACGTTGAACGTCGCCGTGAAGAGCGGCTTGTCCACGTTCTTCGCCATCTTTGCTGCCATGGATATTAAGCTAAGATGAGACGAACTATCAAGGGAGCGGGGGGTGAGATACGGAAGACGATGAACGAACTCGTTATGAATTTATAGGCGATCGACAGGTGCATGGTGTTAAACGATGTGCTTTGTATACGTGTACGTGTTATATGTAACTTGTACGTGATGCTGTGCTTATGTGTTGTATACAAGGTAGGTTGTCAGAGATGATCCTTATCTTTGTATAGCTTGACTTAAGGGTCAACCCTAATACTACTACGTGGTGTGTGCGCGTGTGTTTATACGAAGGCGTTGTTGGAGGTGATCATTATCTTTGTATATTGCTTGGTTTAGGGGTCTGTCCTACTAACTAACCTGCCGCCAATTGTAACCCTATTATTTTTATATAACATGCACGCGTCCTTACCTACATGTATACGCTTCCACGCCTTCACTTTTACATATGCTTGCTTTCCTAGCTAGCTAGTCCAAAGAAGGAGATGCCAAGATTCAATTTCGTTTGTTTTGCAGCACTGCACGGCTACGCAGGCATGGAGACGGCATGTTTTTCTTCTGGGGATTAACTAGTTGATGATCCCTTTCTTTATGCCGAAGATCAGTTCATCACACTTTCTCAGCTTGGAATTTATGGGTCGCAGCATCTTAAACGCTATCCTTCCACCATGGTTGCTAACGTGAATGAGAAATCTGCGGATGTCATGTCTCGATTTAGTGATGCAGGGATCAGTTCTGTCCAAAGTTTAAGATCGCGGGCTAACCCATTTCGCAGCTGGCTCATGCAAACGCTAAAGCCGCTATAGCCGGAGATAGCTGCCGCTAACCCAGTTCGTGGGAACAGTAACATGTGCACGTATATCCCCCATCCAAATCAGTACATCTGCATATTTATCTCAAAAAGCAGGGGAGTTTTCAGCAGAAAACAGAGGACTTTCTGAAGCAGAGGAAGCAGAGAGCAGAAGTTGATGGTCAGAGCTGGTTCTTGTTCTTGATCTTCATCTTCTGCTTGTTCTTCATCAACATTTGGCATCACCTGGACCTGAACCTCCAACCTGAACCGCTACACCTGAACCTACAAGTTTGCAATGCAATCCCAAGAGCCTGACGTGCTGCTCGTGGTCGCGGAGTCGTGCAGTGACCCCTCGTCGCCGGCTGCCTTGCCGTGGTCGTTGCCTTACTGCCTCGCTACTTTGCTGCCTTGCCGCCTCTCCCGTCACCAGATCCAGTTTCCGGCGAAGCAGCAGCCGGCCTGCCGACCGCAGCTAGGAAGAAGGGCGCAGCCGCCGCAACCTTTTCGGTGGGAGGGAGAGAAGGGAACGGAGAGACCACGCTAGGTTTCGTGGAGGAAGTGCTATCTATCCGCAGGGATTTGGGCTGACCTCTATTTGGGCCTCTCTTTCAGAATTTTGGCCCATCCTAGCGAAACTGAAGCGAACGCAAAGTCAAATCGCGCCGTTTCGCGGGCGATCGTGCAATTAGCGGCAGTTAGCGTTTTTAAGGCATTGCGTCGCGGGGAGGCCGCCAGGCCGCGATTGCGCCGCGATCGCTCACTTTTCGCCCGCATCTAAAACTTTGGTTCTGTCTTTGGAATTCTGAGTATATGTTACATTATCAAAGGCGCAAAAGTTACAGTAGTAATTGAGAAGGATTGGTACTTGTGTCGAGCTGTAAACATGATCTTTCTTAGAGAAACAGGAGGATCACTATCGGCTCCATTTTTCTGTTATGAAGCCTATGATCAGGCAGAGCAAAGGAAGCAGGTTCCGCCTCCAGTAGGGAGAAATAAAAACAACGACACGCGACAGGTTCAGGCAACCAATTCCGCGGAAATCGTCATTAGTGGCGGGTGCAAATTGGTTATCAGTGGCGTGCGCCAGTCACATTACTATCACACACTCCCTTTGTTTCTTTTTACGCCGCGTATAAATCTTTTTTGAAGTCAAACTACGCTAAGTTTGATCAAATTAATATAAAAAATATAAACATCTACATTACTGTAACTACATAGTATGAAAATACATTCCATGATGCGTCTGATAATATTAATTTCATATTGTGAATGTTGATACTTTTTAAAGAAAAGTATACTTTTCGTCCCACAATTATTGGCGGAGTCTAGATTTTCTTAACTCTAAAACCGGACAACTTGCACCCTGCTAGACTCCACGAAGAGTTGAGGGATAAAAAATATACTTTTCTCTACTTTTTAATATAAAGTTAGCCAAACTTTACAAAGTTTGATTTTGATCAAATTTTATATGCAAACTAAAACAAAACGGAGGGAGTATGTACTTATATATACTAATAAGCTTGCACGTGGAATGCACGTCTCGCCTTGTACAAAAACAATATAATGAGTAAATCAAATGATGAGACAATTTATTTTATTTTTTGACAAGCACCTACTCCCAATCATGCACACATAAGTAAACCAAAAAAACGTACATTCAAGATTACTAATATGTAATACTGCTTGAACATTAACAAAGCCACCATACAAGATTCATTATCCATGGTATGTTGTTAAGAAGTAAACAATTGCTCACAGAACAACAGACTATGAGTAGGATATGACATAAATGAATAAACAATGTCCTATCACCATTGAGATGCCTTCACCAAGATTATGTTCTCTGCTTCGTCTTTATCCAAATTCATTACTCAAAAGGTATTTAAGTTGTTCAATGATCATCACACACTATCCGAGATAAATAGTACTTTCCTGGAGAAAAAAGTTAGAAGGAAAGACACTTCGCTAGCAGTGTCGGAGTTCTGTATACATAGTTATACTACCAGGGTAAGAAAATGACAACATAAAAAAACTAATGTAACATCATGAGTACATGGACACTTCACGAGCACACGAATGCATCCAGAAATGACCCTGGATTGCCATCACAGGGCATTACTATGTGACATTGTGATGTGTTTGTGTGCTTATAAATCATAGTCATCTTCCTTGATATAGAATTCAGGACATGTAAGAAAGCAAAATGTACAGTAACACATGCTGGTAGCATGTGGGGGCTAGGGCGGCAACCTGCTAGCAATGAGCTATCACAGTTTGGGAGCATTGACCACAACACATAGCATTATAAAGAGGGGAATATAGAACAAGACATGTGCACAATCCTGGGATGATGGAGAGTATTCCTATAGCAACCCGATTTTCATACCCGAACAGGGATACACCATTCACACATCATTATAACATCAAATAATTCTATAGATGCATAAGCATAAACATACCAGAACAGGGTGTGGACCTTCTGAAGCTTGGAGTGGCGCTGCATTCCTATCTTTTCATGAGCATGTTATCAGCCTAGATGTGCAAAAACAAAATCGATTGGTATTACACAAGGATTGCAAATTAAAAAAAGTCTTTTCTTGGTGGACCATGTATTGTGTTTGTAATCATTCAGAACAAAAAATAAGTTAATACTGAACTTAGAACGAATGATCGAGTATCTTAAGTCCTAAATAGAACAAAGCTTCCCGGTATGCAATGTTCGGGAGTTCGTATGTGTATATTTTGGCCTCCTGATGGAGGCGTTTCATGAGTACCCTTGTGTTGATCTTACTACCTAAGTGCACTTTGCAACTGTCAGGTGTTTTCTTTTGTATCCTCTGCTCCTTTAGAGCCCTTTATAGATTTTTGTTGAAATATTAATACAGAAGCAAAAACTGCTACTTTTAGTCAGAAAATAAATAAATAGCAGAACAAAACCAATTTTTCAGTTCTAGACATGTTTTATTAGAAATTTACCAACCTACTATCGATTGCCTCGGTGAACTTCCTGTAATCGATACCCACCAACTCACCACGGACCCAGGTCATCTAATCGGATGTCTTGCCACTCTGCCACTAAAACATAACACCATTTCTGATTCCTTCTACGGTGCCTCTGGTGTTATTCAGGTATCTTCCGTTGAGGCTCCTCTTTCCCTTGTTGAGTTGCCCTGACTCCCGAGTTCTGACTTAAGTGCCAAATAATGAACATTTTTTTAGTTCCAACTATGTCTTTTGTAACTAATTAAAACATGCAGAACTTTTGCCCGTCATCTCTGTAAATTACATTAAAAGTGGAATAATCATAACTATAATTTTGCAAGTAATCTAGCTTAATCAGCAATCATAGTTATAGTGAATCTACTGGAAAGATGGAAATAAATTTCATCAATGATAAGGATACTAAAGGTGATCTTTATGGATTTGGCCTGAATAATTCTGAAGGGAAGAAATCAAACTAATCTTGACAGGGAAAAATGGGTAGTGTAAAGTTTTAATCAGAAACATCTCCATGTAGCCCAGCAGCTGGAACACCAATGTAATTATCCAATCAGAAGACTGTAGTGAATTACTATAAACAAATACAAATGGGTGTCTTCATGCCTACCAAAAATAACATAAAAACATTCTCCACATTCCAAAACAAACCATTGCTTCCACAACCCCTTTATTTTTCACCACCTTGTTCCCAGAAAATCCAACAAAGCATTATCGAAAGAGAATAACATGTTATGATGTGCTAACTGAATTCCTACACAATTGTAGGATGGTTGGCGTGGCGAATTCAAGAGTTTAAAAGTGACAGGGAAAATAGATTATAAACAGCTAAGCTGATTCGGTTATGACCTTAAAGTTGAGAAGACCATGTACAATGTTTTTTCCGTTAATAAACACTGTAGATCAGTATCCATTCTGGTCTACTGTAAAACTAAAACTAAACATTAGTCAATCGCTGCAAAGATAGGAAAATATTGGCAGATTAGTACAGTGAAAAGAGATGAAACAAACGACTAATAAGCTAGATGGGGTGCAGCATGGTGAAACGAAGAAGAAGAGAGCAAATCAACCACTTGCTTAACTTCCTTACCATGTCCTTGACTCCATGTCCACCCAGTTCGTACTATGCTTAGCCAGCGATACAATGTATTTCTGTATGGGTGAGTTGAATTGAAACTCTGAAGCAGCATCGTTCTAAAACACTGTGTGTTTGTATGTCCACAGAAATTAGAGGAAGCGACAGAGACTGGGGGTGTGAGCATACAGAGTTACAGACCCAAACTTACAGAGGAAAACCGAAGACAACACGAATGCTGAATAGATCAGAAGATGCGGGGCGAACACAGCGGCGTGTTGCCTCATAGTGCACGTCCATGTCTAACTCTCGTCCCTTCTTCTCCGTGTCCTCCTCCTCTCCTGTCAGGGTCGTCGTCGCGATCCGCCACAGAGAATAAAATAAAAAATGAACACATCGCTCGATCAGTCAACCATAGAGACACTTCCCGACCCATCATGTCAGGGCCATCGTCGGGCGGCCGTCAGAACGTGGAAGGCGCCTCGATCCGCAGGGGCTCCAGGTGTGGGGACTGGCCAGATTGGTGGAGAAGAGTAGGGGGGGCGTGGTGGACGCCGACGGCTCGGGAGGAGGAGGACGAAGGGATCGAGGCGTGGTGCCCAGCCACTTTCCACACGGCACGCCCACTCATGGCGCGACGGCGGCTCATGGCGACGACAGCGGGACTCGGTCGGCGGCGCGCGTGGACGTGGAGGCGGAGAAGATAGGGCATGAGGAGGGCGGACCGGCGGAGCTGGCAGCAGAGAGGTCGACGAGGGTAGGGAGGAGACCATTGTCCGGCCACGTTCGCCGGCGGCTGTCCCGCGTGCGTCCAAGTCCGCGGAGGCGGCGGCGGCAGAGGTAGCATCCACTCACCTCTCACCGGCGATGAGCGCCGTCACCTGCAGTCGGGCCGGCGGTGGAGCGGTCGAATGTGACGTGAGGAACTCCAGACGGACAGGCAGTGCTCCGGCGGCGCGTGCAGATGGAGGCACATGTCGAGGCGGTGGCTGGCGGGGAGCCTGTAGGGAAGAGGTGGGGCGAGGAGTGGGGGCGGTGGCCAAAACTGTCCCGACGGCGTGGTCGCGAGAGGACAGAGGGCAGCGACGTGTTTGTGAGGATGTTAACCCAATGGCATGGTGGGTAATTAATTAACGTAATGGCATGGTGGGTAATTAAAGCATAAAACGCGTTTAGTATCCTTGAGGGATGTAGACCATCAGATTGCACGATTTGATGGATAGGATGATTTGGTTCCCCTCCCTCTCGTGCTTTTATAGGGGTGGTAGATAGACTAGTAGTGTGCCTTCGTACCTGCAGTAAGCTCTCTCGTTTACTCTCACACCGCACATCAAAGCAGTTCTAATTGTGATAAGTACACAATGAAACTTAAAACATCAGTAGTACAGAAAACTGAACCGCGGTTAACTGGATTACATAGCTAAAATAACCATTAGCCGCTTCATTACACATCCAATGATTTGGACCCATTGTTCAAATCCAAAATGACACTCGAGGAGCTTGTCACAAAAAATATGGACCACAAAATTTTTGCACACTACTAGGGCACCCAAGCATCTTGGATGCCTAAAACTTTCAGAGTTCTCTGAACTATTTTACCTTTTTTCCTTTCAAACTTACTTTCCGCCAAGAGCAAATGAGGCTATGCTCTGTACTATGGTTTTGTTTCCTCTTTTTAAATAACTTGTTCATGTGCACCCTTAATGTTTCGACTTGTTCTTCATATCCTATTGTTGCAGAGACTGGTTGTGATTGCTATCTTCTCGATTTTCATATATTATCCATTATCAAAGGAAAAAATTCTATGGGGATGACACCCTCTAACTAGTGGTGGCTCTCAGCTTGACACAGAAAGCGAAAGACAAACCCCTAATCCTCAATATCTGACTATTTTTTGAATTTTTAATTTCTTTCTATCCCTTTTCTAGCTTTCCTTTGCTTTATTTATTTTCTGCAAGAAAGGTCTTGAGAGTGTCTGTTTGGGAGGGTTCTTTTCTTAGACTTTTGTTTATCTAGGAGTAGCTATTTATGGTCGATTTTTGTACTTACATGATCTCAATGATCAAATTAGATGGTTCTTAGCTTCGGTTTTATCTCTACTCCTATAAAGACCCAGTTGGTAATGATGGTGTGTCTGCCATCCATCATTTCTGACCATTAGATCTGCATCTAACGATTACAAGGTAAATTGTGGCATTTTCATAACAAGACCCCACTTCTCTGCTCCAATTTGCTGAAAACCCCTCATCAAAACAGCCCGAGGATTTTCTGTAAGTGTTTTCTGAAATTTCTGTAAGTGTTTTCAGAAAACTTCTATGGGCTGTTTTCAGAAAATTTCTAGAACGTTTTTTTTATCAAATTATGGGCTGTTTCAGAAAACACTTCTCTGCTCCAAATTGATAGAAATTTTCTGAAATTTTTACATTGTATAATATATTTTTAAAGCCTGAACATATTATGCAACTCGTCAAGATTTTATAAATATCTTGAATTTGTTTTCGAATGATGTTAACTGTTTTTATCAAATTATGTGAACATTGTTTTCACATTACGTGATCATTTTAATACACGATGAACTTTTCTAAGTCAAGATTTTTCTTAACATATATTTAAAATATCCAAAATAAAAAAAGGAAAATGGAAAAGAAAAAACAAACAGAACAAAAAGAACATTACAAATGAATAAAATAAACCAACTACCGTTGACTAGCCCGACCCCGCATGAGCTCCCTTGAGACGAGTCATTCTTTCAAGGAGCTCCTAGTCAGTGCCTTAGGCAGCTGGAGCTCGCACTCCGCCCGTGTGGGCCAGCCCACTAAAGCTCGCTCCCGTCAGTCGTATTTTCGCTGTGCTCGTTGGGTCGTGTTAGACCGGTTAACCCCTCAAAGAACTTTGTTAGAATCGTTCACCATGCCAAGTTGACAGTTCACCGATGCCTTGTCCCCTTGAACGTTGACTTTTCAAAAAAATCAAGTGTTTGAAAATATTCATGAATTTGAAAATTTTCATTGAGTTGGAAAAAAGCCATCTTTTTTTAAGAAAAAGTTCACAAACTTGAAAAAGTTCATATATTTTTTAAAAATGTTCATCAATTTTGAAAAAAATTCATGAAAAAACTTCAAAAGTTCATGGAAAATGAAAAAAAAATCATCGATTTCAAAAAATAGTTCACCAATTTTGAAATAATTTGACAAAGAATCATCAATTTTTTAAAAAATTGCCGATTTTAAGAAAAGATCATGAATTTTAAACAAATCATGCATTTGAAAAAAGTCCATGGGTTTTGAGAAAAAAGTTCAAGAATTTGCACAAAAAACTTTGAATTAAAAAAAATCGTGCATTTGTAGAAAGGAAAAGGAAAAACGGACAGCAATCATAATCTTGGCGAACTGAGGGAGAAAAAAGGACATAATATTAGCGACAGCTATTGTGTCCAGATGGTTACTGCAGTTCATCCTGGAAGAAGGAGATCGCTGGTTTGAATCTTCTCGCGCGTGGGAATGCCGTTCTTTCATCTCACTAGAGGCTACCGCTCAAAACAAATCTAACTAGAGACATGATAAATTAAAAAACTAGAGTCAAGATAAATTCTAAAATAAAATAGGGGCAAGATAAAGACACACCCGCCACCCTCTACTTGTCTGTGCATGAGAACACTATATGGGGAGGGCTAACTGTTTGGGGGGTAAGGTGGGTTCCAATGGGCTAAGCGCACTAGCCCAATTATTATTTTTTCTTGTCCAGTGGATGCTCACTAAAGTGATTTAAGTGGGATGGCCTGATTAGTCTTACTCCCACCTGCAACTTGACCATGAGGTATACACTTCACCCCCAACCTCGGCCTCGCCGGCACCTGTGGCACTACAGTCAGCCACATCGTTCCTATCTCGGTGACGTCCTGGCTCAACCTCACCGGGGTTTGCTATAACCGATCATGTCGGCTCCGTCTCGACCTCGGAGTTCTGCACCTTCTCTGATAGGAAATCGACCGATCTGAGTTTTTCAAGTTGCCCAATGAATAGCAACGATGTATAAACATAAAATAAATAAATAAAATCTTGAAATTGCATAATATATCCATGTATACAGGTGTGAGATTTTACTAGTCAAAAAGTACTAAAATATGTAGATTTTCTGGGGGATTTGTGGTACATTGGTAGTATCTAAAAGGAGTGAGGATGTATGTATAATTGGTGCTTCTCATATGTGCATATGCAAAACATATGCTGGATAGCAATTTTATGGTTGTGCACAACATAAACTCGCACAGTCTGTAACATGTTTATTTATTTATTTATTTATATCATTTCACTCACTCTGAAACATGTTTATTTATATCAGTCACACGCTCTGTAGCATGTTTATTCGAATTATACAATATACTTATGCAGATATACCTGCAAAACTAGTTATTTCCCCTCACTCGCACGAAACAGCTGCAGCCCTTGGGCCACCGTCAACCCACCCAGCACCTCGACAAACAGCAAGATCCCCAGCATGGCGGCCGCCTCTTCCGCCGTCCTCACGCCCATCTTCTCGATCGGCGTGAACTTCGCTGGTGGCTTTCCTGGCGGGGGCTTCGCGTCCGTCTTCAGCAGTGCTTCGGACAGGTCCTGCCACCCGTTCACCTGGGCCTTTAGCACGTTGGAGATCTTCCCGCTCTTTTTCTCCACCGTCTTGGGGTGCAGCAATCCGGCCACGAACGCCGACACTGACTGGAACCGCGTGGCCTCATGCACCGTGAGGAGCAGCGTCGTCACCGCCTCCCTCGCCTGCTGCTGCTTCGGGCCGGAGGTCTTATCGGCCTTGGTGCGCCCGTAGAGCGCGGCCACCGCGTCGGCCATCTGCTGCCGGCCGAGAGCGACGTTGGTCAGCTTGTCGGTGTCGCCGAGGAGGTCGCGGTAGGTGCCGCCGAACCCGAGGTAGGTGGCATCGGGGATGAGGCCCGGGGTTAGCTCCCACCACGTGCCGTCGCTGCTCTTGAAGCCCTCCCAGTAGAGGTTGTCGGCGCGGGTGGCGAGCGTGAGCCCGGTGCTAGCCGGCGAGGTCTTTAGCACGATGTGGAACCACCTACTAGGCGCGACGTTGGGCTCGACCGGCGGCAGCACGGGGCGGTTGTGGGAGAAGTGGCCTGGGTTGCCGAGCTTGTTGCGGATGCCAGTGATGAAGGCCATGTAGTCGGCGGAGCTGGCCTGGACATTGAACATCTCGGTGAAGAGCGGCTTGTCCACGTTCTTCGCGGGCTTCACCGGTTGCGCCGCCATGGATAGATAAGAGTAGCGATAGGGGGGTTGTGAGATATGGGAGAGGATGAGCGAATTGGCGATCAATTTATAGGCGAGCGCATTGCTTTGCTAGCTATTAGTCCAAGAGCAATTTGGTTTGATTTTCTTCTGGGAATTAGTACTAGATAGTGGATGCCCTTTTTTTGTGGCGAAGAACGATTCCTCACACTTTCTCAGCTTGGAATGGCTCGCAGCATCTCGAAGACTCGAACTCGATGCTTCTACCGAGGGCGGCCACTGACCATGGCTGCTAACTTGAATAAGAAATCTGCAGCTGTCGTCTCGCGATTTGTTGATGCTAACTTGGATCAGCTCTGTCTTTTGACTTCCGAGTACACATGTTACTACATGCTACATGATCAAAGGCGCAAAAGTCACGGTAGTAATTAGGAAGGAAAGTACCCGTGTCAAGCTGCAAGCATAATATTTTTTATAGAAAAAAAGACGATCAATCCCGGCTCCAGTTTTTTTAATGAAGCCTATGATCAGGCAAATAGCAGGTTCCGCTACAGAGAAATAAAAACAACGGCACACGACAGGTTCAGGCAACTAGCCCAGCAGACGCTAATCACCCGAAGAAAGGAAAAGTAAGGGCAACTCTAACCGGTCCTCTATCGGGCCGTAAGAAAAGATAAATTCGATTTTCCTCTCTTATGATGTACCTAGTCGATCCCCTAAACATATTAGTAGAGTAAAATATTTCCTCCAACGCCGAACCCTCCCCCTCCCTTCCACAGTCTTCCTAAATATACCCACTCCTCGCGCGGCTGAGGAAAACGGTCCGCCACCTTCTCCCACCCTCGCGCCGGCTCCATTCCCGCCGCAGCCGCCACCCATGATCGGCCCTCTGACCGGAATGGATTGCCTGGACCCCTCCGCCAGCCCACCGACCATCGCTGAGGAGGCCGCGAAGAAGAAGAAGAAGGCCACAATGACGCCCTCCAATTTGGCGCCTCATGCAGCGTCTCCGGCAACACATACGGGCACTGCTTCGGCGCGTCCGACGGCGGCAGCTGGCAAGAAAGGTCGCTGCCGCCAAATCCTTGATGAAATGTCGAGAAGGTAAAAAAATCATCTTCGGCATTTCAGTGGATGGTGATTGTTGGTAGCCGATGGTGATGAAGTTTGTTTGTTTCGTTGTTGTAGTGCGGAGATGAACAAGACATGATTATTAGCGTCTTCGGAGTCCTTGGCAACAATGAGGCTTGATGAGCTCAACTATGAATCAATTTGGCATCAATCGAAGGTGGCCAAAGTGGCCAAAGACATGGAACAAGACGAGGCGGCCGAAGAAGAGGAGGTGGCTAATGTGGAGGAGGTGGTGGTGGCGGTGATGTTTTCTTCGGCGACCACCTCGTTTGAGTTCGTGCATGTCATTGATTGGCTCGATCCACAACATATACATGTGTTTGAAGTGATGTCTTTTGGATAAACTATGCATGTTTTTATTTAAAAATCACGATGATGAAACTATATGTTATGACGGTTATGTTATGCATGTTTTAATTTCAATGTTTCTATGATATATATTATTAAGTGTTTGAAGTTTATGCGGCTAAAGCATAAAATCTATACATTTTTTTACTCCACTGAATTTTAGGGGATCGGCTAGGTGCGACCACCTATAAAGAAGGATAAATTTACTCCTCTAACTTTACACATCGGGATCCTCTTTTGACTTTTAGGGGATCGGTTAGAGTTGCCCTATGCACTATATCAGCCAATGATGACCCAACTTTTCATCATCCCAATGGAAAGAGACCTCTCCTCAGTTTCTTTAAATCGCGGCGTCGCAGGTGAGGGAGGCCCGCCATAGGCAGGATCTCAGGTTCGATGGAGGGTTGGTAAGGTGCAGGGTGGTTGTGGCGATCTTTGCATAGAGACCTTCAAGGCTTCAAACGTGCACAATCTGCAACCACAGAAGAAGTGGGAAGCTGATTGGGGTGAACAGGCGGAAGAGACCTTAAAGGCTCATGTTTGTCTTTTTGTATTGGAGCAGTGTTTTTGGCATAAAGTGATGTAAAACAGTCATTTTTTGCGGTTCCCGCTGCCCTAAAAATTTGTGACGACTACGCGGCTGATCTACATTTGTAACACTTGATGTTGTATTTAGCGTTGCCTAAAAAAAATTAGAGCAAATTTTACAAATAGGACAGCTGTTGCAGCTGTGCTTTTGATCTCAAAAGCGAGGGACCATGATTGTCGATTCATTATAGAGCAGTTGTTGGAGATGCTCTAAAAGTTTAAAATCCTTTTGTTGTCATCATAACTTAACCTTCAACCAGAAGTTGCTTATCACACATACCTTGTGATACGCACGCTATGTTGCCGAAGAGCTATGCACATGTAGGTTGGGCGCACAACAGTTGCTCTCGAGCCTCCGAGCGATGGACAGGCTTTCCCATAGCGTCTTCACATAGACCCATATACATCCAAAAAATGCTCTAAGTCCGCCAACGAGGCAGGATGGGGCTCAACGCACTCGAGGCCAAATCTTATTCAGCGCCTTGCCCAACGCACCAGAGGCATTTCTCTCCCCGGTTTTGAAAAGCTTCCAGAAGCTTCCCAGCCATTTTTTCCTTTTTCGATTTGGGTTTTCTGGAGCAGTTTTATTTGTTTTTCCTTTCTTTTTATGTTTATGTTTATTTTATTTTTCTTTACTTTTTTCTTTTTTCAAAATGCATGATTTTTAAATTAATTGATGAACTTTTTTTAAAAATCTATGAACTATTTTAAAATTTGTGATGTTTTGTAAAACTGATATTTTTTTCTTTCAAAATTAATTTTTTAGTTGATTATTTAAAAAAACAATTAACTTTTTCAGTTTTGTGAAATTTTAAAGCAAATGATATTTTTTCCCAAAAATGTGAACTTTTAAAAAACATTTTTTCAAGTACAATGAACTTTTATATTTGTGAATTATTATTCAAAATTAATGATTTTTTTTCAAATTGATGATCTTTCTGTTTTTTGCAAATTTGTCTGAATTCCTGATATTTTTCCAAAAAAATGTATTTTATCAAAAAATTAAGCGACCAACCATGATTAACCAAGTGGGAAACCAACTGGCGCGCTCGCTGTGAGTGTTCTCGTCGTTCTTGGTCCGTCCCACGAAGGGGCGCGTGTGGGCGCTGGTTCCCTTTTTTGGCGCAGAGGGCGCTGAAGAGGAGCTTTCACGCTTGAGATGGCCAAGAGTTTATTGGAACATGCAACTGGCCAACAGGCAGACAACGGGCGACCACATGGGCACCTCGGTCGCGGCACACGCAGGCCCAGATCCGACCATCTCCACTAGCTCACGACATGACCAAAGCATGACGCAGACGTCCATCTACAGGCCCCACACACCATGCCTCGTCGGAGCTAGCCAGCACCGTGCTGCCAGAGCCATATTGTTGCCGTGCAAACAGGCCCTAGGCTCACACGGGCCAAGAACGGGTCCGGACAGCCACGACCGTCACCGCGTTTTGCCACAACCACGACAATAGTCGCTGCCTAAGATGAGCCCAACCAATGCCATAGAGCGAAGCTCCGCCCCACATCATCGCGAGGTGAGGAAGCCCTGCCTAGGCTACGCGACATAGGCTTAGTCCAGTCGCGTCCTTTTGCAGAAGCCCTGCCTAGGCTACGCGACATAGGCTTAGTCCAGTCGTGTCCTTTTGCAGCAGTGAGGGGGTTGATGGAGAGGGGAGGGACACTGCCTAGGAGGAGGAACGCGGGGTCGGGGGAAATTTTCTAAGCCGACACTATTTCACCGTATTAGATAGTGAAAAGAAAGCGATACTAATTATTTGAGGATATATCACTCATAGAGGCCTCATATGCTCTAGAACTCTCGTTCTTTACTCGCAAATCCTATAGATAATGCACTTAGAAAAATCACTATTGCGATATTTATATCACACACTTTAGATCACACATGATATATACTATGGTAGAATAAAACACACATACATACCAACAATTCATCTAAGTAAGACAAATTAATCTTTAAGGACAAGCGGTTTTATTGTATATTTTTATCTCGTAGAATTCGGCATAAACAAAGGCTTTTAAGAGGCATTGTCTAAAACACCAGCTAACATGGTTTCGTTGCAATATATGGTTTAATTTGGAATAAGTTTAGGCATAAATTTGTACAAAGAAGATATTGCACCTTCGAATTTAGCGGCATTTGCATGTTTCCATATTTTCTAAACGTGATAGAAAAATATAGTGGTTATGATCATATGGCGAAGATGTTGTGTATGCATGCACTGGTAGAAAAAGGGCCTATAGTCCCGGTTTGTAAGGGCCTTTAGTCCCGGTTCCAGAACCGGGACTAAAGTGTCGGTACTAATACCTCCCACCTTTAGTCCCGGTTCAATCCAGAACCGGGACTAAAGCCCCTCCACGTGGGCAGTGTGCAGAGCCCAGTCAGGAGACCCTTTGGTCCCGGTTGGTGGCACCAACCGGGACCAATAGGCATCCACGCGTCAGCATTTCTGTGGCTAGGGTTTTTGTTTTTTTTGAAGGGGGGGGGGGGGGGTTGGGGGTTTTGGGGGGTTAATTTAGGTGTTTCATATATTGTGTTAGCTAGCTATAATTAATATAGAGAAGTGTCCTCTCTTATGTCCGTGCTTGGTCGACGCTACGTACATACGTATAGAGAGGACTAGACATGCTGGCTAGCTAGTAAAGCAAACGAAGGAAACAGAAGATCGTCATGAACATATATGCATACAGAGAGAAGTGATATCGCAGAAATCATTCCCTTGTTCCTGCCACAACCACTTTACAAGAAATAGAGGTCAATCAAACTGATAAGCAAGAATGCTAAATGGTATTGATGAAACTAGCGCTTGAATCACTAGGAGATGCGCGGAACATGCTACTATAGTACTTACTTTCGGGTGTCTAAATTCCAGCTCCTTCGGCAGTCCCGGAACTTTTTTGGTGAATTTTCTCCAAACCCTGCCGGACAAAGAAAACAATTACTTGATATCAGGAAATGAACAAAGTTGCTGATATGGTGGATAATGATCGATTTAACTTACTTCTTGAGGATTTCAGTCATGTCTGCATAGTCCTGGGGATCTTTTCGTTTTGAGTCTAAGACGGTTACTAGTCCCTGCTCAAGCTTAATCTCTAGGAGAATATAGTGGAAACTGCACACGCATGCATAACTCATGAATTACATTACTATAACCTTGAGTAATATATAAGGGAAACCGAATACGCACAAGACAGTAACACTCACTTGAAGTTGTAAGGAAAGAGTATTATATCTTTGTTTTGATTTATTACGAACGATTGTAGCAAGTTGGCCTCGGTAGCTGCGGCATGAAGTTTAACCTGAATTGCATCTATGAGATATGTGTTAATGAACCCAATATCACCGACTTGTCTTTTCTTCAATTCGACGATCTTCAATCTGCATAATATAGTGAGGATGATTATAAATACATGCAATGAAAGAGCTAAGCTATATAGAGAAACTTAATGACAGAAGTAGTACTACTTACAGACAGTAGCAGGCGACCGTTGTTTTATCGAGGGCCAATTGATTGAAAAACTGATAGAACTCCTCAAATGGAACAGGCAACAGATCAATTCCAACGAGGTCATGCTCCTTTTTAACTCTCACATACAAAGTACTCCTCCCCCCAGAGTCTCTGCAGATTTTTAAGTACCAATCATGCAATCTTCGCATCATCGTTGATAGAGATCTTTCATCTTTGACGAGAGGCTTCCCGTACTCGTATCTTTGCATCTGCATGTCCATGGGTTCATAATGTACTTCGTCGGGCAGGTAATCTGCAAGATTATTATAACCGGGCACCATCCTCGGATCATTAGCGACGTTGTGGCTAGGCACCTTGAGCGGGGGGCATGATTGCTTCGCTTGTTTGCCGAGCTGGGCAATTTGTTTCCCAGCTCGTCATTTTTTCAGCCTTTCATCACTGACAGTAGTTCCCGACCGCTCCGCTTCGGCAAATTTCTTTCCAATAATGCGGTCATAGTTTCCTTTCGGCGGATCAGACTTTGGTGGTTTTGTCAGGGCAGCCAGAGTGCGCTTCACTTTCACCCCATCTACCTTCTCCTCCGGAGGTGGATGTTTCTTTGCTTTCACCCCTTCAAAGAATTTCCTCACTTCTTCTCGCGCGATCTCGGCGTTCTCCTCCTGGGTCCTCTCGTATGGTAACTTCTCTGGAGTCTTCAGAGAAGGACCGAATCTGTATGTCCTCCCGCCTCTGGTTGTACTGCTAGACGCCGACCGAGCAGACGAAGTGGTTGTCTTCTTTACTTGCTTAAGAGGCGGAGCAGAAGGACTACGACCCGCCGGAGCAGCTGGAGCGGCGGCAGGTCTCTTCTGCCCTTGCTGACGAGGCGGAGAAGGAGGAGGTTGGCTGCTCGGGCGCGTCGGCGCAGGCGGAGACGGAGGCGGAGTGCCGCCACGCGCCGGAGAAGGAGCCGGCCCAGGGCCCTGATCGTCACTCGCCGGAGGAGGAGGCGGTGGAGGAGGCGGAGTGCCCTGACTCGCCGGAGGAGGAGGAGGAGGCGGAGGCGTCCAGTTCGGAAGGTTGATGAGGTCCTTCCGCCATAGGCATGGAGTCTTCAGAGCAGACCCCAGCCGAGTCTCCCCTTCACCGGTAGGGTGGTCAAGCTGGAGGTCCTCAAATCCCTCCGTTATCTCATCCACCATCACCCTAGCATATCCTTCTGGAATCGGCATGCAGTGAAAAGTTGCGCCGGGTTCAGTAGGATAAACAGAGCCAACAGCCGCCTTGACCTTCAAATTCATCCATTGCGTCATAAGGTGGCAATTTTGAGACTCCGTTATAGCATCCACAGGATAGCTGGCAGGAGCCGTCAAGGCATGCTGCAGCTGAAGCTGCTCGGTGGAAGCCACGCTGCTTCTGCGCTGAGATGGAGGGGTAGCTTCGGGGGAGGCTTCGGCAGTACGTTTGCTGCGATTTGCTTCTCGTTCCTCTATCGCTTGTACCCTTGCGTGTAGCGCCTGCAGTTCGGTCTGCTGCACTTTTTTCCTCCTCTCATGGGATTTGTAACCGCCTGCATCCGGAAACCCAACCTTCCACGGAACGGAGCCTGGCGTGCCTCGTGTCCGTCCAGGGTGCTCAGGATTCCCGAGGGCCATTGTGAGCTCGTCGTGCTCTCTGTCTGGAAAGAACGTCCCTTCCTGCGCTGCGTCGATATAGTGCTTAAGCTTACTGACTGGTGTGTCCATTTGTTCGTTCGTCCAAATGCATTTCCCTGTTTCAGGGTCTAAGGTTCCGCCAGCCCCGAAGAACCAAGTCCGGCAACGGTCTGGCCAGTTATTTGTCTCTGGTCCGATCCCTTTATGAACCAGATCATTCTCAACCTTGGACCACTTAGGCCGGGCTACGAGGTAGCCACCTGACCCCGTGCGATGGTGAAGCTTCTTCTTCGCGGCATTCTGCTTGTTTGTCGCCGACATCTTCTTACTCTTTTCCGATGTCTTGTAGGCCACAAATGCGGGCCAGTGATCTCTGATCTTCTCATATCTGCCCTTGAATTCTGGTGTCTCTTTTTTATCGACAAACCTATTCAGCTCTTTCTTCCACCTCCTAAATAGATCTGCCATCCTCTTCAGAGCAAAAGACTTGATTAATTTCTCTTTAATTGGGTTCTCTGGATTATCCTCTGGCGGTAGGGTGAAATTTGACTTCAGCTCAGTCCAAAGATCATTTTTCTGCATATCATTGACATAAGACACCTCAGGGTCTTCTGTAGCCGGCTTAAACCATTGCTGGATGCTTATCGGGATCTTGTCCCTAACCAGAACCCCGCACTGAGCAACAAATGCCCTCTTTGTCCGGAGGGGTTCAATAGGTTGGCCGTCGGGCGCGATTGCTGTTGTCTCAAGCTTTTCATCCGAGCTCAACTTTTTCTTCGGGCCTCGTCTCTTTACCGAAGTTGTGCTCGATCTGGAGGGCTAGAAAAAAGAACAAAGACTTAATTAATATGTGTACATACCAAAACAATGAATGCATCAATCAGCTAGTCAGCATAGGCTTAACTAATATATATACCTGGCCGGACTCGGTTCGGTCACCGGAGCCGTCATCACGGTCTCCTTCTTGCGCCGGCATTGGGTCACCGGCGCCGTCCTCATGTTCTTCTTCTTGCACCGGCATTAGGTCACCGTAGCAAGCTTGTTCACCCTCTCCTTCCGGACCATCGATGATATCGTTGAGATAGTACGAGACGGCATCACTTCCTTGTGCGATTATCTCCCTCAACAACGCTTCTTTTGTTGCTTCGTCTAGGGCGGTGTCCATAGTTTCTACAAATATTTACAACATGGCAATTATTATTCAAACATGACAGATGGATATATTAGTGCCAAACGTAGAACTAGCTACCTAATCATAGTAAGCTATCGGGAGGGGGTATATATCAACAACGACGACACTACATCTATATATGTCCCTCGATGACCCTCGTTCCCGATAAAAGAAGAGGAAGAAGAAGAAAAAAAAGAGGAGAAGAAAGAATAGAGGAGAAGAAGAAAGGAATAGCTAGAGGAGAAGATCGAAGAAACAAAAAGAAACAAAAGAGGAGAAGAAGAAAGGAATAGTGTATATTCTATTTTCTCTTCTTCTCCACTATTCCTTTCTTCTTCTCCTCTTCTTTTTCTTCTGTTTTCTTCTTCTTATTTATTTCTCCTCTTCTTTTCGGTAGAGGAAACCCTAAATAGCTAGCAAGTATCGTGGGTGTGAGATACATGTGGCCTTCGGTGTCGGACACTACATCCACGTCCCACAAGTGACGTGGGCGTCGAAACCCGCGCCACTTGTGGGATGTGGATGTAGTGTCCGACACCGACGGTACATGTATCTCACACCGACGATACTTTCTATTTAGGGTTTCTCGACCCTCGACCCTCGACCCCTAGGCGACCGTTGATCCCTCTCTTTTTTTTCTTCCTCTTCTTTTTTATCCTCTTCTTCCTCTACCGCTCGGCGACCCTCGACGACCCTCGTTCCCGATAAAAAAAAGAGGAAGAAGAAGAAAAAAGAGAGGAGAAGAAAGAATAGAGGAGATCTTCTCCTCTTTTTTCTTTTCTTATTCCTCTTCTTTTTTTATCCTCTTCCTCCTCTCATGTTCGACGACCCTCGACCCCTCGGCGACCCTAGACCCCCTCTCGACCCCCTCTTCTTCTCCCTCTTCTTCCCCTTCTTCCCCGCCTAAAATGACCTAAAATGAAAATAACCTAAAATTCACTAAAGTTATCGATGACCCTCTTCTCCCCTCTTCTTCTCCTTTCTTACACATATACATTATAGCCACATACACATATATGAACAGAAAAAATAGACATATACATTGTTCACATACACATATACATTTTATGAACAGAAAAATCCTAGTTTTTCTAAAAAACAGAAAAAATAGAAAAAAAATCCTAATTGTTCACATACAGTACATATACACATATATGAACAGAAAAAATAGACATATACATTAGAAAAAATCTATGAACAGAAAAAAATCCTACACATATACATCACATATGAACAGAAAAAATAGACATATACATTAGAAAAAATAGACATATACACATATACACATATATGAACAGAAAAAATCTATACACATATACATCACATATGAACAGAAAAAAAATAAAGTAATAAAAATAAAAAAACAGAGCCGGGCGGCGGCTCACATCGCGGGGGCAGGCGAGGGCGTCGGCGCGCGGGGGCGGGACGGGGCAGGGGCTGGGCGACGGCGAGCACGGGGTGGTGACGGCGAGCCCGTAGCAGGGGAGCTCGAGGCGACGGTGGGGGCGGCGAGGGCGCCGGCGCGCGGGGACGGGACGGGGCAGGGGCAGGGCGACGGCGAGCACGGGGCAGGGGCGCGGGGCGATGGCGACGGCGAGCACGGGGCAGGGGCGCGCGGCGACGGCGAGCACGGGCAGCCTGACGGCGTCGTCGGGGCGAGCTCGGGCAGCCTGGCGGCGGCGTCGGGGCGGGGAACTGGCGATGAAATCTGAAAAAACGCCAAGTCTCTGCTTATATAGAATAGGCATTGGTCCCGGTTCGTGGCACCAACCGTGACCAATGCCCCCCTTTAGTCCCGGTTGGTGCCACGAACCGGGACCAAAGGCGCCCTTTGGGCTGCCGAAAATTGGCCTTTGGTCCCGGTTCGTGGCACCAACCGGGACTAAAGGGGGGCATTGGTCACGGTTGGTGCCTTTAGTCCCGATTGGTGCCACCAACCGGGACCAATGCCCTTGTGCGCCCCGCGTCCAAAAGTTTAGTCCCACATCGCTAGTTGAGAGCGCCCGAGACCAGTTTATAAGGTCTGCTGCCTCCTCCCTCTCGAACTCCTCCGAACTGAAGGCCTATGGGCCTAATTTGACACTGCTTTGCCTGTGGGCCTATTGGGCCTTCTGCGGGCCTGAATCCTGGCCCATGTAGGGTTTCTAGTCGTATTCAGGCCGTGGAGGCCCAGTAGGTGGCATTTTTTTTCTTTTTTCTTTTTTATTTCTACATTTTTTTGGTTTTTTATTTTTTGCTTTTAGGTCACAAAAATTATAAACTTTCTATTAGTGCCATTAGTTTTAAATTTTAAATAGTTTAAATTTGAATTTTTAAAAATTTGTGTGAATCACTAGTTTATGAATAACTTTACTATAAAATTAGAATTTTTTTCTATTTATTTTTTATTTATACTTACAACTAAATACTTACAGTTTTTTAGTGATTTCTTTTTGCTTTTAGGTCACAAAAATTATAAACTTTCTGTTAGTGCCATTAGTTTTAAATTTTAAATAGTTTAAATTTGAATTTTTAAAAATTTGTGTGAATCACTAGTTTATGAATAACTTTACTATAAAATTAGAATTTGCTTTTAGGTCACACAAATTATATTCTTTTTGCTATTGAAGAATATTATAGTTTTATTTTAGTTGATCATAACATAATATTTTAATTGATTGTTTTTATTTTCATAAAAGTTTTGTAGTTCATTCTGTTTGCTATTAATTCATTCTTTGAGCTAAATGACTCTGAAATTGGAAAGCATTTCAAAATGAACTCTGAAAAGGTTGAAAGTTGGCATGGTATCATCATTTCACCCACATAGCATGTTCCAAAAAGTAGAGAGGGTTACGACAAAAACTTGATGCACTTCGTGTACAAAATGGACAATCACTTTCGAAGTATCAAAGTTTCAAACCATAAGACATGAAAGCATTTCAAATGAACTCTGAAAAAGTTGAAAGTTGGGATGCATGGTATCATAATTTCACCCACATAGCATTTTCTTATTGCGGGAGAAAGTCTTCACTTTTTCTTCGCTTGTGTCATTTGCTTATTGCACCGTAACCATGGATAATCTTCATTGTTTATCAGGATGCTTGGGTCAGCCTTGACATTGAAGGGAGGAATTTCATGAAACTTTTCATAATCTTCAGACATGTCTGTCTTGCCGTCCACTCCCAGGATGTCCCTTTTTTCTGAAAGAACTATGTGGCGCTTTGGCTCATCGTATGATGTATTCGCTTCCTTATCTTTTCTTTTTCTCGTTTTAGTAGACATGTCCTTCACATAGATAACCTGTGCCACATCATTGGCTAGGACGAACGGTTCGTCAGTGTACCCAAGATTTTTTAGATCCACTGTTGTCATTCCGTACTGTGGGTCTACTTGTACCCCGCCGCCAAACAGAATGACCCATTTGCACTTAAACAAAGGGACCTTAAAATCAGGTCCGTAGTCAAGTTCCCATATGTCCACTATGTAACCATAATATGTGTCCTCATGCACGCATCGAGAAACTCATGCACGCCCTTAATGTACTCGCGGGTGTGTCTGTCACCGTACATCCATTGCCGGTTCATCTGCGTGCATTATATATAATTAAGTGTCCAAATTAATAGAAGTTCATCATCACATTAAAACCAAAGTGCATACATAGTTCTCATCTAACAACATATAGCTCTCCAGAGCATCTAATTAATTAAACCATACATTGAAACTATGTAAAACATTTCAATGCGAAAACAAATGCGATCATAATCGCAACCAAGGTAACAATTGATCCAACGGCATAATGATACCAAGCCTCGGTATGAATGGCATATTTTCTAATCTTTCTAATCTTCAAGCGCATTGCATCCATCTTGATCTTGTGATCATCGACGACATCCGCAACATGCAACTCCAATATCATCTTCTCCTCCTCAATTTTTTTTATTTTTTCCTTCAACAAATTGTTTTCTTCTTCAACTAAATTTAACCTCTCGACAATAGGGTCGGTTGGCATTTCCGATTCACATACATCCTAGATAAATAAAATCTATGTCACGTTGTTCGGCATAATTTTCATAAACAATAAATGAACCAATAGTTATAAAGATAATATACATACCACATCCGAATCATAGACAGGACGAGGGCCGACGGGGGCGGATACCAAAACCATCGCACTATATAAGATGCAATAATAAATGTAAGAAAATGATACAAGTATCTATCTAAACATACAAGTAAGAATATTTTTCCTTTCAGAAAGAAGATAAGAACAAGAGGCTCACCACGGTGGTGTCGGTGATGAGATCGACGCGGGTGATCGACGGCGGTGAAGACAGGGACGGGGCGTGACGGACCGCTAAATCTAGAAAAATCTCGAGGAAAATGGAGCTTGGAGGTCGAGCTTCGAGAGGAGAAAGCTTAAGTAGTGTGGCTCGGGCATTCCATCGAACACCTCATGTGCATAGGAGGTGAGCTAGAGCACCACAAAGGCCTCTCCCCCTCGGCCAGAAAAAATAGAGCACTGTGCTCTGCTCTTGTGCGAGGGGGTATATATAGGCAATTCATTGGTCCCGGTTCGTGGCATGAACCGGGACTAAAGGGGAGCCTTTGGTCCCGGTTCAGGCCACCAACCGGGACCAATGGTGGTGGGCCAGGAGGGAGGCCCTTTGGTCCCGGTTCGTCCCACCAACCGGGACCAAAAGGTCCATATGAACCGGGACCAATGGCCCACGTGGCCCGGCCGGCCCCCTGGGCTCACGAACCGGGACTAATGGGCTGAGGCGGCCTGGACCATAGCCCCTTTTTCTACTAGTGATGAAAAAACTCAAAAGAAAAACCCAAAACCATTTTGAATCACTAGACAACATTTGAAGTGTCAATTTCACAAAACCAAGAATCGAACCAAGAATAAAAATATAGGTTACAATTAGAGTAAATGAATTTTAATGACTAAATCAAGAAATGCATGTGTAACAGCTTAAAATGGAGAATTGCTCAAAATGGGTTAGTTTTTGTGACAAAAGAAGTCCATTCACCCCTCCACCTTATTGAGTTTTTGTAAGACCACCAATATAATTACATAATAAATTTTTTATTTCAATTTTTTCTTTAGTTACTAATTTTTGTTCGTGTATCTCTCAGGCTGTCTGAATCTTATCATTCTTCACTATTAGTTTTGATGTTCCCAACTTTTTCTTCATTACGTTCGTTTTCGTGTTCATACAATCCTGGACCAATATTCCACATCTTTTTTTCGTTTTTTTGTACTTCTCAAAATCTTTCTCGGGACCCTGCACAAGTAAGAGCTACCTGCATCAGGCTGCCTTTACTTCTCAAAATCTTTCGTGACTCACCGGATTTTTGTTTGAAGTTGCATAGTTTTTAGTTTATTCCCATTCCAATTGCTTGTTGATGATAAAATGGTTTCGTAATATTATTTCATTTTTATTTAGCCGGCAGTTGATGACAAAGCGTTGATTAAATACTTTTCATAGCTAGCATTGTGTAAAATTTTGAATTAAGTGTCTTCCTATTCATTGCTTCATGCAATTATGCAAGATATTCTAGCATTTTTTTTCTTAGAAACCATGTGAGTCTAGTGTGGCAGATAAGTGAGCACTTTGAGAACTGATATGTAGCAGTAGAATCATGGCCTCAACACTATCTACAGCAAGATGGCTATATGCGGTGAACGTTGTTTTCTCGGTTGCGTTATGTATGTTGACTTCTCTGTAAACTTGTTTATTCCACATATCTCATGTACACCAGTGTGCTTATCAAGGTCAAGGAGACCTCAAAGGAGGGGATTTTCGTTGATAAAAAAGCTAGAGATATATGGGAAGGAAGTGACCATTCTGCTAGACTAGTCGACTACTCTCTCCGTTTCATAATATAAGAGCGTTTTGTCAAAACGAGGATTGTTCTAGAAGTTGCAAGCCATGACCAGCCCCTACCACCGGTCACCCTATCCACCAGCGTTATTTGGGAGCAGAAGAAGGTATTTAAGCCAAAATCAGATCTAGAGAAACAAAAGCCTTATTTGGGGAGCTCCCCAAGGTGGGGCGGAAGTCGTCAATGACAACCGGAGCAAGTCCAACAGAAGTGACAGAGATCAGCATCCACCAAGCGATTCACCAGAGGAAGTTGATGGTAAACATTTAACTGCTGAGAAACCTTACAAGACTTAGAGCATGGTTAATAGTATAGCGAGCTGTTGGCTATATGAAACCGCCATGTCATATATAGGCATCATTCATATTCACTCATATAATAGTATCGGCTATAAGGTTGGCTATTACATTAGTATTTTTTTCTATCTTATCTCTTTCTCTTTCTTCACATTAATTGTATTTGCCTAAGAGTATGCATATAGCTAGGCTCTTGCATGAGAGCCCACTCCTTTTACTTTTTTACATATCTCCTCTACACAGGCAAAAGTGCCATGTAAGTGGGCTATAACCTCTCTATTGTACTTGCTCTTATCGACAAAAGTGGCGTTGGTGGTTTAGCAATAGTGGGAAGATATATCTATAAGACCTACAAAAGTGTCGCGGGTGGTTTAGCAATAGTCTTGCTGTAAGAGCAAGTACAATAGCAGGTTTATAGCATGCTTACATGACAATTTTGTCTATGTAAAGAAGAAAGACATAAAAAATTAAGGGAGTGGACTCTTATGCAAAAGTCTGGCTATACGTGTGCTCCTAGCATATGTAATAAATATGAAGAAAGAGATAGAGGGATGATGAGTAAAAGTACTCCCTCCGTTTTTATTTAATCAGTGTATTAGCTTTGGTTAAAGTCAACCTTTGCAAACTTTGACAAAGTTTACAAATAAAAATATTAATATATACAATAACAAATCAATATCATTAAATTCACTGTTGAATGTACTTTCACATCATATATATTTGTTATGGTAAATGTTTATATTATTTTCTATAAACTTGGTTAAACTTTATGAAATTTGATTTCAGTTAAATCTAACATGCAGAGTAAATAAAAACGAAGGGAGTACTAATCTCATAGCCAACCTTATAGCTAATCTTGTTGTATGAGTGACTATAAATGATGGCTATAGATGATATGGCAACATCTTATAGTCAGCAGTTGACTTTATTATTAACCATGCTCTAAAAGCTAGCCCAAAAGCTAGGTAATTAGTGACCTCCCCGTGAACCAGAAAAATAACTATTTTGGCAATTCAGCGGTGGTCACTTCTACGGGATTTTAATACTAATACTCACTACTAATACTCACTCCGACCAATTTTTTTTATCTTAGATTTGTTTATATATGAATGTGTTAGATACGGGCACTAGATACATTCGTATCTAAACAGATTTCAGACAAAATTTTTGGGACCGAGGTAATGGAATGAAGTCAAATTAGATGCATTATTAGATTTACTACAATTTAGTGTTGCTTGTCACACCAATCTCACGATCACTTCTGTAAAAACATGTATTTGAGGCCAAAGTGCCAGACTTGGTCCACCCTTCCGGAGAAAATGTCGCCAGTTCAAGATGCCGCGACCCATTCCACGCTGAATGATGTCGCCAGTTCAATACATCCCAGGCATGACCAGGTGTGCTGTGCTGCAAATCGAAGTTGGCCTTGGCTTCTTCATTGATTCAACTAGCAAGCATATATGCGCGCCTGTTGCCTATAAATTCATCGCCAACTCGTTCTTCTTCGTCCATCCTTCCATCATCGATCTCCCATTACTTTGTCCATCTCATCGAACCATGGCCACGAACCCGCGCTTCGTGGCGTCGTTCGACGTGGAGAGCAGCGACAAGTACACCAGCTTCATCGCCGGCATCCGCAGCAGGCTCGCCAACACGAAGCACTACTCCCACAACGTCCCCGTGCTGCCGCCGGCGGACCCGCCCGGCACCCCGCCGCGCCGGTGGTTCCACGTGGTGCTCAGGACGCGGACTAGCACGCTCACGCTCGCCATCCGGGCCGACAACCTCTACCTGGAGGGCTTCCGGAGCAGCAACGGCGCGTGGTGGGAGCTCACCCCCCGCATCATCGCGGGCGCCACCCACCTGGGCTTCGGCGGCACCTACCGCGACCTCCTCGGCGACACGGACAAGCTGGCCGGCGTCGCGCTCGGCCCGCAGCAGATGGCCGAGGCCGTGAACGCGCTCGCCGGGCGCACCGCGGCCGACGCCGGCTCCGGCGCCAAGCAGCAGCAGGCGAGGGAGGCCGTGGTGGCGCTGCTGCTCATGGTGAACGAGGCCGCGCGGTTCCAGACCGTGTCGGGGTTCGTGGCCGGCCTGATGCACCCGAGGGCGGCGAAGAACAAAGGGGCCATCACCGGGGAGATGAAGGCGCAGGTGAACGGGTGGCAGGACCTCTCCGCGGCGCTGCTGAAGACCGATAAATATGAAGAAGAGAAGCCTAATAAACAAGACAAGAAGAAGCCGGAGAAAAAGGGCCCGGAAACGTTCCCGGCGTTTGACAAGATGGGGGTGAAGACGGCGGACCAGGCCGCCGCCACGCTGGGGATCCTGCTGTTCGTCGCCGTGGAGGGCGGGATGGCCAGGGACAAGGCGCTGCAGCTGTTTCGTGGGACTCCAAATTACTAGTAGCTTGGTGGTGTGTAGGTGGATTGATTGTTGCTTCAGGCCGCAGAAATCCTACTAGCGATTATACTGTACTTTGCTTTATGTTATGTAGTCTTGTATGTATTTTCTGCGTGCAGTGAGTTGTTTTAGATTATTTGACTAATTGATTCAAATAAATTATGTTAAAGTAATAATTGGACCTACTATTTCGCCCCTATAAGTCCGGAGAGCTAGGAGAGAAGAAAAACGAAATCAAACCGCGTGGGAGCTATATCTCGCTTACAGTGAGATGTACCCTCCTCTCGCCTTGCAGGAAGTTTTTTCCTGCACACTGTATCACTAGGCCGGCACTTTTTCGTGTGCATTCGCTTAGTTATTTTTCATCTTCTTTTTTATTTGGTTTTCTCTGTTTCTTCATCCGTGTTTTTGTTTTTTGGTTTCTTAGTAACTTTAATGGTTTTTATTTTTTTTTCTTTTTTTTCTTTGTTTCTTTGTCGGTTTCACTGTTTTGCATCATTTTTGTTTTTTCTTTGGGGTTTTTTACTTTTTTATTGTTTTTTCTTTATCGGTTTTGTTGGTTTTTTCTTTGTCCTTTTCTTTTTATCTTTTTTATTTTCTTTCTCGGTATTCACTGTTCTCACTCTTTTGCATTGAATATCTTAAATTTTGTTTTTCGTAGTTTTACTTTGGTCTCCTTGGTTTCTTTCCTGGGTTTCTTCATATTTCTTTGGTTTTTCTTCATGTTTCTTTTGTTTCATTGTTGGTTTTCTCAATTTTATAAACACATGTCAACTTTTTTTCATTACATATTGTACATGTTTAGTTGTACGTGAAACATTTTTATGATACATGCTGAACATTTTATAAATACATGATGTACTTTTTAAAATACATGTTGTGAATACTTTTATGAATACATGATCGAAGAAATTCAAATACAAGACAAGCATTTTTTTAATGGCAATAAACCTTTTTTGATAGAATGTACATCTTCCGTATACACCATGATCTTTTTTACATACACGTTTCACATTCTGTAAATATATTATTATTATTTTTAAATATTTGTCTTGATGTCTACTTTATTTCATATATGTTGTGCATCTTTTGTTTGCATCGGGAACACTTTTAATACACGTTTAGCTTTTATTAAATGGATGATCGTCATTTTTTTCATTTTCTTTTTTATTTTATTTCTAATTTTCTCCACGGCTTTATTTGGCTCTTTCCATTTTCATTTTTTTACCCATTTTCGTACATCTTGTACATTTTTTATATAGAGCAGAAAATTTACTATAAACATTTATCAATTTTGAAATACATGTTTAACATTAATTTAAATATAAGTTTTGTGATCTCCTTTTTCAATAGAGAGTGTACTTTTTTATACAGTAGGAACATTCTTTTATACACACTTAACAGTTTTTATTTTTTTTCCTTTTTTCTAAGTTTTTTTATCGTTTTCGTAGGTTTATTTTCCTTTTTCTTTTTCTTTTTCTTTGGTTATATTTGCTTTCTTTCTCGTTATCACTGTTTTCACTCTTTAGCATTGATATCTTCAATTTTGTTTTCTAATTGTCTTACTTTGGTCTCCTTGGTTAGGTTCCCGGGTTTCTTCATTTTTTCTTTGGTTTTCTTTGCTTTTCATTTGTTTCTCTGTTCGTTTTCCTATTCTTAGCAACACATGTCTACTTTTTTTCATTGCACAATGTACAAGTTTAGTTACACGTTGAAGATTATATATATATATATATATATATATATATATATATATATATGTAATTTTTCAAATACATGTTTTGAACACTTTTTTGAATACATGATCAAAAAAATTAAATACAAGTTGACCAATTTTTTAATGGCAATAAACATTATTTCTCATAGAATGTACATTTTTCGTATACATCATGAACAATTTTATATACACGTTTAAAATTTGGTAAATACATAATTAACATTTTCTAAAAATATATGTCTTGATGTGGAATTTATTTCATGTATGTTGTACATCTTTTGTATGCATCAGGCATCTTTTATAATACTAGGAAAACATGTTCGTGCGTTGCAACGGAAGAAAAATAATATCACACATCCCTGACGAGCATGTCCTAAGACCTCAAGAATGTGCACCTCCCTATTTCGGCACCACCTCATTTTAAAAGTAATAGCTGGCTCAGTTATATTGGGTTAGATTCTAACTGATTAATTCTTTTTTTATGGTAAACGGTTTAATTCCTTTAAAAATTATAATAGTATTTTTATTCCTTTGAATGGTGAGGCTTATCTTTCAAGATGCTTGGATTTTTTTTTAAATCAATGTTGCCGCTTTATTTAATCAAGAGCATTCGGAATTTTCTCCGAGAATACATCTAGCACACAGTCTGTGGTATCTCCCAACCACACCTTATACAAATCATCACCAACACCGACTCTAGCTAATTTATGCGCGACAACATTAGCCGAACGACGAACCCAAAACACTTTAAACTCAGAGAAAGATGCAAGGATGGACTTGATCTCCTGTATCCACGGCCCAGCGTTGCACGATCCTTGTGTGGACTTTGCACCCTGTGGACAACACCTAGCAAATCAAGCTCGGCGTGGACCTTATCAGCGTTGATCTCCTTCGCCACCTGAAGTCCCCGTTTGCAAGCCAAGATTTCCAATGTTTCCGGGTCCACAATGGTGTGATAAACATGACAGAGCCTAGCACGGAACGCGCCACCATTATCTCGGATGACCGCTCCCGCTCACCTCCTCTTTTGCACCGCTCCATCCGAGTTGACCTTAAGCCAACCCTCATCGGGTGGCCTCCACTTCTCCTTGTCCGGCATTACATCAACATTCAATTGTTTTCAGTGTGGTGCATAAATTAATTTTTTGGAATGGTAAATAAATATCATAAGATTGTTTCTAGTCTATAAAAAAACTATCAAACTACTGGATGATATGAATTGCTGAAAAATCTAGAACTATTTGATTGAAGCTACCAAAATTGATTCATGAAGCTGCTATATGTTAAGTTGGCAAAAAGGGAATAAAATCTTCCAGTAGGTCGGTTCACATGAAATCAATCCACATTTTTGGCATGTTGTGAACGGTTTTACCTCTCTTAACTAAGAAATTTATATTACCAAAAAAAGTTGATTTCATTCATCAAGGAAAAGCAAACAAAATCAACCAAAAGGATTGGCATCCCTTCATCCATCCTCTTATTATTCCCTCTCCCGGCCTTATGCTGATCAACATTATCCAGAGTTCATAACGTGACCAAGAGTTTCTGGACACATACACAGACTAATTGATCTTTGCGGCTGGCTGGAACAAACAATGACACAAGCACGCACGTACACGAATACACCAAAATCGCTCCTTTAATACCTCCCTGAAATCCAGTTGATTTAATTTAAATACCGAACCCTCCCCTCCCCTGGGATCCATATTTCCTTTATAATTTTTTTTCTTGACAGGATCTTTCCTGCCTCTTCTCCTCGAACGGAAGCCTCTTAATTTATTCTAGCGCTTTCCTTAATATCTCCCCTATCTCAATTTCTTTCTCCAATCCTTTGCCTCGGTGTGGATTGCTTTCCTTATTATCCCCAGTCTCAATTCCTTTTCCTTCCTTATTATTTCCCTTGCCGCAAAAATTTCTTTCTCAAATTTGCTTCGGTGTGGAAGGCTTTCCTTATTAGTATCCCCCGTCTCAAATCCTTTTCTTTCCTTATTATTTATCTCGCTGCGCGTTGCAATGTCGGCTGAAATCCTATATAAATTAGAAGGATGAGATATAAACTGGCGAGGTGGGATTAATCAAAACATTCGGCTAGCTCAGTTGGTATCGGATTATTTACAGCACAGGGAGGTTGCGAGTTCGGATTCTTGCAGTGGCAAATATATTTTATCACGGCCATTTACCCCTTTTGTGGGCTGCCTTCGTTGGGCTAGAATCGCTATGGGACACGGCTAGACGAACGACTTCATGGGCCGGCCTCGTTGGGCTCATATCGGCCTATGTTAGTGCGATCTTAGGGCATAAGGAGAACGCAAGCCATTAGATTAAGCGCGTACGCAACCTCTATGGGCACGGACTGCAGGTTTGATTACCAGAAAACAGAGACGGTTCCCCAAATTAGTACCACCTCGCGTATATATTTTAAATTCAAATTGAAAGCGTAAATTCACGAGAAGAAGCGTATTGTGACGGTGAACCCGAGAGACTCAACCCGTGCTTTATTATTAAGAAAAGATGCATGGTTAGCATTTTTAAATTGCATTATCAATGTTTGTTTTTCATTTTTATTACATTTCTGTTTTCTCTTCGGTTTTCTTTGGCCCTTTCCTATTTTATTTTTTCACCATTTCCATACACGCTGTACACTTTCAGTATATAGCAGGAACATTTATTATGCGTGTTTATCATTTTCTCAATTAGTGATTAACATTTTTCTAAAATATAAGTTTTGAAGTCTACTTGTTTTTCATAAAGACTGCACTTTTTTGTATACATAAAAATCATTTCTCCTACTTGTTTAACATTTTATTAGAGATATGTTTTGATGACTACTTTTTTCATACAGATTGTATATTTTTTGTATACATAAAAACAATTTCATTATACATGTTTACTCTTTTCAAGTACATGATTAACAATTTTTCAAATATATTTTTGATGTCTATATTTTTTATACATATGAAACTTTTTAATACACATTTAACACTTTAAAATATATGATTAACATTTTTTTAATTTGTGTTAACATTTTTTTATAATAATTAGCATTTTTTAATTGATATTTTTTGAAAAATAATAATCGAATATAATATTTGAAAATATATCAATTTGAAATAAATAAAAATAAAGAAAATAATTAATGTGGTATCATCACAATGTCAGCATGATGAACACACTTCCTTACTGGGTCAGCCCATCGCTGGCTCTTGTTCGGTATGCTCGGGCAAGGCTGGTTACTACTCCCTCAGTTTCTAATTATAAGTCTTTGTAGAGATTTCACTATAGATTATATACGGAGCAAAATAAGTAAATCTACGCTTTAAATACATCTATATACATTTGTATGTGATCTATAGTAAAATCTCTATAAAGACTTATATTTAGGAACAGATGGAGTAGCATGCATTTAGGGAGGCATAGTTGTGCTTGTGCCCATCTAACCAGACCACCCAAATTGTCCTCGTATATCCGCCCTACCCGCAAACCCCCGAACCAAGCAAATATGTGGGAAGGAAAGAAAAATACTATGTGACGCTCGTTCGAGCAGATTGTTGAACTGACGCATACTACGAGCGAGGCGAGTGCTCTGTGTGTGCAGGCTCATTTTTAGCATAGATAGTACACTGTTACAACCTGACTTGGGAACCATGTAGAACCGGTTTTTTATTAATGGTTTTTTCTGGTTTTTCTTTTTCTGGCACTAAACTTTTGTTTTTTCATTTCTCTATTTTCCGTTTCTTTTCTGGATATTAGTTTTATTTTTTACCCTTTTACCCTTCTTTTCTCTTTTTATTTTCTTTTTTATTTTCAAAAATCGTGATTTCATACAAATGTACACAATTTTCAGAAATGTTTATAAATTTGTGAAATGTTTGCACTTTCAAATTTCGTCTGGAGTTTCAAAAAATGTATCCATTTTTGAAAAGTACAAATCAAAATAATGTTTCCTTTTCCCATGTTCTGAGCAGAGTTTCAAAAAATGTTACCATTTTAAAAAATTGTTCTATGAAAATTTGTTCGGGTTTTCAAAAAGTGTGCATGTATTTCAAAAGTTGCCCGTTATTTCAAATAATGTTATGTTTTTAAAAATGTTGAAATTTTTCGAAAAACTTATTTATAAAAGAAGTTCAGGATTTAAAAAAAATCATGTTTTTAAAAATTGACGAACATGTTTGAAATTTTGATAAAATGTTCAGAATTACCAAAATTGTCCACAGTTTTCAAGAAATTATTCCGAAAATTTTAAGAAATGTTTCAAAGCTCGAAGTTGTAGTTTGGTTCTTAAATATTTTGCGTTGCCCATCTTTCACCAGGACGCAATAGTTCTAGTGGCTAGAAGCGGTAGTTAAGCAGTAAGAGGTCGAAAGTTTGATTCCTCACAATTGGGTCGCTCTTTTGGAGAAAAAAAATTATATCCACACTACATGACACAGCTCGCTTGCGCCTAGTGGGCTCGCCCATTCACATGGAACCATGTATGACGCACATGAGGAAATGAGAATGCCAGAAGGTGTTCAAATAGCCTGTCACGTCACATTCAGCCCACGCCGGAGTAGTTTTTTATCTCTCTCCTTTTTCTATTTTTTTATGGAAACTGAAGGAAATATGCCCTAGAGGCAATAATAAAGTTATTATTTATTTCTTTATATCATGATAAATGTTTATTATTTGTGTTAGAATTGTATTAACCGGAAACATGATACATGTGTGAATACATAGACAAACAAAGTGTCACTAGTATGTCTCTATTAGACCAGCTCGTTAATCAAAGATGGTTATGTTTCGTAGCCATATACATGAGTTGTCATTTGATTAACGGGATGACATCATTAGGAGAATGATGTGATTCACTTGACCCATTTCGTTAGCTTAGCACTTGATCGTTTAGTTTGTTGCTATTGCTTTCTTCATGACTTATACATGTTTCTGTGACTATGAGATTATGCAACTCCCGTTTACCGGAGGAACACTTTGTGTGCTACCAAACGTCACAACGTAACCGGGTGATTATAAAGGTGCTTTACAGGTGTCTCCAAAGGTACTTGTTTGGTTGTCATATTTCAAGATTAGGATTTGTCACTCCGATTGTCGGAGAGGTATCTCTGGGCCCACTCGGTAATACACATCACTTAAGCATTGCAAGCATTGCAACTAATGAGTTAGTTGCGGGATGATGTATTACGGAACAAGTAAAGAGACTTGCCGGTAACGAGATTGAACTAGGTATTGAGATACCGACGATCGAATCTCGGGCAAGTAACATACCGATGACAAAGGGAACAACGTATGTTGTTATGCGGTTTGACCGATAAAGATCTTCGTAGAATATGTAGGAGCCAATATGAGCATCCAGGTTCCGCTATTTATTATTGACCGGAGACATGTCTCGGTCATGTCTACATAGTTCTCGAACCCGTAGGGTCCGCACGCTTAAAGTTCGATGACAGTTATATTATGAGTTTATGTGTTTTGATGTACCGAAGGTAGTTCGGAGTCCCGGATGTGATCACGGTCATGACGAGGAGTCTCGAAATGGTCGAGACATGAAGATTGATATATTGGACGACTATATTCGGACACCGGAATGGTTCCGGGGGTTATCGGATATATACCAGAGTACCGGGGGTTACCGGAACCCCCCCCCCCCCTTCGGAGGTTAATGGGCCTCATAGGCCCAATTGGTGGACGAGGAGAGGCGGCCAAGGGGCAGCCGCGCGCCCCTCCCCTCCCAAGTCCGAATTGGACTAGGAAGGCCCCCCCTTTCCTTTCTCCCTCTTTCTCCTTCCCTCTCCTCTCCTACTCCAACATGGAAAGGGGGAAGTCCTACTCCCGGTGGGAGTAGGACTCCTCATGGGGCGCGCCAAGGGTGGCCGACCTCCTCCCCCTCCTCTACTCCTTTATATACGGGGAGGGAGGCACCCCCTAGAGACACAAAAATTGATCCCTTGGATCTCTTAGCCATGTGCGGTGCCCCCTCCATCATAATCCACCTCGGTCATATCGTAGCGGTGCTTAGGCGAAGCCCGGTGTCGGTAGAACATCATCATCGTCACCACGCCGTCGTGCTGACGGAAATCTCCCTCAAAGCTCGGCTGGATCGGAGTTCGAGGGACGTCATCGAGTTGAACGTGTGCAGAACTCGGAGGTGCCGTGCGTTCGGTGCTTGATCGGTCGGATCGTGAAGACGTACGACTACATCAACCGCGTTGTGCTAACGCTTCCGCTTTCGGTCTACGAGGGTACGTGGACAACACTCTTCCCTCTCGTTGCTATGCATCACCATGATCTTGCGTGTGCGTAGGATTTTTATTGAAATTACTACGTTCCTCAACAGTGGTATCAGAGCCAGGTTTTATGCGTTGATGTTATATGCACGAGTAGAACACAAGTGAGTTGTGGACGATACAAGTCATACTGCTTACCAGCATGTCATACTTTGGTTCGGCGGTATTGTTGGATGAAGCGGCCCGGACCAACATTACACGTACGCTTACGCGAGACTGGTTCTACCGACGTGCCTTGCACACAGGTGGCTGGTGATACATCTCCAACGCATCTATAATTTTTGGTTGTTCCATGCTATTATATTATCAACCTTGGATGTTTTATATGCATTTATATGCCATTTTATATGATTTTTGGGACTAACCTATTAACCTAGAGCCCAGTGTCAGTTTCTGTTTTTTCCTTGTTTTAGAGTATCGCAGAAAAGGAAAATCAAACGGAGTCCAATTGACCTGAAACTTTACGGAACTTATTTTTGGATCAGAAGAAGCCCAGAAGACTTGGAGTCCACGTAAGGGAAGCTTCGAGGAGGCCACGAGGTAGGGGGCGCGCCCACCCCCCTGGGCATGCCCTCCACCCTCATGGGCCCCTCGTGCCCCCCCTGGCGTACTTCTTCTGCCTATATATCTCCATATACCCTAAAAACATCGGGGAACACAATAGATCAGGAGTTCCGCCGCCAGAAGCCTTTGTAGCCACCGAAAGCCAATCTAGACCCGTTCTGGCACCATGCCGGAGGGGGAATCCTTCTTCGGTGGCCATCTTCATCATCCCGGTGCTCTCCATGACGAGGATGGAGTAGTTCTCCCTCGGGGCTGAGGGTATGTACAAGTAGCTATGTGTTTGATCTCTCTCTCTCTCTCTCTCTCTCTCTCGTGTTCTTGATTTGGCACGATCTTGATGTATCGCGAGCTTTTCTATTATATTTGGATCCTATGATGTTTCTTCCCCCCTCTACTCTCTTGTAATGGATTGAGTTTTCCCTTTGAAGTTATCTTATCGGATTGAGTTTTTAAAGATTTGAGAACACTTGATGTATGTCTTGCCATGCATATCTGTGGTGACAATGGGATACCACGTGATTCACTTGATGTATGTTTTGGTGACCAACTTGCGGGTTCCGCCCATGAACCTATGCATAGGGGTTGGCACACGTTTTCGTCGTGATTCTCCGGTAGAAACTTTGGGGCACTCTTTGAGGCTCTATGTGTTGGTTGAATAGATGAATTTGAGATTGTGTGATGCATATCTTATAATCATACCCACGGATACTTGAGGTGACATTGGAGTACCTAGGTGGCATTAGGGTTTTGATTGATTTGTGTCTTAAGGTGTTATTCTAGTACAAACTCTAGGGCTGTTTGTGACACTTATAGGAATAGCCCAACGGATTGATTGGAAAGAATAACTTTGAGGTGGTTTCGTACCCTACCATAATCTCTTCGTTCGTTCTCCGCTATTAGTGACTTTGGAGTGACTCTTTGTTGCATGTTGAGGGATAGTTATGTGATCCAATTATGTTTTTATTGTTGAGAGGACTTACACTAGCGAAAGTATGAACCCTAGGCCTTGTTTCAACGCATTGCAATACCGTTTACGCTCACTTTTACCATTAGTTACCTTGCTGTTTTTATATTTTTAGATTACAAAAACCTTTATCTACTATCCATATACCACTTGTATCACCATCTCTTCGCAGAACTAGTGCACCTATACAATTTACCATTGTATTGGTTGTGTTGGGGACACAAGAGACTCTTTGTTATTTGGTTGCAGGGTTGGTTGAGAGAGACCATCTTCATCCTACGCTTCCTACGGATTGATAAACCTTAGGTCATCCACTTGAGGGAAATTTGCTACTATCTTACAAACCTCTGCACTTGGAGGCCCAATAACGTCTACAGGAAGAAGGTTGTGTAGTAGACATCAAGCTCTTTTCTGGCGCCGTTGCCAGGGAGGTGAGTGCTTGAAGGTATATCTTTAGATCTTGCAATCAAATATTTTTTTCTTGTTTTAGCACTAGTTTAGTTTATAAAAGAAAACTACAAAAAAATGGAATTGAGTTTGTCTCATACGCTTCACCTTTTTAATATCTTTCGTGAGTATGATGGAAAGGAAAATTGTGCCAAAGTGTTAGAAGAAGAATGCATTAAAATGTTTGGCACTAAATATTTGAATGATGAGCATGATTGCAATGTTGTTAGTATGAATTCCTTGAATATCTATGATGCTAATGATATGCAAAGCCACAAGCTTGGGGATGCTATGTTTGATGAATATGATACTTTTAGTCCCCCAAGTTTTGATGTGCAAATTTATTATGATGAAAGCATGCCTCCTATTTATGATGATTATATTGATGAAAGTGGAATTGGAGAGGTCATGACTTTATTTTGTGATGAATCCACTATTTCGGAAGAGTTTCCAATTGATTATGAGAACAAAGTTGTGATCTATGATGATTATTGTGATGACTTGTATGCTATAAAGAATAATGATATCCATGAAACTTGTCATCATGATTTTAGTTTTCAATTGTATTATGCCTCACATGATAATTATTTTGTTGAGTTTACTCCCGCTATTCCGAAGGAGAAGAATCTTGCTTATGTGGAGAGTAGTAAATTTTCTATGCTTGTAGATCATGAAAAGAATGCTTTAGGTGCTAGTTATATTGTCGAATTCATTCATGATTCTTCTGAAAATTATTATGAGGGAGGAACATATGCTTGTAGGAATTGCAATAATATCAAGTTTCCTCTCTATGTGCTTAAAGTTTTGAAGTTATGCTTGTTTTGCCCTCCTATGCTAGTTGATTATTGTTCCCATAAGTTGTTTGCTCACAAAGTCCCTATGCATAGGAAGTGGGTTAGACTTAAATGTGCTAGTCATATTCTTCATGATGCTCTCTTTATGTTACAATTCTTATCTTTTATGTGAGCATTGTTGAAATCATCATGCCTAGCTAGGGGCGTTAAACTATAGCGCTTGTTGGGAGGCAACCCAATTTTATTTTAGCTCCTTGATTTTTGTTCCTGTTTAGTTATTAATAATTTGTCTATCCTATGTTATGATTGAGTTTTTATGTTTTAATTAGTGTTTGTGCCAAGTAGAACCGTTGGGAAGACTTGGGGAAAGTCTTGTTGATCTTGCTGTAAAAAACAGAAACTTTAGCGCTCACGAGAATTGCTGCCATTTTTTATTGGAGAGTGCTATTTTGTTAATTCTTTTTGTAGATGATTAATAGATAAATTCCTCACGTCCAGAAATGTATTTTAGAATTTTTGGGGTTCCATAAGTTTGCATTAGTTACAGATTACTACAGACTGTTCTGTTTTTGACAGATTCTGTTTTCTACGTGTTGTTTGCTTATTTTGATGAATCTATGGCTAGTAAAAGAGTTTATAAACCATAGAGAAGTTGGAATACAGTAGGTTTAACACCAATATGAATTTAGAATGAGTTCACAACAGTACCTAAGTGGTGATTTATTTTCTTATACTAACGGAGCTTACGAGTTTTCTGTTAATTTTTGTGTTGTGGAGTTATCAAGTTTTGGGTAAAGATTCGATGGACTATGGAATAAGGAGTGGCAAGAGACTAAGCTTGGGGATGCCCAAGGCACCCCAAGGTAATATTCAAGGACAACCAAGACCCTAAGCTTGGGGATGCCCCGGAAGGCATCCCCTCTTTCGTCTTCGTTCATCGGTAACTTTACTTGGAGCTATATTTTTATTTACCACATGATATGTGTTTTGCTTGGAGCGTCAATTTATTTTATTTAGTTTTGCTTGCTGTTTGAATAAAATACCAAGATCTGAAATTCTTAAATGTTAGAGAGTCTCCACATAGTTGCATAATTATTCGACTACTCATTGATCTTCACATATATCTTTCGGAGTAGTTTTTCTTTTGCTCTAGTACTTCACTTATATCTTTTAGATCATGGTGGTAGTTTTATTTTGAAGAAATAGATGAACTCTCATGCTTCACTTAGATTATTTTGAGAGTCTTAAATAGCATGGTAATTTTCTTAAAATCCTAATATGCTAGGTATTCAAGAATAATAAAATTCTCTTATGAGTGTGTTGAATACTATGAGAAGTTTGATACTTGATAATTGTTTTGAGATATGGAGATGGTGATATTAGAGTCATGCTAGTTGAGTAGTTGTGAATTTGAGAGATACTTGTGTTGAAGTTTGTGATTCCCGTAGCATGCACGTATGGTGAACCATTATGTGATGAAGTTGGAGCATGATTTATTTATTGATTGTCTTCCTTATGAGTGGCGGTCGGGGACGAGCGATGGTCTTTTCCTACCAATCTATCCCCCTAGGAGCATGCGTGTAGTACTTTGTTAGTATGTGAGTTCTTTATGACTAATGTTGAGTCCATGGACTATACACACTCTCACCCTTCCACCATTGCTAGCCTCTCTGGTACCGTGCACCTTTCGCCGGTACCATAAACCCACCATTTATCTTCCTCAAAACAGCCACCATACCTACCTATTATGGCATTTCCATAGCCATTCCAAGATATATTGCCATGCAACTTTCCACCGTTCCGTTTATTATGACACGCTTCATCATTGTCATAATGCTTTGCATGATCATGTAGTTGACATCGTATTTGTGGCAAGGCCACCGTTCATAATTCTTTCATACATGTCACTCATGAGTCATTGCACATCCCGATACACCGCCGGAGGCATTCATGTAGAGTCATATCTTGTTCTAAGTATCAAGTTGTAATTCTTGAGTTGTAAGTAAATAAAAGTGTGATGATCATCATTATTAGAGCATTGTCCCATTGAGGAAAGGATGATGGAGACTATGATTCCCCCATAAGTCGGGATGAGACTCCGGACGAAAATAAATAAATAAAAGAGGCCAAAGAAGCCCAAATAAAAGAAGAAAAAAAGAGGCCATAAAAAAGAGAAAAGGCCCAAAATGAGAGAAAAAGAGAGAAGGGGCAATGCTACTATCCTTTTACCACACTTGTGCTTCAAAGTAGCACCATGATCTTCATGATAGAGAGTCTCCTATGTTGTCACTTTCATATACTAGTGGGAATTTTTCATTATAGAACTTGGCTTGTATATTCCAATGATGGTCTTCCTCAAAATGCCTTAGGTCTTCGTGAGCAAGCAAGTTGGATGCACACCCACTAGTTTCTTTTGTTGAGCTTTCATACACTTATAGCTCTAGTGCATCCGTTGCATGGCAATCCCTACTCACTCACATTGATATCTATTGATGGGCATCTCCATAGGCCGTTGATACGCCTAGTTGATGTGATACTATCTTCTCCTTTTTGTCTTCTCCACAACCACCATTCTATTCCACCTATAGTGCTATATCCATGGCTCACGCTCATGTATTGCGTGAAGATTGAAAAAGTTTGAGAACACCAAAAGTATGAAACAATTGCTTGGCTTGTCATCGGGGTTGTGCATGATTTAAATATTTTGTGTGGTGAAGATAGAGCATAGCCAGACTATATGATTTTGTAGGGATAGCTTTCTTTGGCCATGTTATTTTGAGAAGACATGATTACTTGGTTAGTATGCTTGAAGTATTATTATTTTTATGTCAATATTAAAATTTTGTCTTGAATCTTATGGATCTGAATGTTCTTGCTACAATAAATAGAAATACATGATGAATATGTTAGGTAGCATTCCACATCAAAAATTCTGTTTTTATCATTTACCTACTCGAGGACGAGAAGGAATTAAGCTTGGGGATGCTGATACATCTCCAACGTATCTATAATTTTTGATTGTTCCATGATATTATATTATCAACCTTGGATGTTTTATATGCATTTATATGCCATTTTATATGATTTTTGGGAAACTTATTAACCTAGAGCCCAGTGCCAGTTTCTGTTTTTTCCTTGTTTTAGAGTATCGCAGAAAAGGAAAATCAAACGGAGTCCAATTGACCTGAAACTTCACGGAACTTATTTTTGGATCAGAAGAAGCCCAGAAGACTTGGAGTCCACGTAAGGGAAGCTTCGAGGAGGCCACGAGGTAGGGGGCGCGCTCTCCACCCTCGTGGGCCCCTTGTGCCCCCCCCTGGCATACTTCTCCCGCCTATATATCTCCATATACCCTAAAAACATCGGGGAACACAATAGATCGAGAGTTCCGCTGCCAGAAGCCTCTGTAGCCACCGGAAGCCAATCTAGACCCGTTCCGGCACCCTGCCGGAGGGGGAATCCTTCTCCGGTGGCCATCTTCATCATTCCGGTGCTCTCCATGACGAGGAGGGAGTAGTTCTCCCTCGGGGCTGAGGGTATGTACCAGTAGCTATGTGTTTGATCTCTCTCTCTCTCTCTCTCTCTCTCTCTCTCTCGTGTTCTTGATTTGTCACGATCTTGATGTATCGCGAGCTTTGCTATTATATTTGGATCCTATGATGTTTCTTCCCCCCTCTACTCTCTTGTAATGGATTGAGTTTTCCCTTTGAAGTTATCTTATCGGATTGAGTCTTTAAAGATTTGAGAACACTTGATGTATGTCTTGCCATGCGTATCTGTGGTGACAATGGGATACCACATGATTGACTTGATGTATGTTTTGGTGACCAACTTGCGGGTTCCGCCCATGAACCTATGCATAGGGGTTGGCACACGTTTTCGTCGTGATTCTCCGGTAGAAACTTTGGGGCACTCTTTGAGGTTCTATGTGTTGGTTGAATAGATGAATCTGAGATTGTGTGATGCATATCGTATAATCATACCCACAGATACTTGAGGTGACATTGGAGTATCTAGGTGACATTAGGGTTTTGATTGATTTGTGTCTGAAGGTGTTATTCTAGTACGAACTCTAGGGCTGTTTGTGACACTTATAGGAATAGCCCAACGGATTGATTGGAAAGAATAACTTTGAGGTGGTTTCATACCCTACCATAATCTCTTCGTTCGTTCTCCGCTATTAGTGACTTTGGAGTGACTCTTTGTTGCATGTTGAGCGATAGTTATGTGATCCAATTATGTTATTATTGTTGAGAGGACTTACACTAGCGAAAGTATGAACCCTAGGCTTTGTTTCAACGCATTGCAATACCGTTTACGCTCACTTTTACCATTAGTTACATCGCTGTTTTTATATTTCTAGATTAGAAAAACCTTTATATACTATCCATATACCACTTGTATCACCATCTCTTCGCAGAACTAGTGCACCTATACAATTTACCATTGTATTGGGTGTGTTGGGGACACAAGAGTCTCTTTGTTATTTGGTTGCAGGGTTGGTTGAGAGAGACCATCTTCATCCTACGCCTCCTATGGGTTGATAAACCTTAGGTCATCCACTTGAGGGAAATTTGCTACTGTCCTACAAACCTCTACACTTGGAGGCCCAACAACGTCTACAAGAAGAAGGTTGTGTAGTAGACATCAGCTGGAGGGTGTCAGTTTCTCCAACTTTAGTTGAACCGAGTGTGACTATGCCCGGTCCTTGAGAAGGTTAAAACATCACTAACTTGACGAACTATCATTGGGGTTTTTATGCGTAGGTAAGAACGGTTCTTGCTCAGCCCATAGCAGCCACGTAAAACATGCAACAACAAAGTAGAGGACGTCTAACTTGTTTTTGCAGGGCATGTTGTGATGTGATATGGTCAAGGCATGATGCTATATTTTATTGTATGAGATGATCATGTTTTGTAACCGAGTTATCGGCAACTGGCAGGAGCCATATGGTTGTCGCTTTATTGTATGCAATGCAATCACCCTGTAATGCTTTACTTTATCACTAAGCAGTAGCGATAGTCGTGGAAGCATAAGTTGGCAAGACGACAATGATGATACGATGGAGATCAAAGTGTCGCGCCGGTGACAATGGTGATCATGACGGTGCTTCGGAGATGAAGATCACAAGCACAAGATGATGATGGCCATATCATATCACTTATATTGATTGCATGTGATGTTTATCTTTTATGCATCTTATCTTGCTTAGATTGACGGTAGCATTATAAGATGATCTATCACTAAATTATCAAGGTATAAGTGTTCTCCCTGAGTATGCACCATTGCGAAAGTTCTTCGTGCTGAGACACCACGTGATGATCGGGTGTGATAGGCTCTACGTTCAAATACAACGGGTGCAAAATAGTTGCACATGTGGAATACTCAGGTTAAACTTGACGAGCCTAGCATATGCAGATATGGCCTCAGAACACTGAGACCGAAAGGTCGAGCGTGAATCATATAGTAGATATGATCAACATAGTGATGTTCACCATTGAAACTACTCCATCTCACGTGATGATCGGACATGGTTTGGTTGATTTGGATCACGTGATCACTTAGAGGATTAGAGAGATGTCTATCTAAGTGGGAGTTCTTAAGTAATATGATTAATTGAACTTAAATTTATCATGAACTTAGTACCTGATAGTTGTTTGCTTGTCTATGTTGATTGTAGATAGATGGCTCGTGCTGTTGTTCCATTGAATTTTAATGCTTTCCTTGAGAAAGCAAAGTTGAAAGATGATGGTAGCAATTACACGGACTGGGTCCGTAACTTGAGGATTATCCCCATTGCAGCACAGAAGAATTACGTCCTGGAAGCACCGCTGGGTGCCAGGCCTGCTGCAGATGCTGCTGATAACGTTAAGAACGTTTGTTAGAGTAAAGCTGATAACTACTCGATAGTTCAGTGTGCCATGCTTTATGGCTTAGAACCGGGACTTCAACGACGTTTTGAACGTCATGGAGCATATGAGATGTTCCAGGAGTTGAAGTTAATATTTCAAGCAAATGCCCAGATTGAGAGATATGAAGTCTCCAATAAGTTCTATAGCTGTAAGATGGAGGAGAATAGTTCTGTCAGTGAACATATACTCAAAATGTCCGGGTATCATAATCACTTGACTCAACTGGGAGTTACTCTTCCGGTTGATAGTGTCATTCACAGAGTTCTTCAATCACTGCCACCAAGATACAAAAGCTTCGTGATGAACTACAATACGCAAGGGATGAATAAGACAATTCCCGAGCTCTTCGCGATGCTAAAGGCTACGGAGGTAGAAATAAAAAAGGAGCATCAAGTGTTGATGGTCAACAAGACCACTAGTTTCAAGAAAAAGGGGAACTTCAAGAAGAACGGCAAACAAGTTGCTGCTCAAGAGAAGAAACCCAAGTCTATACCTAAGCCTGAAACTGAGTGCTTCTACTGCAAACAGACTGGTCACTGGAAGCGGAACTGCCCCAAGTATTTGGCGGATAACAAGGATGGCAAGGTGAACAAAGGTATATGTGATATACATGTTATTGATGTGTACCTTACTAATGCTCGTAGTAGCACCTGGGTATTTGATACTGGTTCTGTTGCTAATATTTGCAACTCGAAACATGGTCTATGGATTAAGCGAAGATTGGCTAAGGACGAGGTGACGATGCGCATGGGCAATGGTTCCAAAGTCGATGTGATCGCAGTCGGCACGCTACCTCTACATCTACCTTCGAGATTAGTTTTAGACCTAAATAATTGTTATTTGGTGCCAGCGTTGAGCATGAACATTATATCTGGATCTTGTTTGATGTAAGACGGTTATTCATTTAAATCAGAGAATAATGGTTGTTCTATTTATATGAGTAATATCTTTTATGGTCATGCACCCTTAAAGAGTGGTCTATTCTTATTGAATCTCGATAGTAGTGATATACATATTCATAATATTGAAGCCAAAAGATGCAGAGTTGATAATGATAGTGCAACTTATTTGTGGCACTACCGTTTAGGTCATATTGGTGTAAAGCGCATGAAGAAACTCCATACTGATGGACTTTTGGAACCACTTGATTATGAATCACTTGGTACTTGCGAACCGTGCCTCATGGGCAAGATGACTAAAACGCCGTTCTCCGGAACTATGGAGCGAGCAACAAATCTGTTGGAAATCATACATACAAACGTATGTGGTCCGATGAATGTTGAGGCTCGCGGCGGATATCGTTATTTTCTCACCTTCACAGATGATTTAAGAAGATATGGGTATATCTACTTAATGAAACATAAGTCTGAAACATTTGAAAAGTTCAAAGAATTTCAGAGTGAAGTTGAAAATCATCATAACAAGAAAATAAAATTTCTACAATCTGATCATGTAGGAGAATATTTGAGTTACGAGTTTGGTCTTCATTTGAAACAATGCGGAATAGTTTCGCAACTCATGCCACCCGGAACACCACACCGTAATGGTGTGTCCGAACGTCGTAATCGTACTTTACTAGATATGGTGCGATCTATGATGTCTCTTACTGATTTACTGCTATCATTTTGGGGTAATGCTTTAGAGACGGCTGCAGTCGTGTTAAATAGGGCACCGTAGAAGATGCGTTGAGACGACGCCTTATGAACTGTGGTTTGGCAAGAAACCAAAGTTATTGTTTCTTAAAGTTTGGGGCTGCGATGCTTATGTGAAAAAACTTCAACCTGATAAGCTTGAACCCAAATCGGAGAAATGTGTCTTCATAGGATACCCAAAGGAAACTGTTGGGTACACCTTCTATCACAGATCTTAAGGCAAAACATTTGTTGTTAAATTTGGATCCTTTTTAGAGAAGGAGTTTCTCTCAAAAGAAGTGAGTGGGAGGAAAGTAGAACTTGATGAGGTAACTGTACATGCTCCCTTATTGGAGAGTAGTTCATCACAGAAACCGGTTTCTGTGACACCTACACCAATTAGTGAGGAAGTTAATGATAATGATCATGAAACTTCAGATCAAGTTGTTACTAAACCTCATAGATCAACCAGAGTGAGATCCGCACCAGAGTGGTACGGTAATCCTATTCTGGAGGTTATGTTACTAGACCATGACGAACCTACGAACTATGAAGAAGCGATGGTGAGCCCAGATTCCGCAAAATGGCTTGAGGCCATGAAATCTGAGATGGGATCCATGTATGAGAACAAAGTGTGGACTTTGGTTGACTTGCCCGTTGATCGGCAAGCCATCGAGAATAAATGGATCTTCAAGAAGAAGATTGACGCTCATAGTAATGTTACTATCTATAAAGCTCGACTTGTTGCAAAAGGTTTTTGACAAGTTCAAGGGATTTACTACGATGAGACCTTCTCACCCGTAGCGATGCTTAAGTCTGTCCGAATCATGTTAGCAATTGCTGCATTTTATGATTATGAAATTTGGCAAATGGATGTCAAAACTGCATTCCTGAATGGATTTCTGGAAGAAGAGTTGTATTTGATGAAACCGGAAGGTTTTGTCGATCCAAAGGGAGCTAACAAAGTGTGCAAGCTCCAGCGATCCATTTATGGACTGGTGCAAGCCTCTCAGAGTTGGAATAAACATTCTGATAGTGTGATCAAAGCATATGGTTTTATACAAACTTTTGGAGAAGCATGTATTTACAAGAAAGTGAGTGGGAGCTTTGTAGCATTTCTAATATTATATGTGGATGACATATTGTTGATTGGAAATGATATAGAATTTCTGGATAGCATAAAAGGATATTTGAATAAGAGTTTTGTAATGAAAGACCTCGGTGAAGCTGCTTCTATATTGGGCATCAAGATCTATAGAGATAGATCGAGACGCTTGATTGGACTTTCACAAAGCACATACCTTGACAAAGTTTTGAAAAAGTTCAAAATGGATCAAGCAAAGAAAGGGTTCTTGCCTGTATTGCAAGGTGTGAAGTTGAGTAAGACTCAATGCCCGACCACTGTAGAAGATAGAGAGAAAATGAAAGATGTTCCCTATGCTTCAGCCATAGGCTCTATCATGTACGCAACGCTGGGTACCAGACCTGGTGTGTGCCTTGCTATTAGTTTAGCAGGGAGGTACCAGAGTAATCCAGGAGTGGATCACTAGACAGCGGTCAAGAACATCCTGAAATACCTGAAAAGGGCGAACGATATGTTTCTCATTTATGAAGGTGACAAAGAGCTCATCGTAAATGGTTATGTTGATGCAAGCTTTGACACTAATCTGGACGATTCTAAATCGTAAATCGGATACGTGTTTTTATTAAACGGAGGAGCTGTCAGTTGGTGCAGTTCTAAACAAAGCGTCATAGCGGGATCTACATGTGAAGCGGAGTACATAGCTGCTTCGGAAGCAGCAAATGAAGGAGTCTGGATGAAGGAGTTCATATCCGATCTAGGTGTCATACCTAGTGCATCGGGTCCAATGAAAATCTTTTGTGACAATACTGGTGCAATTGCTTTGGCAAAGGAATCCAGATTTCACAAGAGAACCAAGCACATCAAGAGACGCTTCAATTCCATCCGGGATCAAGTCCAGATGGGAGACATAGAGATTCGCAAGATACACACGGATCTGAATATTGCAGACCCGTTGACTAAGCCTCTTCCACGAGCAAAACATGATCAGCACCAAGTCTCCATGGGTGTTAGAATCATTACTGTGTAATCTAGATTATTGACTCTAGTGCAAGTGGGAGACTAAAGGAAATATGCCCTAGAGGCAACAATAAAGTTATTATTTATTTCTTTATATCATGATAAATGTTTATTATTCATGCTAGAATTGTATTAACCGGAAACATGATACATGTGTGAATACATAGACAAACAAAGTGTCACTAGTATGCCTCTACTAGAATAGCTCGTTAATCAAAGATGGTTATGTTTCCTAGCCATGGACATGAGTTATCATTTGATTAATGGGATCACATCATTAGGAGAATGATGTGATTGACTTGACCCATTCCGTTAGCTTAGCACTTGATCATTTAGTTTGTTGCTATTGCTTTCTTCATGACTTATACATGTTCCTGTGACTACGAGATTATGCGACTCCCGTTTACCGGAGGAACACTTTGTGTGCTATCAAACGTCACAACATAACTGGGTGATTATAAAGGTGCTCTACAGGTGTCTCCAAAGGTACTTGTTGGGTTGGCGTATTTCGAGATTAGAATTTGTCACTCTGATTGTTGGAGAGGTATCTCTGGCCCACTCGGTAATACACATCACTTAAGCCTTGCAAGCAGTGCAACTAATGAGTTAGTTGCGGGATGATGTATTATGGAACGAGTAAAGAGACTTGCTGGTAACGAGATTAAACTAGGTATTGAGATACCGACGATCGAATCTCAGGCAAGTAACATACCGATGACAAAGGGAACAACGTATGTTGTTATGCGGTTTGACCGATAAAGATCTTCGTAGAATATGTAGGAGCCAATATGAGCATCCAGGTTCCGCTATTGGTTATTGACCGGAAACATGTCTCATTCATGTCTACATAGTTCTCGAACCCATAGGGTCCGCACGCTTAAAGTTCGATGACGGTTATATTATGAGTTTATGTGTTTTGATGTACCGAAGGTAGTTCGGAGTCCCGGATGTGATCACGGACATGACGAGGAGTCTCGAAATGGTCGAGACCTGAAGATTGATATATTGGACGACTATATTCAGACACCAAAATGGTTCCGGGGGTTATCAGATATATACCGGAGTACCGGGGGTTACCGGAACCCCCGGAGGTTAATGGGCCTCATGGGCCCAATTGGTGGAAGAGGAGAGGCGGCCAAGGGGCAGCCACGCGCCCCTCCCCTCCCAAGTCCGAATTGGACTAGGAAGGGGGGCGGCGCCCCCCTTTCTTTCTCCCTCTTTCTCCTTCCCTCTCCTCTCCTACTCCAACATGGAAAGGGGGAAGTCCTACTCCCGATGGGAGTAGGACTCCTCATGCGGCGCGCTAAGGGTGGCCGGCCTCCCCCCTCCTCTACTCCTTTATATACGGGGAGGGAGGCACCCCCTAGAGACACAACAATTGATCCCTTGGATCTCTTAGCCGTGTGCGGTGCCCCCCTCCACCATAATCCACCTCGGTCATATTGTAGCGGTGCTTAGGCGAAGCCCGGTGTCGGTAGAACATCATCATCGTCACCATGCCGTCGTGCTGACGGAACTCTCCCTCATAGCTCGGCTGGATCGGAGTTCGAGGGACGTCATCAAGTTGAACATGTGCAGAACTCAGAGGTGCCATGCGTTCGGTGCTTGATCGGTCGGATCGTGAAGACGTACGACTACATCAACCGTGTTGTGCTAACGCTTCCGCTTTCGGTCTATGAGGGTACGTGGACAACACTCTGTAACACCCTCGATGCGACTATATCTCCCACGTGTCGAGGCACGACTTAGAGGCATAATCGCATTGAGGGCATATGTCGCAAGTGAGGTAATCTTCACACAACCCATGTAGTACATAAGGGAAAGAGGTACATAGTTGGCTTACAATCGCCACTTCACACAAATACATGAATAAACGTTACATCAAACAAATACACTCATGGTCCGACTACGGAGCCAAAATAAAAGAAGAACCCCAAATGCGACAAAGGTCCCCGATCGACCCCAACTGGGCTCCACTACTGATCAACTAGAACGAAACAACACAAATAAACAAGGTCTTCAACGAGCTCCTCCTGAGCTGGGTTGCGTCATCTGCACGGACTCAACGACACCTGCAAGCTGGTTTTGGAAGTATCTGTGAGCCACAGGGACTCAGCAATCTTGCACCCTCGCGATCAAGACTATTTAAGCTTATGGGTAAGGTAAAGATATGAGGTGGAGCTGCAGCAAGCGACTAGCATATATGGTGGCTAACCTATTCGCAAATGAGAGCGAGAAGAGAAGGCAAAGCACGGTCGATAAAAGTATGATCAAGAAGTGATCCTGGACTACCTACGTCAAGCATAACTCCAACAACCGTGTTCACTTCCCGGACTCCGCCGGAAAGAGACCATCACGGTTACACACGCTGTTGATTCATTTTAATTAAGGTCAACTTCAGGTTTTCTACAACCGGACGCCAACAAATTCCCATCTGCCCATAACCGCGGGCACGGCTTTCGAAAGTTCAAATCCCTGTAGGGGTGTCCCAACTTAGCCCATGACAAGCTCTCACGGTCAACGAAGGAATAGACCTCCACCCGAGACATTCCGATTAGACTCGGTATCCCGGTATAACAAGACATTTCGACAGGGTAAAACTAAACCAGCAACACCGCCCGATGCGCCGACATCCTGATGGGAGCTGCACATATCTCGTTCTCAGGGCAACACCGGATAGGTCAAGCTACGAGTAAAACCAGCCCTCAAGTTTCCCCGAGGTGGCCCCGCAGGCTGCCCTTTTCGGACCAACACTTAGACAAGCACTGGCCCCGGGGGGGGGGGGGGGGGTTAAAATAAAGATGACCCTCGGGATGCGCGACTCCCAAGGGAAAAAGGCTAGGTGGCAAATGGTAAAACCAATGTTGGGCATTGCTGGAAAAGCTTTACTTAAGGCGAACTGTCAAGGGGTTCCCATAATAGCCCAACCGCGTAAGGGACGCAAAATCCGGGAACATAACACTGATATGACGGAAACTAGGGCGGCAAGAGTGGAACAAAACACCAGGCATAAGGCCGAGCCTTCCACCCTTTACCAAGTATATAGATGCATTAATTAAATAAGATATATTGTGATATCCCAACAAGTAAACATGTTCCAACAAGGAACGGCTACAATCTTCACCTGCAACTAGCAACGCTATAAGAGGGGGCTGAGCAAAGCGGTAACATAGCCAATCAACGGTTTGCTAGGACATTGGTGGGTTAGAGGCTGAACATGGCAATTTGGGAGGCTGACAAGCAAGTGGTAGGCATCGTAGCAATGGCATAGCAAAAGAGCGAGCAAACTAGCATAGCAAAGATAGTAGTGATTTCGAGGGTATGATCATCTTGCCTGAAATCCCGCAAGGAAGAAGAACGAGTCCATGAAGAAGACAAACGGGCGTAGTCGAGCGGGTCCTCACAAACGCAACGTTACCGAAACCAACCCGAAGAAGCAACCACCGGAAAAGAAGCACACAACATAGTAAACAACCAACACATAAGACATGGCATGATGCACAAACAAGTATGATGCATGTCCGGTTTAAATATGCATGGCATGGCAAAGTGCACAAACAAAACTACAAATTAAGTGGAGATCAATATGCAACGAGTTGCATATTGACGAAACACCACATTAATGATTTAGTTCTCTCCCGGTTAGGTACTTAACGAAATTTAAATGTTGGTTAACATGGCAAGAGGTGAAGCATATCAAACTATACCATCTAAACAATTTAAATGAGGCCGGATATAATAAACAACAAAACCGGTAAATCCCCATATGCATTAGTAATTTGGTGCAACAGCAATCTAAACATTTTAATTGTTGTTATCATGATGCAGATGACATATGCAAGTATAAGCAATTTTTATTTAAGTTGACAAGAGCAATAAGAAGCATTTGTCCCCGTGGTGGAAGAAAGGGGTGCCACGGCAACGAATCCAAAAATGATGCCACGGCAACATATCGGTTCCGGTAGCTCATGGAGATACCGGTGCAAAAGGAAGCGTGCGGATGTGCGAAACATGCTAGAGATGGTGGGGGTGCTCCCGACTACCGGGTTCCCACGGGTTAGTGGCATGGAAAACGAGTGACAATTTGGACACGGTGCAAACACAAGCATCTCATACATCACACAACATTCATTCACGGGCGTCGTCTCGGGTTATACCTTCGAAGTGTGCAAACGGGACGGTTCTCGTTCGGTGCCAAGTAGAGGAAGTAGACGTTCTCGAGACGTTCGTCATGGAGGTAGTCGTACACGGCGACGATAGTTGTACATAGTTTCTCAGCCACGGAAGTAGTCGTACAACGTTTCCGTAGAGGTTCGGGATCACGAGACAGAACTTGACGTCCACGGGCTCTTCGAGGGTCGACGGTAGTGGTACTCGTGACGGTAGTGGAACTTGACGCTCCGAAGGGGTACTTGGCGGGCAACGGTCGTCATGTGACTTGTCGGATCCACGGCGACGGTAGAGGTACAAATGTTCTCGCGGTACTTGACGGTCCGGTCTTGGTGTAGATGTACATGCCAAACGTAGGAATACTCGGCACCTTGTCGAACCCAAGTGACGGTAAACGTTCTCGCGGACGAAACCGGGAGGCGAAGGCAAGGCAACACGGTGGCGGCATGTGCTCACCGGTGAAGCAGCAGCAGAAGATGAAGGTGGACGGCATCGGCCTTGGCGCGGAACGAGGGGGCGGAGCTCCTGCTTGAGCATAGGGCTCGGGCACGGACTTGAGGCACTGGAGGCGATGGGACTAGGCGGGCCGGAGCAGAGCCAAGAGGAGGAGGTCGCGGGCGACGAAGCAGCTCGTGGAAATGGGCTCACTGGCCAAAACGGCGCACCACAGCAGAGGAAAAAGGGGTCGCCGGTGGCGCTGTTAGTGCGGCTCTGCTGGAGGCTCGGGCGCCATGGCGGGGAGGCGACGGAGGGGCGACGGAGGAGTGCGCTCCCGTGGTTGAAGACGAATGGTGATGGCGTGATACTCCAGTTGGTAGTAGGGCGCGGGGACGGGAGCGCATGGTCACCGGCGCGATGCAGGAGCATGGCAGGGACCGATGCAGGGGCGCGCCGGGAGAGGCTCGGTCGTCACCGACGGCTTGGGGAGGATTGAGCGCTGGTGCTCCTCCCCTGATTCGATGTGGAAGAGAGGAGAGGGAGAGATCGAGAAGAGATGGGATCGGGCAGCACGAGGCTGGCGGCGCGAGGTGGAGACGATGGGGATCGAGAAAAGGGAGAGTAGCGATGCGGGAGGGGTTAGGGTAAGCAGCGGGGCTGAATGGGCCTATAGGCCGACTGAGCTAATGGGCCGGCTGGGTGGCCGAGGCCCAGGTAGCTGCTGCTGCTGCTTTTCTATTACTTCAGACAGAAAAACAAAAAAAAAGGAAAGAGCAGGAAAAAAAAGGAGAGGAGCTAGAGAAATATAAAAATATACTTATGATCCTGAAAATGTGCTCTATTTAACAAAATTGGTTTGGAGATTTTTAAAGGAAGTAAAAATAATTCAAGTTTGAATTAAATTCAAGCTCGAACCATTTTAAACCCTAACCAAAACAATTTCAATAGAGATGAAATTTGACATAGAGGCTAGGTGCAAGGTGTTAAAATATTGAGGCAAAGATGAACATTAACAGAGAAGGGAACGTGACACTTGCCAAAAGAAGGAAGTAGAGGGAAGGAGAAGGAGATGATGCGTGGGACAAAGGCATTGGGATATTTTGCGAGTGTGTTTGCGGTAATTCCAAACGAGTGGAATATTTTTATTTAGCTCCCTAATATTGGGAGGATATGTTATAAAGAGAATCTCCATGTGAATTCCCTCGATTTAAATGGACTAAGATCCATGCAATTTATTTAGTTGAGTTACAAAAGATTTATGAGATGATGGCATGATGCAATGCACATGATGCAACGAACCAAAACGAAACACCCGACAACACCCGGAAGCATGGAAGGCATCTGAAGCTCTGGTCTTGGGGCGTTACACACTCTTCCCTCTCGTTTTCTATGCATCACCATGATCTTGCGTGTGCGTAGGATTTTTTCTAAATTACTACGTTCCCCAACAGAAACAACATGACCCGACTTCGTATTTTTGATTGATTTTCAAATAAATAGTATAAAAAATGTCTCAAAATAAGAAGGAAAGAAGCTATACATATGAAAACAAAAAGGAAAAGATCAAACAAACAAGAACGAAGAGAAAAACAATTGTACATGAACGGATAGGAACGATGAACATGATGAAGCTATCTAAAAGAGCCAACCCATGCTTCAAAGTTTCTTATAAGTTTTTCCTGCAAGCATAAAGATTGGGAGTTCAACCTTTGAAAATATAATCATGCTTGGTTGTCTAGATGGCCCATGAGGCAAGAACAGCGATTTCAAGTGCATATGGAATTGCTAGAAGTTTCTTGATGTGAGCAACTTCATCTTGAATCCATGAGTGGGGAGGAGTTTGGGTTGGGCATTTGTAAGACCAGCACATTTACGCAAAAAGGACAATGCATAAATATATGATCCATTATTTCAAGCACCTGCATATCACACGCATGTGACACAAGTGTAGTCCTCAATGAAGAAATTCTTTCTTTGGAGCATGGCCCTGGTAGTCAGCATGTCGCAGATCATTAACCAGATGAAGATTTTGTGTTTTAGTTGACAACAAGTTTTTCATATCCATCTAAGGACTGGAAGGACCTCATGATCTGGAGTGAGCAGTTGATAGGCTAATTGTTCAGACGTAGTTTGCCATTCAATATGGACTTCAATTGGTCCGTGGATGCCTTTGTGTGTCTGTTTTTTCATAAACCAGAAGCAACCTAGAGGGCTTTGCGGGAGTCCGTACCGTCGTCGCATAGGACACGACACCCCCGGCCCACCCAAAAAAGGTGGAGGTCGCGCATTTAGAGCGATCTGCACTGTTTTCGCGCCAAAACCCCACTTTCTCCATCCTCTCTGCTCCGATCGTCGTCGTCTTCCACCCCAATTCGCGCGCTTTTCGCTTCAGTCGCCGCATGTACTCGTACGAAGAACTGTCGGACCGATGAAGCTGGAGGATCTAGAGCAGGTGGCTGCAAACAAGATGAACTCAGTGACACAAACAAGCCCGTCGCCTCAAACTGAAGGGAAAGAATGGGGCGGTGGGTGGGGTTGGAGACGGGGAGCAGGATCCCAGCGGGGCCGGATACGAGGGGCATCGCTGCCATTGCCGTCCATCTACACGCCGCCTGCCACTTCTTGAGCTTGCGTTGGTTTTTCCCTTGAAGAGTAAAGGGTGATGCAGGAAAGTAGAGATAAGTATTTCCCTCAGTTAAGAACCAAGGTATCAATCTAGTAGGAGAAGCACGCAAGTCCCCAATATATGCACCTACACAAACAATCAAACACTTGCACCCAACGCGGGGGTTGTCAAACCCTTCACGGTCACTTGCAAAGGTGAGATCTGATAGAGATAGATATAAAAGATTACTAAAACGTAAAAGTAAATAAATTACAGCAAGATATTTTTGATATTTTTGGTATATTGATCTGAAAATATATAATGGAAAATAGACATGGGGGCCATAAGTTTCACTAGAGGCTTCTCTCTTGAATAAAAATAATATGGTGGGTGAACAAATTAATGTCGAGCAATTGATAGAAAAGTGCAAAGTTATGACGATATCCAAGGCAATGATTATGAATATAGGCATCACGTCCGTGTCAAGTAGACCGACTCCTGCATGTATCTAGTACTATTACTCCACACATCGACCGCTATCCAGCATGCATCTAGAGTATTAAGTTCACAAAGAACGGAGTAACGCCTTAAGTAAGATGACATGATGTAGAGGGATAAACTCAACCAATATGATGAAAACCCCATCCTTTTACCCTTGATGGCGACAATACAATACGTTTCTCGCTACCCCTACTTTGTCACTAGGTGAAATCACGCAAGATTGAACCCAAAACTAAGAGGCTCTCCCATTGCAAAAAAAAACAATCTAGTTGGCCAAACCAAACCGATAATTCGAAGAGAAATACAAAGATATCAAATTATGAATATAAGAATTCACAGAAGATTGATACGTCTCCAACGTATCTATAATTTTTGATTGCTCCATGCTATATTATCTACTGTTTTGGACATTATTGGGCTTTATTATCCACTTTTATATTATTTTGGGACTAACCTATTAACCGGAGGCCCAGCCCAGAATTGCTGTTTTTTGCCTATTTCAGAGTTTCGCAGAAAAGGAATATCAAACGGAGTCCAAACGGAATGAAACCTTCGGGAACGTGATTTTCAGAACGAACATGATCCAGGAGACTTGGACCCTACGTCAAGAAATAAAGGAGGAAGCCACGAGGTAGGGGGCGCGCCTACCCCCAGGCGCGCCCTCCACCCTCGTGGGCCCCCTGTTGCACCACCGACGTACTCCTTCCTCCTATATATACCTACTTACCCCAAACGATCAGATACGGAGCCAAAACCCTAATTCCACCGCCGTAACTTTTTGTATCCATGAGATCCCATCTTGGGGCCTGTTTCCGAGCTCCGCCAGAGGGGGCATTCATCATGGAGGGCTTCTACATCAACACCATAGCCTCTCCGATGAAGTGTGAGTAGTCTACCTCAGACCTTCGGGTCCATAGTTATTAGCTAGATGGCTTCTTCTCTCTTTTTGGATCTCAATACAATGTTCTCCCCCTCTCTTGTGGAGATCTATTCGATGTAATCTTCTTTTTGCGGTGTGTTTGTTGAGACCGATGAATTATGGGTTTATGATCAAGATTATCTATGAACAATATTTGAATCTTCTCTAAATTCTTTTATGTATGATTGGTTATCTTTGCAAGTCTCTTCGAATTATCAGTTTGGTTTGGCCTACTAGATTGATCTTTCTTGCAATGGGAGAAGTGCTTAGCTTTGGGTTCAATCTTGCGGTGTCCTTTCCCAGTGACAGTAGGGGCAGGAAGGCACGTATTGTATTGTTGCCATCGAGGATAATAAGATGGGTTTTTCTTATCATATTGCATGAATTTATCTCTCTATATCATGTCATCTTGCTTAAGGCGTTACTCTGTTTTCATGAACTTAATACTCTAGATGCATGCTGGATAGCTGTCGATGAGTGGAGTAATAGTAGTACATGCAGGCAGGAGTTGGTCTACTTGTCTCGGACGTGATGCCTATATACATGATCATACCTAGATATTCTCATAACTATTCTCAATTCTGTCAATTGCTCAACCGTAATTCGTTCACCCACCGTAAAATACTTATGCTCTTGAGAGAAGCCACTAGTGAAACCTATGGCCCCCGGGTCTATCTTCATCATATTAATCTTCCAATACTTAGTTATTTCCTTTGCTTTTTACTTTTCTTTTATTTTACTTTGCATCTTTATCACCAAAATACCAAAAATATTATCTTATCATATCTATCAGATCTCACTCTCGTAAGTGACCGTGAAGGGATTGACAACCCCTTATCGCGTTGGTTGTGAGGAGTTATTTGTTTTGTGCAGGTACGAGTGACTTTGCGCGTGGCCTCCTACTGGATTGATACCTTGGTTCTCATAAACTGAGGGAAATACTTACGCTACTTTGCTGAATCATCCTTTCCTCTTCAAGGAAATCCAACGCAGTGCTCAAGAGGTAGCAAGAAGATTTCTGGCGCCGTTGCCGGGGAGGTTCGCGCAAGTCAAGATTTGACTCCCGAAAAAGAGCCATTTCTAGCGCCGTTGCCGGGGAGTCTACGCAAAAGCCAACATACCAAGTACCCATCACAACCCTTATCTCCCGCATTACATTATTTGCCATTTGCCTCTCGTTTTCCTCTGCCCCACTTCACCTTTGCCGTTTTATTCGCCCTCTCTCTCTATCCTCCCTCTCTTTCTCTATTTGCCTCTTTTTGCCCGCTTGCTTTTTGTTTGCTTGTGTGTTGGATTGCTTGCTTGTAGTTATGGCTAGCCCTCTATCCTCTCCGTTGTCTCCCGATAATGAAGTCCTAAATTTTAAACAAAGGGAGGGAGAAAGTCTAAAAGATGCTTGGTATAGAATTTGCATTGCTCAAAACAGTTCTACCAGGAAGCAATCTACTTCCGTTCTTCTCCGCAATTTTTATATAGGTGCTAATCCTTGGTATAGATATATCCTTGATACCATTACCGGCGGGAATTTCTTAGGTAGCCATACTTTTGGTTCTTATAATGCTATGATATATTTGTTTGGCTCACCCCCTCTTTTGGTTAATGGAATTGTATTAAATTTGGAGCATGTTATGCAAAGGCTCGAAATTATTGAAAATAAGGTTGCTATTGTAAAGTTAATTGAAAATTTGGATAAAAAGATCCACAACTGAATCTCTCAATATGGATCTAAAGTAGGAGTCACTTTGAAAAATATTGAAGAGAAGGAACCTATAGTTAATGAGAAAATAAATCATGATTCCACTAGGATCGATAAACTTGAAGATATCATTACCAAGTTGGGAACCGCTTTTTCTTCCGTAAAGAATACTCCAAGTCCTCCTACTAAAATCGCCAAGCTTATGTATGTTCCTAAAAATAAGGGTGAATCCTCTAGTAAGGAAACTGCGGATCTCAAATCTATAAGTATTCATCCCAATCTTGTTGCTATCATTAAGGAACCATTTGTTACAAATGAATTTTTCGATCTTGTGCCTAAAAGTTTGATAATAACTAAAAAGAAAGAAATTTCTAAGGATAATAGATGTCTCATTGAAGAATTTCCTACCAAAGATGGCAATACCTAGATCTATCCTTGCTTTTTATGCCTAGCCAGGGGCGTTAAACGATAGCGCTTGTTGGGAGGAAACCCAATTTTATTTTTATGTAACACCCTTGATGCGACTATATCTCCCACGTGTCGAGGCACGACTTAGAGGCATAATCGCATTGAAGGCATATGTCACAAGTCGGGTAATCATCATAAACATCCCATGTAATATAATAATAAAGAGGGATAACATAGTTGGCTTACACTCGCCACGTCACATCAGAGTACATAAATAACATCCATCATACAAATCACTCATGGCCCTACTACGGCGCCAAAATAGAAAAGACCCCCAACATGCGACAAGGCCCTGAATCTAACCCCGAATAGGCACCACTACTGATCATCAGGAAAAGACACATAGTAACGCTGAGAGTCCTCGTCGTACTCCCACTTGAGCTCGAGCGCGCCATCTGGAGCTGTATCATCTGTCCCTGCATCTGGTGTAATAGTAATCTGTGAGCCACAGGGACTCAGCAATCTCGCACCCTCGCGATCAAGACTATTTAAGCTTAATAGGTAGGAAAGGGGTAATGTAAGTGGAGCTGCAGCAAGCGACTAGCATATATGGTGGCTAACTTATCCGCAAAAGAGAGCGAGAAGAGGAGGCAAAGCACGAGCGGGAAACTAGAGAGCAACCTGCGCAAACATAACTCCAACACCGTGTCCACTTCCCGGACTCCGCCGAGAAGAGGCCATCACGGCAACACACTCAGTTGATTCATTTTAATTAATTAAGGTTCAAGTTATCTACAACCAGACATTAACAAATTCCCATCTGCCCATAACCGCGGGCACGGCTTTCGAAAGATCAATCCCTGCAGGGGGGTCCCAACTTAGCCCATAACAAGCTCTCACGGTCAACGAAGGAATAGACCTCCACCCAAGACACACCGATCAGACTCGGTATCTCGGTACAACAAGATGATTCGACAGGTCAAAACAAGTCCAGCAACACCGCCCGAATGTGCCGACAAATACCGATAGGAGCTGCACATATCTCGTTCTCAGGGCACACTCAGATGAGACATCCTACGAGTAAAACCAACCCTCAAGTTGCCCCGAGGTGGCCCCGCAGTCTACTCGGTCGGACCAACACTCAGAGGAGCACTGGCCCGTGGGGGGCTAAAATAAAGATGACCCTCGGGCTCCGGAAACCCAAGGGAAAAAGAGGCTAGGTGGCAAATGGTAAAACCAATGTTGGGCATTGCTGGAAAATCTTTAATCAAGGTGAACTATCAAGGGGTTCCCATTATAGCCCAACCGCGTAAGGGACGCAACAATCCGGGAACATAACACCGATATGACGGAAACTACGGCGGCAAGAGTGGAACAAAACACTAGGCGAGAGGCCGAGCCTTCCACCCTTTACCAAGTATATAGATGAATTAAGATAACATAGAAATATAATGATATCCCAACAAGTAAATAAATGTCCCACCAAGGAACGGCTCCAATCTTCACCTGCAACTAACAACGCTATAAGAAGGGCTGAGCAAAGCGGTAACATAGCCAATCAACGGTTTGCTAGGACAATGGTGGGTTAGAGGCTCAATCATGGCAATTGGGAGGCTGACAAGCAAGTGGTAGGCATCGTAGCAATGGCATAGCAAAAGAGCGAGCAAACTAGCATAGCAAAGATAGTAGTGATTTCGAGGGTATGATCATCTTGCCTGCACAGTTGTCAGAGTTGACTGGATCCTCAAAAGCAAACTCAACGGGCTCCTCGTTAGCGAACTCGTCTCCCGGCTCTACCCAACAACACAAACAAGCAACAAGGATACAATCAACCACGTGCAAGGGCAACCAATAATATGCAAAGATGGTATGCTATGCGGGATGCGATGCGGGATGCAAAATGCAAGACGTGACAGGAAATGCATGAACCTGGCCTCAACTTGGAAAACCAAGTGTGCCACTGGATAGAGGGGAAGAAATCCCCTGAAAACGATATAAAGATCATGGGAATCGGAGCTACGGTTTGGAAATGGCAAGCGTTTTACGAAACTAACCGATCTGCGATTTACAGCAAGTAGGCTCCTAAATGCAACGAAATGAACACGCTCCAGCCACCAAACATGAAAACAAAAACCATGGCAGGGATGTACACAAGATGCTTAATAAATCGCTAGGACTGAGCCATATGCAAAATCATCCATTATGAGGCTCAAACAAGCATGGCAAAAATGAATATGCAAAACAGATTTCAGACTTAGTGAAATTAACACTAGTCTGGAATTTCAGACCACGATGCTCTCTTCGGAGCAGCAAAACAACATGAAACCTAACCTGAACATGGTAAGTAAGAGCATGGCATGGAGGTACTCAACAAGCTTAACAAAACACCCAAAGTGACCTGGGGCCAAAAGGGTTCACGAGATACTCTAACGAGCACACGAACATAGATGAAACACAATCGGTTTTCAGACTTAGTGAAAACTGAGACATGCTGAAATTATAACTCACGAAGGCATGTAAACGAGCTCGATGCACTCACTACGGCGCAAGTCATGGCAAGGCAAACATATATCCATAAAGAAGGCACACAATGCTAGCTAGACATGGCAAGAACAATGTCATAGCATGCACGAGTCACTAACAATAGCATCGGCAAAATCGCAAAAGAGTTCACGATCTGCCCAAATTAACAACGATGCAAAAGTTGAGCTCGATTGACTCAACCTAAGGTGCTCCAACATAACAAGTAAAGACATGGATGGATAGAGCATAACATAAATATCAAAACTCCCTTACTGATAATCCTCAAAAGAGGCACGGATCACTAGGAAACAAGATGAACATATGGCATCATGAACTAAAATATCCCAGACTTAGTGAAAATCACTAAGTCCCTGAAAACAGAAATCTCAGGTACCCCTCTTTGCAAGCTTGCACAAGACACCACACACATCCTAAAAATGCATGGATGGCACCTCTGGAAAGAAGACAAAATGCTTAACAATTCATCCCAAAGGGTCACAGGCATATCATACACACAATAATCATGGCAAAAATGACAAAAGTCTATGATGAGCTAACGGATCTGCAATTTAACTCACAATGCCTCCTTCTAATAGCATTTTGGGCATCAAGATGAACTCAAATGCAAATGATGCAATGGAATGAAATGATATACTCGTCGAGGCGAAGATTTTGATATATCATATGTCCAAAACGGAGCTACGGATGCAGAGATATGAGCAGTCAAACATAGGCATATGGATCAATAATTCTGGGACTTAGACGAAATCATACCCTGTGCAAAAGTCAACGGGACGAGGATATCCCGGGACGAGAAGATCCGGCGAGGCGAGGTCGCGTTTGGATGAGATCCCGGTGGATCTCGTCCCGATCCACCGGACCTCACCGGAGAGGACGACGGCGAATGGAGGGAGGTCGCCGGCGGCTGCGGCGGTGCAGATCCGGCGATGGGGCGGCGGCGGCGCAGAGCGTGGGCGGCGGCTGGCGTGGAGGAGGGCGGCGGCTGGCGCGCGTGGGGCGGCGGCGACTGGCGTGGAGGAGGCGGCGATGTGCTCCGGCGACTGCCGGCAATGGCGAGGTGCGAGCTCCGGCGGCCGGAGCCGGAGAAGACAAGGCGGCGCGGGGAGATGGCCTCAGGCCCGTGCGGTGGGGAGGAGGGCCAGAGACAGGCCTCGGCGGGCCCGCGCGAGTGGCGGCGCGGCGATGTGGGTATGCCCACGTGTCGGCAGCGGAGTGGACGAGGGGCGGCGGCGGACACGTGCGGCGCCGGGCGGACACGTCCGGCGGCGGATCTGGAATCTTTTTTTTTGGACTAGGGTTAGGGACGAGGGGAGACCCGAGATTTGGAATGGGGGTGTATTTATAGGCATAGAGGGAGCTAGGAGTGTCCAAAAAAGGTGCGGTTTTCGCCCACGCGATCGTGATCGAACGACCGAGACGATGGAGCAGAGTTTGGTGGGTTTTGGGCCAAATTGGAGGGGTGTTGGGCTGCAACACACACGAGGCCTTTTCGGTCCCTCAGTTAACCGGCTGAGTATCAAACGAAGTTCAAATGACCCGAAACTTGACAGGCGGTCTACCGGTAGTAAACCAAGGCCGCATGACAAGTCTCGGTCCAATCCGGAAATGTTTAATCCCCACACACGAAATAAAGCTAGAAATGGCCACCGGAGGAGAACGAAGCGCCGGAATGCAAAACGGACAACAGGGAAAATGCTCGAATGCATGAGATGAACATGTATGCAAATGCAATGCACGTGATGACATGATATGAGATGCACGAAAAGAAAACAACACAGGGAGACAAAGACCCGAACCCGAGAAATAAATATAACTTAATGCCGGAAACGGCAAGAGTTGGAGTACAAATTGGGAAAGTTATATCTGGGGCGTTACATTTTATTCCTTACTTTTTGCTCCTGTTTAGTAATAAATAATTTACCTAGCCTATGTTTTGGTTGTGTTTTTGTGTTTAATTAGTGTTTGTGCCAAGTAGAACCGTTGGAAAGACTTGGGGAAAGTGCTATTTAGTTAATTCTTTTTTAAGATAATTAATAGGTAAATTCCCCACGTCCAGAAATTTATTTTAGAATTTTTGGGGTTCCAGATCTTGCGCTAGTTACAGATTACTACAGACTGTTCTGTTTTTGACAGATTCTATTTTTCGTGTGTTGTTTGCTTATTTTGATGAATCTATGGCTAGTAAAATAGTTTATAAACCATAGAGAAGTTGGAATACAGTAGGTTTAACACCAATATAAATAAAGAATGAGTTCATTACAGTACCTTGAAGTGGTCTTTCGTTTTCTTTCGCTAATGGAGCTCACGAGATTTTCTACTTTAAGTTTTGTGTTGTGAAGTTTTCAAGTTTTGGGTAAAGATTTGATGGATTATGGAACAAGGAGTGGCAAGAGCCTAAGCTTGGGGATGCCCATGGAACCCCCAAGATAATCTAAGGACACCTAAAAGCCAAATCTTGGGGATGCCCCGGAAGGCATCCCCTCTTTCGTCTACTTCCATCGGTAACTTTACTTGGAGCTATATTTTTATTCACCACATGATATGTGTTTTGCTTGGAGCGTCTTGTATGATTTGAGTCTTTGATTTTTAGTTTACCACAATAATCCTTGCTGTACACACCTTTTGAGAGAGCCATACATGATTTGGAATTTGTTAGAATACTCTATGTGCTTCACTTATATCTTTTGAGTTATATAGTTTTGCTCTAGTACTTCACTTATATCTTTTAGAGCACGGTGGTGGATTTGTTTTATAGAAACTATTGATCTCTCATGCTTCACTTAGATTATTTTGAGAGTCTTAAATAGCATGGTAATTTTCTTAAAAAATCCTAATATGCTAGGTATTCAAGATTAGTAAAAAAAATTATTATGAGTGTTTTGAATACTAAGAGAAGTTTGATGCTTGATGATTGTTTTGAGATATGGAGGTAATAATATCAAAGTCGTGCTAGTTGAGTAGTTGTGAATTTGAGAAATGCTTGTGTTGAAGTTTGCAAGTCCCGTAGCATGCACGTATGGTAAACGTTATGTACAAATTTGAAACATGAGGTGTTCTTTGATTGTCCTCCTTATGAGTGGCGGTTGGGGACGAGCGATAGTCTTTTCCTACCAATCTACCCCCTAGGAGCATGCGCGTAGTGCTTGGTTTTTGATGACTTGTAGATTTTTTCAATAAGTATGTGAGTTCTTTATGACTAATGTTGAGTCCATGGATTATATGCACTCTCACCCTTCCATCAATGCTAGCCTCTTCGGTACCGTGCATTGCCCTTTCCCACATTGAGAGTTGGTGCAAACTTCGCCGGTGCATCCAAACCCCGTGATATGATACACTCTTTCACACATAAACCTCCTTATATCTTCCTCAAAACAGCCACCATACCTACCTATTATGGCATTTCCATAGCCATTCCGAGATATATTGCCATGCAACTTTCCACCATTCCGTTTATCATGACACATTCATCATTGTCATATTGCTTAGCATGATCATGTAGTTGACATAGTATTTGTGGAAAACCACCGTTCATAATTCTTTCATACATGTCACTCTTGGTTCATTGCATATCCCGGTACACCGCCGGAGGCATTCATATAGAGTCATCTTTTGTTCTAGCATCGAGTTGTAATCATTGAGTTGTAAATAAATAGAAGTGTGATGATCATCATTTTCTAGAGCATTGTCCCAAGTGAGGAATTAAAAAAAAGGAGAGAAAGGCCATAAAAAAAGAGAAGGCCCAAAAAAAGAGAGAGAAAAGAGAGAAGGGACAATGCTACTATCCTTTGCCACACTTGTGCTTCCAAGTAGCACCATAATCTTCATGATAGAGAGTCTTTTGTTTTGTCACTTTCATATACTAGTGGGAATTTTTCATTATAGAACTTGGCTTGTATATTCCAACAATGGGCCTCCTCGAGTGGCCTGGGTCTTCGTGAGCAAGCAAGTTGGATGCACACCCACTTAGTTTATTTTGTTGAGCTTTCATACATTTATAGCTCTAGTGCATCCGTTGCATGGCAATCACTACTCCTTGCATTAACATCAATCGATGGGCATCTCCATAGCCCATTGATTAGCCTCGTTGATGTGTGACTTTCTCCTTTTTTGTCTGCTCCACATAACCCCCATCATCATATTCTATTCCACCCATAGTGCTATGTCCATGGCTCGCGCTCATATATTGCGTGAAAGTTTATAGGTTTGAGATTACTAAAGTATGAAACAATTGCTTGGCTTGTCATCAGGGTTGTGCATGATGAGAGCATTCTTGTGTGACGAAAATGGAGCATGAATTATATGATTTTGTAGGGATGAACTTTCTTTGGCCATGTTATTTTGAGAAGACATAATTGCTTAGTTAGTGTGCTTGAAGTATTTTTTTATGTCAATATGAACTTTTATCTTGAATCTTTCGGATCTGAATATTCATACCACAATTAAGGAGAATTACATTAAAATTATGCCAAGTAGCACTCCGCATCAAAATTATCTTTTTTATCATTTACCTACTCGAGGACGAGCAGGAATTAAGCTTGGGATGCTTGATACGTCTCCAACGTATCTATACTTTTTGATTGCTCCATGCTATATTATCTACTGTTTTGGACATTATTGGGCTTTATTATCCACTTTTATTTTTTTGGGACTAACCTATTAACCAGAGGCCCAACCCAGAATTGTTGTCTTTTTCTCATTTCAGAGTTTCGCAGAAAAGGAATATCAAACGGAGTCCAAACGGAATGAAACCTTCGGGAATGTGATTTTTGGAACGAACAAGATCCAGGAGACTTGGAACCTACGTGAAGAAATAAAGGAGGAAGCCATGAGGTAGGGGGCGCGCCTACCCCCCATGCGCGCCCTCCACCCTCGTGGGCCCCCTCTTGCTCCACCGACATACTCCTTCCTCCTATATATACCTACGTACCCCCAAACGATCAGATACGGAGCCAAAACCCTAATTCCACCGCCGTAACTTTCTGTATCCACGAGATCCCATCTTGGGGCCTGTTCCGTGATGACCCACAAGTATAGGGGTTCTATCGTAGTCCTTTCGATAAGTAAGAGTGTCGAACCCAACGAGGAGCAGAAGGAAATGATAAGCGGTTTTCAGCTAGGTATTCTCTGCAAGTAGTGAAATAAGTGGTAACAGATAGTTTTGTGATAGGATAAATTGTAACGAGCAACAAGTAACAAAAGTAAATAAAGTGCAGCAAGATGGCCCAATCCTTTTGTAGAAAAGGACAAGCCGGAACAAACTCTTATAATAGGAAAAGCGCTCCCGAGGACACATGGGAATATCGTCAAGCTAGTTTTCATCACGTTCATATGATTCGCATTCGATACTTTGATAATTTGATATGTGGGTGGACCGGTGCTTGGGTGCTGTTCTTACTTGAACAAGCATCCCACTTATGATTAATCTCTATTGCAAGCATCCGCAACTACAACAAAAGTATTAAGGTAAACCTAACCATAGCATGAAACATATGGATCCAAATCAGCCCCTTACGAAGCAACACATAAACTAGGGTTTAAGCTTCTGTCACTCTAGCAACCCATCATCTACTTATTAATTCCCAATGCCTTCCTCTAGGCCCAAATAATGGTGAAGTGTTATGTAGTCGACGTTTACATAACACCACTAGAGGCTAGACAACATACATCTTATCAAAATATCAAACGAATACCAAATTCACATGACTACTAATAGCAAGACTTCTCCCTTGTCCTCAGGAACAAATGTAATTACTCACAAAGCATATTCATGTTCATAATCAGAGGGGTAATAATATGCATATATGATCTGAACATATGATCTTCCACCAAATAAACCAACTAGCATCAACTACAAGGAGTAATCAACACTACTAGCAACCTACTAGCACCAATCCCGGGCTTTAAGACAAGAATTGGATACAAGAGATGAACTAGGGTTTGGAGATGAGATGGTGCTGGTGAAGATGTTGATGGAGATTGCCCTCTCCTGATGAGAGGAGCGTTGGTGATGATGATGGTGATGATTTCCCCCTCCCGGAGGGAAGTATCCCCGGCAGAACAGCTCTGCCGGAGCTCTAGATTGATTCCGCTAAGGTTCCGCCTTGTGGCGGCGGAGTCTCGTCCCGAAAAGTTCCTTCTTTTTTTTCTCATCGAAAGACTTCATATAGGAGAAGATGGACGTTGGAGAGCCACCAGGGGGCTCAGGAGGTAGGGGGCGCGCCCCCACCCTCGTGAGCAGGGTGTGGGCCCCCTGGCCTTCATCTTTGGCGAGGATTTTTCTTTATTTATTTTAAGATGTTCCGTGGAGTTTCAGGACTTTTGGAGTTGCACAGAATAGGTCTCTAATATTTTCTCCTTTTCCAGCCCAGAATTCCAGCTGCCGGCATTCTCCCTCTTCATGTAAACCTTGTAAAATAAGAGAGAATAGCCATAAGTATTATGGCATAAAGTGAAATAATAGCCCATAATGCAATAAATATCGATATAAATGCATGATGCAAAATGGACGTATGAACTCCCCCAAGCTTAGACCTCGCTTGTCCTCAAGCAAAAAGCCGATAACAATAAATATGTCCTCATGTTTAGAGGTAGAGGCGTCGATAAAACTAAAATACGGACATGAAGGCATCATGATTGTTCTCATAACAGCAACATATATAGATTTTGTCATATGATTACTTATGTTCAAGTGATGATCTATTCACAATGCAAGAGTATAAATCATAAACCTTATTGGGCTCCAACAAACTATAATCTCAGTCATTGAAGCAATTGCAATTTATCATAACATCGGAAAGAGTCTATGTCAGAGCTTAAAAGCAAGTACACATACTCAACTATCATTTAGTCCTCCATAATTGCTAACACTCACGCAATACTTGTGGTTAAGGAGTTTTAATCGGACACAGAGAAAGATAGGGCCTTATAGTTTTACCCCACAACCTTTTACCTCAAGGGTAATGTCAACAATAATGGTTCATGCTCCCCTACATCCAATTAGATATATATATCATGTTCTTTCCAACATGCTGAGCTTGCCAAAGGATAAAATGAAAAAGAAAAAGTGATGATCACCATGACTCTTGCATAAGGTAGAAGATAATAATAAAAGATTGGCCCTTCGTAGAGGGAAGCAGAGGTTGCCATGTGCTTTTATGGTTGGATGCACAAAATCTAAATGCGAAAGAACGTCACTTTATATTGCCCCTTGTGATATGAACCTTTATTATGCAGTCCATCGCTTTTATTACTTCCACACCACAAGATCGTATAAAGCTTATTTCTCCCACACCAATCAATCATACATATTTAGAGCAATTTTTATTGCTTTGCACCAATGACAACTTACTTGAAGGATATTACTCAATCCATAGGTAGATATGATGGACTCTCATGGCAAAACTGGTTTAAGGGTATTTGGAAGCACAAGTAGTATTTCTACTTGGTGCTGAGAATTTGGCTAGCATGAGGGGGAAAGGCAAGCTCAACAAGTTATAGGATCCATGACAACATACTTTATCTCAGATATAAGAAAGACATAACTCATTACGTTGTCTTCCTTGTCCAACATCAACACTTTAGCATGTCATATTTTAATGAGTGCTCCCAATCATAAAAGATGTCAATGATAATATATCTATATGTGAAACCTCTCTTTCCTTATTACTTCCTATTAATTGCAACGATGACCAAGGCTATGTCTACCAACTCCCAACAACTTTTAATCATCATACTCTTTTTATGTGAAGTCATTACTCTCAATAAGATCAATATGAACTCTTTGTTTCTTTTTATTCTTTTTCTCTTTTCTTTTATTCACCCAAGATCATGGCCAAATAATCAAGCCCTTGACTCAACACTAATCTTTATTATATATAGCTCACGGACTCGATTACAAAGAGAGATCATAAAGCAAAACTCAAAACTAGATCATGCCATAAACTTTATTCTACTAGATCAAGATACTACTAATAGGATCAAACTAAGAAAAACGGTAAAGATAAGAGTTGTGATTGTGATACGATACCGGCGCACCTCCCCCAAGCTTGGCAGTTGCCAAGGGGAGTGCCCATACCCAAGTGATTATGTCTCCTTCTTTGTTGTTGGTGTAATATTCTTGGCGATTATTCCCCTCAGGATGCGGTTCTCCTCCTCGAGCTTATTGACTTGCTGCTTGAGGTCCATTATTTCCTTACGCAGCTTTCCTTTGACAGCTAAAGCTCCTTGCACCCAAGGGTGTTGCATAGCTGCGAGAGAACAAGTGACACTCCTCTTCATATTTTCATAAGAAAGAAATCTAACATTGGAAGGGATAACCGAGTTTGGAATGGCTGAGCTCTGTAGTTCCCCCATCGTGAATCCATCTCGGAAGCGAGAGGTGACTTCTTGATCCTCCATGGCATCTACCCTCATCAAGTTGGCCTCCATCTCCTCCTCCGTTGCTGGCCCAAAGTGGTCAGCGTCGCTGTTTGCCCTGGGTTCCGGTGCCGGATTAGATACCCGGCTCTCTCCGGTTGACTCTTGAGAAGACATCTTGCTCTAATCTCCAGCAGCAATAGCTCGAAACGAAAACAGAGGATATTTGCGTGATACAGGAGTCAAAACCTTCGGGAGGTTATATAATGAATTGTTCCCGACCAAAATACGTATCATGCAAGAAAACGGAGTCCGGAAGGCACACGAGGTGCTCACGAGGTAGGGGGCGCGCCCAGAGGGGTAGGGCGCGCCCACCATCCTCATGGGGCCCTCGTGTCCTTCTCGGACTGCTACTTATTTTTATATTTTTCTAAATATTCCAAAACGGAGAAATATTGCCTTAAAAATTGTTTTGGAGTCGGTTTACTTACCGTACCACATACCTATTCCTTACAGAGTCTGAAATGTTCCAGAAAGTGTCCCTTATGTATTCTTCCGGGGTTACAGTTTCAATAATATTGGTTTCAACATTTATGGGATTACCTGAGATATAATGTTTAATTCTTTGACCGTTTACCACCTTCGGATTTGTGCCTTCAAAGTTGTTGATTTTTATGGCACCAGAATGATAGACCTCCTTGATAACGTAGGGGCCTTCCCATTTAGAGAGAAGTTTTCCTGCAAAAAATCTTAAACGAGAGTTGTATAGCAATACATAATCACCTACATTAAACTCACGCTTTTGTATCCTTTTGTCGTGCCATCTTTTAACTTTTTCTTTAAACAACTTGGCATTTTCATAAGCTTGGGTTCTCCATTCATCAAGTGAGCTAATATCAAATAACCTCTTCTCACCGGCAAGTTTAAAATCATAGTTGAGCTCTTTAATAGCCCAATACGCCTTATGTTCTAGTTCGAGAGGTAAGTGACATGCTTTTCCATAAACCATTTTATACGGAGACATACCCATAGGATTTTTATATGCAGTTCTATAGGCCCATAATGCATCATCAAGTTTCTTGGACCAATTCTTTCTAGACCTATTAACAGTCTTTTGCAAAATTAATTTGAGCTCTCTATTGCTCAACTCTACTTGATCACTAGACTGAGGGTGATAAGGAGATGCAATTCTATGATTAACATCATATTTAGCTAGCATTTTACGGAAAGCACCATGAATAAAGTGTGAACCACCATCAGTCATTAAATATCTAGGGACTCCAAACCTCGGGAAAATAACTTCCTTAAGCATTTTAATAGAAGTGTTATGATCAGCACTACTAGTTGGAATAGCTTCTACCCACTTAGTAACGTAATCAACAGCAACTAAAATATGTGTGTATCCGTTAGAGGCAGGAAAAGGTCCCATATAATCAAAGCCCCAAACAACAAGCGGTTCAATAACAAGAGAATAATTCATAGGCATTTCTTGATGTCTACTAATATTACCAATTCTTTGACATTCATCACAAGACAAGACAAACTTATGGGCATCCTTGAAGAGAGTAGGCCAATAAAAACCAGATTACAATACCTTATGTGCAGTTCTATCTCCAGCGTGGTGTCCTCCATAAGACTCGGAATGACACTTGCGTAGGATATGTTCCTGTTCATGCTCAGGTACACAACGTCTAATAACACCATCTACTCCTTCTTTATAAAGATATGGGTCATCCCAAAAGTAATGTCTCAAATCATAGAAAAACCTTTTCTTTTGCTGGTATGTGAAGCTAGGTGGTATAAATTTAGCAACAATATAATTAGCATAATCAGCATACCATGGAGTACTACGAGAAGTACTTATAACATTTAATTGTTCATCAGGAAAGCTATCATTAATAGGTAGTGGGTCATCAAGAATATTTTCTAACCTAGACAAGTTGTCTGCAACGGGGTTCTCAGCTCCCTTTCTATCAACAATATGCAAATCAAATTCTTGTAGCAAGAGAACCCATCTAATAAGTCTAGGTTTAGCATCTTTCTTTTCCATAAGGTATTTAATAGCAGCATGATCTGTTTGAATAGTTACTTTAGAATCAACAATATAAGATCTGAACTTATCACAAGCAAATACAACTGCTAAAAGCTCTTTTTTAGTAGTAGCATAATTTCTTTGAGCATTGTCTAGAGTCTTACTAGCATAATGAATAACATTTAATTTCTTATCAACTCTTTGCCCTAGAACAACACCTATAGCATAATCACTAGCATCACACATAATTTCAAAGGGTAGGTTCCAATCAGGTGGCTGAACAACAGGTGCAGAGACTAATGCTTTCTTAAGTATTTCAAATGCTTCTACACAATCATCATCAAAGACAAATGGTATATCATTTTGCAATAAATTAGTCAGAGGCCGGGAAATTTTTTAGAAGTCCTTAATGAACCTCCTATAAAATCCAGCGTGACCAAGGAAACTTCTTATACCTTTGATGTCCTTGGGACATGGCATCTTTTCAATAGCGTCAACCTTGGCTTTATCAACTTCAATACCTCTTTCAGAAACTTTATGCCCCAAGACAATACCTTCATTAACCATAAAGTGGCACTTTTCCCAATTCAAGACAAGATTAGTTTCTTCACATCTCTGCAAAACTTGATCAAGATTGCTCAAGCAATCATCAAAAGAGGAACCATAGACGGAAAAGTCGTCCATGAAAACCTCACAAATCTTTTCACAAAAGTCAGAGAATATAGCCATCGTGCATCTTTGAAAGGTAGCAGGTGCATTACATAAACCAAAAGGCATACGTCTATAAGCAAAAGTACCAAAAGGGCATGTAAAAGTAGTCTTTGATTGATCCCTAGCCGACACAGGTATTTGAGAGAAACCAGAATAACCATCTAGGAAGCAATAGTGTGTATGTTTGCATAATCTTTCTAGCATTTGATCAATAAAAGGTAAGGGGTCATGATCTTTCTTAGTACCTTTATTTAATTTGCAGAAATCAATTACCATCCTATAACCTGTGATTATTCTTTGTGGAATCAATTCATCTTTATCATTAGGAACAACAGTAATACCTCCCTTCTTAGGGACACAATGGACATGACTTACCCACTCACTATCAGCAACGGGATAGATTATACCTGCCTCCAGAAGCTTTAGTATTTCTTTTCTTACCACTTCTTTCATTTTAGGATTCAGACGTCGTTGAGGATCACGAACTGGTTTGGCATCTGCTTCCAAATTTATTTTATGTTGACATAGAGTGGGACTAATGCCCTTAAGATCATCAAGAGTATCTCCAATAGCAGCACGATGCTTCTTCAGAGTTTTCAATAATCTTTCTTCTTCATGCTCTGAAAGGTTAGCACTAATAATAACAGGATATATCTTCTTTTCATCAAGATAAGCATATTTAAGATTATCAGGCAACGGTTTAAGCTCAAACACGGGATCACCCTTGGGTGGAGGAGGATCCCCTAAAATTTCAATAGGCAAATTATGTTGCAGAATAGGTTCCTGTTTAAAGAATACTTCATCTATTTCCCTTCTTTCATTCATGAACATATCATTTTCATGGTCTAGCAAATAGTGTTCTAAAGGATCACTAGGAGGTACGGCAATAGAAGCAAGACCAATAATTTCATCCTTACTAGGTAATTCTTCCTCACGATGTTGTTTACTAAATTTAGAGAAATTAAACTCATGAACCATATCATCCAAGCCAATAGTAACAACATTCTTTGTGCAATCTATGGTAGCATTGACAGTATTTAAGAAGGGTCTACCAAATATAATGGGACAAAAGCTATCTTGTGGGGAACCAAGAACAAGAAAATCAGCAGGATATTTAGTTCTCCCACACAAGACTTCAACATCTCTACAATTCCAATTGGTGAAATAGTATCTCTATTGGCAAGTTTAATTGTGACATCAATACCTTCTAACTCAGCAGGTGCAATTTCATTCTTAATTTCTTCGTATAAAGTATGCGGTATAACACTAGCACTCGCACCCATATCACATAAGCCATGATAACAATGATCTCCTATTTTAACAGAAATAACAGGCACGCCTACCACAAATCTATGTTTATCTTTATCACAAGGTTTAGCAATTCTAGCAGTTTCACCTTTGAACTGAATAACATGCCCATCAATATTATCAGACAAGAGATCTTTAACAATAGCAATATTAGGTTCTACTTTAACTTGCTCAGGAGGTGTATAAGTTCTAATATTGCTTTTACGAACAACAGTTGAAGCTTTAGCATGATCCTTTATTCTAATAGGGAAAGGTGGTTTCTCAATATAAGAAGTAGGAACAATAGGATCATATAAGTGACAGTCTTTTGTTCAACTTTAATAGGTGCAGCTACTTTTACTTCTATGTGAGGATGATATTTAAACCACTTCTCCTTAGGGAGATCAACATAAGTAGCAAAAGATTCACAGAAAGAAGCTACTATCTCAGAGTCAAGTCCATATTTAGTGCTAAACTTACGGAAAATATCGGTGTCCATAAAAGATTTAACACAATCAAACTTAGGTGTCATACCTGACTCCTTACCTTCGTCGAGGTCCCAATCTTCAGAGTTGCGTTTAATTCTATCCAATAAATTCCATCTGAATTCAATAGTCTTCATCATAAAAGAGCCAGCACAAGAAGTATCGAGAATGGTGCGATTGTTATCAGAAAGCCGAGCGTATAAATTTTGAATAATCATTTCTCTTGAGAGCTCATGATTGGGGCATGAATATAACATTGATTTAAGCCTCCCCCAAGCTTGAGCGATGCTTTCTCCTTTGCGAGGCCAGAAATTATATATAATTGCGATCACGATGAACAAGATGCATAGGGTAATACTTTTGATGAAATTCCAACTTCAATCTTTTATAGTCCCATGATCTCATATCATCACATAGCCTATACCATATCAATGCGTCTCCCTTCAAAGATAAAGGGAAGACCTTCTTCTTAGCAACATCATCAGGTATACCTGCAAGCTTAAATAATCCACAAACTTCATCCACATATATTAAGTGCTCATTAGGATACTTTGTTCCATCTCCTGTAAAAGGGTTAGCTAGCAGTTTTTCCGTCATTCCCAAAGCGAATTCAAAAGGAGTTTCATTTTCAATAGGTTCAGTAGGTTGAGGAGCAACTCTTTGCTCTACTGGACGGGGTGAAGATACCCCGAACAAGCCCCTCAGAGAATTACTTTCCATAGTAACAAGTGACAGTAAATTTCAGCACACTATATAAATTTTTCCTTACGAAATTCCACCTACCAAAGGCGCTACACTCCCCGGCAATGGCGCTAGAAAAGAGTCTTGATGACCCACAAGTATAGGGGATCTATCGTAGTCCTTTCGATAAGTAAGAGTATCGAACCCAACGAGGAGCAGAAGGAAATGATAAGCGGTTTTCAGCAAGGTATTCTCTCCAAGTACTGAAATAATTGGTAACCGATAGTTTTGTGATAGGATAAATTCTAACGAGCAACAAGTAACAAAAGTAAATAAAGTGCAGCAAGATGGCCCAATCCTTTTGTAGCAAAGGACAAGCCGGAACAAACTCTTATAATAGGAAAAGCGCTCCCGAGGACACATGGGAATATCGTCAAGCTAGTTTTCATCACGTTCATATGATTCGCGTTCGATACTTTGATAATTTGATATGTGGGTGGATCGGTGCTTGGGTGCTGTTCTTACTTGAATAAGCGTCCCACTTATGATAAACCTCTATTGCAAGCATCCGCAACTACAACAAAAGTATTAAGGTAAACCTAACCATAGCATGAAACATATGGATCCAAATCAGCCCCTTACGAAGCAACGCATAAACTAGGGTTTAAACTTCTGTCACTCTAGAAACCCATCATCTACTTATTACTTCCCAATGCCTTCCTCTAGGCCCAAATAATGATGAAGTGTTATGTAGTCGACGTTCACATAACACCACTAGAGGCTAGACAACATACATCTTATCAAAATATCAAACGAATACCAAATTCACATGACTACTAATAGCAAGACTTCTCCCTTGTCCTCAGGAACAAACGTAATTACTCACAAAGCATATTCATGTTCATAATCAGAGGGGTAATAATATGCATATAGGATCTGAACATATGATCTTCCACCAAATAAACCAACTAGCATCAACTACAAGGAGTAATCAACACTACTAGCAACCTACTAGCACCAATCCCGGGCTTTGAGACAAGAATTGGATACAAGAGATGAAGTAGGGTTTGGAGATGAGATGGTGCTGGTGAAGATGTTGATGGAGATTGCCCTCTCCCAATGAGAGGAGCGTTGGTGATGATTTCCCCCTCCCGGAGGGAAGTATCCCCGGCAGAACAGCTCTGCCAGAGCTCTAGATTGATTCCACCAAGATTTCGCCTCGTGGCGGCGGAGTCTCGTCCCGAAAAGTTCCTTCTTTTTTTTCTCATTGAAAGACTTCATATAGGAGAAGATGGACGTCGGAGAGCCACCAGGGGGCCCACGAGGTAGGGGGCGCGCCCTAGGAGGGGGGGGGCGCCCCCCACCCTCATGAGCAGGGTGTGGGGCCCCTGGCCTTCATATTTGGCGAGGATTTTTATTTATTTATTTTAAGATGTTTCGTGGAGTTTTAGGACTTTTGGAGTTGCGCAGAATAGGTCTCTAATATTTGCTCCTTTTCCAGCCCAGAATTCCACCTGCCGGCATTCTCCCTCTTCATGTAAACCTTGTAAAATAAGAGAGAATAGCCATAAGTATTGTGACATAAAGTGAAATAACTGCCCATAATGCAATAAATATCGATATAAAAGCATGATGCAAAATGGACGTATCATTTCGGTGCTCCGCCGGAGGGGGCATTCATCACGGAGGGCTTCTACATCAACACCATAGCCTCTCCGATAAGTGTGAGTAGTTTACCTCAGACCTTCGGGTCCATAGTTATTAGCTAGATGGCTTCGTCTCTCTTTTTGGATCTCAATACAATGTTCTCCCCCTCTCTTGTGGAGATCTATTCGATGTAATCTTCTTTTTGCGGTGTGTTTGTTGAGACTGATGAATTGTGGGTTTATGATCAAGATTATCTATGAACAATATTGGAATCTTCTCTAATTTTTTATGTATGATTGGTTATCTTTGCAAGTCTCTTCGAATTATCAGTTTGGTTTGGCCTACTAGATTGATCTTTCTTGCAATGGGAGAAGTGCTTAGCTTTGGGTTCAATCTTGCGGTGTCCTTTCCCAGTGATAGTAGGGGTAGCAAGGCACGTATTGTATTGTTGCCATCGAGGATAACAAGATGGTTTTTTATCATATTGCATGAATTTATCCCTCTACATCATGTCATCTTGCTTAAGGCATTACTCTGTTTTCATGAACTTAATACTCTAGATGCATGCTGGATAGCGATCGATGAGTGGAGTAATAGTAGTAGATGCAGGCAGGAGTCGGTCTACTTGTCTCGGACATGATGCCTATATACATGATCATACCTAGATATTCTCATAACTATGCTCAATTCTGTCAATTGCTCAACAGTAATTCGTTCACCCACCGTAAAGTACTTATGCTCTTGAGAGAAGCCATTAGTGAAACCTATGGCCCCCGGGTCTATCTTCATCATATTAATCTTCCAATACTTAGTTATTTCCTTTGCTTTTTTCCTTTGCTTTTATTTTAATTTGCATCTTTATCACAAAAATACCAAAAATATTATCTTATCATATCTATCAGATCTCACTCTCGTAAGTGACCGTGAAGGGATTGACAACCCCTTATCGTGTTGGTTGCGAGGAGTTATTTGTTTTGTGCAGGTATGAGGGACTTCGCGCGTGGCCTCCTACTGGATTGATACCTTGGTTCTCAAAAACCGAGGGAAATACTTACCCTACTTTGCTGCATCATACTTTCCTCTTCAAGGAAATCCAACGCAGTGCTCAAGAGGTAGCAAAGACTCAAATAATATTCATAGATAAATTGATCATAAATCCACAATTCATCGGATCTCGACAAACACACCACAAAAGAAGATTATATCAAATAGATCTCTAAGAACATCGAGGAGAACATGGTATTGAGAATCAAAGAGAGAGAAGAAGCCATCTAGCCACTAGCTATGAACCCGTAGCTCTGTGGTAAATTACCCACGCTTTCTCGGAAGGGCAACAGAGTTGATGTAGATGCCCTCTGTGATCGAATCCCCCTCCGGTAGGATGCCGGAAAATGCCCCAAGATGGGATCTCAAGGGAATAGAAGGTTACGTCGGCAGAAAAGTATTTTGGTGGACGCTTCTGTTGATAATGGAATATTTGAGGATTTATAGAACTCAGAGGGAGGTCGGTGGAATCCCGAGGGGCCCACAAGCCAGGGGGTGCCCCCGCCCCTAGGGCGAGCCCTGGAGGCTTGTGGAGTCCTCGGGACTCTTCTAGCTTGGCCTCCAAGCTCCGTGGATGTCTTCTGGTCCAAAAAAATCATCGTAAAGTTTTATTCCGTTTTGACTCCGTTTGATATTCCTTTTATGTAAAACTCAAAAATAAGGAAAAAATAGAAACTGGCACTGGGCTCTAGGTTAATAAGTTAGTCCCAAAATAAATATAAAATAGCATATTAATGCATATAAAACATTCAAAACAGATAATATAATACTATGGAATAATAAAAAATTATACATACATTGGAAACATATCACCGCACTGGCTGCATCAATATCAGCCGCCCTACTTCTACACCGCGAAGCAACTCGGCCGGCAGGGGCAGTCCCCAGTGTCCGCCGTCGGGTACGTCTCATATAACGTTGACGTTTACATAGCACCACTCCGGTTCCCGACTCGGCATCACCTCAGCTTGTTTGTCCAGGGACACCGGGCGTGGAGCATCTCAGTGCCCGCTCTCTGTTCACTAGTATGTCTCAACCGGGCGAGATGACGTATGACGACGTAGAAAAGGTTTCGACCAACGACAAAGGCGGAGGCTTCTTCGAGGATGGACAAGTGGATGGCTCATAGCCACCAGGCTGGTTCTTTTGCAGGCTGGTTCTTTTGTAATCCAGTGAGTGTATAAACTATAAACATCCGACTCTTCTTGGTTTGTGATCGGGTGTTATAAACACCTCACTTTAATTTCCTCATATTGTTATGCATTTGAAATGAAATTGACCAGACCCGACGAATGTTTAGGGGATGCGGTTGGATGTCCAACTCCCGTAGCCGTGTCCGTGGACCAGCCCGCGAACAAATATCATGTATCTTTTAGTGGTCCAAGTTGGATATGCCCTAATATTGTTTTGAACGAAAAATGTATAGGACGATGGTTTCACAAAACTTCAAACCCTTGTTTCCTGTAAACCTAACTCATAATGTGATGGTTTTCTGCAATTAACTCTGACCTTTTGGGTCGGATTGTTTTGACTGATCAATGATCGGGTTATCCGCCCGGGTGTTTAGAGGGGGTTTTGGGAGCCCGATTGTAGATGCTCTAATGTTGTTTTTATATAAGATGGTAGATTCACAAGGATATCATGGCAGGGTTAGAGCAACTCCAATGGGACGACACATTTCGTCCGCTGGCGTCCGTTTGGGTCGGCACAGACACAAAAGTCGGCCCAACACGCCGACCCAAATGGACACGCGTCCGCTTGGCGTCCGTCTACCGACCCATTCCAGACCAATTTTTGAGCCGGATTTGTGTCGGCGCGGACACGAGACGGACGCGCGCGCGCCTACTCCTCTTCCCGGGCCCGTTGATCGGTGGCAGCCACCACCATCCCCCCATTCCCCCCCAAACCCTCCTGCCCGCGCGCTCCCGACCCACACCCCGCCATGGAGGACGCCATCAGCCTCGACGCCGCCGCTGGCCTCGCCTCGTTCGGCGCCCCCGCCCCCGCCGGGAAAGGAAAGCCTCGTGCCCCGCGCAAGATCGCTACCGCGGCGAAGCCAAAGAAGCCGCTGTCGCCCGCACAGCGAGCAAGGGAGTCAGCCAAGAGGAAGGACCGGAGGCACGCTACGGACGTGAGGGATGAGGCCGCTCCTCAGGCCGTCGTGGCCGCCGACGCGCAGCAGGAGGTTACCAACGCCCGCGTCGCGGCGGCAACGAGGGAGGCGCCCTACATGCTAGGGTTAAACCCTGGCCAGCATGGCCTCCTCAACGCTGTCGTCGCCGCGGCCAGCACTGGCTCATCGACGTTTCCTCGGATGGTGCTGCCTGACTCACCCCGCGTGTCGGCTTGCAACCCGGTGCCCGGCTTCCACGTGTATCCGCATGCCTCACGCGCTCTCCGGGGAGTGCTCGCCCGACGTGAGCGTGGTCGCGCCTTCCACGCCCGCGCCCATCGACCTCAATGCCACCCCGGTGGCCGGTGGCTTGTCATCTGGTGGCGCGAGGAAACGCGTGCAGCAGACGCCGGCTGGCGTGCTCCCGAAGGCCCGCAACCTGTTCGAGGGAATGCTGTCCGCCGTCGATAAGGACTACATGCAGAACCTCATATTCAAGGGCGGTGCGCCGGCCGCTGGCTATGATCCCGATGAGACACAAAGCCAGGACGGCCGCGGGCCGTTCACGCCGGCCGCTGGCTATGATCCCGATCATGCGGCCTTCATGCATGATCAGGTCGACATCGACCTGGACGGCTTCCCACTCGACCACGAGTTCCCGGACGACTATGGGCTAGAGGAAGAGGACGAGTGCGACATCGAAGTGGAGCCCTTGTTCGAGGACGAGCTCGCCAACCAAGCCGCCGGTCCTAAGCCGAAGCGCAAGAGCAAGCGCACGAAGGCATACACGGCGGTCGAGGACAAGCTTCTTTGCGAGTGTTGGCGAGACATTGGACAAGACCCTAAGACGGGCGCCGAACAAAAGCTTTCAACCTTTTGGATTCGTGTCCACCGAGAGTTTCATGAGCGCAAGAAGTTTCCGCCTTACCAACTTGTGAGCATGCGCGGGTGGGTGTCCATTTCTAAGCGATGGAGGGTGATCCAACAAGAGTGCTACAAGTTTTGCGCCACTCTTGAGAGCATCAAGGCCCGCCCCGTGAGCGGCATCGACATGCAAGACTTGGTATGCTAGCAAGCCGCCCTCTTTTGTGTCATCAAGTTCATGCCGGCGTGTTCATTTGCATATCATTTGCCCATATGCTTGCATGAAAACATTCTGTAGGCATTTCAAGCTTTGGAGGCATTCAAGGTTCAACACAACGGCAAGTGCTTCAACCTCTCCCATTGCTTTCGGGTCATCAAGGATGAGGAGAAGTTCAAGGTGCAATATGCCGCCCTCAAGTCGCGTGGGGGGAAGAAAGCCGTGGAGGAGGTTGGTGAGGGTGAGCCGGCAAGGCCGCGGGGGAAGACCAACTCCAAGAAGGAGGAAAAGCGGGATGCGGCATCCAATGCCTTGATCGCAAGCGTGGAGGGCATGATGAACAAGAAGGACTCAAGGGAGAAGGAGTGTCGGCGTGTCAAGGCAGAGCAAATGGACGATTTCATGGAGATCCAAAGAAGGAGGCTTGAGATGGACGCGGAGAAGCAAGCCAAGATGTTTGAGCTCGAGGCGGAGAAGCAAGCCAAGATGCTAGAGATCGAGGCCACCAGTGCCAAGATCAAGGCCAAAGAAGTGGTCTCGCGAGCATGATGACCGGGGTGGAGATCATGAAGGTAGATCTCAACACCATGTCGCCAAGGAAGAGGCCGTGGTTCGAGAAGATGCAGGCCGATATGCTCAAGTTTGACAACGAGTGATCTATGGCGGCGAGCGCCGTCTTTTTTATATGCCGGCAGGTGTGCTGGCATGACCACGGGGGCCGCGATGGTGTGGTCGAATTTAAGTCTCACCTTTTTTTTGTGTGATGGCCTGTGTGTCGTCCGGCTGATGAGTGCGTAAGCATGAACTGTGGTGATTCTGAAGCCGGCATTGTATGTCGGCGCTGACATGATGCTGACATGGTGAGACATGGCCACTGGCATGATCAGCCGCGGGCCTTTTTTTTAAGTTGATGCGGACATGAAATGGATCGGGGCATTGGGCGTCCTGTCGACCCAAATGCAAAACTGGACAGACGCCGGACGGGCGGCCGACCCAAACAAATAAGAAATGGACAAATGCGTCGTTCGTTTGGATCGGCCCGTTGGAGTTGCTCTTACGTCCTCTTCTTCGTGTCAAGCTGATCGAGAAACCAAAGCACCATGCATGCATGCTTACTTGCTAGCTAATTTTTTTTGAGTCTAAACACACTTTACTTTATTGAATAATGTTCATAGGGATACAATTCAAATCTGGGGGGTTTAGAAGCCACAGGTGGCGCCCCGGATCCAGACCAAAAGCGTGCTTAGCAAGGCTATGTGCCTCTTGATTAGTTTCCCGTCCTTCAAAGATGACGGAACATTGATGGAAAAACTCCATCGTCTCTCTAATTTCCCTCACAATGGTTGCATACATCCCACCAGTGCCTAGCTTGATATCCTGCACCACCCCTTTGGAGTCAGAAACAACTATAACATGGGATAACGAGAGATCTTGGGCAAGCGCAAGAGCTTCCCGGCAGGCTAAAGTTTCAAGTGTAGCCGGGTCAGTGAGGCCAGCACATCTGATGGCCGACGCGTCCAAAAAGTTGCCTTCTCCGTCCCTACACACTGCGCTGTAAGAACCTTCGTCATTAGCTCTATTGACGGCCCCATCAACACGGATTTTTGCAAAGTTCTCCGGAGGCCTAATCCATCTGGGCTTCCTCGCACTAGATCGGGTTGCTGGAGTATGCTTCATCTGAATAGGCTTGCAATCATTGAGCTCTCGTATATACTTCATGATAAATTGGTGGGTTGATAACGGGCTCTGGAATATATGCTCGTGTAAAGCTTGTCGCCGAGAAAACCAGAGAGCCCAAAGAGTGACAAGGACTTGTGTAAACTCCGCCGCCGGGAGCGTGTCCAGGAAGGAGAAGATCCACCGCTTTGCATCGGGTTCAGTTGTTTCAGTTAGTATCTGGAAAATCTCCGGTTTTTGCAGAGCCCAAATAGAACGAGCAACATGGCAATGAAAAAGGAAGTGCTGCAAGGAATCTGTTGTGCCGCACAGCCCGCAAGTGTCCACTGTCGACATGTTTCAATGATGCAACATGTCCGTAGTCGACTGTTGGGCTAATCTCCGGAGGAAAATTATGGAAAGTAGATGTGCCTTTAAAAACTTGCTAGCTAATGACGCGACTGCATCGGGCGATTGTATATCGATTTAGCGCCTGTGATACCTACTTTTGGGCCAGACAGCAGTCGGCCCCGCGCCTGCATTGTTTTCCATGTGCAAACGACGGGCGCACGCTCGGTCCGTGGTCACGTGCACGCACGCCCATGCCTGCTCGGCTCCTCCTGCTGCCCGCTGACACACGCAACGGCTCGATCTATCCATCGATAACCCTTCCCTGGCCGACCGGCGACGGGCGATGGCCGATGGGCCTCCTCATGCGCGCGCGCGTGGTGTGTCTTGCCTCCCATGCCGTTGCCCGGCGTGTCCCCGGCTCCCAACGGCATCATCTGGACCGGGCCGCGCGATCGCCGGTGCGGATGCGGAATCCGTGATGCCGACGCGCGCCCACTGTGGCTGCACCTGCTCCAGGGTTTAAACTTTAAAGCGATCGGAAGGCGGGTAAACCAAAACTTGGAAGGAGAACCCGATTCTGCTTCTGTATCATGGACCGCGCCGCCACCGCCACCGCCACCGCCACCGGAGAAAGGGGAATCGCGATTCTTCTTCTTCTTCTTCTTTGGATCGACGACGTTGCCCTCCTCCGCTCCGGCCGGCTGCATGATTTCCAGTCCCTTCGTTTCCAACAAGACGTAGCTATCCAAGCAACGACGGCAGGGTGAAAAGAGCCCGTACGTTCTGCCTGAGCTTTTTCTCTCCGCCACTATTCCCAAAAGAGTTCCCCATTCTTGAATCTCCGGCCGCAGTTTTCCACTGCCACTCTTCATTTTCAGCGTTAAGAAAACGAAACGTGTCGATGCACGGACACCCAGCGGTTGTCTTTGTTGGTGCAATCAAGATTCCAGTTTCGTGAGAGACATGTTCATCAAGGCAATCAGCCAATTAACCCTCAAAAATAAAGGCAATCAGCCAATCATACACGCGCGCGAGCAGACACACACACACGAGGACCATTCGTCCCAACATTTTCCTTTTTGGATCTACGAGCATTAACCCCTTGAATTATTCCTGACCGTGATGTTATGGCAACGTTCCCTCCCTTCCTAATTATTTCCCCTGAATGAAAAGAAAAAGACGGAATACCTGCACACTTTCTGAACTGTTCATGAAAGAACAAGACGGATGTATCTTGATGCAGTTATATAAATGAAAGATAGCAAATCAAATGAGGTTCTGATCAAGCAGTAGTACGTATAATCTGCACCCGTTTGGCAGTGCAGCCTCATCTCACTTTAGATGGGAATTACCACAACGGAGCAAGTCATTTAAACGCATTATTGGGTCAATAATTCGGTGCTGCTCGTTACATCAGTCTCGAGCACTCTCAACCGCCGTATTAACTCCTCGATGGCGGTACGGCATTCCGTGGTGGAAATGCAGACGCCACTGCTGCATGCAGAGAGAAGCAGTACGACTGAAGCTTGTGAGCCATGAACAGGGCAATCGTGGCCGAAAGCCTGAGCCACGCCCACGACTTTCTCACCGCGCAATAAAACTCCGGAGCAGAGCTACTCTACCATGTGAGGAGCTCAGGAGCAGCGTGGCAGGGCCTCCTATAAAAGTGTTTCCCCTTGCACCACCGCTGCACACTGCACTGCGCCACCACCGTATCCAAAATAGCTCAGCTCAGCGCTGCTCGCCACTGAACTCGGCTGGACTGGTGACACAGTTGTAGAGCACCACGCCATGGCTCCCCTGCTCTTCAAGGACATGAGGAGCCTCTCGTGCTCGTCGCCGGCGTCCACGGCCATATGCCCCAGCCTGGAGCGCCAGCCCATCTTCCGCCCCCAGAAGGCCGGCGCCAGCCCGCTCTTCCAGGTCCCCGCCGAGCCCAGAGCCCACAGGCAGGACGGCAGGAAAGGCCAGCAGCAGCACCACCACCGGGCTGGCGTTGCCAATGGCGAGCTCGCCAGCCCGGCCGGGTCGACAAGGTTCCTGCTCAGCGGCTGTGCCGCCGTCGACGAGATCCAGGAGGTCGCCACGGCGCCGGCGGCGCCTCCGGCTGCTGCCCCGAGTGGCGATGCCAGAAGGGAGGAGCCGGCTGCTGCTGATGCGAAGAACACCAACACCAGCACGCAGGAGCAGGTGAGGATACTCTGCAGTTCTGTTGTGAATCATTGCTGATTATTTGCCGTACCACTTGTGTTCTGAAGATTTGATTCCTACTCCCCTTGATACCTCAATCAAAAGAAAAAGAGAAGAGAGAGGAATATACAGAGTAGGTAGAGATGGTGCAATCATCAGTAATCATATCAGTGTTAGACCCAGAGAGTGGTACTTCATTTTATTCGGCGATTTCATTTGGATATCTGGACTTTAAGCCAAAGATGCGGAAATACAATGATGACAAGTACTTGTAGACAGTTTCTTTTGTGCGGAAATGATTGATTAATTTGCTGTACACGTATTCCAAAACAGATTGATGTGTGCGTATCCGTATGGATTCTACTCTACTTGCAGTTTGCTTCCAGAGCTGCATCTTTGCCTCGTTTGGTTTCAAAGTGTGGTTGCTACGCTCTGAAGTAATTGAGCTCTCTCCCTAATTAGTTTGCCGGTCGTCGTTGCAGGTGGTGGTGCTGAAGGTGTCCCTGCACTGCAAAGCGTGCGCCGGCAAGGTGAAGAAGCACCTCGCCAAGATGGAAGGTAAGTGAGCACCAAGAAACATCTCTCAAACTTTTTCTTCAGAGCACAGTAACCAAGCTGCGTCCGTTTCTGAAGGTGTTCGGACGTTCAGCATCGACTTCGCGGCCAAGAAGGTGACGGTGGTGGGCGACGTGACCCCGCTCGGCGTGCTCGCCAGCGTCTCCAAGGTCAAGAACGCGCAGATCTGGGCGGCGGCGCCGCCGCCGCAGCCCGCCATGGCCGCCTAGCTCGCCGACGAGACCAAGAAGAAGCCTAGGATTCCAACGGGTCCTGGGTTCCTGGCTCATGGTAGGTAGGGAGCTGTGTGTGTACTACGTGAGCGTGAGCAGCTCGGCACGGACGTCCGTACGCGCGTGGGGGTCACCCACCGGGGCACGCAGGCGGCCGCTGACGAGGGCCAGGCCGGCACGGTGGACCAGCGGCGAGCGGGCGCGCCACTGTGTGCGACACGCGTGCACATGCATGGCGTTCGTCGTGGGGCGCTCCCCAACGGGCAGAAGCTGCCGTGCTGTGGATCTGTGTTCGTGTTGGTGTTCGTCTCGTGATGTGTTTGTTTGGTTGTGTTCGGCGCGTGGTGTTTCTTCTCTTGTCATGAGACTCGGAGCGTGTGTATGGCTCTGTTCGTTTCATCTTCTCTGCTGTAATATATGAGCGTTTCACGTGCAGACGTGCTGCTTTACAAATTGTGGACTTGCGATCTCGAAGTGATGTTTGGCAAACACAACACACAACTTGAAGCTCTTTAGAGCAACTTCAACGGACCGACCAATTTTGTCCGCACGCGTCCGTTTGTCTCCCGCCGTGCTTGGTTTCGTTGGTTAAATTTATGGTCAAAATTAGACCTTAGGAAGCGCGGGCACACTATATTTTGGAATGGAGGGAGTATTAGTAGGCATCATCTACAAGGTTAACCTCTCTTCATGATCCAACAATTCTTCTCCTTTCACGGCTTCCTCCCAGATTTCGCTCAAAGGTGAACAATAACTCTGACATTAGTTTTTTACCATTTTTTGTTGAGTAGTGATTGGATGTATAACAACCCGAACATTTATGTGTTTGTTTTATTCTCTAGTCCAATTCTGTATATATTTTTGGTAAAAGTTTACGAAGTTTGACTTCTAAAAAAAGTTGTGGGCTATATTTTTGAACGAATAGAGTACAATACTTCATGTAAAAATGTCGCTGCCCACTGATGACCCATACGTATAGGAGATCTATCGTAGTCCTTTCGATAAGTAAAAGCGTTGAACCCAACAAGGAGCATAAGAAAATGACAAGCGGGTTTCAGCAAGTTATTCTCTGCAAGCACTGAAATTATCGATAAGAGATAGTTTTGTGATAAGATAATTCGTAACAGGTAACAAATAAATAAAGTAACTAAGGTGCAGCAAGATGGCCCAATCCTTTTTATAGCAAAGGACAAGCCTGAACGAACTCTTATATAAAGCAAAGCGCTCCCAAGGACACATAGGAATTGTTGTCAAGCTAGTTTTCATCATGTTCATATGATTCACGTTCGTTACTTTGATAATTTGATATGTGGGTGGACCGGTGCTTGGGTGCTGCCCTTCCTTGGACAAGCCTCCCACTTATGATTAACCCCTCTCATAAGCATCCACAATTATGAAAGAAGTATTAAGGTAAATCTAAACATCCTAACCATAGGATGAAACATCTGGATCCAAATCAGCCCCTTACGAAGCAACGCATAAACTAGGGTTTAAGCTTCTGTCACTTTAGCAACCCATCATCTACTTATTACTTCCCAATGACTCCTCCTAGGCCCAAATAATGGTGAAGTGGCATGTAGTCGACGTTCACATAACACCAGTAGAGGAAGGACAACATACATCTCATCAAAATATCGAATGAATACCAAATTCACATGATTATTTATAACAAGACTTCTCCCATATCCTTATAAACAAATGTAACTAGTCACAAAGCATATTCATAATCATAATCATAGGAGTATTAATTATCATTAAGGATCTGAAAAATATAATCTTCCACTGGATAAACCAACTAGCACCAACTACAATGAGTAATCAACACTACTAGCAACCTACAGGTACCAATCTGAGGTTTTGGGACAAAGATCGGATACAAGAGATGAACTAGGGTTTGAGAGGAGATGGTGCTGGTGAAGATGTTGATGGCGATTGACCCCCTCTCGATGAGGTGATTGATGGTGATGTCGATGGCGATGATTTCCCCCTTCCGGAGGGATGTTTCCCCAGCAGAACAGCTCTGCCGGAGCCCTAGATTGGTTTTGTCCAGGTTCTGCCTCAAGACGGCGGTGCTTTGTCCCAAAAGCTTCCTCTTGATATTTTTCCAGGTCAAAACACACCATATAGCCAAAGATGGTCACCGGAGGCCTCCCAGGGGGCCCACAAGGTCGGGGGGCGCGCCTAGGGGGGTAGGGCGCGCCCTTCACCCTTGTGGCTGGCTGGTGGGCCCCCTCTGGTACTTTCTTCGCCCAATATTTTTTATATATTTAAAAAATAAGCTCCATGAAGTTTCGAGACTTTTGGAGTTGTGCAGAATAGGTCTCTAATATTTGCTCCTTTTCCATTCCAAAATTCCAACTGCCGGCATTCTCCCTCTTCATGTAAACCTTATAAAATAAGAGAGAATAGGCATAAGTATTGTGATATAATGTGTAATAACAACCCATAATGCAATAAATATTAATATAAAAGCATGATGCAAAATGGACATATCACCCCCCCCCCCCCCATAAGAAATTTGTATTACATTGTATTTTAACTAGAGATGATACCCAGTGCGCTGCGGCGGAACACTACTGATCTGGTTGCAATATATTGTTTACATGATATTTCATTGTCTTAAATTTGAATATGAGAGTAAGGACTAAAAATACATATGATTTATTATATAGTTATAAAATATTTATTAAGTAGTACTCCCTCCGTTTGTTTTTATAAGACGTTCAGACAACTTGCTTTGTGTTGTTCTAAATAGTGTCTGAAATTCTAAAACGTCTTATAAAAATAAACAAAGGTGGTAGTTGTCATGCATGTTGAGAGAAGTAAAAGTAGTGGGGTTGAAAGTGGGATGTGTGCATGTTGAGAGAATTAGTATAGGTAGCATTTTCATGCATGCATTCGAAGATAAATAAAAATAATGGAGTTGATGAGGTGGCATGTGTGCATCCTAACATAAATATAAGTAGTGAAGATCAACTACTTAAGTATATAGGATAATACACCGGTGGAGGGATTAAACAGGAAAATTGTGAATTTAGTTAAACGAAAGCTGAAAGTTTTGAGTTCTTTTCTGTTGGAGCTGACTGAGACCTAGAAGTTGTCCCGGATGCCAAAAGAACTAGTCCTAAAATTCAAAATGCATCATTGTCAAAAGAAAAGAAACAACTAGAGCGTGGGCGTGATACTGATTGTCAGTTTCGAAAGGGGTAAAAGCATCTCTAACAACCCCGTGAAATACTCCACTAGTGACCACTTATTGGGGGGGGGGGGGGGGGGGGGCTTCCTAATAAAACTTCCCTAATAACCACTTATTGGGGTTCCCCAACAAGGCTCATGAACATGATCTTGCATTCTTGCTCTATCTTCTTCGAATTCACTTCCTGCGCAAGGACTATCAATTTCTCTTCTTCAATTGTCGCCTCCAACCACCTTGACTCCTTCTCTTGTTTTTTCTCCATCTCCAACTCTTTTTTGTTGCTATTATCTCTTCGACTGCCGTCTTGAGCACAACTGCATCTCCTGGTTTCTTTTGCTTATCTTTCTCACCTCTCCTTGATGGCATGTTGACTTTGGTAGTCGCCATTGAGTTGGGAGTAGAATTTGGGACTTCATCAACGTCATCAACGACATCAGCATTATTGTCCACTTCTAGAGTTGATGATGGTTTAGCCTTCTTCTTAAGTTGGAATCTCTCATTGTTCCATCTTTCCACTTCTCATTGTATTGGAGCAATACCCAACAATGGATCATGACAAAATGACTGGCCTTTTGGATGCCTATATTTGTAAAACTCATTCATGTAGTTGAGCTATCAAGTTAAACAAATCAGTAGCAAGTTCGATTCAAACATTTCACATGATTTTTTTGCAAAGGAACAAAGTAAGAACAAAACTACTCACCAACATGTCCTCTGTCATTCCACTAGGCTTGGCACACTCCACCTTGGCCACACAACCTTACCATAGATCACAACATACCAGAATTGCGCTCCCCATGTGACTGGGTGAATTCAGTGACCGGTTGGAGGAAACCGACACATTGCGATAAATTGCTCTACCATGCGCTTCCAATAAGTCTTCATCATTTTAATCGAAGTCTACTATGCGGTCAATGCTCACACTCTCCCATTTCATCACCAATGCAGTATCCTCCTGCGTGGAGTAGTTGTTCGACCTTGCCCATTTCTTCAGTTTTGTTGGGGCAACCTCAACGACGACATCATCAACGTCATCACACGGAGTGGACAAAGAAATATCATCTATGACTACCAATTCATGCATCAAGTTGAGATACGATTGTTGGATACATGCAAAAGTTTGCATCCAAGTTTAGACATATAGCCACAACAAAACATAAACGAAAAAATATACCTTCCTTGTGCTGTCTCGAACAACTTGTTTGTGTTGTCCATGTGGAAGTCACGGGCGGCTTCGAAGAAGGTGGGGAAGTCCAGGTGCTCACGTTGCATGTATTGAGGAGAGTATTGGGAGAGAGCCAGCCAACTCCTCTTGTATAGAGGGGAAGTTGGGCTCTTTTTTGCCATCACCCAAAAAATATTGGAAAAATGGGGTGTGTCCAACTCCTTCAATATCAAAAAAATTATTGGAGAAATGGGAGCCGTCGGAGATGCTTACAAAAGAACAACGAATGCGAAAATAGTTGTCCCGAATTTATAACAGGAGAAATAGTCTGACTTGTTCCAGCAACCAACCAGACAGTAACACACCATGTTTTGGGAAAAAAAGACAGTAACACACCACACTTATGCTATGGACAAAATATCAACACACACGCAAGCTATTTTAAAAGGCAACAACGCATATCAATCAGTACATACACTCACTTATTGATATTCCCTTTGTAAAGAAATATAAGAGCTATTTAGTAATCTAAATGCTTTTATATTTCTTCACGAAGGGAGTACAAACGTAAGGATAAACCCAGGTAGCTAGCCAATCCTGGGAGCTTTGGTGACCTTGTCGTTGGAGTCGACGAACACCCTGACTCGGCCGGTGCAGTAATCCATGGTGACGAAGGAGTCGGCCGGAACGACGTGGACGCTGGCGTCCGGCTTGTGCTCTATGATCTTCTTCTTGGCCTCCTCCGACGACAGGCCCACCACCTCCGGCCACGAATTCTTCTCGGCGCCGACGCCGGCCGTCGCTCCCCCCGATTCCATTGCCTATCTGCAATACAAGAGAACCGGTCATGAGTTACGAACGCTTAAGAGGGACACAGAACGATGGGAGTAGTAAGAGAGGAAGCTGAGATTGCTAACCTGTTAGGCTTGAGTGCTTGACTAGCGAGTGTGCGTATGGTAGATTGGTGGATGCCGATGGTGCGTGCGTAATTGTGCCTTGCGGGTGTTAGTATTTGTAGGCCTGTAGCTGATCCGTGGGAGAAGAGCACGGAGAAGAGGATGAGGACACATGTTATGTTTTCTTAACTTTTGGTACCTCCGATGGGGCATTGGAGGCAACGGTCTCGACAGTCAACAGATGGCAGCTCGATGCAGTTTGTCTTCGAAAGTTCAGTGCAACACAAGAAGACCGAATTAATTAAGCTACCGTTTGGCCGGCTGCCGGCTGGCCACTGAAGACTGTTAGAGCATCTCTAACCGGATCCTTACTCCGTCCCATATGTTTGGGCTAACAAGTTCAAATTCAAACACTTTTCATATCAAAAAAGGAAAGATATCCATTCGGAATCCCAAATCTAGCTCATATGTTTGAGCTGTCTGTCACCCCTCAAACATGGCCCATACGTGGGGCAGATTTTAGGTTGTTCGGACGTGTCCGTCATATCAGATTGACAGGGCTTGCCCACCTCAAATCCGTTAAAATTGACCAAATCAACCAAATTGACAGCCCTCTCCCTCATGTCCGCCCTCCCTTTCTTGCATCCATGTTGTCGCCCTTGCTCCGTGTCAGCATTGCCGACCTCCTCCTCCATCCTAGCCATTGACGCCCACTCCGCCATCTGCCCGTCCCATGGAGAATGGCTCCACGGAGCCCGTCGGGGTCACTATTGTTGTGAACAAGGCGGGGACCATTGCCCGAACGAAGTGGTGCACCCGTGAGAAGAGAAGGAAGCTTATGAGAAGGCGGAAAGGAAGTCGTCCAGATGGAGTTAGCAGGGTCAGCTCCGACACCATCCGCCACGCCCATGCTCAACGCCGTTCCGCCTTCACATTTGGGGGGGGGGGGGGGGGGATCCTAGATGACTTCACACTGGTAGAAGAGGACGCCTCCCCCGAGTTGGAGTATGAGTCGCCGCAACTCTAATATTTGCGGACAACGTCAGACATGTGCACCAACTGTTCGACCAAAGTCCGAACCCAAATTTGCATGTTTCTCTTGCCCCATATGCATTTTAGGATGGTAGTTTCATGTGATGCATCTTTATGACTCATTGCTAGTGGACATGATAAATGATGATTAAGAACCTCCAACTTATAAAACGGGTGATACCAATTCCCCTTTTGTATGATGTTGGGCAATAATTGGTGACAGAGCTAAATCCGGCAGATCTCACGTGGGGGGAGGGGCTAAATAAGAGTCTAGAGACTATAGTAACGAGGACATGAGTTTTTACCCATGCTCGGGCTCTCTTTCGAGAGAAAACCTTACGTCTTGCTTGAGTTTTATTACTTTTGGATGGAGAACAAAGTACAAACGATCTACCCTGAGATTGTTGTGTATCTCACGAGCCCTACCCCTCGGTTTGTACCATCGAGGGTTACGTCCAAGTTGGATAATTACAAAGAGAACAAGATGTATTTAATCCCTAACATCTTGGAGTATACAACAAGTCTTCGGGGAACCTTCCTTTCATATGCCATGGGCTACTTGTCATGTCCATTGGTGAACCGACATAGGGGTCCTCAACCTGGCCCACCAGGTCGGGAGATGATGTGATGAAAGACCCCCAGTTCGAGAAAGCATCAATTGCCTCTGAACTGGTCTCAAGTTTGGATGCACCTCGGTTTCTCCGAGTTTTTCTTCTTCTTTGATCATCGATCTTGAAACTGGTTCAATGAATCCATCTTTCGAAGCCAAGCCCTGGTTAGTGGATTAGATCCGAGGCTCTCAGAGCCATCAAGGTCGCTGACGGGTATCTTGTCATTTGGCATTGCACCATAAGTCAGAAATTCTCTGGCGTGGTCCTTCCTTAACCACGAAGTATTCCCGTGCCTACGTCATGTAATGCCCTGATCTGGCTCTGATAGCACGGACCTGCCTCGTCCATGGTCCCACTTGACCATGCGGCGCTCTTGACCTAACGATCAACATGACGTGCAAACATGGGCCGAGGGCCCACCATTGTCCCGTCCTATCAAAAAAGAGATCATGCATATCGATACGCATGACGACCGCCCCTTGATCTTTGCACGCAATTAACATAAAAAATCACGGGGAATGGTGGCATCGGTGGAGATGGTTCCGCCCTCTAGCCAGTGTCAGGCGGTGATGAAGCCTTCCTCTTCTTTATTCCTTGTCTTGGCCCTTCTTCTATGGTGGAAATGGTCTTGCTGGAGAAATGGAGGTGTGAATGCTTGGATTGATTCGAGAGTTCCGGTAGCTAGGGTTGGATGCGTATATATAGGCAGCCTCCATGGATCTCCTTCGTAGATCCTCCATGTACCCCTCATCAAAGGGTTGTAGAGGAGTCTAATCCTCTCCTAATACCTTCCTTGGTTGCCAAGGAACTCGTAGGAACAAACCGAGATGAAACCGATGACGAATTGCACAAGTTATAGATAATTTTGCAGCCTTGGGAGGCTGGTACGAGTGTTGGTACAACCTGGCATGACCATCTCACATGTTGTTTCTCTTTTGGAGTCTATGCGAAGTGTTAAGTAATTTAGACACCATTTCTTCATACAAACTCTGATTTGAGTGTCCTTGGGCTCTTTGGAATCATGGGAACGAGTCTAACAGTCTCCAGGTATTGGATCATCAATATGAGGTATCTAGAAAAGATATTTTTTATCAAACTTTTCAAAGGCTCTAAATCTGGTGATCGGAACTGCACCGGTTTGGCTCCAACTTGGACCTTTTCAATGTGGATTTTTATTAATAGAAATAGGCTCTAAAAGTGAGGCCAAAATCTACTCATCTCGATGTGGCCACCGGTCTTCAAGTCAATGCAACTATTATATTTCTTCCTAACGTTCTCCCTCATGATCACCATTTTTCACCTCTAGTAAATGCCCGCCCCTGGCAAGCAGTCATGGCTATCATTGCAGCACACATAATGCAAAGAGGATTTTTGGGTGCCTCGAAATGCTGACATTGTATTATCTATTCAGGGAACTTTAGTGGAGAGGTTTGAGGGGAACTTGGGACATTTCAACCGCATTGATGGGAGATGGGGGTACTCTTTTACAGGTTGTGCTAGCTATGGGCATAGTTCACTGGGGGAATACAAGGGCATGCAGGTGGAATAGGATGACGGAAGACGAAAATCTGCAGGCGCGTATGGAGAAAAAACGGAAATCCCACCCCTCTTTTACTCGCTCACCTCGAGCGGGAGGGCAATTCCAGGTCTCAGTTCTCAACATCGGCAGTGGCGGAGACTTCCCTCTATAAGCTGCTTGTGCCCTTCGTCTTTGTCTTTGTTTTGTCCGCCTCGCCTCCGGCATGGGTTGGTCGTCGTTGTCTTCCATGGTGTTAACTAGAATGCAACCACCCTCATGCCTCCACTATTAGGTTGTTAGGTGTATGGTCAATCTATCCCTTACTTACCGAAATGTCGATTTCACAAGGACGAGCCAACGAAGGTGCTTGTTCAGGATTCAACACTCATGGTTGTGATTCAATCCTAGGTCATGTTGGTCCATAAGCGAGCGGTTCCCGCAATTCTAAGCATGTGGTCAGATATGGTCCAATGTTAGACCGAGATATTGAGATGATGGGCAATATGAACTACATCTACAACTGTAACGATGCTTCAAATGAGAAAAAACACCATTTCCCAAGCTTTTGAAGAGGTTCATGGGGAAGTGGTTGCTACAAGATAGCATCCACACCTCTGTGGAAGAGAAAGTAACAATGTTGCTTCATGTTGTAGGTCATAACCAGAGGTTCATATTGATTCACAACACACTGAAGGGATCCGTTGATACAATTTCACGGTATTTTAGGCAAGTGTTGTATATGATTGGAGAGCTCAGGGGAGAGATGATCAGGGCACCTACTTGTCAAACTCCTTCGAAGATACACATGAGCTATAGATGGTATCCACATTTTGACGTGATCTATACTAACCGTTAGTTCATGCCATGACATTGTATTGTTGTGATCCATAACAGTTTTTTCATGCCATGACATGATTGTATTGACGCAATAGATGATACTCATGTGACTACTAGAGTGTTGAGGTCACATCCTGCAACATATAGGGCTAGAAAGCACTACACAAGTCACAATGTGTTTGTTGATGTTGATTTTGATCTCAAGTTCACGTATGTGTTAGCTGGTTGGGAAGGAGTATCCCATGGTTATAACATTCTTAAGTTCTACCTAGGATATGGTGATGGGATCGATATACCTAATGGTAAGTTCTACCTAGGAAATGTTGGATATGCTCAGCCTGGAGTTTCCACCCTTCAGGAAACCATGTACCATCATAATGAGTTCTCTTCTAGGAACTATCCTAAGGCTATTGCAGAATTGTTCAATCTTAGACAATGTATCCTTACGGTCGCAGTCACGAGGACAATTAGTTCCTTGAAGAATTTATTTAAGATCCTTGATCAGAAGGCATTCCATCCTTTCCCCACCCAAGTTAAGCTTGCTCTTGCATGTTGGATTCTTCATAACTGGATCTTAAACTTGGGTCTTAATGAGTATGTGACGGATGATGATGATGATGATGATGTTGATGATGATGATGAAGAAGAATAAGGACAAGATGAGGATAGTAAACTTACCCCTTGATCGCCATTGGTGAGCTTTCCCCCATTGAGCCATATGTCTGTCAATTTGGTAATGCCATTTGTAATAACTAGGACGAAATGCCATTTTTAGTAGGTATAGACCAAAATGATGTTAATTTTGTACTACTATGTAGTGTACTTTGTGGTGAGGTCACTACTTGTGAGAAGGGATGATTACAACATTAGACCGGGAGCAACCAAACGCTAGGTAATTGCATCTTCATAGCCATAAGTCTTGCCAACCAAACGTCATATATCGAACGACATCCTGATGCAATGTGGGAAACCAAATAAAGTGCAGCACCTGGTTTAGAGCTTGTATCACTGCAACCAGGCTGCGCTGGGCCACATATGTAAGAGGAGCAAGACCCATGCAGGGAATCAATCAGGCCCCTAAGGTAGTTGGATCAATCATTCCTTCAGACACCACTACCGACACCGCTTTAAAATCTCCATGATCATCACCATTCATGACAAAACCACCCCACTCGAATTGCACTCATGTCCTCCATTCCCTCTCTTTGTAGCTCTGCCAAGATTCGCTTTCAAATTTTTTAGAAACTCCTATAACTTTACTCACCCTCATAACTACTATAGGTACCTTATTTTGGATCTAAGATCCAAAAAAAATACAAAGTGACCAATATGAAGAATTGCAATGATATCTCTTGGAAACATCATCTCCGTGGTGTTAATATCTGCAAAACAAAATACTATCAAGAATTCAATAAAGATGCTGCAATTAGGGTGGTGCAAGCATACAATTACTCTTTCACCCATATGAACTTGACTACCAATAAAGGTTTTTGAAAGCCCCTTGAGTAACCCAAAGGAACGAGAACCCTTCAGCGATCAACAGACTTTTTACCTTACAATTTTGCTAGATACAAAACAATAATATATATATATATATATATATATATATATATATATATATAGATTTTGATGAAATTCCATTTTTGTGGTACTTTAGTTGATTTTACTGTGTTTATGTTGTAGTTTAATTCAGTTTTACTTTTGATGTATTCTATAATGTAAATACAATGAAATTAATTGCGTAAAGTAAAATTTCAATAAAATAAAAAGAAAGTCTTCATGTCCCGTTATCGAGGACCTTGCTTAAAAAAATTCGCCATCTCGGAGCTTTACCAGAACTCACTAGAAAAAAAACCTAAATTCGACTTTTACCAAAAGTGTATTGTGACCTTTTTATTCAAATAGCAATTAAGGTGAAGCAGGATCAGGAACAACGAATCTCTTGGGCTAGGATGATCCCCTTAAAGTGCAGATCATCAGATCATAAGATCTTCACCATGGTGTTGAGGACAGATTTCAACTCCACATTAAATTAAACTAACAAAACAACTTGTCACAATAGCATAAACTCATCATATCCAAATAATCTGATTTGCGAGGTCACAAACCTCTCTAGTTTAATAGCGCCGCCGAAAAAATAACAGTAATTTTTCACGCAAAATTAAGATCAAGCTACACGCTAAGGAAGAACATACAACTCTTGAAGGTCCGCCCCTCCCTCCCCCACCCACCTCCAACCTCCAAGATGGCGGCAAAAAATAAGGGGGGGTTCCATCCCGCTGCAGGAAACTCATATTTGGCACCATCACCTCCAAATAGTCACTATCACGCACACCGGGCTAAGGCCCATGAAACTTCCTCGCTATACTCGCTCACTAGCTATCCTCGCTTGGCCTCGTGTGATTTTTTCGCTTCTTCCTCCCCTGCTGGCAGGCTTAGGGAGAAAATGACAAACAATTTTGTATTTTTGAAAAAATGGTGAAATGCGAGAATATTTGCTTATTTTTAAAAATTAGTGAACTTTTAAATATTAATGAATTTCAAAAAGTTCCCATTTCTAAAAAATAATCACATAAATTTGAAAAACATGCATGAATGTAAAATGTACATGAATTTTAATATGTTCACAAATTTGACAAAATGTTTACAAATTTAGGAATATTCAACAATTTTAAAATGTTCACAAATTTGGAAAAAATCATTATGATTTACAAATATTAATGTTCTTATAGGAAAAAATAAAAAATAAAAATATATCACAAAACATGAAGAAAAGAACACATCGTCCAAAGGGCGGATCCTATTGGAGCTTCAGGCGCCAGTTAATAGTGTTTTTGTAAACCAGCGCCTGCAGCAGCTCCTTCACGCGTGACTCCCTCTTCGAGCTGGGCCGGCCACTAACTAATTTTTTTGTTTATGTTTTTTTAACAAAAAATGGTGCGCTCGATGTGATCGAATCCGCTCTACGTCCAGATAGAAACGACCTGACCACCAGGACAACGCAACACTTGTGGCTAGGAAGTTATTGTTTACTAGCAGAGTGTCCATGCGTTGCTACGGGCTATGATGCATATAAATGAATTGAACAAATAATTAGAGTCGTCTCCAAGTCCGACGCTTATTTCTCCTTCGTACACCCGACAATGTTCGGATGTGAAATGGTTGCCTAGAGGGCTTCTCAAAATTCAACCGTTTGGACAGTCCATGCTACCTCAAATTCATATCATATGTGTGAGAGAAATATAGTTGTCCGTCATGCTATCTTCAACACACTGACCCAACACAAATACATCATTTTATTTTGCCTCCACAAAAAATACAAAGTTCAATGGTTGAAAATAGTGTTCCATGAGGCAGTTTTTTGTCTTTTTTGCACACGAAAAAAATCCTTCATAACTTTTGGCGTACACATAGAATGTGAAGCTGTACACGTGCAACAATTTTCAGATTTTTTTAAAAAACTTAAAAAGGTGTCTTTCGAAATGGGTGCAGATGTACTTGGGTTCATTCATGTATTTTCCCGTCCACAGCTATCAGCATACAACTCATTTTGACCGTTCCCAGGGAAAAAATAGATAAGGTACCAACCACACACAAAATCAGGCCACCAACGATGTTGTAAGGACCGGGCCACCTGAAGTCTCCCACAAACTACAGTTCTTTCCAGGCGCGGCGGAGCGCGCCACCATGTCTAGTTGTAATTAAATGTCCATAGTTGCATCTAATCAAGCTATAAAAAGGAAGACACCATCTAGCATATATCATGAGTGCATCACATATAACACAAGTATGCATACAGTCAAGGCATCCAAGAAATGTGTTTCATTTTGAGACCAACATAATTCATCTCTGTGTACTAATCAATATTTAAAAAATAGCTAGAAATTATTTAGTCTAGCGGATAACTGGAAGTCCAGTCTACCAGGAAGCTAATCACAAAAACATGATAAAAATCAAAACCATAGTCTTTCTATTCCTTGAAATTGATCATCCTATACAGGAAGATATAGCTCATATACCATTAGTAAATAATCTAGGCATATAGGTACAGAAGAGCCACAAGACTGATCCGAGTTTCAGCTTAACATCAACCAATTGCTTACAGTCCAAAATAGAGCCGCAAAATTGCATTAAGAATAGGATCTGACACTTGCATTGTCGTGTTTTCCCACTGTATATCTGACACACACACTACACGCACTCTGCAGATATGTATCCAACCGGCTATACTCTACGCTGACTTCTTGGCCATGTTAGGTAAAGAAGCTCCGTAAGTGTCATTTTGTAGCAAGATTGCAGCCACTCCTGCCTCTTCCTATATGTAGTACTTGAAACCTTCACATGAAGACTGTCATTAAGAAAATAGCTGTATCAAAGTGCATCTTGTGAAGAGATTCAATTCAGCTCTGGTGTTCAATGTTCTGATCAAAGCAAGCAATAATAATTTAGTTATATGATCAAGCCCTCAACCGGAACCCGCGACATGCCCCGACGCTCGGTCCCCGTCGCGCACTGTTGTGGACATCCCCGAGTTGTCCCCAAGCCGACGCGCGATCTGGCTCCAGTGACCAGGCACGCCCATCGATCGGGATCTTGGCCAGCGCCAGCGGGTCCCTTCAACACCGCTGCCCTCCGGAAATTTCTGACTCAAGAGAAATGGAAACTTCTCACTCAAGAGAAAATTTCTTTTGAAACTAAATAATATAGACTAAATTACTAACAAGATCAATGTTCTGACCATGAGATAGTTACAGTGCCCTCCATAGAAAAAAAGAACCTGAATCAGAGATCGGTATAAGTTATAGCTCTTTCACCGTCGTTGAAGAAAAATATAACTGTTGCACCATGCTAGGCACTAAGATAAACCCCAAACATATTGTATATTTATTTGGAAGAAACATCAACAATATAAGAAAATTTAGGGATCAAATGGTAAACTGTTTTAGGATCTTGCACAAGAAATCAGTAAAACTTGCAAAGTGCAATTGCAGATCCTGTCCTACTATTCTTAAAATTCAGAGATGTCAGAAACTGAAGCCGCTTCTGTTTAGGCTAAAATAGAGTGTCGTGATGTTTTTTTGGGCGAATTTCTTTTGGCAAACTCAGTGACGCTGTAAAAAACCATAAACCAAAGCAAATGCATGCTGTGTGTTCACTTCACCTTTTATGTAGGATCTACTCAACTGATGAGTTCAATAATTGTATTTGGAATATGATATCATATATAGTAACTCATTGCTTGCTACCAATACAAGAAACCTCACATGAAGCATATGACAAGGTTTATCAAACTAGCAAGTAGGATTAACCTCCAGAAAATTACGTCAAGATGGAAGCTTTCTATTTAGTAGACAGGTAGTTGATGGGATGTTACCTACAAGACCTTGGTCTTTTCTCCTCCGAGATGAGCTGTGCCGCCATGACGGACAGTCCTTCTAGTTCCACACGCTTGGACGGCCAGTGCCATCCAACAGTAGGTGGCGTAGTGGAGGCATGGGTGATCTGCACACGCACACACATCTGCTAGGTCAAGCGCTAAGGGAGGTGGAGCTGACCGACAAAGAACTCGCCAGAGACGCTTAAATCTGCAGTTCACCAAAAGATTTCTACCTAATATCCTGCTCCCAAATACAAAGAAATTGTTTTTTGAAAATAAGAGTTATATTAGCACGGGCACCAAGAGGAATGATATTGTATCATCTTCAAGGCATGCCTCATGGACAGCAATTTCTACATCAGACAGGAACAGACGCATTGGACGACATCACTTTGATATGGAATAATGAAGAACAAACATGAGGCAGTTAAACAATTTAACAAGAACTTGTGGAAATTTGGCAAGCAAGACTTGAAATGTACATGATAAAATGAAAACTCGGTAAAGATTTATCTATGAGCAGCAATACATATACTTTACACCATTGATGTTCACAACCATGAGATCAATAAAAATATCAAAGTCCATGAATACAAAATCGGTCCATTTTGGTGCATCATCTAAGCAATTCATGGTGATAGACGTCTCACAATTGCCCAAACTGCAATATAATCTTGAACACCCATGGTCCACAATACAGCTTTCTAAAAGAGGGTATGCTCCATTGTCATTCTTCAAATGAGAATAATTGCTTAAGAATTTGAAGAAAATAGAAAGATTGTGCTGGATCACCAAACTGTAAGCAAATGAGCAGGAGATATTAATAGATAAGAATATAAGACCAATTGATAGCGGCGCAGGTAATCCCTATACTTCAGCTCACATTCACGTCACAGACCAACCCACTAAAATCAACCCATTATAGAAATAATCATGGGCAAAGTCAATTGGGGTTTTTACCAGTGCAGGCTGAGTCTCTCAGTATTGCAAATCCTTGTAAACAAATGGGTCAGACGCCCTTGCGCTCAAAAAAATTACACAAAATCATGAGGTTACCAGGGTGTCAGATCAGATAGTATTAGTCCGTAAGAGATACACATTCGAATTGCTAAAAAATAAGAACGACACTCTTAATTGCTTGAGACAAGCTAAAAAGGGTAACCTTGTGACTTCTTATGAATAAAGTTTTCATCTCCTGGATGTGGCTTGAAAATATTATTATTATTGTTTTAGTCACCTTATAAGAAACATATAATTTCTTAGTGCTCCCAGAGAATCACAGGACATAATCAATGGATTAATTAGCCTACAGCGTACAGACTGACCTTGGGACTCTCCTTGACAAGGAGCTTGCAAGAAGACATAGTTGAAACTGGTGCACCCCGTAACAATAATGTTTTTGCAGTTTGCAGCTGCTGCCATGACATTCATCCTACTCCGTGAAAGAGAAAATGGGCAATGATGTTTAGGTTTGCCATCGCTGCATTCATGCTTATCTTTCATAGAAAGAAGACAGCAAAATAATTCCAAATCTTTGAATATCTGCTATTGTGTGCATGAAATTATTAGCCATCTAATTGTGACCAGGGAGATATATAATCAGTACATGGTGAGTTCAGCTTGTAGCGATGCAATAGATACATGTTCAGTATGATCAGATCATACAGGAGATTGACCGAAGACGGATCAAGGGCTGCGTCGCGGCAGGGCATACCTATATATCCGCCCCTCTGGTTACTATGACAAAACATCTGTTTTAGGAGCTATTGAATTCCAAAAAAAATTAGGTGCTTATACTTTCTGTCAGAAAAATGTGAAAGGTCAAATACTCTTGTTAGGATTGGATTCACAAATAAATATACATGTTTGTGCGAGAGGTGCTTCCTCTGGATCATGGAAGATGGTCCAGTCATCTGGCCAAAGAGATACCACCGTTTTGGCCATCAATTTCTTCAAACATCTTTAGTCATATTCAGATATCCCAACGTGTATCTGAAGACAAATGCAGCTGACACAACTGCAGGTAAATGGTTTCAGATACACGTTGGGTCAGCTGCATTTTGCATCAATTATATATCGTATGACATATGAAGATGACAACCATATGATCTACAACAAGGATAGCTACCAAAATCGAACAGAGGCAATGGAGGGGGATTTCTATTACCAAGGGCCTGTTTGTATGATGGCCACAAGAGCCTTACCAAAACAGTGGCGTGCCAATTTTTTGGCCATCGAATTCGCCACCAAGTTCTCGCCACCACGCGTGCGCCAGAATCAATACATGTTGCAGCAGGTGACCAAAGTATTGGTTGGGATTCTAAAATTTGGCGGCAATCCAAACGTGTAACGCCCTCGATGCGGCTATATCTCCCACGTGTCGAAGCACGACTTAGAGGCATAACCGCATTGAAAGCAATGTCGCAAGTGAGGTAATCTTCACACAACCCATGTAATACATAAAGGGAAAAGGATACATAGTTGGCTTACAATCGCCACTTCACACAATTACATGAATAAAACATTACATCATCCAGATACAAACAAGGTCCGACTACGGAACCAAAATAAAAGAAGAACCCCAAATGCGACAAAGGTCCCCGATCGACCCCAACTGGGCTCCACTACTGATCAACTGGAAGCGGAACAACATAAAGGACAAGATCTTCGTCGAGCTCCTCCTGAGCTTGGTTGCGGCATCTGCACGAACTCATCGGCACCTGCAAGCTGGTTTTGGAAGTATCTGTGAGCCACGGGGACTCAGCAATCTCGCACCCTCGCAATCAAGACTATTTAAGCTTATGGGTAAGGTAAAAGGTATGAGGTGGAGCTGCAGCAAGCGACTAGCATATATGGTGGCTAAACATACGCAAAAGAGAGCGAGAAGAGAAGGCAAAGCACGGTCGTTAACAGTATGATCAGGAAGTGATCCTAGACTACCTACGTCAAGCATAACTCCAACAACCGTGTTCACTTCCCGGGCCCCGCCGAGAAGAGACCATCACGGTTACACACGCGGTTGATTCATTTTAATTAAGATCGACTTCAGGTTTTCTACAACCGAACGTTAACAAATTCCCATCTGCCCATAACCGTGGGCACGGCTTTCGAAAGTTCAATCCCTGGAGGGGTGTCCCAACTTAGCCCATCACAAGCCCTCACGGTCAACGAAGGAATAGACCTCCACCCGAGATGTTCTGATCAGACTCGGTATCCCGGTACAACAAGACATTTCGATAGGGTAAAACTAAACCAGCAACACCGCCCGAATGTGCCGACAAATCCCGATAGGAGCTGCACATATCTCTTTCTTAGGGCACACTCAGATGAGCTTTCCATACAACTAAAACCAAACCTCGAGTTTCCCCGAGGGGGTGCTGCATAGGACTCTAGTTCGGACCAACACTCAGAGGAGCACTGGCCCCGGGGGTTAAAATAACGATGACCCTTGAGCCGGCCGACTCAAGGGAAAGAAAAGGCTAGGTGGCGAATGGTAAAATCAATGTTGGGCATTGCTGGAGAAGCTTTACTTAAGGTGAACTGTCAAGGGGTTCCCATTATAGCCCAACCGCGTAAGGGACACAAAATCCGGGAACATAACACCGATATGACGGAAACTAGGGCGGCAAGAGTGGAACAAAACACCAGGCATAAGGCCGAGCCTTCCACCCTTTACCAAGTATATAGATGCATTAATTAAATAAGATATATTGTGATATCCCAACAAGTAAATCATGTTCCAACAAGGAACAACATCTCCATGTTCCCACAAGGAACAAACTTCAATCTTCACCTGCAACTAACAACGCTATAAGAGGGGCTGAGCAAAGCGGTAACATAGCCAAACAACGGTTTGCTAGGACAAGGTGGGTTAGAGGCTTGGTTCAACAAAGTAGGAGGCATGATAAGGAAGTGGTAGGTATCGCAGCATAGGCATAGCAAAAGAGCGAGCAACTAAGCATGCAAAGATAGAAGTGATTTCGAGGGTATGATCATCTTGCCTGCAAAGTTGTCAGAGTTGACTGGATCCTCGAAAGCAAACTCAACGGGCTCCTCGTTAGCGAACTCGTCTCCCGGCTCTACCCAAACAAGACAAACAAGCAACAAGAACACAATCAACCACGTGCAAGCTCAAACAATAAGATGCAATGATGGTATGCTATGCGGAATGCAATGCGGGATGCATATGCAAGATATGACAAGAAATGCATGAACCTGGCCTCAACTTGGAAAACCAAGTGTGCCACTGGAAAGGTGAGATGAAATCGCTTGAAAACGATATAAAGATCACCGGAATCTGAGTTACGGTTTTGGAAATGGCAAGCGATTCAAATATGACACCGGTCTGCGATTTACAGCAAGTAGGCATCTAAATGCAATGAGATGAACATGCTACAGCACTCAAACATGGCAACAAAATACATGGCAGGGAAGCATTCAAGATGCTTAACAAAAGTCTAGCACTGAGCTACGGCCAATTCATCCACTAAGAGGTTCAAACAAGCATGGCAAAAACGCAAACGGTAAACAGATCTCAGACTTAGTGAAATTAACACTTGTCTGGAATTTCAGATCATATAGCCCTCTTCGGAGCAACAAAACAACATGCTACAAGACCTGAACATGACAAAGAAGGACATGGCATGGAGCTACTCAACAAGCTTAACAAAAGTCCCTTAGTGACCTTGAGTCAAAAGGGATAAAATATACTAACAAGCACACGAACATAGCAAAAACATAATCAGTTTTCAGACTTAGTGAAAACTGGGACATGCTGAAACATAACTCACGAAGGCATGTATACGAGCTCGATGCACTCACCACGGAGCAAGTAATGGCAAGACAAGCATACATCCATTAAGAAGGCACAAAATGCAAGCTAGACATGGCAAGAAAAATGGCATAGCATGCACGGATCAACTACAATAACATCGGCAAAATCGCAAACAAGTTGACGATCTGCCGAGATTCACAATGAAGCAAAAGTAGTGCTCGATTGACTCAAGCTAGGGTGCTCCATATATGCAAAAAAAGACATGGATGGATAGAGCACTACAAGGTTAACAAAACACCTTTACTGATCATCCTCAAAAGAGGCACGGATCTCTAGGAAACAACCTGAACATATGGCATCGTGAACTAAACAATCCCAGGACTTAGTGAAATCACTAAGTCACTGAAAACAGATTTACCGTGTGCCTCACTTTGCAAGCTTGCACTAAGCACCACACACATCAAAAAAATACATGGGTTGCACCTCCGGAAAGATAACAAAACCCTTAACAAAACATATGAAGGACTCATAGGCATATCATGCACACAATAATCATGGCAAAAATGACAAAAGTCTAAGATGAACTAGCAGATCTGACAATTAACTCACGAAGCCCTCTTCTAACAGCATTTCGGGCATCAAGATGAACTCTAATGAAAATGATGCAATGGAATGAAATGATGTACTCTCTGAGACGAACATTTTGATATGCTATATGCCCAAATCGGAGCTACGGATGCGAAGATATAGCATGATGAAGATTGCATAAAAATTAGGGTTCGGAGGGAAAAAGTCAACCGAGGGGATCCACAGATCCAGATCTGGTGCCCGGGTACTGTAGCAGCACTGTTCACCGAAGTTCGCCGGAATCCTCTAGGTCGCCGGAGAGGAAGCAGCCGGCGGGGCGAGGTCGCCGGACGGCGAGGGGCGTGGCGGCGGAGTGGCGCGGGGAGGCGCGGCAATGGTGCGGCGACCCCGGGTGGCGAGGCGAGGCGGCGGAGCCGGCCGGCGATGGGCGGCTGAGCCCGGCTGAGCGAGGTGGCGGTGGAGCGGGGCGGCGCCGGCGGCCGGAGATGGAGGAGATGGCGGCGCGGGTCGTCGGGCGGCGGGGAGACGACCGGGCGGCGCGGGGCACCGGATGGGCTTTCGGGGGCCCTCCTCGGGCCTAGGCGGGCCGCGGCGCGGGAGGCGGCCGGCGGGAGACGCGGCGCGCACTGATTGGTCCGGGCGCGACGGCGATTTCGTCCGGCGGCGAGCGGACACGTCCGGCGCGGAGAGAGATGAATTTTTAGGGTTTCGGGGAGGGGATCCGAGATTTGGAATGGGGGGTCTATTTATAGGCATAGAGGGAGCTAGGAGAGTCCAAATGAGGTGCGGTTTTCGGCCACGCGATCGTGATCAAACGGTCTAGATGATGGAGCAGAGTTTGGTGGGTTTTGGGCCAAATTGGAGGGGTGCTGGGCTGCAACACACACGAGGCCTTTTCGGTCCCTCAGTTAACCGTTGGAGCATCAAACGAAGTCCAAATGGTACGAAACTTGACAGACGGTCTACCGGTAGTAAACCAAGGCTGCTTGGCAAGTCTCAGTCCAATCCGGAAATGTTTAATCTCCACACACGAAAGAAAGGTAAAAATGACCACCGGAGGAGAACGAAGCGCCGGATTGCAAAACGGACAACGGGGAAAATGCTCGGATGCATGAGACGACCACGTATGCAAATGAAATGCACATGATGACATGATATGCAATGCATGACATGCAAGCAATGACAAGGCAACAACAGCGACTAACTGGACGACACCTGGCACATCGGTCTCGGGGCGTTACAACACTCCACCACTACGAGAGGATCTCGTCCCGAGATCTAGAATGGCACCGGAGGGACAACGGAAAAGAAAGAGAAGAGGTAAACCAAGTTGCTTCTCTGACAAACGAGTGAAACCAAAGAACCTTGCGAGGTTGAACACATTGAAAGAAAGGATACAAAGGAGATGAACAAAGTTGAAGCACTCCGCTTGAGAAGAAAAGAATTGAATAAGAACTTGATAAGGTGATAGAACTTGAAAAGAGGGCACGACACTCCGGTTAAATGGAACAATCATGAAAAGAACATGATCTTAGACAACAGAGATGATGGGTTGAAAAGAGCAACATCATAATGCCTCCAGAACAAAAGAATAGAGGATAGATAATTGAAATAGGCGAATGGAGAAGAAAATGCCAACTTCTGCCACAAAAGAGTTTGACAAGGCATCTTTAGGAGAAGGGTTGAACGGAGTTGTTGGAACACCAACAATGAGAAGAATAAGCTTGATATGGTCTTCTGGAGTACCTCTCAAATATTATGAGGTGACCACCTGCCACTCACGGGAAAAGAATTGGATTGATAAGAACAAAGAGACGAGAAACTTATTTCACCGGGAGGATAGATGAATAACTTGGGTCATTTATAAACACCATAGATAGCGACAGTCCTTAGGGATGGCTTTAGGTGAAATATAACCCAAGATAACTCCAATGACGAGATTGATGGATTTGCAATACCTCATTCTTAACAACATGTGAATCATGAAACATGAACTCAAATTATCAAGAATGACATAATACCACCTCCAATGATACGGAAGAAAGAAATGCACTCCGGATAGCAAGATGAAGAAAACTTGAGCTCCTTAAAAAAGAATCTCGATGAAAACTTCAAGAAGGAATTAAATCCTTGATGAACCATCATGTAGAACCTCCATGAAGAACTCCGGTAAACAAAAGATAACGAAAAGAAAGAGAAGTTGAAAACACAAGGTGAAACCTTGTAATTATTTAGGTGGATCTCCGTGATGATATAATTGAAAAAAAACTTGGAACTCCGGAAAGAAAGATGAACAAAAGAAATCAAGAATTTGATGAACCTCCGGAATAAGGAATTAAATCACTTGGATGAAACCAGAATAAGAATTACATTATGCTTATCCTTCACCAATTTAAATTGATGACAATCAACGGATTTGACATATTACTTATTCTCATAGAAAAGATTAAGAGAGATATAACATAAACTTACGAAGGTGTTGAACGAACCACCGGTAGAATTTGAAAAGCACGAATGCATAGATATGATACACGAAGGAAGAAAAACTCTTGAACGAATCACCGTAAGAATTAAAAATGAACAAAGAAAAGACAAGGAACACTGGGAAAAATTAGAGAACGAGTGAGGATACTTGAGGGGATTTAGATACCACTGAAACAAAGAGATCACGAGCTAAATAGAGAATATTGAAGGATGCACCGGTAAGATTGGAGAATGACAACTAAAAACTGAGAATGAATAAACCTGAATTTGATGGACTCCAGATAACCAACTGAGAAGACTCTTGAATTGCTTCGAATGGGTGAAAAGAATTATCACGAACGAAAACAATTATGAGAGGACGGCATAAGGCTAGCACCATGAATCTTGAACATAATGGAGCAAGATTAAAGAGAAACTCTTCTTCGGTCTTCAAATGACAACGAGAAACACCACCGTGAATTGTTGAGGCACTCCGGAATGAATAATGGAAAGGTTGAGCCAACGATGAAAAGAATTTGAAAGATCTTGGAGAAAAACATTTGACTGATGATGATTCATTCTTACGTCAAACTTCGAAAGAATTTAGGCTAGCTCCGGGAGAATAAGAAGAGTCAGGTAAGATCCTGGGAAAAGACTTGTGGGTTAGGGCCCACTCAAAAGAAACACCGTAGAACGATTTAAAAGGGGAAATGCACCAGTAAGATTAAATGGCTAGAATGAGGGAACAACCTCGAAAGATCTTGAACGAATGCAGAGTGAAAAACATGAATCTTTGAGATGTCTTGAGCACTCTGGAACAAATGAATAACGAGAAGTGAACGATTAAGAATTGCACCGGCATGAGAAAACATTGAGACAAGGAAAAGATATGATCCACAAAGCTTGACTTGGTTCCACTAGAGAAGAAAAGAATGAAAAGTGACGAATTAGTAGAACATCTTCATGGAAACCACCGGGTAAGAACATTGATGGAAAAGAATGGAGAGGCTTCCCATCAATAAAATGGATACTTGATTAAGAAATCTGAACCCTTGAAGAAAAAGGGTGGGTGGGCGGGAAAACAAAAGCAGCTTGGGACGAATGAAACAAACACCGTTGAGAAGAACTGATAATTGATCTTGCGGTTGTTGAAATGATCGGATCCACTTGACGAGAAGCACACAGGTTGAAAAGGATTGACATGACAAACTCGATGATCGAGAAGGATTAGTATCCACATCAGAATATGAGAACACCACTTGGAAAAGGTATGGAATCAACATTCGACTTCGAAGCAACTCGAATACCAAAACTCAAAACAAAACAAAGGATTGGCTTGCAAAATAAGCCGGAACAAACATATGATAGAGATTTCGCCCGAAGTTTTCGTGGTGGGGCCTACACGGGCTCGATCATACAACACCATCATGTACAAGGCAGTGCACATGACATACGAAGCGTCCCCAAGTCGGCATAGCCAAGGACTCTTTAAGACACAACGAGACCACTGTAAAACCGACCGTGAATAGGCGGACCACTAGACGTCGAACCCCAATTTCATATCATACATCTGTCGGAATGATATCCTAAGAGCTACTTGTATTCCCACTTATAAACTCCCGAAATTTTCCCAGTTATGCAATCAGGTGTTGGGGATACAGGGGAAGCATAATATCTCACCCAAAACTAGCAAATCCTACATCCAGCTGTATCCATCTTTGAACACATAACCAAGAAACTGTTGGAAATATGCCCTAGAGGCAATAATAAATTGATTATTATTATATTTCCTTGTTCATGATAATCGTTTATTATCCATGCTAGAATTGTATTGATAGGAAACTCAGATACATGTGTGGATACATAGACAACACCATGTCCCTAGTAAGCCTCTAGTTGACTAGCTCGTTGATCAATAGATGGTTACGGTTTCCTGACCATGGACATTGGATGTCGTTGATAACGGGATCACATCATTAGGAGAATGATGTGATGGACAAGACCCAATCCTAAGCCTAGCACAAGATCGTGTAGTTCGTTTGCTAAAGCTTTTCTAATGTCAAGTATCATTTCCTTGGACCATGAGATTGTGCAACTCCCGGATACCATAGGAGTGCTTTAGGTGTGCCAAACGTCACAACATAACTGGGTGGCTATAAAGGTACACTACAGGTATCTTCGAAAGTGTCTGTTGGGTTGGCACGAATCGAGACTGGGATTTTTCACTCCGTGTAAACGGAGAGGTATCTCCGGGCCCACTCGATAGGACATCATCATAATGTGCACAGTGTGATCAAGGAGTTGATCACGGGATGATGTGTTACGGAATGAGTAAAGACACTTGCCGGTAACGAGATTGAACAAGGTATCGGGATACCGACGATCGAATCTCGGGCAAGTATCGTACCGATAGACAAAGGGAATTGTATACAGGATTAATCGAATCCTCGACATCGTGGTTCATCCGATGAGATCATCGTGGAACATGTGGGAACCAACATGGGTATCCAGATCCCGCTGTTGGTTATTGACCGGAGAACATCTCGGTCATGTCTGCATGGTTCCCGAACCCGTAGGGTCTACACACTTAAGGTTCGATGACGCTAGGGTTATAAAGGAAGTTTGTATGTGGTTACCGAATGTTGTTCGGAGTCCCGGATGAGATCCCGGACGTCACGAGGAGTTCCGGAATGGTCCGGAGGTAAATATTTATATATGGGAAGTCCTGTTTTGGTCACCGGAAAAGTTTCGGGTTTTATCGGTAACGTACCGGGACCACCGAGAGGGTCCCGAGGGTCCACCAAGTGGGGCCACAAGCCCCAGAGGGCTGCATGGGCCAAGTGTGGGAGGGGACCAGCCCCAGGTGGGCTGGTGCGCCCCCCCATAAGGGCCCAAGGCGCCTCCAAGAGGGAAAGGGGGCAAACCCTAGGGCAGATGGGCCCTAAGGCCCACCCCAGGTGCGCCTCCCCCTTCTCCCCTCGTGGCCGCCACCCATAGATGGGTTTGGGGCTGCTGCACCCCTTGGGGTGGAAACCCTAAAGGGGGCGCATCCCCCTCCCTCTCCCCTATATATAGTTGAGGTCTTTGGGGCTGCCAACACATGAGTTTCTGACCTCTCCCTGGAGCAGCCCTACCTCTCTTTCTCCTCATATCTCACGGTGCTTGGCGAAGCCCTGCTGGATCACCACGCTCCTCCACCATCACCACGCCATTGTGCTGCTACTGGACGGAGTCTTCCTCAACCTCTCCCTCTCTCCTTGCTGGATCAAGGCATGGGAGACGTCACCGGGCTGTACGAATGTTGAACACGGAGGTGCCGTCCGTTCGGCACTAGGATCATCGGTGATTTGGATCATGACGAGTACGACTCCATCAACCCCGTTCTCTTGAACGCTTCCGCTTAGCGATCTACAAGGGTATGTAGATGCACCCTCCTTCCCTCGTTGCTGGTTTCTCCATAGATAGATCTTGGTGACACGTAGGAAAATTTTGAATTTCTGCTACGTTCCCCAACAGTGGCATCATGAGCTAGGTCCATGCGTAGTTACTATGCACGAGTAGAACACAAAGTAGTTGTGGGCGTCGATATTGTCAATTATCTTGCCATTACTAGTCTTATCTTGATTCAGCGGCATCGTGGGATGAAGCGGCCCGGACCAACCTTACACGTACGCTTACGTGAGACCGGTTCCACCGACTGACATGCACTAGTTGCATAAGGTGGCTGGCGGGTGTCTGTCTCTCCCACTTTAGTCGGATCGGATTCGATGAACAGTGTCCTTATGAGGGGTAAATAGAAATTGGCAATTCACGTTGTGGTTTTGGCGTAGGTAAGAAACGTTCTTGCTAGCAACCTATAGCAGCCATGAAAAAAAACTTGCAACAACAATTAGAGGACGTCTAACTTGTTTTGGTAGCATATGCCTTGTGATGTGATATGGCCAAAAGGATGTGATGAATGATATATGTGATGTATGAGATTGATCATGTTCTTGTAATAGGAATCACGACTTGCATGTCGATGAGTATGACAACCGGCAGGAGCCATAGGAGTTGTCTTTATTTATTGTATGACCTGCGTGTCATTGAACAACGCCATGTAATTACTTTACTTTATTGCTAACCGGTAGCCATAGTAGTAGAAGTAATAGTTGGCGAGCAACTTCATGGAGACACGATGATGGAGATCATGATGATGGAGATCATGGTGTCATGCCGGTGATGATGATGATCATGGAGCCCCGAAGATGGAGATCAAAAGGAGCAATATGATATTGGCCATATCATGTCACTTTTTGATTGCATGTGATGTTTATCATGTTTTTGCATCTTGTTTACTTAGAATGACGGTAGTAAATAAGATGATCCCTCATTAAAATTACAAGAAAGTGTTCCCCCTAACTGTGCACCGTTGCGACAGTTCGTTGTTTCGAAGCACCATGTGATGATCGGGTGATAGATTCTAACGTTCACATACAATGGGTGTAAGACAGTTTTACACATGCAAACACTTAGGTTGACTTGACGAGCCTAGCATGTACAGACATGGCCTCGGAACACAGAAGACCGAAAGGTCGAGCATGAGTCGTATGGTAGATACGATCAACATGAAGATGTTCACCGATGTTGACTAGTCCGTCTCACGTGATGATCGGACACGGCCTAGTTGAATCGAATCATGTAATCACTTAGATGACTGGAGGGATGTCTATCTGAGTGGGAGTTCATAAGATGAACTTAATTATCCTGAACATAGTCAAAAGGTGTTCGCAAATTATGTCGTAGCTCGCGCTTTAGTTCTACTGTTTAGATATGTTCCTAGAGAAAAAAATTAGTTGAAAGTTGATAGTAGCAATTACGCGGACTAGGTCCGTAAACTGAGGATTGTCCTCATTGCTTCATAGAAGGCTTATGTCCTTAATGCACCGCTCAGTGTGCTGAACCTCGAACATCGTCTGTAGATGTTGGGAACATCTGACATACAAATTTTGATAACTACGTGTTAGTTCAGTTAAACGGTTTAGAGTTGAGGCACCGAAGACGTTTTGAAACGTCGCGAAACATATGAGATGTTTCGAGGGATGAAATTGGGATTTCAGGCTCGTGCCCACGTTAAGAGGTATAAGACCTCCGACGATTTTCTTAGCCTGCAAACTAAGGGAGAAAAGCTCAATTGTTGAGCTTGTGCTCAGATTGTCTGAGTACAACAATCATTTGAATTGAGTGGGAGTTGATCTTCCAGATAAGATAGTGATGTTTCTCCGAAGTCATTACCACCAAGCTGCTAGAGCTTCGTGATGAACTATAATATATCAGGGACATAAATGATGATCCTTGAGATATTCGCGATGTTTGACACCACAAAAGTAGAAATCAAGAAGGAGCATCAATTGTTGATGGTTGGTGAAACCACTAGTTTCAAGAAGGGCAAGGGCAAGAAGGGATACTTCATGAAACGACAAATTAGCTGCTGCTCTAGTGAAGAAACCCAAGGTTGAACCCAAACCCGAGACTAAGTGCTTCTGTAATAAGAGGAACAGCCACTGGAGCAGAATTACCCTAGATACTTGGTAGATGAGAAGGCTGGCAAGGTCGATAGAAGTACATTGGATATACATTGTGTTAATGTGTACTTTACTAGTACTCCTAGTAGCACCATGGTATTAGATACCGGTTCGGTTGCTAAGTGTTAGTAAACTCGAAATAAAAGGCTGCGGAGTAAACGGAGACTAGCTAAAGGTGAGCTGGCAATATGTGTTGGAAGTTTTTCCAAGGTTGATATGATCAAGCATCGCACGCTCCCTCTACCATCGAGATGGGTGTTTGTGTTGAGCATAGACATGATTGGATTATGTCTATCGCAATATGGTTATTCATTTAAGGAGAATAATGGTTACTCTGTTTATTTGAATAATACCTTCAATGGTCTTACATCTAAAATGAATGGTTTATTGAATCTCGATCGTAGTGATACACATGTTCATGCCAAAAGATAGTAATGATAGTACCACCTACTTGTGGCACTACCACGTAAGTCATATCGGTATAAAACGCATGAAGAAGCTCCATGTTGATGGATCTTTGGGCTCACTTGTTTTTGAAAAGTTTGAGACATGTGAACCATGTCTATTGGTGTGTATGCATGAAGAAACTCCAGGCAAATGGACCGTTTGGACTCACTTGATTTTGAATCACTTGAGACATGCAAATCATACCACATGGGCAAGATGACTGAAAGCCTCGTTTTCAGTAAAATGGAACTAGAAAGCAACTTGTTGGAAGTAATACATTTTGATGTGTGTAGTCCAATGAGTGCTGAGGCGTGTAGTGGATATCGTTATGTTCTTACTTCACAGGTGATTTGAGTAGATGTTGAGTATATTTACTTGATGAATCATGAGTCTGAATTATTGAAAGGTGAAGGAAATATGCCCTAGAGGCAATAATAAAGTTATTATTTATTTCCTTATATCATGATAAATGTTTATTATTCATGCTGGAATTGTATTAACCGGAAACATAATACATGTGTGAATACATAGACAAACAGAATGTCACTAGTATGCCTCTACTTGACTAGCTCGTTAATCAAAGATGGTTATGTTTCCTAACCATAGACAAAGAGTTGTTATTTGATTAACGGGATCACATCATTAGTTGAATGATCTGATTGACTTGACCCATTCCGTTAGCTTAGCACTCGATCGTTTAGTATGTTGCTATTGCTTTCTTCATGACTTATACATGTTTCTATGACTATGAGATTATGCAACTCCCATTTGTCGGAGGAACACTTTGTGTGCTACCAAACGTCACAACGTAACTGGGTGATTATAAAGGTACTCTACAGGTGTCTCCAAAGGTACATGTTGGGTTGACGTATTTCGAGATTAGGATTTGTCACTCCGATTGTCGGAGAGGTATCTCTGGGCCCTCTCGGTAATGCACATCACTTAAGCCTTGCAAGCAATGCAACTAATGAGTTAGTTGCGAGATGATGTATTACAGAACGAGTAAAGAGACTTGCCGGTAACGAGATTGAACTAGGTATTGGATACCGACGATCGAATCTCGGGCAAGTAACATACCGATGACAAAGGGAACAACGTATGTTGTTATGCGGTCTGACCGATAAAGATCTTCGTAGAATATGTAGGAGCCAATATGGGCATCCAGGTCCCGCTATTGGTTATTGACCGGAGACGTGTCTCGGTCATGTCTACATTGTTCTCGAACCCGTAGGGTCCGCACGCTTAAGGTTTTGATGACAGTTATATTATGAGTTTATGAGTTTTGATGTACCGAAGGAGTTCGGAGTCCCGGATGAGATCGGGGACATGACGAGGAGTCTCGAAATGGTTGAGACGTAAAGATCGATATATTGGACGACTATATTCGGACATCGGAAAGGTTCCGAGTGATTTGGGTATTTTTCGGAGTACCGGAGAGTTACGGGAATTCGCCAGGATAAGTATTGGGCCTTGATGGGCTTTAGTGGGAAGAGGAGAAAGGGCCTGCTGCGCCCCCCCTCCCCTCTAGTCCGAATTGGACTAGGGAAAAGGGGGTCGGCCACCTTTCCTTCTCCTCCACTTCCTTCTCCCTTCCTCCCCTCTTGGTGGACTCCTACTAGGACTTGGAGTCCTAGTAGGACTCCACATCCTGGCTGCACCTAACCTTGGCCGGCCTCCTCCTCCTCCATCCTTTATATACAGGGGCAGGGGGCACCCCATAGACACACAAGTTGATCCATGTGATCGTTCCTTAGCCGTGTGCGGTGCCCCCTGCCACCATATTCCACCTTCATATCATTATAGTGCTTAGGCGAAGCCCTGCGTCGGTAGAACATCATCGTCGTCACCACGCCGTTGTGCTGACGGAACTCATCCCCGAAGCTTTGCTGGATCGGAGCCCGGGGAGCGTCATCGAGCTGTACGTGTGCTAAGAACTCGGAGGTGCCGGAGTAACGGTGCTTGGATCGGTCGGATCGGGAAGACGTACGACTACTCCCTCTACGTTGCATCAACGCTTCCATTGCGGTCTACGAAGGGTACGTAGACAACACTCTCCCCTCTCGTTGCTATGCATCACCATTATCTTGCGTGTGCGTAGGAAAATTTTGAAATTACTACGTTCCCCAACAGTGGCATCCGAGCCTAGGTTTTATGGTTTGATGTTATATGCACGAGTAGAACACAAGTGAGTTGTGGGCGATATAAGTCATACTGCCTACCAGCATGTCTTACTTTGGTTCGGCGGTATTGTTGGATGAAGCGGCCCGAACCGACATTACGCGTACGCTTACGCGAGACCGGTTCTCCCGACGTGCTTTGCACACAGGTGGCTTGCGGGTGACTGTTTCTCCAACTTTAGTTGAACCGAGTGTGGCTACGCCCGGTCCTTGCGAAGGCTAAAACGGAGTGTATTTGACAAACTATAGTTGTGGTTTTGATGCGTAGGTGAGATTGGTTCTTGCTTAAGCCCGTAGCAGCCACGTAAAACTTGCAACAACAAAGTAGAGGACGTCTAACTTGTTTTTGCAGGGCATGTTGTGATGTGATATGGTCAAGGCATGATGATTGTATGAGATGATCATGTTTTGTAACCGAGTTATCAGCACCTGGCAGGAGCCATATGGTTGTCACTTTATTGTATGCAATGCAATCGCGATGTAATGCTTTACTTTATCACTAAGCGGTAGCGATAGTCGTGGAAGCATAAGATTGGCGAGACGACAACGATGCTACGATGGAGATCAAGGTGTCGCGCCGGTGACGATGGTGATCATGACGGTGCTTCGGAGATGGAGATCACAAGCACAAGATGATGATGGCCATATCATATCACTTATATTGATTGCATGTGATGTTTATCTTTTTATGCATCTTATCTTGCTTTGATTGACGGTAGCATTATAAGATGATCTCTCACTAAATTATCAAGAACTGTTCTCCCTGAGTATGCACCGTTGCGAAAGTTCTTCGTGCTGAGACACCACGTGATGATCGGGTGTGATAGGCTCTACGTTCAAATACAACGGGTGCAAAACAGTTGCACACGCGGAATACTCAGGTTATACTTGACGAGCCAAGCATATACAGATATGGCCTCGGAACACGGAGACCGAAAGGTCGAGCGTGAATCATATAGTAGATATGATCAACATAGTGATGTTCACCATTGAAACTCCTCCATCTCACGTGATGATCGGACATGGTTTAGTTGATTTGGATCACGTGATCACTTAGAGGATTAGAGGGATGTCTATCTAAGTGGGAGTTCTTAAGTAATATGATTAAATTGAACTTAAATTTATCATGAACTTAGTCCTGGTAGTATTTTGCAAATCATGTTGTAGATCAATAGCTCGCGTTGTTGCTTCCCTGTGATTATTTTGATATGTTCCTAGAGAAAAACTATGTTGAAAGATGTTAGTAGCAATGA